>PUFA01000113.1:0-1207500 GCA_003508835.1 Eonycteris spelaea | reverse complement strand
AGCTGTTAAAAAAAGAAAAGAAAAAGAAAAAGAAAAAGGGGGGGCTTGGATGTTTCTGTATATCCTTTCCCCCACCTCTCTCAGGATGTGAGCATCAGGGCATTTTTCAAAGTAAGGAGGAAGCAGGAGGTATAGTAAGGCTCAGCCTTGGCTCCAGGTCAAGGCACAGAGGTTCCCATCCAGAGCAGCTTCTCAAAAACCAGGGGTCTGGTGAAGAAGAGCTTGAAACTGGAAACTTGGAACTTGAAGAAACCATAGAAACTATTTTGTTGATGGGGAATCAAGTTCAGTATGTTTGTTAAGGAAAAGGCTAAGCTGCTGTAACAAAGAAATCCAAAACTACAGATGGGACATTATTCCTCTCTCATAATAGGAGATAACAAGTTTAGGTTGGCAGGGCTACTCCACAGGTCACTCAGGGGCCAGGGACCCAGCGTCTTTCCATCTTGTTTCCCTGCATCCCTTAGGATATTATTCTTATCTGCATAGTCAAATGTCCATATTCTAGCTTGTGGGAAGAGGGGAATACAGAAAGCTCTAGACAAGCAACTTCTTTGGAAGCAAGAAAATAAAAAATAGTTATCACTCCTGCCTACAGATGAGAATAGTAACTTATCTATACCCATTTGCAAGGGAAGCTGAGAAATATAGTCTTCACTATATTTGGGCAGCTATGTGTCCAGAAGAGGGGAATCGGAGGCGGGGGACACCTGCCTGTTCCCAGGGCAGCACTGCAGGCTCTAAAGGTTTGAATTAGCAGCCTGTCCCCTGGCTGTGGTCCTCCTGTCTGTGGGTGGCTCAGTCTGCTAGGCTTGGGCACATCTACTGCAGGTCCTAAGTAGGGGCCTCCTGTGACTGTCAGCCCTGAAAAGACTCAGATAGTTCTATGACTCATCAAAAGGGGTGGCCTGAGTACAGGAGCTCATCATCCACCTTGGAGAAGCCCAGGCAGGCCCTGGGTAGCAGCAGCCATGGAGGACTATGTGCTTCCAGGGGGGTGTTTTTTTCTCCAAACTTGTATCATGTTGGAGCTGGTGAGACCTCTCAGAGAGGTTGGGTGTTAGGTGAGGAGGAACTCCTTTGGCCAATTCCATCTCAGGGGAGGGACAGGACAGAAAGACCTTACTCAAGATTAGAGAAAGCAGACAAGGAGCGCTCTCCTACCAGTGCCACATACCACAGCCCCTGCCTGCAGCATCCAGGAAGACTGCTTGTGAGACCTGTGTGCTGTTGGGACATGCGGTCGTAGCTCCAAGGGGACCACCTGCATGTGGGTGTGTTCATTCTGGGGAGCTTGTCGGGAAACAGTCTTTTCTCTGGGCATGAGTCACAGTGCTCAGCCCCACGGGCCAGTTGATCAGAGTCCACCGAGCTCTTGAACCAGAACCTGCCTCAGGAGCATATGGAAACACCTGGCTTCTAGACCTAGCCAAGGATTGGTCCAGGTCGCCACTTCTTAGTAGACAGGTGATTCGGAGGATTGAAGAAGGAAGATGACCCTTAATCATACAGAGTCAGGATTCAGATTGAGATTTTGAAGCTGCAGGTACAGAAGAAAGCCACCTGGAGATTGGGATTGTCCCATAGAGATAGTTGTGCCTCTAGCTGATTGGGGAAGCTGCAAACTCAGCAGCACCTCAGAGAGCTTTGTCATAACCAATTCTCAGAACATGCTAGTTGGCTAGACAAATAAGAGAATGGAGGGAAATATTTGAGCCAGGTGGACTCTTCCAACTGTGTAGTGGGCATGAGGAGGACAAGGGCAAGTTCAGAATCTCAAAGTTGGGTTAGACCCCTAAGGCCTTCTTGTCTGACCCATTTCTCTCCCAAAGCAGGGGCTGGAAGAGAAGATACCAACACTTAATAGCTTAATAGTTTTTCTTTTATCCCTGTCACACAAATAATTATACAAACAGCTATGTAATTAACTAGATCATTAGGATAAGAGCTATGGAGGAAAAGCACAGAGAGCTATGCCAAACTGTAACAGGGAGGTCTAACCTAGTCTTGAGAGGAGAGGCCACCCTGAAGAAGGAAGTGACATTAAATCTCAGATCCATGGGGTGAGCAAGAGATAGTCCAAATGAAGAGAGGAAGAGCATCCATGCAAGAGAAATATCACGTCGGCAGGCCCCGAGGCAGGCAGTGGTTCAGACAATAACAAGGGCAACATACAGCAGTGTGGGAGCAAGCGTGGGTGTCAGTGATAGGAGATGCTTCAGGAGAGCCTGCTCATGCAGAGCCAAGGGACGGACAGAGGATGGGGGCTTTCTGTGTAGAGCAATGGGAAGCCATTTCAGATTTGAGGGTTGGTTGACAAAATCTAATTTGCATTTAAAAAATATCTCTTTGCTGCATGTGGAGGCTGGATTATTGGTGCTTAGGGTGGATACAGGGAGGCCAGTAGGAAGCTCTCAAAAAAGTATGCAAAAGCTAACAGTCACTCCAACTCCATGCAGTAGCAGTGAGTATATGATTGGAGGAGTGTCAAAAATGGCTGAGTTTTATAAACCGAAAAGCAACAAATGAACAGGACAAACAAATAGAGACTCATGGACATGGACAATAGACTAATGGTTACCAGAGGGTGGGGAGAGGTAGACGGGGTAAAGGGGGTCAAATATATGGTGACAGAAAGAAATCTAACTATGGGAGGCATATATATATGCCTTTCTGTTAAAGTGTACAGCTGAAACTTATTGGATTTTGTTAACCAACGTCATCATAGAAAATAAATTAAATAATTTTTGAAAAATGGTTTGTTTCTAAAAAAAATTTAATGACAAATTGCTTATTCATTATAAGTAATGAAAACGTTCTAAAGTGTCTAATGATGATGAAAGGTAATATTTTCCCCTTAACTCCCACCTTCCATTCTCACCTGCTAAGGTTACCTAGCTCATAGCCCAAACAGGGCCAGCCTCGCACATGTTTTCTTCATGTGCATCTAAACAGAGAGAGGTTTTCTTTAAAATGAGATACTTACTTGCTACTCTACAACTTACTTTTCTCACTTAACAGTATATCATCCTATAGACATCCTTACAAGTCAGTAGCTGTAGCTCTAACTCATATTTAACTGCTGCATGATATTCTACAGCTTGGTCGTATGGCAATTTACTTGATTATTGAGTAATATGATATTCAAATAGTTTCCAGTTTTCTCCCACTGCAAACAATGCTGAAATTATAGGGTTCCCCTTATATACAGGTGATTTTCCTCCATAGAAAACATTCTCAGGAGTAGAATTTCTGGGTCAAAGGTATGTGCATTTTTTTTTTAATAGATAGTGCCAGATTACTTGCCCCATATTGTAATAGATGGTGCCAGATTACTTGCTCAGCAACAAATGAGAGTACTCATTTTCTCACATTTCTAGCAAACTTGGACATTTTACTCTTAAAACTTTTCTGACAACCTGAGGAATTAAAGTAATGAAAACTTACTTTGCTTTAATTTGTGTTTTCCCATCTAACAATGAGGGTAAGCATTTTGTTGGCCATGTAGATTTCCTCCTCTTGGAATGGGCTTTTCATACATCTTTTTCATTTTTCTCTTGGGCATTTATTTGTCTTTTCTTTATCATTTATAGAAACCTTTGTATACATGGCATATTTTCCCTTTTACCATTGTATGGTTTGCAAATATTTTTCTGGTAAATGATTTGTCTTTTTCTTTGTTTATGGTAACTTTTGCCATCGAAGTTTTACAAATTAATTCGAATGTCTGTCTTTTACTTTGTTACTCTTGCAGGTATCTCCCACCAAATTTATTCATGTTTTTATTTAAATCTACTCCACTTTTTCTTTAAGTTTCTTCTAATATTTTCATTGTTTCATTTTTATATTAAAGTCTCCAACCCATTTGGAACATAATCTTTTTATTTAGGAGGGGTAGAGATCCCATTTGGTTTCTTCCAGATGGATAACCATCTATGGGAGCCCATTTTTAAAAATAATTCACATACCATACAATTCACCCATTTAAATTGTGCAATTCAATGCATTTTAGTATATTCACAGATAGGTGAATCACCACAGTCAATTTTAGAACATTTTCATCACCTCAAAAAAAACCCATACTCTTTAGCTGTCATCCTCATATTACCCCTAGCCCCTGGCAACCACTCATCTGCTTTCTGTCTCTATGAACTTGCCTATTCTTTACATTTCATATAAATGGAATCAAATAACATGTGGACTTTTGTGCCTTCTTTCACTCAGCATAACGTTTCCAAGGCTCATTCATTCTGTGGCATTTATCAGTACTTCATTCCTTTTTATAGCCAAATAATATACATCGACGGTTGATGGACATTTGATTTCCCCCCTTTCAGCTGTTATGAATAATGTTGCTATAAACATTAGTGTGCAAGATTTTGCGTGGACATATTTTCAATTCTCTTGGCGGTATATCTGTGAGTGGAATTGTTGGGTCATATGGTGATTCTGTGTTTAACTTTTGAGAAACTACCAGGCTGTTTTACAAAGTGACTGCACACCATTTCATACTCCCACCAGCAATGTATGAGTTCTGATTCCTCCACATCTTCACCAACATTTGTTTTTATCTGGTTCTTGGTCCTAGCTTCTTAGTAAGTGTGAAGTGGTATCTTCTTGTGGTTTGAGGTGCATTTCCAATGACGTTGAGCATCTTTTCAGGAGCTTATTGACTTATTTGTATATCTTCCTTGGAGAAACGTCCGTTCAGATGGTAGTATAATTTATTAATTTTTTCTCTGAAGAATTAAAATGGAACTTTTATCATACATTAAATTCCTTTCTATATTTAGATTTCTTTTACGGCTCTTTGGTCCTCTATCTATTTATCTCTCCCTGACTTACTCCACACTGTTCAGATCATGGCGGCTTTGTAATATTTTTTATTATTTAATAAAAGTTTTCTACTAGTTTTTCTTTTCAGGTTTTCTTAACTAGACTCAGATACTTATTTTTTTTAATATATTTGAAATAGAGTTTTTTCAGGTTTAAAAATATTTTTATTTGGGATTCTAATAGAAATTTCATTAGATCTCTATACTAATTTTTAAAAACTCACTTTTGTGAGAATAAGTCTTTTCTTTGAAACATAGCTGTCTTTCTGGATGTTTAGATCTTGTTATATGTCCTTCAATAAGATCTCATGACTTTCTTCAAAGATCTTTACCTTTTGATGGTTGTTGATTTAAAATCATTCCCGAGTATTTTATAGTTTTGTCACTATTATAGATTATTGGTTTCTTAATATCCATTTCTAAGATATCATTGCATTTAGAAAAAAAAATCTATAGATTTCTGTCTATTTACCTTGTACTTAGATACCTTCCCACTTATCTAATTAACTCTACTAGCTTTTAAACTAAATTTTATTGAATTTTCTTGATATATAATCACATCATTTTAAATGAACATATTTTTGTCCTTTTTAAAGCCAGCTTTCTATTCTGATGAGTTCATTCTCTCGTTTTATTGAATTAGTGAAAATCTCCAAAAACCGTTGAATAATAGTAATGATAACGAGCACCCTGTCTTGTTCCCAATTTCTGGAAATCTCTGAATGTCATTATATATTTGCTGTTGGGTTTCTGTAAATAGTCATTATCGAAGTGAAGTAATTTTCTCCTATTTCTGATTTGTTTAATAATTTATTAGCAATATTTGCTGAATTTATCAAATGATTTTTGGTTTCTATTACCATAATCATATCTCGTTCCTTTTACTTGTAGCTATACTACTTATAGTGATAAATTTCCTGATTTGGAATCATGTTTGTGGTATTAAACTCTCCTCTGTATGGTGTATTCTTTTAAAACTTCCCATATCCAGTAAGCTAATATATTATTTCAGAAATTGCACTTGTTCAAACTGGTCTGTGATTTTTAAAATTATTTTTTATTTTTTAGTTAAGAAAATAGCAGCTTATGAAACAAATCAGGAAATTTTTCAACTTTTTCTTCTGTACAGAATAGTTTAAATAACATTAAATCATTATTTAATCTGTTTTAAAGGGTATGTAAAACTCATTTTTAGTATAATCTGTGGGTTGTTATATTTTTTATTATCTTCTTAATTGTGGCAAAATACACTTTAAAAATATACCATCTCAACCATTTTTAAGTGTGCAGTTCAGTAATGCTAAGTACATTCACACTGTTGTGCAACCAATCCCCAGAACTCTTTTCATCTTATAAAACTGAAACTATATACCTATCAAAGATAACCCTCCTCATTTCTCTCACCCACCCTAGCCCTTGGCAACCTCCATATTACTTTCTGTCTCTAAAAATTTGACTATTCTAGGTACCTCCTGTAAGTGGAATCATAATGTATTTGTCTTTTTATGACCGGCTTATTTTACTTAGCATTATATCCTCAAGGTTTACCCAGTTTGTAGAATGTGTCAGAATTGCCTTTTTAAGGCTTAATAATATTTCATTGTGTGTATGTACCACATTCTGTTTATCCATTCATCCATTGATGGGCACTTGAGTAGCTCCTACCTTTTGGCTATTGTGAATAATGCTACTATGAGCAGGGGTATACAAATATTACTTCAAGACCTTGCTTTCAATTCTTTTGGGCATATGCCCAGAAGTAGAATTGCTGGATCATATGGTATCTTGTAATGTTTATAGGCAGAGTTTTCATTTCTTTTTAAATCTCTTCTGTTCCTTGGCATATTAAGAATTTCAACTTCTATGCTCAATTTTGATCATTTTATACTTTGCTTGGAAATTATCCATTTCCTCTAGGTTTTCACATTTATTTTCATAGGTTTACACACATTATTGTTATAAGTCTTTAACCCTTTCTGTACCTGTGATGTATCTCTTTTCTTATTTTTGCATATTTACTATTTGCATACTTACTATTGCATATTTTTGCTTTCTTTTTTTTTCTTAACCAGATTTACCTGGAAGAGTTTATCTATTTTGTTGATCTTTTCAAAGAAGTAAGTTTGGGTTTTAATTTTTTCTTTTAATTATTTTCTCTATAATTTGGTTGTTTTCTATTTAGTTAATTTATAATTTTAATTTGATTAATTTCTTTCTACTTCCTTTTGGCTTAGTTTGTTCACTTTCTAATTTCTTAGATTAAATTCCAAGTTAATTTGCTTTCACTCTTTTAAAAAATATTAAAAGCATTTAAATGCAGCTATTTATGAATACTTCTATTGTACCTGTAATAAATATATAAAAAAGAAAAAAAATTAAGGCTATATTTTTTCCTCTGAGGACAGCTGTATCTCATAAGTTCCACATGGGACACTGTGTTCTCTTTCTCATTACTAAATGATTTGCAATTTCTGTTTTGATCTTATTTTTGATTCAGTAGTAATTTCAGGGAGTCTTTCTTTCTTTCTTTCTTTCTTTCTTTCTTTCTTTCTTTCTTTCTTTCTTTCTTTCTTTCTTTCTTTCTTTCTTTTTTTGTGGGTTGGTGGGGAGTGTTTCTTAATTTCCAAGCAGTTTATGCTTTTGGCTCGAAGTTAGCTTTGTCTGACATTGATATTGCTGTTCCTACTCCTTCTCTGCTTGTATTTGCTTGGTATATCTTTGCCCATTGCTTTATTTTCAGTCTTTGTCACCTTGTTTTGGAATTCTTTCTTATAAACAGCATTTGGCTGTGTTTTATTTTTTAACTTACTCAGACAATCTGTTCTTTGATAGGGACATTCGGTCTCTTCATGTTTAGTGTAATATATGATATACTTAGCTTTACTTATTCCATCTTATTTTATGTATTTGCTGTTTTTTCCCCTCACTCCTGTCTTTTTTGTTTGTTTGTTTGTTTTATTTTGTTTTGTTTTTTACTATTGGTGGCTCGGTTGAAATTCTGCTTTACTACCAGGTTTCTGGTATTAAAAACTGAATGGCTGGCTTACTGAAATAAGATGAAAGATTTGGGAAGAAAATCAAGGGCTTCGATTTTAGGTTTTAAAATTTAAGATACCTTGAAACATCCAGTAGACATGTATGTCAAGTGGGCATTTGGAAACACTGGAGTAGAACGCAAAGGAGTGATTCTGACAGCTGCAGATGATATACCAGGAGGAAGGTGTTCCACGAAGGCCTAGGACTCAGGCCTGGGGAACGCCAACAGCTAAAGTTTGGACTAAAGAGGAGAAGCTGGAAATAAAGACTAAAAGAGACATCGGAGAGTGGGGGGCAGTGGTTAGAAAGAAACTCAGGACGTGTTAGTCTAGGGAAGAAACATGTTCAAGAAGGAAGGAATTAACTGCATTAAAAGCTGAGGTTAGGTAAGGTGAAGCTGAAAATAGTCCTTTAGTGACATAAAGTCACTGGTGACCTTGTCAAGCCTTTTGGAGGCTGAAGTCATATAGGGGAAGTCATAGGAGAGAGTGAAAGGTGAGGAAGCACAACAATACAGGGAAACAGGTAGCGGAATAGAGAGGCGGTCCAGGGAATTCATTTTTTAGCTTATTTTGGGTAAGACACCAGAGTTTGTTTGCTTACTATGGTGAAAGTCCCAGCATGATGGGGAAACTGAAGGGAAGGGGAAGAGCCAAGGAACAGGTGGGCCAGGGCACATGCTGAGGGGTAGGGCCAGGGTAGGAGGAGGACCATGTTCTCCAGTTTTCCAATGCTTCAGGAGGAAAGTTCATGTGACCAGGTGCCTGTTGCAGATGCTAAAGACAAAGGTAGGAGCTTAGACCTCCTGGAAGCAAGAGAAGGAAGATCTTCCTGTCTGATGCTTTGTCAAATCTCAGTAAGATGGGGGTTGATGACAACTGCTAAGATTGGAATGAAAAAGGAGAACCAGAGGTTGGAGAGAAGAGAAGAGAAGTGAAACAGAAGTTCAGGAGCATAGGAGAGCAAATGTGGCTTCAGGAGATGCTCCAGGTGGGGAGTGGCAGTAGGAGCAAATCCTTTGTCTTCCTAGCTTTGAGGCAGCAGTGCCCTTTGCTTCTCCTGCTGAGCTCCACTGGCACCAGGCAAAGCTGACGGTTGGGGCTGCTTCCCTATTACTGTTCCAGCCCATTCTTGCTCACATAGTCTTTCTCTTCATGTCCATTAGATAGCTAAGACAGGTTGGAACAATATAGGCCACACAGATGCCAAGTACCAGATCTCACACATTTACAATAATTATCCCCAAATTCTCCTCTTCGGGTTCCTCCTCTCCATAAAGTTGAGAGACCTAGGAATGCTTACATGTGTAACCCAAGTACCCTCTAGACACCACTAGATTTTGAGTTCTGGATAAAGTCATTTTTCCTCTAACGATCTTAGTGTTTGGGAGGTGGGGTTGATAGACTACCTGTAGAGATGCCCCCATATAATTAGAGGTGCTGCCCGATGCTCTAGCCATCTTGTTGTCCATTTCATGCATGTGCTGCCACCAATGCCACCAAGATGCCGACCCCAGCCTCTCGTCCTTCTCAGCACAGCAGGGAGATATCTTTTGCTTCTAGTGATTAGCTCTTGCAGAGAGGGATCCCATAGCAAAGCTATAGGGCCTTTAAGTGACCCAGTTCCTCCTTTACACCACTGCCCTCTTCTTCTCAGAGTGGTGGTGGGGTGTGCCCCTTCAAACTCCAGGCCTTGATGACCAGTCTAGGACCCCCATGAAAATCTCCTCTCAGGAACTTCACTGTCTCTCCTCCAGCATGGCTCCCATGGGGGACCTCAAGCCTTGTAGTAGGTCTGTCCATGTCTGAATCTCAGCTGAGGATGGAGTTAAAGTCTTTCACTTGAGTTGGGGTCCCATATAAATTCAGAGACGGGGCTGGGCATCTGTTTCGGTATCCCTGACTATTCCATGATGATTAAGCTCTCTGAATTTTCTCTTTCTCTACAAAAACCAAGAAGCTGGCCTTCCAAGACCTCACACAGGCCCTTGGTGTGAGTGAGGGGAGGCTGGTGCTCACCCCTCAGGCGGCATCTCCAAGTGTGAAATCTGGCCAAGCAGAGACACCCACT
Organism: Eonycteris spelaea; assembly: GCA_003508835.1. Lineage (NCBI taxonomy): Eukaryota > Metazoa > Chordata > Mammalia > Chiroptera > Pteropodidae > Eonycteris > Eonycteris spelaea. The sequence goes on along the minus strand of PUFA01000113.1, from coordinate 1,197,559 downwards.
TGCAGGGCCATACTAGCCGTGTGGTGCCTTTGCGTGAATTAGCAAAAGGTGCCCTCTTTGGATGGGTGTAGCCCACGCTAGACACATGGGTTGGAGAGCTGAGAGAATAGAATTTTAGCCCCCTTTTGCCTCCTTGGCCAGATGCCCTAGTGTAAGAAACAGCTGGCACTAGTTGAGGCAGAGGCCATGCCTAGCTACACAGAGAACTAAACAGCATGGAGATCCAACTAGTGGGCCTCCAGAGGAGCATGTGCCTGGGTTCTGGTCCCATGCCATCTGAGATCCTGGGAAAAAAGACGATGCCCAAGAGTGTCTCCTTCTGAGCCTCCATCACTGTATCTAAATCCTTCCCCTTCCTCTGCAGTCCCTGTTTGCTCCAGTGATTCAGTGTAGGCTCTTGATACCATATCAGTCCCCCACTCCAGAGGAGAGCTAAAACCGTGCCCTCAGGGGCTGATCTTATCCCCCAGGACTCAGTGGAACAATCCACACACCACTCAGCAACCAAATCTACACAGAGACACACACTTAGAGGAACACAGAGGAGCTGTTTCCTTAGAGGACTTTGAGAGGCTTTCTAAGCAGAGGGGTGCCATGAGAAGAGTCATTGGAACAGGAACCTGCAGGGTGTGTTCAATTGCAGTGACGCAGTCCAGAGGAGCAGGAGTGTAAGATGTTTGTTGATCAATAGATATCAGCTGAATTGAAGTGAAGGCTAGTGGTGCTCACAAAGCCTTCTCCAGATCTCATGAGGAGCCTAAAATGATAGGACAAGGAGCTAGGGCTTTGTGTGTGGACAATGGGGAGCCATGGAAGCTTTTGAGCAGGAGAGTAGCGAGTTCAGGTCTTGACACCAGGACAATGATTCTAGAGGATTTGCCAAACTGGGCATGGCATGGCTACATTTAGTGCTTGTGGGAGATTGAGAGCAACAGATTTGGGAGATTGTTCTGAAGAGCACCTTGAACACCCCCCCCCCTTTGCTTAACTGAATTGACTACAATCTATTTAATCATTTCACAAACTTTCCAGATACTGTGTGGGTCCATATGCGAGACTGGAGAAGGGCAGGAAGAATCAGGATGAGCTCTCCCCCCTACCCCCCACCCAGCCTTCTCTCCACCCCTCAATCAGAATGCGCCTTTATAAGTGGGGGCTTAGGGACAGCATAAGGGTGATAAACTGCACCTCCCCCAGCAATTAAATTTTTTAAAAAGCTGCGATGGAAGGAGCGAATATTAGTTTCCTGATTTATAAAGCCAAATGGATTAAGCTCATTCATTGCCCGAGGAAACAAAAAGGAAATCTTCAATACCTCTGTGCACATTGAGAACAGGAACAATGCTGGTCTTTAGAAAGCAGAAACCTAATTTGGGGAATCAATTACCCTCTGTGTCCCCGCTTCTGTGGGCTCTCTCACTCCTCCTTCTCAATAGAGATTTCCTGGGAGGTAAAATGTGGAGAAGTTGGTTAACTATAGGCACACCCTCTCTTCAGCCATGTGGACAGGAGGCCAGGACCTGGGCTAGGTGGATAGAGTTGGGTGGGGAGTGCCTGGGTGTCAGGCACTTGTGGAAATGTGGGGGAGGGTTCAGGGGATGGGAGAAGGATTTGGGGTAAAAGTGGAGAGTGGGAGAAATATTGGGATGAGCAGTGAGAGGGGACAAGAAAGGAGGCAATGGGAACCTGGGGTTTATAACTGGGGTGGGGGGTGCATAGCCTTGCCAGTGCACACACAGGTGATGGGGGGTGAGGCGCTGTGTTCCAGCCTGGGGGCCGCGAGGCTTACCCACCCACCGCCTCCTGATCCTCCCGGTTTCTCTTCTGCATTCTGCACTTTCCGCGTGTGTTTGAGCTTGCAGCGGACAATGGCTGAGCAGTTATGGGGGGAAAGGGGCGGGGGCTCCTGTCACAGTGCCCCTAAGTCACATTCACACACAGAAGCATCACACAATCTCGTACATTCCTGTGCTGGGGCTCAAACCCTGGCCCACAGTCCCCAGACCCATAGCCACACCCAGCCCGATGCACACATACAGTCCGTCCCTCACAATCACACGCACGGAGTACTACACTCACGACAACAGGGTTACAGATTCAGAAGTACACCCCAGAACTCCCACAATCCGCGGTCACACACATTCCGCCACCCCAGTCTCATCTTCAGCTCACACACACAGCCCTCACTCTGGCATGCGGTCACACACACACACACACACACACGCACACGCACACGCACGCACAGACACACAGTCACTCACACGCACACACTCTGGCTGTGCTTTTGTGTTTTGTCAGAATTAATGAGAAAAGTTCCCGTGCCCTGCGGGTAATTAGTGTCCTTGGAGTTAAATAAGCTAATGGCGGGCACCTCTGGCCCAAGCAATTATGTTTGTGTATTGAATAATTGATTCAAAGGGGGGAAGGGCCGCTAATCAGATCTGAGCATAATGAATTGATTTAATTAACAGGGGAATCTAAGGGGCCCTGGGAAACGCTGGCTTCACTCGGCTGCGGCGAGCGCGGCGAGCGCGCGGGCGCGGAGAGAGGACCCGCGCGCGGCTCCGGCTCCGGCTCCGGCCCCGGCCCGGCCCGGCCCGGGCAGCGGCTGCTCACGCGGCTCGGGAGAGCCCGGCCCTGCAGACGCGCCCCCGCCCTCCCGCGCTCCCTGCCCGCGGCGATCCCGACGCGTCCGCCCGCCCCCGTGCGCGGCGCCGCTCGTGGGGCGCGGAGCCCGCACGGCGCTGGCAGGAGCAGCTGGCGGGCTGCTGCGGAGTCCGAACCGCGAGCCCTGTGAGTCCTCGGGCCGTGCTGCGCTGGAGCCTCCGAGGGACCATGGTGTTGCACCAGGAGAACGGTAGGGGCCCCGGGACGCGCGGGGCGTGGGGTGCGGGGAGGGGAGGCGGCGGCAGGGCCCTGCCGAGGCCACCCCTCTTATAGCGCAGCGCCCCCGCGAGGCCCCGGTGCCTGCGGCCGCCGAGAGGCTTCCCGGAAGCACGGGGGCTGGATGCGTGTGCGTGCGTGTGTGTGTGTGTGTGTGTGTGTGTGTGTGTGTGTGTGTGTGTGTGTGTGTGTGTGTGGCGTGGGTGCGAGGCTCAGCCCCCGAGATTCTTCAGAGGGATTAGGAAGTCCCACGGGCCACCTCGAGCCCGCTAGCCCCGCACGCTGCGACCGGGAACTTTCTCACCGGCTCTTGCCGCCTTTCGCCGCGGGCTTCCTCACAGTGCCTCCTGCCCCCAACTCCCCAGACTCCCTGGGTGTCTGCATATCACCGCTTCTGCTCCCCACTGCGAAACAGCAACCCTAGGGGGATGCCCAGAGGCCCTGGGGGTGGGGTGCAGTCAAACCAGTACGGTACTGGGGCCCCTTAGATATGGAACTTCATTGCTACGGGATGGGGTGGCATTGCTTCACTCTGGCAAGGCTGGGGAGGTCGCTCTCCATCATCAATCCCCGCAGCCTAGCGTATGGGGAGGTGTCTGTCCCGAAGCTAGGATATGTAGGTGGGCCCTATATCCAGACATCAGAGGCCGATTTTCATTGAGACTTCAGTCCTTCAGTGGTAATCTTGTATTCTTTTTCTTAAAGAGACCCCCACCTCCACCCCAAATTGTCTAAGTTTGGCTCTCACAAAATCTGGACCCAGCCCTGGGTCCCCCTCACACCCTTCCCATTCTGCTAGTCTCTCCAGGAGAACTCACAGCCCTGCTGGCCCATGGACCACCTCCAGGGGCTAGGGCAGTTCCTTAGTGCCAGAGAGAGAATGCCTTGAGTCCGGAGGCTGAGAAATTTGGGGTTGGGAGGCAGCTGCTCATCTGCAGGGAAGGGTCTGGCTGCCTGACCTTTCTCTCTGGCTCCACTAGGACCTTGTTTTACTCTGCCACTGTCTCTGTGGTGATCAACTGTCCAGGTATGCTCAGGACGTTCCTGGTTTTAGCACTGAAAGTCCTGCATCCTGGGAAAATGCTCAGTCCCAGGCAAAACCGAACAGTTGGTTAACATACATCCATGACCTTCTCAGAGCCTCTGGGCAGGGAGTGGGTTGGACTTCAACAGGGTAATGGGAGAGGCTTGTTATCCAGGCTTGTTTTGTGGGGTGCAGATTTGGCCTAGGCCTCCACAAAGCCTAATGAATTATATAACTGCAGCACCTAGAAGGCCTGTCCAGGCTTTCTAGACAACAAAAGAGGACAAGTGTGCCAACTGCACTTCACTCCAGCTGGTTGCAAATTCCTGTGCATGGCCCGCTTTTGTGTGAGTATAGGGCAGGGCAGGGCGTCCAAATTTGGCCAGCAAGCATCCTGATGGTACTATAAAGTCTGTAGGTTCATTCTGTTCTGTCAAGCGTGGCGGCCATAGGGAAGGGGCCCTTGTCACTTTGAATACCTCTGTGAGCATGACCTGTGAGACCAACTAGTAACTTCATCTTGGTGACAAGTGTACCATGTTGGGAGCAGGGTCCTCAGGCAGAGGCACATCAGACAGCTTCCACTGAAGAGTTCTGGAATATCTGGTCTGCCCAGGCCCTCAGGCACCAGGTCTTTCCCACTGCTTTACAAACCCAGTGTAGGGAACTTTCCTGCCAGGTGCAGTGACAAACCGCTAGGGCCTTCTAAAAACTTTAAGGCAGCTAGTAGCACCCTCTTTCTCCTTAATGTAACCTTGGGGGCTGATCAAGTAGCCTCCCTCTGCTGTCCCCAGAGGCATTTCAAGGGCATTTTGGAGCACTCTTGGCAGTGTCTAAGTGAGAGTATGTGCTCATCACCTGTGGAATGTATCAGGTGCAAGCTACCTCCCCCAACCCCAGGGGATCTGAGCATTCCACCCTGGTGTTATGGGCGTGCCCCTGGACCTGGAGGCAGCTTGGTTGGGGGTGAGAATGGGCATGGGAGTTACCTGCCTGCCCAGCAATTACTCATGAGGTGAGAGGGAGGCCACTGATGAGTGAGGCTCATGTCTGGCTCTTTAACCCAGCAGGACCCTTCCTGGCTGGGAGCTCCAGTCACCCAAACCCTCCAAGGCTTGCTGGGTAGTTCTGTAAACCAGAAGGCCTCTGTGGAGGCCCTTGTGCATATCAGTGTGGAAGCTCAATACTCAGACCTGGGGATCCAGAGAAAGCTGCTTGTGGACACAAGCAGCCTTTCACACTCAACACCAGTCCCCTGCTGACATACCCAACCTGCTTCAGTAGCCCATTGCTCAGCACCCCAGGCCTGCTCCGGTCCCTAGTTTGGAGCATAGAGCCCCTGACTCCCCAGAGGGATGTTTGCTGTGTGGCTGCCAATTGGGTACCTTGGAGGCTGCAGAAACTGGTGTTGGAACAGTCCCAAGCACAACACTTGGACAAGAGAGTAGGACAGTGGCCCCAGCTAGTCGAGTCCTGGTTTGTGGGTCAGGGCCAGCCCCTGAAAGTGAGAAGCAACCCTGGAAGTCAGGAGTAAAGCTGTAGCTGTTCTAGAGTCAATACCTCCAGGTGATACTGCAGTGTCTACAGCAAGAAACTGCCCCTTGCCAGCCCATCGGGCCCATTGCTTATTACAGTGGCCCCAGCTCAGGCTGGAGTGAGGGGCTGACACTAAATGAGCCAGTGGCAGCAGTGCCAAAGCCTCCCTCAGACCCTCAGGGTACATACAGCTCCAGCAGCAGTGGCAAAGGAGAGATCAAGCTCACAATCCTAAGGGACGGTCAGGCTGTGCAAAATGATATATTTAACATCAAATATACTCAAGGACTATTAGGATTAAGTATTCAAGATGAAGGGGAGAGTGAAACCCTCTGAGCTGTGGATGAGACATCTCATTAGAAGCAGCCTCTCTCCTGTTTTCTCAAAGCCTGACTTCCCTGCCTAGGATAGAGAAAGACAGGCTGCAGCACCACCCCAGCTCCCCTATTCCCCACCACTGTCAAGTACCCTGCATTGGACCTCCCAGAACTTGAGGGGCATGGCCTGGCCTCTAGGCCTCCTTTGTACCCAACAAACCCCCTCATTGCCCCTGGTGCCACAGTTTACAAAGCATTCACATACATGATCTCATCTGATCTCCACAGCAACTTTGGAGATAGATGAGCAGGTCTCCCACTTCACCAACAACAAAACTGGAGCCCAGAGGACCATCATTGGTAATAGGCAGAGATGAAATGAAATTCGAACTGGCGGCCCTTTGCCCCTCCAGGGACCTCTGCTTCCTTCTCCTTGCCTTGGTCTAATCCTCAGAAGTGACTGCTGGAACTGAGCCTTTGACACATCTGTCTGGAGGACGCCTTGGGCTAGACAAAAGCCACTAAGATTTCCAGCCCATCCCAGAACTCTGCACTGTCAAAAAAAAAAAAAAAAAAAAGAAAGAAAAGAAAAAGAAAAAGAAAAGAAAAAAAGAAAGAAAGAAAAGAAAAGAAAAGAAAAAAGCAAGCAAGCAAGCAAGCAAGCTCATGATTATTAAGAGTGGCCTTGCTGGAGCAGGCATCCTGGCCACCAGCCCCAGGGCTCTGAGGAGAAGCAGAGTTCAGGGGAGAGGAGCTGGACACTGCCTCTCTTCCTGCCTTCTGAATTACAGAGCCAAAATTGTCAAGTCTGTAATTGCAGCAATCTTTGCTTGTTCACTGAGCCTTAGATAAGTACTTGGCGCATAATACATGCTCAATAAATAATTGTAGGGTAAGGAATGAGATGGCCATGCTGTGCTTGCTCGTAGAGAAATTGAGATAGGATTCCGCCCTCTATGGAATTAGATGCTCTTGGGAGACTGCGGGGGTAAGAGAGGTCCTGTGAGATTCACAGTGGGCGTTTGTGCCCGGGAGGGTCGACTTTGCCACCCAATCCAGGAAACAACCAGAAAGGCCAGGGGTAGATCAGGTGGGGAGGAAGGTTATGAGGTCAGAGAGAGAAGGCTGAGAAGGTGCGTGCGACAGACCAGTGACGGTCCACCAGACAAGTTCCAGGGATGCGGACCCTGGGTCCTGATCAGAGACACGCGCCAGCGTGGGGCAGAGAGGCCTCCAGGTGGCGCTGCGGAGCCGGGCAGCCGCGCGTCTCCACTCCCCATTAACCCGGGAGGGAGGGGGACCTCGGGAAATGTGTGCATTTATTCAGTAGCAGGAGTGCAAACCTCATACATTGAGGGAGAAAGGCAGCGGGAGACGGCCGCCAAGATTCCCCCATCTCTTTGAATATAATTTTAGATTGAGATTCAGATTAAATCCGAGGTGAAAACACTTTATGAGGCTGAAAGCTGTGTCGTTGCCAGAGCCAGGGTTATGAGCTATCAAATGCAATTACATTAAGACAGATTATACTGGGCAAATTGAGCCATTTAGAAGGTGAGAATCAAAGAAACGGCTCTGATCCTCTCTTCCCCTTTCTCTCTCCCTCTCCCTCTCTAAATTGCAGTTCGTAGTTCCTTGCAATTCTGAGGCACAAAAGTAGGTGAGTCTGCTTTTGTATCTGCGAAGTGCTTCACTCCTGAATGTAATTCTAGCTGAGTGCAATCTAGGTTAAGAGCCGGACAAGCGGGTAATTAGAGCCCGCTTGCTGCCCGAGGACCGGCTGCCCCGCCGAAGCGCTCCCAGAGTCGGCGCCCTTCTCCCGGCCGAGCCGCGCTGCGCTGGACACGGAGCGCCCGAGATGATGGTGCTGGACAAGGAGGACGGTAGGTGGCGGGCGGGGGTCCCGACGCCCCGCTCCCCCTGGCCCCTGGCCGCGACGCGCGGGAATATACACGCCAAGACACCGGCGCACACCTGCAGGGCTGTGCTGGGATTGCCAGGGGCGCGACAGGCGAGGGGTTTGGGTCGGGGGCGGAGGGAGGTCTGGGGCCTGAGGGACGTGCGGGCAGGGCCGAGTGGGACTGGGCTGGGGGAAGGTGAGTGAGTCCCCGACCGCGCATCGCCCCAGCCGGGGCGCCGGCCGGGGGATGCTGTGCGGGCCGCAGGGAGGCTCTGGCTCCCCCACGATCTCCGCGCAAGGCGGTTCGCGCAGAGCGTTTCGTCTTTGCGGCTGCTCTTCTCACCGCAGCCATCACCCTCGCGCCGCCGCGTAACCCGAGAGGCGCTGAGCGCTGGGCAAATCAATGGCTTCGGGGGAATCGGACGCCAGGGCTTGCGGCGAGCCGCGCGCAGAAAGACGGCGCCCGCCCGGGGGTGCCCGGCCGGCGAAGGAACGGCTGGCTGGACCCTCAGGGAGATAGCTGCCCGCTTATGTGACTCGGTGAGAACGGGAGATGCCTCCTGTGCTTGGCCCACTGTCTCCCGGTCTTCCAAGCGCAGGGGCAGGAGTTTGGCCCAGAGGAAGAAAGTGTCCCACTACAGTGGCACTCAGGCAGGAGCTGCCCGCGAGAGTGGCATGCACCTGCGGTGGTCAGGACCCTCGGGGCGCGCCTTAGAGGTCGGAATAAAGGGGCCCATTTGCTGGAGGCCACTAGCAGGTGGTCCCACATACCCCAAAGCCTTCCTGATTGGAAACGCCCTGCAGTAAGTGTCCTGATGTGCGCAGGAGAGGTGGTGAATCAAGCCCCCTTCAGTGTAAAATCAAGTGGGTGCCCTGTGACCCCAGAGTCAGAAGACTGGCCATTCCCTGGCAATTCCAGTCTCTCCTGCCCTGTAGGTGAGGGTTGCAGTGAGATGTGTATGTAATGCTGGTGCCCACACTGCGACTCGCCTTCTACTGGTAAACTGAGCAGGTGGGTTTTCTGAGTCAGCAGGAATCCTCTTAGAGCTACTGTGGTGGCTGTCTTCCAACCTTCCAGTGAGTCTCCGCTGGGCCTGTGCCCTCTGCCCACCAGGCCAGTGGTGCTATTGACATGGGACTTGGTGATAATTTGAAGTTAAGTGACTTGCTCAAGGTCACACAGGATGTTCACTTTGCTACTCCCACGTGTGGATGCCCCTAGTCTCCCACCACCTTCTGAGATCTCCAGCAGGGAGGGATGTTTAAAGTGTATGGCCTAGGGGTGGCATGTGGCTGAGCCCTGTGTCTGGAAAAGGCTGTTTCTTAGTATGTGTATAGTAAATGCTTCTAGCTAAAGGAATTCATTCTTCAGGATCTAGCTGGGGTGTGACATCCATCTCCAATATTCTCTTCTTTCTTCAGGGACCCCTCCCCTGGAGCCCTACAGGCCATCAGAGGACTGGGTTGGTGCAGTTGTATATAGAATAAAAAGGAGAAGTAGGCATCTGGGCTCAGGCCAGACAGGGAGAGAGGAGGCCTTGATTTAGTTCTTTTCATTACTAACTCCCTATGTAATCTCAGACCAGCCATGCTCATCTCTAGACTTGACTTTCTCTCTTGGTAAAATGAAGGACTTGGAGAAGCCAGAGCAGAGGGTCCTACTTTGGTGTCTGGGGATACTCTCACTAAGGTGAGCATGTGGAAATCAGAGTATGTCTTTAGTCTCAGTTATTTGGCCCAAGCCAGAAATCCAGGAGACCCAGGCCCATACGTGGGAGGCCTCAGGCAGGGGGATTGATCTCATGCCAACAAGACGACCCTCCACTACCATCCTGGGTCTTAGAGCTTTCTGTCCAGGCACCCTAGGAACCACAGAATGCCTCCAGCTCTGAGATACTAAAGGTTTACAGATGAGGCCCGAGTAGGAACAGCTCTCTGCAGGCCATTTTAGCCAGTCTTTTGCCGCCAGCCTGCAGTATACCTCAATTACCCTGGGCATATATGTTTCCCTTAGTCTCTGCCAGACTTGTGTTAGAGAATGCATGATACCCCTCAGTCCCCCTTAGTCTTGTCCAATCCAAATAATATGGTGCCCACTCAGGTCAACGCCTCTGGACTCGGGTCCCGTTACAGAACAAGGAAGGCAGACACCTGGAGCCCTGAGGAGCCACTGGATTCTTGTCCTGCCCAGCCCAGAGCTGTCATCCAAAAGTAACCTTTCTACTCATAAATCCACCTTCTGCTCCCCATTAGAGTCTGGCTTTACCTGGTCCCAGGAAACATTACAGTTGGCACCTTTAATTGGGAGAGGGAGAAAGGCTCTGGATCCACTCACCTGCCCCTCCAAACCTGCTGCCTAATTTCTTCTTAGTCCATATGCCCTCCCCACAGGTGGGTCTCTCTGTGCTGGGTGGCAGCGTTGGCCCCTGGGCTCCCAAGGAGTGTGTTCCTCGAGGCTGAGGCCCTGCACCCTTTGTCTGGCTGCAGCAGGGACTCGGGCTCTTATTAGCCACCCCCAATGTCTTTTCTCCACCTGACAGCATCTTGTCGGAAGAGGCCAGGGCTCCTCTGGTTGAAGTCAGGTCTGCCAGCTGCCGCGGACCAAAGCTCTTGCTCTGCTGGGCTGCTGGGCTTTCATGTTGCACTTCTGAAAGATAATAAAATATCAATCGCTTTGCCGTAGCAACGGGTTTAAGAGACTTTCTGAAGTATTGAATCGTCAGAAAAAAATTTTTTTTTGCTTTTAAGCACAGTGCATTATTAATAAAGTAATCCATTAGGTCGAGCAGCAAAGGGCCACCACAGAGAGGAAAGATCTGTTTTGCAAACGGTTAAACTTCGGGTTTTAAGATTAATTGCTTTCATTTGGATGCTTGCTCTAGGCCTAGCCATTTCTACTTTACTGGAACTCAGGGTCCGGGCTTTCTAAATGCCATTGGGCCTGCCTGTCAGCAAAGGGAGCCCAGCTCCAACTTTCACGGAGAAACAGCCCTTCTTCCCCTGGCACCTGCGCTTGCACTGGCTCTAGACTGTGGGCTTTCCGCAGAGGCTGGCAGTGACAGGAGAGCAAAGGGAGCTACTTCCCTGAGCCCCGGGAGTCAAATAGCCCTCAGGCTATTGGAGAAGAGGACTTTGCGTAGAGGCAGACAGGAAAGGGTCCAAGTGACCTCAAGAACAGTGAGAGCCATGGATTGTGGGGGACTGGACAGGAGAGGATGCTGAGACATACCCTTGAGGGTGCTGTGGTGTCCCCAGGTGCGTGTTGAAGAAGGGTGGGCCTGGGTGGAAGCTGCCACCGCAAAGCCCAGCAGGAATCCTGGGGCAACCGCAGGAAGCAGCAGGCAGGTTGTGGAACTAAACACCAGACGTGATTCTTAGAGCATTTTTAATAAGTAAAAATGCCTAAGGAGAGTGGAGCTGGCCCGAGGAGGCCCAGACAGCATGTCTTCAATTGTTAATGACTGCTGTGAGCACGGTCTCCACAGCTGACTCAGTTGATCCTCCAGGGCAGGCTTTTGGCTATGCTTGGGTGCTGACCAGCAGGACCAACTAGGATATCTCATTATACTCTGGACCACAGAGGATCCTGGGGGCCTCTCTTGGCAGAGTGTGGCTAGGACCTCCCCAGACCTGGCATGGAGGCAGGGAGTGAACCCTGACTCTGTTCCATGGCAGAGACCCAGCCCATGGGCAGGAAAGTGGAGGCCAGTGGGCACTGCTGCCTGCTGAGGCCTGGGAAAGGCCTTGTGAGACTGGCAGAGGGGCTAGGCTTGGCAGTCACCCTTTGCCTAGGAGAGGAGGGTCTCTATCTGAACCTACCATGCCAGCCCCAGCCACCTCTTCACTGCTGGGAACAAGGCATCACAAATTTTGAGCAGCACATACAGCTGCTTCCCCTTCCTACCCAAACTCAGGCAGAGAATCTGTAAATGTGGGTCTCCCCCACCCCTCCTGGAGCCTTGGGTTAAGAAGCAGGTGCTTCTCTCTGGTCCCTGCTTTCCATTCATTTGCCCACATGGAACATTAAGGGGGGACAGGGAAACAACATAAATTGGTCTGTCGTCCAGAATCCATGTCTCACTAATGTACCCAGATTAACTCAACTGTAAATTGTCTCCTTGGATGGCGGTGTCTTGCTAAAAGTTTCCCATATGATTCATGATTTGGATTGCTTTTAACGGCTATTGGCTAAGCAAGCTGGTGACTGTACAAGGTGATGCAATTGGCATTAGTGAGGGGAGGCACGGGAGCGTGTAATGCAGTCAATACTGCATTAACTACTGATGCCCAATTACAGGGAGTAGGAGAGAGCCTTTCAGGAGCATTAGGACTGGGGGAAGCTGAGATCACTGGCCGCTGCTCGCCTAAAAGCTTCACCCTTTGCATGCCGGGTCAGGCTCGGTGCTGGCGTGGCCACTCACTTGGCTTCTGTGGCTTCAAGAGCTGCCTTTCTCTTTTGCGCTCTCTCTCTCTCTCTCTCTCTGAATATGTCCCACAAAGATGCTCTTAGCACATGGAGAGTGCATTTTCCTAGAGTAAGGGCTGCTTCTCATCCCTTCAGAGAATTGTTTCCCCGCCCCACCCTGTGTCCCAGAGTCAGACCAGGCGGCTGCCCCACCTGCTTCCATTTAAGGAGCCTCTCAGCAGGCCCCATGTGTGAACAGAACCAAGAGAAGGTCTATTTTGGTCTCTCTCCCTTGGAACAGATGGATGATTTCCAGCCAGCATTGACGGCCGACCCTCTGTGGTCATGGGCGAAGGAGACATGAGGTTCGGGCTTGGCACAACTGGGCTGCTGGCGCAAGGCTGCTGGGGTTGGGAAGTGGCGTGGTTGGGCCTTCTTTGAGCAGAAGGCAGAGCTGTGGTGCTATAGCTAGGGGAGGCTGATGGGGAAGTGCCCCAAGCCATGCTGGGGTCCTGAGCAGATATGGGCCCCTTCAGAGCTATGTTCCATCCAGGACAGAGTTGCCCCAAATAACCAGGAGACCATGGACGATTGTTCAGATCTATCTTTGGGGCTAGAGGGCCTCCCAGAAACTTCTGTTCAGGGGCATTAGGAAGATTGGAAGGATCTAGGGAAGAAGGTAGAGAAAGGGGCATAGGTACCCCAGTGTGCCAGATACTGTTAGACTGGCTGCCATCTCTACCATCCTGCTAAACTGTGCAGGTCAATATGTCCACTGTGGTTTTTGCTCCATGCCCACCCAACATTGAGGCTGCTTTGCCTCTATACCTTTTCATTTCTACAATGAGAACATATCTAACGGGCTGGATTGCTATCAGGATTCAGTGAGATAATGTCCATGTACACATTTGATAAAGCAGGAAGCCTCATGCCTGTGTGAGGTGACATCTCTGCACTGCTACAATGTGATCTGAAATTGTCCTATGTCCAGTTTGGTGCCATGTTCACTTTTGGGCACTGAATCACACCTTCCGCCTTGCTATTCATTTATCATGGCCACCAATCACTGCTATTCAGGAGGCAGGCTGGCTTCACTACTCACCACTGTCCAAACTTCTAAGGTGATTAGCATTGTGGGAAAAAGCCTCCAGGATCACTCTTTTCAAGACCCTTCATTTTTAGGGGAAAGTTGAGGCACAAAGTCGACAAAAGAGTTGCCCAGATTTATGTAGGGAGTTATAGTCCAGCATTTCAGCATCTTTCTGGGTTCCATGCCCACATTCCATGCCCTATGCCCTGTCCCCAAGGCATGATGAGTCTGGGTGGTAGAAAACTCCAGTACGGAAGAACATTAGCTGGATGGTGCCATGTGCCTGGATGTCCCAGTCATGGCCCTAGTTGCCTACTGACAGCCCAGTGTATATGGTTCAGTCCTCAGACATAGGTTCTCATGGCAGGTGCTGATGGGTGTTAACCTGGCCTGGGCCTTCATGGACCGGAGAAGCCCCAGAGGTACATCTGGCATGTAGCCCATCCTGTCTGCACAACCTGCCAGGAGTTGAAGACACTGAGGCATACAGGACATCCTTCCACCCTTAGGCTTAACTCCTTGTGGTGCTGCTAGAGTGAGTTTTCTTGGCAGGTCTGTACTCAAGGTAGGGCTACCAGTGGAGTCAACTTGTAATGGCTTCCAAGAGCTGATTTTGCACATTTCTTCCCAGCTCTCAGTTCAGTGAAATCACATTCGTGACTTGAAAATCAGCCATAGTAGAAGTATTACCACCAAAGAAATGAGCAAATATTACAAATCAGGGCTGTTTTCCAGAGAGCCAGTTGTTAGGTATTTATCAGCACACCACTGGATTGCATTCGTCTAGGGCTCTAGACCCACCTCTTTCTGTTCTGCCACCACCATTCTCTTATTCTACCCACCATCTTTCTCTTGGTGCTCTTACAACTAGATGACCCAACTTCTGCTTCCCTGGAATTCTGCCTGAGACCTGTCGCCATACTTAGGTGTGCAGATCTAATAAATCCACTCTGGTTTGTGTTCCGTGAAGACCCAGCCTTAACCTTGCTTGTTTTTTCCCCCTTGCCTGGCACACCCTTTCCCCTTTTGTAAGGTTTTCAGGAGCCCACAGGTGGCCAAAGCCTCTTACAGGCCATTCCAGCCCATGCTTAGAGTCGCACCCAACTAAGCAATAAGCTTGTCTCTCATTGGATGGAGTATGTTTATTTTGTACTCTAAGGAGCACAGTAGCTGATACAACTGGGGCAAATTAAAAGCAGATGATGGTGAGAAGAGTAAGCAAGCTGGTCCAGGTAGCGGGGGCAGATTAGGTTTCCAGCGCCTACCTCCTGCCCCTTAACTGGACTTTCTCGAGTGGCCCACTGTCTTCTGGTATAGCCTGCTGGCATGATTCAGGAGACCTTCATCATAGTCCAAGCTGACTACTGTGTGATTTCAGACAACCTACTGGGTCTCAGTTTTTACATCTCTATGATGGGAGCAACACATACCTGGCCCCCAATGTCCATGTACACAGGAAACCTCGTGGCTATGTGAAGTTACATTGCTCTCTGTGTGGTTATAGTATGATCTCTTTGGCTGTCAGTCTTTAGGGGTCTTAAAAGCACAACTATTGTTTTACTGAACCTTTACTTAAAAGTGAGACCCTGTGTTGTATATGTACATTAATTAGTTATTGCTGCATAACTAACCACCCCAAAACTCAAAGGCTCAAAATAACAAGCAACTTTTTAGCTCTTGAATCTGTGGGTCAGCGATTTAGGCTGAGCAGTTTTTTGGGTCTCACTTATACCTGGCAGATGGCTGATCAACTGGATGCAGGGGGTGACAAGACTGTATGTCCCTCATCACCAAGCAAACTCTTCCAGCTTGTTCTCATGGCAGAGACAGGTCCCGGAGAGAGAGTGGATGCACAAGAGGCTCCTTGAGGCCTAGGTTTGGCTCTGGGATGTTGTCACTTTTGCCACATTCTATTAGCCAAAATAAATCACAAGGCAAACCTCAGTTCAAGACTTAGGGAGATAGATTCTACTCTTGAAGGGAGGAGGTGAAAAGTCACATGCGAAAAGGGTATGGATACCGAGAGGAGTAAAGAATTGGGGCCATTTCTGTACTCAATCCAGAAAGGTGTCTTCCATGCATGATCTCATTTAATACCCTTAACCACCTTAGGAAAAAGCTGTCATTATGATCCTCATTTTACAGGTGAGCAAACTGCTGTATAAAGAGGCTGTGTAATTGGTCGCAGGTTCCACAGCTCGCAAGTCCAGAGTTGGCCTGTGAACCCAGGCTGTCTGGCTGTCGAGTGTGCTTTCTCTGCCCTCTGCCAGCTCCCTGTTCCAGCTGGCAGACTTGGGGATGGGGGAGGACACTCAGGGAGAGTTCACAGGACAGGGGTGGATTTAGCAAGAGGACGACACGGAGGGGGCGGGGAGGCTTGCTGTTGGGTTTGTCAGGGGCTCTGCCATCGGAGCCCTGGCCCACCCCTCCATGGGCAAGGGGAGGGGGACTACAAAGAGGTCGGCCTCACTGTCTCCTCCAGCTTTTCCTCTCTGCCCTGCAAAGCCACTGGACAGTTGGAAGAGGTGTGAAGCTCTGTGGTTACCAGAGCTGACTTAACATCTGGGCATACATGCAGATGCAGCCAGGCGGGACTCAATTCATTGGTTAGCCCCTCGCCTCAAAACGGGGTGGTAAGTGGGCTGGTGAGAGTCCTGTGTACATTCATAAACCAGCTGATTGAAAAGCAATATTTCAGATAAATACAAGCCAGCGATCTATCAGTGGTTGTAATAAAACCCAGGCTTCAGGCTGTGATTTTATTTTGAAATAATAAGAATTGCTTGATTCTTTTTACTTGAGTTACCATGGTAATTCCGGCGTGGAGCAGTGTTATATTGATTTAGAAAGTGGACAGTAATATTTCTTTTGTGTTATTCTGTTTCTAGGCCTTGATTTCTAATTTCCACTTGGAGATTACTTTTATAAATTTCTTAAGTCCTTCCACTTTTTTTCCTCTCACAGTATAATTTTCCTCTCATACACTGCTATGTTCTGAGCTTATTGGTTTGCTCTTATTTTAAATTAAACTTGCTGGTTTCAAATATTGAAATGACATCTTTGTCTGTGTCTGTACTTTGGTTTAGCAAAATATTACAGTCTGACGCTTTCTGCTTAATAATTTAAGGGAGGCATTCTGTCAGCCCTCACTGGGTGCTGATAACTTATGACTCAACCAACACAGGCCTTAAACTCCTGACATTTTAATATTGTGTGGCAGGATCAGCCGCCCCTCCGCTCTGAGTCTCAGTGGAGAAAAATTCGTGTGGTACCCCAAAAGGGAGTTTTAATAATTCAACTTTGCAGGTTGGCACAATGACTTGATAGAGAAGGGGAGGGAGACCCACACTCCCAAGGAAGTGAGAGCAGCTGTGGCTTGAGCATCTAGGGCCCACAGCTGGCACCTGCTCCATCCTTGTCTTTCCTCTCCCTGAATCTTTACTACTCCAATTCCTGAGCCCTGGTGACAGATAGTCCAGGATGGGTTGTGTGGGAGCTGCCTATGGGTGCCATCAGAATGCATGAGAAACTCTCCCGTTTCTGTTTCCCTATTTGTAAAATGAGTGCAACTAGTGTGGGCTTTGAGTCAGACAGACACGGTTCAAATCCCGCCTCTGCCACATAGTAATTCTTAATAGTAAATCGTAATTCCAACTAGTTGAGTGGGTATGCTCACGAAAACCGTTTGGATCTGTTGAGCCTTCAATAAGCAAAGCTCTGATCTTGTAGGTAAGTGGTGCAGCTTTCCTAACCTTCATAGGGTTTTGGTAAAGAGCGGGGGAGAAAATGGAAGTGAGTATACTTCGCAGTGCTCACTCTGCTCCAGATGTGCCTGCAGTTCAGAGCCCTGGGAGGGCTGTTCTTCAGGAAGGCCCCAGGGCTACAGCCACGAGGACTGGTGGCCAGCTCTGCCCGCTTTGCTGGTCAGTAGAGGTCAGAGGGCTTGGCCAGGGCAGACTAGAGAGCAGGCTCTGTCTCCTGGGCTCCTCTCCTCACAACATCCCTAGCAGAAACGGCATCTCAGGCCCCCAGTGTCCAACAGTTTAGCAAGGACTGGGCTCCAGAGGGGAACTCATAACCACATGGGTGGTGGGGCAGACCTCTGTTTGCAGGGCCCCCTCTCTCTGGCCTGAGGAAGGTCCCTCCTGTCCCGTGTATGTATGCCAGTGAGGTGGTATATCGTCATCTGTTACTCTGCAACAAATCACAACTTAGCAGCTTAAACCCACAGGGATTTGTTATCTCAGAGTTTCTGTGGGTAAGGAGTCGGGAAAGAGCTTAGCTGGGTCCTCTGCTCAGTACCTCTCAGACCACAATCAAGGTGTTGGCCCAGGCTGTGGTCTCATCTCAAGAACCATCTGGGAATTGAGCTTTCAAGCTGACTCCTTTGGTTGTTGGCAGAATTCAGTTCCTCACGGGCTGATGGACTGAGGCCTCCATTCCTCACTAACTGTGGGTGGGAAGCTGCCCTCAGTTCCATGCCATGCAGACTTCTTCAAGATGGCAGCTTGCTTCCTTAAAGCCATTAAGGAAGCATCTGCTAGCACGCAGGAAGTCATAGCCTTTTATCAAATGTGATGTATCTACTCAAAGATGTGATATTCCATCACTTTTGTATATTTTCTTTCTTGGGGCAAGTGAATAGTCCAGCTCACACTCGGAAGTGTGTGTGGTGTTATGGGGGTGGATTACACAAGGGCATGAACTACAGGAGACAGGAGATCATCGGGGACCAACTTAAAAATTGAGAGGTCAGCCTCTGAAACAACATCTCAGGCCCCAGGTGTTCAACAGTTTAATTGTTCCCAGAAAGAATGAATCACCAGCCCTATCTCTGGGAGACCCAGTGCCTCTGCTACCTGTGTCACCTCAAGCAGGGATGTCTTAGAGCCATTCACTTAACCTTCACAGTACCCATGTTAGACTGGGAGATCAAATACTACTTTTCAGAGGAGTAGGTTATGCCCTGAGAGGAAAAGACAGTTACTGAGGATAGCCCGGCAAGTTGATACGTGGCAGAGTTCAGATGAGAGCCAGGCTTCTGCCTGCCATAAGCCTGAGGTGGTGGTAGTAAAGGTCCTCCCAGTTCCTCCCTGGCCCTGTTGGTGAGAGAGGATGTCACCGATTGTACACGCATTTACACAGGAGCCAGGGCTGGGGTGGGAGCTGCTGACTTTCTTTTTCATAGATGGTAAGTTTGCTGAGGCCTCCAGGAGCTTGCAGAGCAGCCGTCCATTACCCCAGGACCTCTCTTCTCACTCATTGGTGACCATACGCATAGAGAAGGTGCAGGTGGTTCCTTCTTGAGCCAGCCCCGCTGCAGCTGATGGACCGAGGGCCTCAACATATTGCTGGCAGTCGCCAGGTGCTGTGGAACCAGCATCTTTGAGGCGGCCTGGGTAGAGCCTACGTCAGCAGTTCCTTGCATGGGAGCAAGGCTGAAGGAGGTTCTCCAGTGGGCTGCAACACAGGGCTGAGAGCCAGAATTCCTGCAGCTACAGCCTGGCTCTGCCACCAGTTTATAGTATTGCAGACCCCTTCCCCTCTCAGGGTCTAGTTTCCCCTTACATTTTAGGGGTCACTGGCTGTTGATGCTTGTGTGTGGTACTGTGTGGAGATATGACTATTTGTAGGGTATGGGTGTGGTGAGGCCAAGGCCAGGAGAAACCACCTGATGAATTTTTTTTTTTTTTTGCCTTTCCTTGGTCTTCTGGGGTCAGCAGAAGTAGAGATCCCAGATAAGAGCATTTGTGGCCCCAGCCCTCCATACTTAGTCCTGCCACATTTGAATCCAGGTAGATGGTTCCATTCCTGGCTGTTTCCAGGCAGAGCCTCAACTAGGGCACAGTTGGGACCCCTGGAGAAGTCCCAAAGCCTGGAATTCAGCAAGCGAAAGTCAAACCTCAGGACTGAGAGAACCCTGGTCAATTACCTCCTTTGATGGTGGAGAAACTAAGGCACCAAGAAGCATCTACTTCCCCTCTCAGTCGAGTGTCTCTGAGCTACTTTGAGTAGAAAACTCTGGGGCCCAACAGAAGCTGCATTCAGCCTGGGATGGGATGTCAGGGCTGCACCCCATCTCTTGGCCTATCAATTAGAAGCTGTCTCCTGCAGGCAGCTGCTCCCTCCTCAGCCAGAAGCTGTTCCCCATCTGTGAAGGCATCTTGGCAGAGGCGAGGGCTCTGGGGGAGCAGTGGGCAGGGCTCCCTCAGGCACTCGGTTCTGACCTGGTACTCAGCCCAAGCACAGAGTGTGGTGTTTTGACCTGCCTTTTTGCCCCAGTGATGTTTTCATACTACTCTTTGATCCTCAGAATGCTTTATCAGATCAGTGCTAAATGATGCCTTATACATAAGAATAATATCTCATTAGTATTGAAAATGCCCCCAAAAAAGATCCAGGAAAAAATTTAAATTGGTTGAAATAATTAACACAAAGCGAACCTGGCAACAGCTAAGACTGCACCTGGTAAAATATGTTATTGACTAAAAATTGACAGAGGGATCCAATCTTCCTGATAAAATTTAGATCTGCAGAAGTTGGCTCAGGAAATATTTTCTGGTAGAAATAATTGCCACAAAAGAGATCTCAACAGTGGTGAAAGCTCTGATTTGTAAGATTTAATATGGATCAAAAACTGATCATGAACCAAATAGCCAGTTAAAATTGAAAAATAATTGATCCCAATGAAAATGATTCCAATAAAATAGAAAGGGGTCGGGGAGAAATGTTTAATATTAGTGAATAGAAATCAAGAAATCAAATCGACTTAATGCAACTATGAAGAACAACTTTCTTGATGAAAATCATCAGTGTTGGTATAATTCTTATCAAAATATAGGTGTTAGGGGATAGCTTCTAGTAGTAGGTGCTTAGTAAATATTTGTTGAGGGAATAGTGAATGAAAGAATAAATGAATGAATGTAGGTGAAGAGGTAGGGAGGTAAGTAGAGGGAAGTAGAGAGAGTCATAAGGATTCCTTTCATCAGAGAGAGGACAGATATACATTTTACTGAGATCATTGGGCTACTCTGGAGAGTGTTCCAATACCACCATGCAGTTCTTGAATTCTCAGAGGTCATCGACTGGGTGTTCTAAAATTAAACTCAATTCTGACATTATCTACCTAGAGTTAGCATCAGATCTCACAGGTTAAGGGCTCAGTCCCACCAGACCAGGCCTCCCACTTCAGAGGCTTGGGCCCTGTAGTAAGCTGACCCTCAAGAGGAATCTATGTATAATCACACCTGCCTGGCCTCCCAGGACCTGGACACCATCCTGTCTCAGGGCCGCATACTCTTCTCAGTGGCCTGCACTCCCAGGAGCTCTGCCTTCCCTTGCAAGGTAAAGGCTTTGGATTCCCTACCCCAAGATTAGAGAAACCCCAGTAGCACCACCCAAAATACATGTGGATTTGAAAGCTTTAAATTCTTCAAAAGAAACAAGTGCACGAATGCATGACAACTTACTGCAAAGGTAGCTTTCTTTTGACTTTTGGAAGAAGGAATGAGCATGGGCTTTGGATTCCAGTTCTGCTCTGCCATCCTCTGACAGTGAGATCTCGGGCAAGCCTTCCTCTACCACCCACTGCTGTGTGACCCTAGGCAGACCACTTAGACTCACTGAACCTCAGTTTACTCACACATAAATTAGGGCCCAAAGCATCCTTCCTGTCCCCTGCAGAGAACTCAAATGGAGAAAATATTCTCATGTGTTTGGCTAGCTGGGCAGCACTGTGCCCACCTAAGGAATTGTTGATGAGAATACAGTGGCTGCCTAAAGTGCAGGTACCTGCAATCCCTTCTCTTGCCACGCCGCCGCCCCCCCCCCCCAGAGTCATCATTCGGCCCCAGGCTTCATAGGACTTTGGAAGAGAAGCCTGGAGAGACCTGGGAATAGTTTCCCTAGAGGTGGCTTCCTGAGACAGTATCCCATGATGAAACCATGAAGATTCAGGAAGCCGGCCTCATGCCTTGAAAATTGGCATTTGGCTCAAGGCCCAGATATTGCCCTCAAGTGACCAGAGGTGTTCTGTCCTTTCCATGGGCTCTTCCACATGTGAAAAGGCCTGAGGTACTATAACACCCCTCAACCTAACCTTAGTCCTTTATCTGTTGTAGGCCTAGAGTGGGCCTGGCATCCCTTGCTGGTCAGGGATTCACCTTCTTGAGTTACCCTCTGGGGTAAGCCACAAAGGGTACTGTCCCTAGCTTGGGCACTGTGCGCTCTCCCTCCAGAGATTTTCATGCAACCCAAAGGCATATGTTGCCTGACTTCCTGGCCTCAGTGGGCTGGATCTGAGCTTGTAGCACTCCTTACTAAACGTACCTCAGCTGGGCCTGGCAAACTTCACTACGATCCTATTTCTTATGCTCGCACCATAACTTGTGGGACCCAATATAGGACAAGTTCAAGGTCTGAAAGAGGGAGCCTTCCCCAGAGTACGCCTAATTTGCAGATAGGGCATTGCACATAGGGCATAGACCTCAGAGGATACAGAAATTTCAACAAAGCCCAGGGAAGACAAAATATGAGTCCAGTGGCAGAAGCAAATGGGTCAAAGGAGAGTGATGAATCCAGTAGGGTCTGAGTTTCCTGGGGAGCGGGGCTGAAAAAGTGAGTATGGTCAGATTTCTGGATGGGGGAGATGGAGGAGAGAGGTACAGGGGCTCTGGAGCCCTTTCCTCCCTGTGGAGCAGCAGTTGGGAGATAGGTTGACCAGGACCTGGCCCCCTGTGAGGGCCGGCTGCTGGGCTACCCAGGTCCCCTCTCCTGACCCCAGGACTTAACTTTTTTAGAAACTGATTTCTCCAGTTCTCAAAAGAATTTTTGTCTTGTTTATTTGTTTTTATTTATAACAGTTTTATTGGATATAATTTGCACACCACAAAATTAACCTTTTTAAAATATATAATTCAGTGGCTTTTAGTATACTTACAGAGCTGTGCAACCATTATCATCATCTAATTCTAGAAAATTTTCATCATGCTAAAAAGAAACTCCAGACCCATTAGTAGTCACACCCCATCCTCCTTATCCCTGGAGACTACTAATTTATTTTTATCTCTATGGATTTGCCTATTCTGAATATTTCATATAAATGGAATCATAAAAGATGTGGTCTTTGTGGCTGACTTCTTTCCTAGCATAATATTTTCAACCTCATCCATGTTGTAGCATGTATCAGTATTTACTCCCTTTTTATGGGCAAATGATATTTCATTGTACGTATATACCACATTTTATTTATCCATCCATTGATGGACAGTTGGGTTGTTTCTACTTTTTAGCTATTGTAAATAATGCTGCAATGAACATTCATATACTAATTTTTGAGTAGGTATCTGTTTTCATTTTTCTGGGTAGAGTTTTAGGAGTGGAATTGCTGGGTCATATGGTAACTCTATGTTTAGGGATATTTGTTTCTCATTTCCATAAAACCATTTACGAGTGTTTATGAGAGGAACCATCCTTGGCTGCTAGAGCTTTTGGAAGGGAGGTTACCTGCAGCCCCATACCCTGGTTTCCTAAAGTTCAGTGGTAACTCCTTGGGAAGTCTTTTCCCTTACTGTCTTCAGTTTTCTGATCAATGAAATGGGTGCTTACAGATACCTGCTCACCTCAAGGGCACTTAGTAGTAATTGCTACTTACATAGCATGTCAAGGATTGCAAAGCACTCTACTTAGCTGTTTTGGTTTTTTTGCCCCGTGAGTTGGGTATTATTACTCCAGTTCTGCTGACAGGGAAGACAAAGCTCAGATAGGCTAAACGACTTGACTGAGTTTATGTTGTAGGCCAATAACCGAGCCTGAACTTGAACCCAGACTCATTAAAGTCAAGGTCCCTGTCCTGAACTCTTGCCTCATTGTGTCTCCAGGCAAGGCAGAGCTCTATACTCAGAAGATCACTGCCTGAGCAGTCACCATATTTTATTTTCCATCCTGGGTGCTGGGAAACCAGAGCCCAAACATAGTCAGCTATGAGCTCTGAGGTAGAATGGTGCTGTAGGAATAAGGACTTTGCAAAAGTCCACTTTTTAGCTGTGTGACTTCGGATAAGTTGCTCCACCTCCCTGAGCCTCAATTTCCCCATCCATAAAATTGGAACAATAATTACTACTCATAGCATCGAACAAGACCGTGGTAAGACGTTGAATAGGAAATGCCAAGCCTGATACCAAGCATGTAGAGGGTGTCAGGTATAGTTATGGAGCAGCCGAGGAGGGCTTGAAGAGGGTTCAGAGTTCTGAGGGACCATCAAGGAGATGTGGCTGGCTTCTGGGCTGGTCAGGGCCACTGTCAAGGAGGTGCTATCACCTGGGCTGTCCAGGAAGGTGAGGAAGAGTGGGCAGTCCCAGTGTTCTCTAGCCTGGGGGTTGCCAGAAACCAGGACTGGTTTTCAGGGGTCTCATAAAAACCTCCCATCTCAAGGAAAGTTTGTGGACAGATCCTGCTGGTACCCTCAATCCTCACCCCCAGCCCGGCCCACAGATGCCTGAGAAGGGGGCTTGCATGACTGCCTTAGTTAGCCCGAGTGGTAATAAAACACTTTAAATTTATTGTGACATTTGGATTTAATTAAAAAGTACACACTTAGGGAAGTAGAACATAATGGGGAGAGAGGCAGGGTGGCTTTTCCCCTCCTTTCTTCCCCAAACTAATTAGCGTTGTATTTTAAATTGTTTATGTGCCGCTAATCATCGTAATAAATCATTTATACTGAAAAAGACACACTCGGCTGTGCCCGCCGCGCAGGTTCCGCTCGCCGGGCTCTATCACGAACAAATTGATCTGGAAGTGAATTTATTAACCACTAGGGAAGAAATCATTAGTGCTTTCTCTAAACATTCCCCAGGTACGTTTATGCCGCAGTTTATGCTGTAACTAAAAGGAGCATTACCCAGGCCTGAGTTGTAATTTCCTTGCAGAGTCTGCAGCCCACTCCCCAGCCAGGGGCAGGAGGGATTAGGGAGCCCCTTCCTCCTCTCCTATGTATGGTCCGATGACTCCAGCCCCTTCTCCAGCTCCTCATTTCAGAAGGGGCTCCCTGTGAGGTCTCCGCAGGCCTGAGGGCTACCCCTTCTGTTGCTTCTCAACAGAAGAGTGGCTCACAGTCGCTCACGTTTATGTCTCAGGAGTATGGCTTCAAGTTGAGGTTTAGTCTCAGGTGTGGAGAACTGGCAGGTAGGGACTGTGAAGTCATTGGGATCAGAGAGACTTGTCATGGATCAACTTCCCCACCCAGAGATGGGGAAGGCCTCAGTGATGGGTTGATTGCAGATTTGGAGGAAGAAATACGGCGAGCAGGTACCCAGGCAGGAGCAGGAGGCCATAGCTGGGGCTGCCAGAAGCATCCTCTGCCAGCCCAAGCCTCCTACCGCGGGCCCTGTGGCCTCTCCAAGGCTTGGCTGGAGCAGGCTATTCTGCTCAGCTTCCTCATGAGGCCTGCTGCCCCGTGTCTTCCTCTCCACCTTACAATTCCAAGCCCAGAACAGTATTCAGTACTCCACACGTGGCCTGACAAGTGACAGACGGCATGCTTGTCAGCTCCCTGGCTACAGATACCATGCCTCAGATAATGCAGCCTGCAGTCACACTAGCCTTCCCAGCAGCCAGGCTACCCTGTTGATTCATACCCAAGTGACACTTTCTCTCTTTGCAGTGGGGGCTTCAGACCACCCCCACTTCACAGGGCTTGCACTCTAAGACACTCACAACAGGCTTTCTCCCACTGGGTTTCCAGAACAGAAATTCACTTCTGAACCAGAATCTTTGCCCTAGGGGTCCATGGCTAGTCTAAGATACAAATCCCTGCCTGTCTGACTCCAAAGCTTTCATTCTAAATGGCTTCAGCCACTGGTGCCCCATGAGTGTCCTCAGCCAGGCTGGGGGATGGGGCGTGGGGAGGGCTGTAACAAGGATCTGGTCCTCATTCAGGTCTGCAAAGGAGGGTAGGGGAGCCCCCAAGGCCTCTCCAGGAAGCCCCAGGACAGCACCTCAGGCAGGTGCTCCAGATGCAGTGCTGATTCAGCAGGAGTTGAAGAGGCTCCTGTCCCCGCAGCTCCTGGGGCGGGGTTCAGAGTCTCTTCCCTCCTGCAGCCCAGTGGCTGGCTAGCAGATGGGCTCTGGCGACTTGGAGGAAGCAGGATCCAGCAGCTGGCTGGACAGAGCCTTCCTGGAGGGTCCCCTTTTTGTGTCTAGAGAACAAATTTAAAAGTTTGAATTCAAAATTGATTTTGAAGGGCCCTAATCTCCGATCCCCTGGCGCTCACGGTGTGTCTGCCGCTCCGCCAGACTCTCGTTTTCTGGTTCAGTGCCTTGGTGCTCATGTCCCTGATGCTGTGAAATTGAGACTCGTCTGAGAGTCCATGCCCTCCTCCTCCTCTGTGGAGATTGCAGGCCTCTTGGGAGCCCTATTTCATTAGATGGGTGACGTGCGCTTTTTGGGCGCCCAGGGAACAGCCGGATGGCTATCTGGGGAACACACCTTCCAGATGCTTCCCCACTGGTCCTCACAGCTGTGTGGCTCCAAGCAGCATCTTGTCAAGGGTCCTGGGGGCTCAGGATGGGATGGGGCTTGGTGGGGGCTATAGACAGAGGAATCCTTGGGTTAGGGTTTCCCCGTAGAAAACTTCAGGGGCTATTTCCTTCCACTGGCCCCCAGAGGCTCAGACTAGACTGGAAGAGTGGTCACCTCTTTAAGCCAAAAAGACCCTAGGTGCGGTGTTGGGAAGGCTAGGTCTGTGTCAGGGGAAGAGGGTGCCCAGGCCACAGATGCAAAGGGAAAGACTGAGCTGCTGAGGTTACACAAAGGCCTGAGCTCTACAGCTCCACCAGGACTCCCCGAGTGTTGGGATGGAGGAGTTACATGTAAAAGGAGGTACGGAGGGGGGCTTCATTCTTCATAGGTGTGCAGGGGCTGAAGGACAGGATTGCTGACCTTTAACCTAAAGGGTAGAAGGTTTATGTTTGCACAAGAGCTGGAGCCCTGGGGTAGTCCTCTCAAAGATCCAGGCTATGGCAGGCAGGACCTGGAGACATTGCCACAGTTGGATCTGTTTTCTGTTAGGGCCACAAAGCTACAGGTACCTAGGGTGTGTGGCATGGGGCAGCAACAAGCTTGATTAAGTCTCCCATCTCTGGGGAGCCTGCCTGTCTGCATCAGCCCACTCTGGCCAGCAGACTCTTGCCAGTAATATCTGTATAGATTGCACTCAGTCTCTTCATTCATGAATGGAACCGATAGTTAAAAAGAGATTGCTGTGGGGCTCACCTCTGGGGACACAGTGGTAAACAAGGTGGAGCCCCAGAACAGGCCTTCATGGGGCATACGTGAGAGAGCACAATCATTTTTCTTAAGTAAAATTACAGAAAAGTAAAACAATCACCAATTATGATAAAAATTCAGAAGGAAATGACTGGGACTCATTTAAATAAGGAAGTAAGGAAGTTAAGGCAGCCTTTCTGAGGAGATGACATTTAAGTTAAAGCCCAAAGATGGGAAGGAGCCAGCCATGTGAAGAGGCGGGAGGGTGTTCTCAAAGGGGGAAACAGCATGTGCAAAGGCCCTGAGGCAGAAAGGGAGATCTAGAATGTGGTTGGAGCACAGTGTGGGAAGGAGAGGCAGGGGCTGGACCACATGAGAATATCATAGGCTTGATGACGAATGTATGTCATGCTCAGGCCGCTGGAGTTTATGGAAGGGTTTCCAGCTGAGCATTGACCTGACTGACTGTTTTAAAAGATTTCTCTAGCTGCTGTGTGAAGAATGGATAGTGGATACGAGACGCCAGAGGGTAATGTGGAACTGTGCTGATGGTGTGGTGAAAGATGGTGGTCACTCTGGAAATGGAAAGAAGCAAGTGGGCTGGGGAGCAGGAGTCAGTAGGGAAGGAGGGATGAGGATGATGGAAGATCTGAGGATGACTCTGAGTTCTGGCCTGAGCGTCTGGGTGGGTGATGGCGTTAGTATGGTTAAGGGAAGCCTTGGGTAAGGGAACTGAGGCCAGGTTTTGGAGACGAGATCTAGAATCCCGTTTTGGACCTGTGGCTTTCGAGATACATCTGGACCATCAGAGAGTTGGAAAAGAATGCCTCCTCCTGTCCTGCAGATAACTCTGCAGCTAACCTAAGCATTTCCCATGGCATACCCCAAAGAGCACGTGCAGCCTCTGATGTCTCTTAATTTCCCCTCACTATGGAATGCAGAAAGCCACATGGAGTGCGAGAGCATGTTCTGTTTGCACCTGCTCCAGTGTCTCTCAGTGCATGGTCCAGGCTGCCGACAAGTGCTCGACTGGGTCTTCTGAAGCTGTTGCCTGGCACAAGGCTGTGCCGGGTTTGGCGTCCCTCAGCAATGAGAAGTCCTCAGCCCCTTCATCTCCAGACACTGGAAAGTCACTGAAGATTCAGGCTTCAGGACACCCCTTTCCTAAGGTTTGCCTCCACCAAAACACACTGTAAAAATGCCTGCTCCTTCGTACTCCTGTACAGGACTGGCTCCTCTGGGGACACTAAGGACCAGAGGCCTGCCCTGACTGATATATCACAGCAAGCGGCCTTTGGAGCCTTCTTCTTTTGGCAGAGTCCAGATAGGGTCCAAGCAGAAGTTCATTATCCCCATTGCTTAGGAAAAAAAAATGATGCAGATGCTGTCTATAGCCCTGAGATAGAGCAGGGAGGGGCCGTGGCCCAAGCCTGGGTCTGAAGCCCTGCTTGGCCCCTCCCAGGTTTGCCCATGGGCAGGTCATGTGACTTCCTTTACTCCAGGGTCATGATGAAGATGGGAGTTAATGAGTATAAAGCACTTGGCACATAGTAGGCATTCTATAAAGGATGTTATCATACAGCTAAATGTGGCTACAGGGGCTGTAGATGTGTGTGTACATGACTGGGCAGTGCTTTTTTTTTGGCGTTTCTTACTGCAGTGGACTGTGGAGACCAGGACGAACTCAGTGTTGCAGAGAAGGCAAGCATTGCTGGACCTCCTTAAATGTCCTACCCTGAGCCAGCCCTTCTTCAGGACACTTCCTCTCTGTCCTTTCATTCACACACAAGCCCCTGACTATTGGTCGAGACTTCCCCGACAAGTTAGGCTCTGGGTCTGGAACCCCCAGCTCTCTTCTCATAGCTCGGCCCGCCTCCCTGAGGACATGTGCCATCTCAAGTCTTCTTTGTTCTTCTGAAGGCTACAATGCAAGCATTGCGGGTCTGCCTCTATGGGGCCCTCCTGCTTCCTTCCCAGCCCCTGTCCCCTCTTTGTCCTTAGTTTCTGGTCCATGTCCCCTTTCTGGCCCCGTCTAGATGCTTTAAGATCCCACAGCCGCCATAGCTTCTAAAGGACCAACAGGGAGCAGAAACAGCCTATGACCACCAGAGCATGGAGAGAGCGCCCAGCCTGGGCTGTCATTTCTCCTGATCTTAGCCCAGGCCCTGCTCCAAGCATCCTCTCAACTCCCTGCCCCAGCATCATCTGGCATCCAGGCTGCACATGAGCACCCAGATGCTGCCCCAGTGAGCCTGCCTCACCCAGGTTGTGCAGGGAGGCCATGAGACGTGTGCTGGATGACAATTTGAACTCTGGGGTCTAGCAGGCCAGTGCTCCAATCCCCACCCTGCACCCTTCCAGCTGTGTGGCTTTGGGTAAGGGCCTGAGCCTCCCTGGGCCTCTGTTTCCTTTTCTGTTGAATTGGGATCATCATTTAGTACCTCAGAGTTAATATGAAGATTCACTGAGATGACAGATGGGGCAAGTACTGAGTAAATGGTGGTTTTCCGAAGAGGCATACAAGGTCCTGGCTGAGGGCTCTCTATCTTAGTTCTTTTTATTTTTGTTAATTGAGGTGTGACGTACATGCAGTAAATTGCGCAAGCCTTACATGTTCAGTCCAATGAATTTCTGCATATGTGTACACCCGTTGAAACACCACCCAGATCAAGATAGAGGACTTTTCCAGCACCTCAGAAGGTTTCCTCACGCCTCCTGCCAGGTGATAATACACCCCATTATCTTGACATCTATCACCATAGATCAGTTTTGCCTGTTTGGGAATTACATATAAGTAGAATTATATAATATGTGCCTTTTTGTGTCTGTCTTCCTTCGTTCAACATTACACTGTCTGATTCATCCATGTTGTTATTCGTACCAGTGATTCCTACTTTTTCATTGCTGTGGACTATTTTATTGTACGCATATACCATAACTTATTATCCATTTCACTGTCGGTGGACATTTGTGTTGTTTTCCATTTGGGGCTATGATGAAGAAAACTGCTATAAATATCCTTGTATATCTTCATCAGTGGACTTCAGCCCTCTTTTCTCCTGGGCATATAACTAAGAATAAAATTGTTAGGTCCTAAAATATATATAGATAGAGATTATATATATATATAATATATATATATATATATATATTAATATATACACACACACACACATATACACACACACACACACACCACACACACACACACACACACATATATATACATACATATATATATATATATAAGTTTTCTCAGCTGATTTTTTAAAGCTACTGGTCAAACATTGTTGTAAGTACTTCATGTCCACTACCTAATTTCATCCTCAAAATAATCTTTTAAAGTAGGCTATCCTCATCTAGCAGGTGAGTAAACTGAGGCAGAGCTGGGAAGTGGTGGAAGTCGGAATTTAAGCTGAGGCCCTCTGTGCGTAGGATCCATAGTCTAGTGTCTACATTGCCTGATTTTCTCTCAGACCCTGTCAGGGGCAGTCTCAGAGTGAAAGAGGCGAGTCCACCCACTGAGCTGACCACCACCCCATGAGCAGAGCCTCCCAGCCTCCCTCGCTGACCCCAGTGGGGAGTTGGAGCCACAGGAGGCCTGCTTCTCTCCCTCATCTGACCCAATAAGCATGCCGCCTGCAAATGGGTGCGTGCAGGGGCAGTAATGAGCGTGCTCTAGGTGGCTGTAGGCGCGCATTTCAACAGTTGTTCACGTTGACTTTTGATTCTAAATGAGTAGGAAATGCTATTAGTTCAGGCCTCGCCTGCCACATGGTGAGGCCCTGGGATAGGAGTGCAGTGAGACGAGAAATTGTGGAGATAAAACTGGTGTGAAATGGAGGCCTTCTCACAAGGCTGGATGTGTCCATGTGAATTGAAGTTACTTCTGAGAAAACGAGATTTAAAGAGATTCTGCAGAATTAGATTACACTTTCAAATTTCCTTATTAAACGGGATTGATGCTGAGGAGGGGATGCAGGCTGGCTCCGTTTAGGGTTCTGCTCTACAGTGCCAGGCCGGGCATGTGCCCAGGTAGCTACAGACCCTTCAAGTGGTAGAGACCCAGATTCCTGAAGGCTGCCCCCTTGCCCCAGCAGCTGAAGTGGATGTGGTGATTATGGGACTTCCTGGGTAACTCCCACCTCTCTACATGGGACCATGTGGACGAAACCTAGGGGGCTCATGCTCTCCCACTTCCTTGGGAAACTTGAACAGAAAACAGAACATCAGGCTTCTTACTGGTGGGTTTTGTTCCAATCAGAGCTTCATTTTGAGCTACGATCCACTTTGGAAAAGTAGTTTTTCCAAAAGACAGTAAAGTGGCAGGTGACTGCTCATGCATATGTGTGTGTGTGTATTTACACGAGCACACTCATACATGTGTGTGCTTGGATGCATGCATATACATTTTCATGCAGTTTGCTGAGTAGCTACTATATCTAACAATGTACTGGGGTAGTAAAATAAAATTGTGGCGAGGAGAATAAACAGGCACAGGCCTGCCTCTTGTGGACCTAGTTTACATGTGTATGATTACGTGTACGTAAGTATTTGTGTGCTGCTATGTATATTTGTATCTGTGTCCTGCCTCTGTGTACCCTCTTTGTTTCCTAATTTCTGTAATGCCTCGCGCCTAGGCCTGTAGCATGGCAGAGGTTCGCAGCACACAGGCTGGCAGCATAGCAGGCGATTCCAGTGCTTGGGCCCTGAAGACAGACTGCCAGGGTTCAAATCCCAGCTCTGTCCCATACTAACCATGTCACTCACGACAAATCATAACCTTTCTTGTGCCCCCATTTTCCCCTATTGTTAAAATGGGAATGATAACGGTACCTATGTCATAAGGCAATTGTGGCCAAGCGCTTAGAAGTTGAGCACTACTAATTGTGTCCATCAGCATTATCTCCCTACAGATAGCCCTTAGCCCTGGGAAAGCCAGGTTCCCTGCCTGCCCCAAAGGAGGGAAGACATCCATGGAAGAAAGGGAAGCCCCGGAACTGCATTGGGCAGCTGTGTTGTGCTGAGTGAGCACAGGTTTGGAACCTAAGTACTGAAGCCCAGGAAGAGATTATGAGAAATAGCAAGGCCACACCTGCCTGCCCCCTCTGGGCTTGCTTCCGAGCTGCCAAAGACACCTGGCATGAGCCGTTACCCTCTGAGCTGCCACAGCAACCCCTTCCCACTTGACTGGACACTGAAGCAGCCTGTCGGACCGATGGGGCTGACTTCCTTCTGCACAGGTTTGCAGTGACCACTAGATTGTCCTTTGAGTAATGCTGAACTCTATCTGGTGCCTGTGTGATTTTAACCATGGTGACACATTCATATCAGTTTATTTTCCTCGAAGTAAGTGCCCCATCACTATTTTAGGGACCCGAGATGGAACTGTGACTTAGGTCATCCTTTCTCATGTGCTGAATGGGGTGACACTAATCAGAGCTAACTTTTGACTGCCAGGTCCAGTTAGTCTTGAACACTTCATGTGTATTAACTCCTTTATTCCTCATGGTAACTCTATGAGATGAGTGCTCTTTTCACACTCATTTTATAACAAAGCAAACTGAGGCACAGAAGAGTTAAAGTCATAGTCAAAGGTGTCAGACAAACCCAAATTGAAAGATATTTCATAAAATAACTGGCCTGTTCTCTTCAAAAATGCTAGTGCTGTGAAGCACAAAGAAAGGCTTAGGAATTCTTGCAGATTTAAGTAGACTAAACTTGGCAACTGAATGCAGTGCATGATCCAGAATTTTAATTTGCCATAAAAAAATATTATTTGGGGACATTGGTAAAATCTGAATGAGGTCTGTAGATTAGATAATAGTATTATGTGAATTATAATTTCCTGGTTTTGATCATTGCACTGTGCTTGTGTGACAGAATGTCCTTGCTTTTGAGAAATATACATCAAAGTATCAAAGGGTATAGGGGCTTAATCTCTAAAATCAACTCTCAAGTGAGTCAGGAAAAATATTGTAGGTAGGTAGATAGATAGTAAATATGGTAAAATGTTCATATTTAGGGAATCTGAGTAAAGGATATACAGGAATTCTTTCTATTCTTGAAAATTTTCTCCAAATTTGAGATTATGTCAAGATAAAAAGTTAAAGGAAAAAGAAAACAGGTGTCAGAGCAGGAAGGCAGGTGACTTGGAGAGCATGTTACTAATACTGCCTGTTCCTGTTTGTTAGTCCCCTCTGAATGTGTCTGTGCTGTGGCTTCACCGCAATCTGTAGAGAGAGACTCTGACGGCCCCATTACACAGATGCAAGTCAGAAAGGTGGCAGAATTTGCTCCAGGCCTTCCAGCTAGTTGAGACAGTTCCCAGACTGGAAAGTAAACACTGAGTTCAAGGTCTGTGCTCTTTGACTCAATGGTTACTGCCCTTTGGAGGAAAGTGTGATAGGCAGGACAAGGAAGGCGTCACTGCCTGGAGCAGTGTGGAGTCAGGGCCCCGAGACAGAAGCAAACAAGATCCATTTACAGGATGGAACGGAAATTATTCCAGGATCCTGCAGGGAGCAGATCCAGCAGTGCCAAGCAGGACACACTGGCATGTGAGAGGGGACTTCAAATGCCAGGTGGAGTTGCCAAGGGTGGCCACAGGGACTGCCAGTAGGTGAGCCACAGGCCAGGCCTGGAGTGACCCGGGTCTAGGTGGGGTGGACATTCTGGGGCAGAGGAGCTTGCTGGGAGATGGTGGGAGTGCTTCACAACCAGGCTCAGTCTGCTGTCCAAGTCGGAGACATTGTTGGGACGTGGGACCAGGAGCCAGGGGCTTGGCAGTTTGGAGATGTCCACCTGCTGGATCTGAAAGACAGCCTGGCCTGGGATAGGTGGGATAGGAGTTGCTGTGGACTTGAGTATGGCTGGCAGACCACCAGGGGTGTCCATGTGAAGAGGAGACTTCTCTCCTGGGTGGAAGGAGGATGCAAGAAGAGCCGAATGACCTCTGGCAGTCCCTCCCGGTCTCCCGGACTGTCTGGCTTTTCCCCAGATTAGAGAGCTGAGGGTAGTGTCTGATGGCTGGATGAGTCAGACTGAGAGGCTGCCTCCTTCCACTGTCAGCCCACCCAGGGTAGAGGCAGGGTAGGGGTTTGGCCTGTCTCCCCTCAGATGTCCCCGCCACACCCCGAGATTTGAGGGGAACACGTGGGCCGAGTGAACCGGTTTATTTTGCCAGGTCCGCGGTGTGCATCTGAGCAGGTGCCAGCGCGTGCGGGCAGTCGCAAACATCATCCATTGTAAAATATCAGTGTTTTCATGGGTGACTAGTAATTACTGGGTAATGCTTTAAAACCTTTCCTGAAGAAGCGCAAAGCTGTTTTTTTCTAAAGTCAGGAGTACATTAAAAGGATTACCATGTAGATTTGATTTTTAGATAACACTAAAATGGATCCCAAATGGACTTCAGCAAAGGGATGCTATCTCCTTAATGGAAAGTGCATGGCCCGAGGCTCAGCTCCCAGAGCCAGGCAGGAGAGGAAGGGGGGGAAGAGGTGTCTGCAAGGCCTGCCTGCGGATTGGGTGGGGGCTGGGGAGGCAGGGCAGGAGGGAGAGCCTGGACCCTCTGGGAAGCAGGAGCCCATAGATGCCCCCTGAGAGCCTCCTTACCTTTCCAAAAATATTTTCAAATCTCCTGGACTAGCCTAGGCAGAACAAACACAGTGGGGGGGGGGTCCATGAAGAAGGAAGGGACAAGACTTCTCCCAGGACCCCAGGCAGAGAAAGCTCAAGGTCTCCAGATTTCTGAGACGTCCTCAGCCAGACTGGCCCTGGTGTTCTCTGTGTGTCGGTAGACATCAGACACTGGTAGAAGTCATGCAGCCTCTTAAGAGTTCTCCAGGGCCCAGGAAGCAGAGTTCAGCATCCTGGAGCAGGGTGCCTAGGTCTACAAGTGTCTGTTGTGTGCCAGGCCGAGCCTGGGCACAGGCAGGGGGCGGGGAATAGGGGAACAGCTTGTGGCTTTGCTCCTCCTGGCCTCCCTGGGTCCTCTAGGTGCCAGGTCCCACTGGTGATGGAATTGCTGGCTAGTGCGATAGTTCATAGCGCTGCAGGCTCACAGCAGGCACTCTGGGGCCTGAGCCTGGAAGGCCAGCCCGCCTGTCAGGATCCAAGCCAGGGGAAGATGGAGCAGGGCAGATGCTCCCAGTGCTGAGACTCCCCATCATTTGAAGGTATGACATAATAGGCTGGGTATATATCCCCTGAGTATGGATGTTCCAGCCACCCACAGCCACGACCTCTCTCCCTGCCCCACCAGTGATAACACAAATGTAGAGCTCTGGCTGCTGGGGAGGGAGCCAGGCCTGCTACTAGCCCAGGTGAGCAAAGGAAAATCACCATTGAAGCCTATACTAGAGGACTGGCCTGAGATTTTCAAAATTAGTGATTCTGTTGCTGGGGTGCTCCCGCCACAGGCTCTGGAGATAGTAGTCCCATACTGGGGCCCCCAGGCTTTCCCACATCCAGCTTTTGTAATCCCTTCCCCATTCGCCCACACCTGGTTCCTTCCTGTAGGCCAGGCCTTAGAAGGAGCCCCTCAGTCCCCCCTTAGCTCTCAGGGGTGCCTGATCCCCCACTGGCTTCTATGGGCTCCTCAGAGCTGTGACTGGGCTGGACCCTGCCAGAGAAGACACAGGCAGACCTGAGGACAGAGTAATTCTGAGCCCCATAATTCTCTCAGACCAATTAACCTTTAGAGCTGTATTAAGGAAATTAGGCAGCGAACTTCCCAGCTAACAGACAGCCCTGTCGGGACTGTAGGAGGGAGGAAGGAGAGAGCCCAAAGCAGCCCGTGATGCCTCCTCCCTGCCCTCACCTGTTCTGCTGCTCCTGGGTTCGGGAGGACCCCCTGCACCCAAGGGACGCCCCTTCTCCGAGAGAAGTCTTCAGAGGCAATGAGGCTGAGAAGGAGCACAGGAGGGGGTAAAGGCCCCCAAAGCCAGCTTACTTAGTGGCCTGCACTAGCTCCTTAGATCATCTGAACCTCAGTCTTCCCCTCTGTAGAATGAGACCATTTGCCTAGAAGAACTCTGAGGGTCCATCTGACCTGACACCTGTGAATTTTGAGACTGAGGCCCTTTGGAGGCTGTGGTTCTCCCCTGAAGGCTGAGGAAGGATCACACCTGGAATCAGGAAGGAAAAGCAAGCAGCTTGAACTCTGG
The DNA here is from genome assembly GCA_003508835.1 of Eonycteris spelaea. NCBI lineage: Eukaryota > Metazoa > Chordata > Mammalia > Chiroptera > Pteropodidae > Eonycteris > Eonycteris spelaea. The sequence goes on along the minus strand of PUFA01000113.1, from coordinate 1,161,967 downwards.
GCTGGGAGCGGTGGGGGTGGGAGGAGGGATGCCAGGGGATGGGAGCTGAACCCAGAGCTCTGGATAGTGCAGGGATCCCTTGGAAAGGATGGGGCCAGAAGGAGGGCAAACTTCAGGGACTTGTTGGAAAGCCAGGGAGGCAGAAAGGGGTGGGCCATTTCCTCCAGAGTCAGCCCCTCCATCACCTGAGTCTTGGTCAGGAAAGGAACACCCCCATCTCCACCACCTTCATGACAGGCTTGCAGGCACTTCTTCCCCCCCCCATCCCAGTTGGGGTGCTAAGACTCCCTGCACTCCCCTCTGAGCCTCATCTTCGCCATACTCAGTGTTCCATGTAAATGTCTAGGCTCCCAGATGGCTAACACCTGCCCCATCTCCTCCTGAACTTTCCCTCCCTGTGGTCACTCCGTGTGGCCCCAGGGCCAGGGGCTAGGAGCCCATGCCTCTGTGCACATGCATGCATACATCTGTATTCTGTACCTGTGTGCGTGGGGTATGAGTGATGCACACGCTTGCCTGCTGTGAGGTCTGCCCCTCCTTCCCATGAATACCGGGGTGAGATTCCAGCCCTTTATACGTGGCATTTTCTTGTATGTTGAGAATCTCATATGGGCCCTGGGAGTTGGCCAGTGGCTTAGAGATTCTTATCCTGGTAAGAGGAGCAAGGATCCAGATGCTGGGCACCTCCTCTCCCTTGGGCACCAGTAGGTCAGAAGTTTGAATCTAGCTGGAAGCATTTCTGGAGAGAGCCCCAACTAGGCCAGGCCCACCTGCCTCCCTCGGGTACCTGCCGGGAGCTCCAGCGCCCCTGCCCCGTCCTGGGAGTGTCAAAGGGGCATCTTACTTTCTTCCTGACACCTCCAAAGTCTGTATAAAGAGACCAAGGTTGTAGTCTGATGTTTGGGGTTAAAATGGATAAACACACAAGTAGTCTGAGGAAGTTGAGGTGGCAAAAAAAAATCTGGGAGTTGTAGTGGACCCCAGGCCCGTTACGAGATTTCATTCTTAGGGTTGCAGAAAGAGCCCGTGAGAAGGTGGCTGCATTAGGAGGGCTTCAGGCTTCCTGTAGATCAGACCGCAGAAGGGACGGTGGCTGAATGGGGCTCGAACAGCTCCGGGGGACCAGGTCTTGGGACTCCGTGTGTGCCCTGCAGCAGAGCAGGCACGGGGCTCCCCAGTGCTGCCTGCAGCTTTTGGAGGGACTTTTCACAGGGCAGGGGTACAGGCTATGCCATGCAGCCCCGAGGACAGGACCTCAGACCAGGGCTGGAGTTGCTGGGGAGAAAGCGAAGGCTCCTGAAGTGGGAAGCAGGGAGAAGCAGGGGTCCCCCATTCCTAGAGGGCCCAGCGCTGCAGGGTCCCCTCACGTCCATCTGTCTCCCGTCTGTCCACCTGCAGGCGTGCCGATGCTGTCCGTCCAGCCCAAAGGGAAGCAGAAGGGCTGTGCCGGGTGCAACCGCAAGATTAAGGACCGCTACCTGCTGAAGGCGCTAGACAAGTACTGGCACGAGGACTGCCTCAAGTGCGCCTGCTGCGACTGCCGCCTTGGCGAAGTGGGCTCCACCCTCTACACCAAGGCCAACCTCATCCTGTGCCGCCGCGACTACCTGAGGTGGGCCGCCTCCCGCCACCTGGCCCTTCTCCCAGGGAGCCCCCGCCCTCCAGCACCCGGTGGGGCCCACCCTGGCTTGGCTTTCGACCTAGTACCAAAAGCACACAGCCTCCTGTGGGCTCCTCCCAGACTGTCCTGGCCCTGCCTTGCCTTCCGAGATACCCGCCCCTCTGGCAGGGCCACATCGTCGCCTGGGACTCGGTGGCCAGCCCAGGTCCTGGACAGGCGTTTGTTACCGCAGGCGCCGGAGATGAGCTTCCTGAAGACACCAGGCTGGCCCTGCCCCTGCCTTTGTCAGGGGCTACCCACTCTGTCCCTGGAATCTGGAAGGGACGTCCTCAGAGGGGCTTCCAGGAGCAGGTGGGGAAGCCCTGACTGCCCTGGGTCCTCCTTCCTACCTCTCCCCAGTGCCAAGCTCCCCCTTTCTGGGCGGACCCTGGGATTAGATACCTCGAAGCCAGAGGGGGGAGCCTGACAGATAGCCAGACCCTGGGAGAAGGACCACTGATGTTGGACCTGACAGACCTTGGTTTGAACTTGCTTTGAACTTGCTTTGAACTTTTTGGCTTCTAACCTGCTCTGAGCCTCAGTTTACTCCTCTGTGAAGTTGTGAAAAGAATAAGGTTTCTTGCCTTGCATTCCTCAGAGATCTAACCCACCCTCCCCACAGCCTGGATCCTATTCCCCCAGGGCTGCCTCCCCCAATTAATCCTCCCTTAGACCATCTATGACATCAGCAAGGCTGGAAGGAGGCCACAGAGTAGGGGCCTTGGCCAAGACCCAGCATCTGCATTTGGCTCTCACACAGGCTGCTGGGTGGTGGTTGGGCCTTGCAAAGAAAGAAAAACACATTGCGTTAATTAATAGGTCAGAACGAGGGCTCTGTGGGGCTCCCAATGCTCAGGTGTGAGCATGTTGGGGGGGTGGGGTTATCCACAGAGGCTCCCCTGCTTCCCCCAAAGAGCTTAAGATGTACCTGTCTGCACTTTCTCTATTAACTTCTGCCTTTTGTGGGAGTTTTGTTTTTAGTTTGTTTTTTAAGCTGTGCAGTAAGCCACGATCTGTGACTCAGGGCTCCTGCCTGTGGCTGGAGGAGAGAGGCTGAGGAAGAGGAGGGGTTAAAAAAGGGATACTCCTGGGGACTCACCCCTCGATGACCTGGAAAAGTCCTCCAAGTCTGGAGATTTAGGACATCAGCTTGAGGCCAAACCTACCAGGTTGTGGGGCAGTGGCAGACAAACTGATGAGTTTACAGAATGCAGAAAGGGAGGACCACAGTGCAGGATGGGCTTGTCAGCAGAGCTGAAGCACCCACATACATTCTGCCCTGCAGCTTCTGGCTTGCCTAAGGCATTTTCCTGGCTCTGGCAGAGGCCAAGGAAATGACTTTGGGGCCAGGTTTGGCCAGTGGCGTGGGGTGGGGCTTCCTTGAGACGCTCACAGGCCAGAAAATGGCTGTCCAGAGCCTGCCCCTCTGCGGCCCGCTCATTGGACTGATGGCAAGAAGGCCCTTCTTGGCAGGCAGATGCTGTGGCGCAGCCTTTGTCTACCTTAATCTGAGCCACCAGGCAGCTTGGACTGATGAATAATGGAGCCAAGCTTGGCTGCAGGCGCCTGAGCTTGAGCTGGACAAATCAGGGATTAGAGGGGCCTCCCACCCATCTCTAGCCCCTTGTCTCACTTGGGACTTGCTCTTCCAGTGTGCAGAAAAGAAGCAAGGAGTATGAGTGATGTACACACTCGCTAGCTCAGACCATTGGAACCTCCAGCCAAGGACTGGCCTGCATGGGGGAGGGAGCGAGCTCACATCCCTAGAGCTTTGCAACCAGCAGCTAATAGAAGGGTTGTCTGCCTCAAAGAGGCATTGTGCCAGAAGTTCCTTTAGAACTTCCTTTTGAAATCAATCCTGTTTTAGAAGCATCTTGAACAGAATCCTCTAGTTCAGCATCCCCATTTCAAAGAAGGATAAAACTGAGGTCCAGGGAAAGGAAAAAGGGATTTAGGCAAGTCACACGGTAAGTCACAAGCGAAAAAGACATCCTCATAGGGTCATCATGATTAAATGAGTTTGTTTGACTAAAGCACTTACTGGTACCTGGCACATAGCAAACACTGTATAAATGTTTACTACATGAGTTGTGACTTGAGAGTTTACCAAAGTTTTCACAACAAGACTGTGAAGGTATTTAGGGTCCCTATTTTATAATTGAAATAGACAAGGCTCAGAGAGGCTCAGTGACTTGCCTGAGAACAATAGCCCATGATAGTCAGATTGCCTCTTAAATCTGGCTTGTATAAATCTGGAGTTCTGCTCAAGGTCCAGCCCAGTATTCTCCTGGTGGGCCTCAGTGCTTAAGGGACCACAGCGGGAATCTGGGAGGGTCCAGGGCCCTTGTCAGCCCAGCTGGGATAAACAGTGTCAGCTGACACCTGAGCTCCTTCATGGAGTGTGTCGATTTCTCTGAAAGCTGATTTCTTAGCAGAATTTAGATCCGCTATCTGTGCTCCTACTGCCAGTGAGCCATCTTCTTGCCGAGGCTCACCTGCGAAGCCCACAGAGATGGGAGACAGGTGGTGCCAGAGGTGGAGGACCTCCCCTGCGACTTCCTTGCCCCAAGCTCCTCACAGGTTCCTGAGCCCTCTGTACCTTCTCTCTGCAGGCTCTTCGGTACCACAGGAAACTGTGCCGCCTGCAGCAAGCTGATCCCAGCCTTCGAGATGGTGATGCGGGCCCGGGACAATGTATATCATCTCGACTGCTTTGCCTGCCAGCTTTGCAACCAGAGGTGAGTGCTAGACTTGTAGCAACACACTTACTGGACCCCACGTGACTCCTGCTGGGACAGACCAGGAGTGCTGTGGAGGCCCGCATGCACATGTGGGTTCTGCGTGTCATATGGCTGCATGTGCACTCCGTGACGTGTACATATGTGTGGTTTATGTGTGCCTAAGTCTTATAGTCAAATGTGAATGCCCCAGTACTGTGTGTGCTTGTTTGTGGAGCATATTTCTGTGCAAATGTAATGGACTTAAACATGCATGAACTTGCTGTGTACACGCATTGCGAGTCATGAGCATGTGTGTATTTTTAAATGCCCATGTCCATCTGGGTATGTCCTCAGGATGGAATTAATATGCACGTGCAAACATGTTTCTATTCTAGGTCTCCATATACAAATGAGGGTATGTGCGTGATCTGTGTGCATGATGAGTGCACGCATGTTTTAAATGTGCTTGTGCAAGGGTTTTGTACACATGCCTTGTGCCCTTGTGTGTGTCCCAAGTACATGTGCGTGCATGTACATTCTAGTGAGAAGAGGGGTTCCAGGAGGGCGAAATGCCTTCAGGGGATGGCCCCTCACTGCTGACCCCTCTCCTGTGATTCTGGTTCCAGGCCAGCCTCCTTTCTGGTCTTTTAGCTGCTGCTTAAGTGCCCTAGCCCTGTGGGAGGCCCCGAGAACCCTCCTGACTGGGGTCCTGGCACCAGAAGGCAGATCCTTTTCTCAGGAGCCCCCAGGTCAGGAAAGAGCTTATACAAGAATTCCCAAAGGGCTAGGTCCAGAGGGACGTGCAGGGAGCACCAGTCTGGCTGAGGCTCAGGCAAGACCTGCAGCGGGGAGGGCTCAGTGAAGTTGCAGCGCCACCTGGTGGTTTGCCTAGGATCTGCTGAGACTGGGCCTATAACCCTGGGGTCCCACCAAAGGCCTCAGCCACCCTGAGGACATCTTTGGGGAAAGGGCTGAATCCTCCAATATTTGAGCAGGGCTGGGGGGACAAGCAGAGCCTTTTCTAGATGGGGGTAAGATAGTGGGACAGAGTCACCTGCTCCTGGAAGGATGCTCCAGGAAACCCATAGATTCAGTTTAGAGAAAGAGTACCTTTCACTGAGCCACCCTCTTAAGTTGGGGAAGGGGACAGAGGGAAGGGAAAAATCAACCATTTTTATCCTTTCCTCCTTCCCATCTCTACCTCTTTCCATCTCTCTCCTCTCTAGATCTTTGCCTGTTTCTTTTTCCTTCTCTCTCTTTCTCCCTTTCTGGGACTGGGGTAGGTTATTTCTACGTTTTCCCATGAACCCCACTCCTCCACAAGGGACCTGACTGTGGAAGTCCTGTGGCCCAGGCTTGTCTATCTGTCCTGTCCCCAGGCTGCAGGGCCTGGCTAAGAGCGGGGCTGACCCAGGGACTTTTGGGGATCCCCTCTGGAGTGATCAAGGAGCAAGCTCCCCAAGACCTCACTTCCCACATGTCCTGGCCACTGGGACCCCTCCATGGCCTCTCTCTCCTGCTTGGATTTTCCAGATTTTGCGTGGGAGACAAATTCTTCCTGAAGAACAACATGATCTTGTGTCAGATGGACTATGAGGAGGGACAGCTCAATGGCACCTTTGACTCCCAGGTTCAGTAACGCCCAGCGCCTGGCCTCCAGGCCGATCTGTCCGTCTGCCCGCCTGCCCACCCACCTGGCTGGCCAGCCACACTCCTGCCAATTAGAACTCCTCCATCCTTGATGGAAGGGATGGCCCTTCCTCCACTACTGCCCATCTGTGTGTGACCCCTCCTGGGGCCAGGCTGGGCCTGTACAGTCTGTCTTCTGTATATAAATGGGAACATTTATTTTATGAAAAATGTAATGCGATTTTATTACTGGCGTGGATTAAACTTATGAATGTTTCCGGGGAGGTTACTCTGCGTTGATCACATGACTTACAGACCCGGGCTCCTCCCCTCTGCTTGGGAGTGGGCAGGGCCCTCCTCTTGGCCTTTGGGGGAGGTATGGAGGGGCAGGGCATGAGGTGCTCCAGGTGGGCTTTAAGGGGAAGAAACTGGAGAAAAGGGGAACCCCAAATACACTACAGCCAGAAGTGGTTACTGGGGTATCCCTCTGGCTCTGAGCAGGCCCCTAAGATAAAGAGAGGCAAGATAAAACCCTCCTTTCCCTAAGTTTCTGTGTTATATCCCACCAGCGAGATCCCCCTGACTGCCCAGACAGTGACCCAGCTCTAACTTCCTCCACAGTAAGACCCCAAATCTTGAGCCCCTTACCGTGGGAGTACCATCTTGAAACTTGTCTTCACTTTCGGGGTGATGGACAGTGATTGCCGTCTCTTCCCAGCAGCTTGGGCCCAACCTGGGGCCTGGCTTTCTACTCTTCTGGGTGAGTGAGGACAATCCTGTTCCTCTGTAACAGCCCACACAGGCTGGATGCTTTCGTTCATTCAGCCGGCAAACCTTAATCCACTTTGTCTCAGCCCTGTGCTGCAAGCACCAGACCTAAGAATGAATCATGAATGGGACACAGTTTGTGCCCTTGAGGAGGAGGGAGAAAGCCAAGAAAACAAACAGAGCACATCATGGTGAGGACAAACGCTGCAGAGAGACCTGGGACAGGCCAATTCCCTCCAGCGGACATGGGACCACTGCGATGAGTCCGGAGAGTCAGAGACAGATGAGCCAGTGGACACAGTCAGATGCATGCGCTGGCAGGCTGGAACGATGGACACACACATGGATGGGTGTGTAGGCAGAGATAGGCAGGGACAGACAGGCAAGCTGGCAGGCACTCAACTCAGACCAGAAGATAGCGAGACAGGCAGACACCCAAGGCGTTTTCTGTCCACTGGCTGAGTCAGGCTCACCCAGGGCAGCAGGAGTGCTGTCTTGTCTTGGCTGCAGCCGAGCACCAAGCACAGAACCTGGAACTGAAAAAGTATCACTGAACAGTATTTAAAAGGGGACTTCTTGGGTCCAAAGCCTTGATAGGGAAGGCCATATGAATAGGCCGCCTCCACCATTGGGCCACTCACTCCTTCCTCAGAGACTTTTTATCCTGACCACGGAGCAGAGCCAACCTCTGCCTGCTCCTGGATAGGGAACCGGCTGCCAGGGCAAGGCAGGGCTCAGAGCTCATGTCACTCTGTCCCCAGGCCTGCTCCTCCACTTTCAGTGAGGTGGGAGGGCAACCAGGCTCTTGTGGGCACTTGGAGGAGCCTTCTTTAACATTGCTATTTTGTGGTCACTGGCCCGGTCTGTGGGAAGGCATTGCGAGGACCACGGATCCTGGGGTAGGAGTTCTCAACTTTGGGACCTCCCCCTCCTAAAAAGGAACTGCACCCATGTTTGTGAAGACAGAAGAAAGGCAGAGAGCCAGTTCCCAGTTGCTGTGGGTACTTTTGTGTGCCATAAGTCTGATGGAACTAGGGAGCTGTCTGTATGTGACCATGTGAGGTTATGAATGAGTCTGAGGGCATGAGTTTGAGGGCTGGGGTCCGTAATGAGGAATTTTCCTTGCTTGACATGAAAAAGCAAATTGTCTTCCTGGATTATAGCAGAGCTCCCAATGCCAGACCCTCCCTGGGCCCTTAGGTCTCAGATGACCATGTCTATCCCCAAAGTCCCCAACTCCTAACTTCAGAGTTTGCTGCAGATAAAGTTGTAACACAAGTTAATTACATGGTTATCCAGAGATTACGGAGCCACTTGAATGCAGTTTCTGGGCAATTACAATTGTTTCCAACAGAGTTACCATATTGCAGCCATGAAATAACATGTCATTTTGCAGTAATTATGTAATTAACTTGTCTCACCACTCTAGGTTGTGCAACAATTAATTCACTCACAATGAGATAGACTCAAAGTCAGGCAGCCAGACTTTGAAAGACCCCACAAACAGAACTGGCCTTTGAAGAGGACCCCAACCCTACTCTGCCCACCCCAGACCTTGCCAGAGGGCTTCCTCAGCTTAACATGGCATGGAACATGCCAAGTCCAGCATCACGGCTCCACTTATTACATTCTCACCATTCTCATCCAGGAAATGGGAATGGACTATTTCCCAGGGCAGGCCTGAGGCTGAGAACTACACTTTGAAGTACTGTGCTGACATGAGCTAGAGTCACCATGACCTCACCATCATGAGGTCCTGAGTTGCAGACCCTTCACCTAGGAAGCCTCATAGCAGTCCAGAGCTGCCCCTGAGAAGGGCCCACACAGCCTTGCCTTGGTAGGTGTGGAACCAGGAGTGGGGAAGAGGGGAACAGAGAGGAGACCAGCTCTCTAGCAAGGCAACTGAGATGGGGCCGGAATGGCTTCAGGAGGCCAGGGATTGTGCACCTGGAGAGGATTTGCAACCCCTGGCAGAAACCCAGGAAAAGCCTGACCTGCCCCCCCATCCTCCACCCCGCCCCACCCACTACATAAGAGAAACTTAGTTAACTATAGAGCATGAATGATCCTGGCCTGGTTCTCCTTGGGGCTGTAGCACTACAGAGGATTGGGGTACGGGGGAGCCAGGGAGTACTGAGCATGAACCATTAGAGTCTGCAACAGCCCCATCCTCAGCCCGGGGCCTGTGGATGCAGAGACATGGATACACTGTAGCTGAGCATAAGGTTCCTTTTCCCCCAACCCGCTCAGGGCACCCCCTCTGCTCTTGTGCCTTCCTTGGCATCCTGGTATCAGAGATGCCCTGACAAGGGGCCGGAGACCCGTGGAATATGGCCGCTGCTTATGTCCCCACTCCTTAGTCTGAGCTGGACCACAGAGTTTGCGTTTGGGAAGAAGTTTGAGTCTCATCTTGACACTGCTGCAGAGTCCATTGTGAAATATCACATGGGTCCTCGCTACTCCTGGGCATGGTCCCGGAAACCATGCCCCACATCTTGAGACACTCAGGGGCCATGGGCAGAATCACGCGACATTCCAGACTGGGCAACTCTTCTCTGCACGGAGATAATTGCTCTGTCTCTTAAAGGTGTCAGAGATAGTTATGGCCAGACTAAACTGGCACTCAGTGATTCCCAGCAAAGTTGGGGATACTGCCACCAAGTGAGGACAGGTTGAGGAAGGAAGCTTTGGAGCTGTGACTGTGCATCACCTGTGGTGAAAATCCCAGTGAGGGAATGCTATCAGTCTGTAAGTTGATATTTAGCTATACATTACCTCTAAAACTGATTGCCTAAAAACAAATGAATAAAGATAGCCTAATGCGAAGGTGAGTTAGTCCAGAAATAAAAATACTTGGTCAAGTCTGGTTTATCGTGAAAAAATAATCAGAAGAATCACACACACACACACACACACACACACACACACACACACTCGTGTGCACAGCTAAAACACAGAAAGAAGTTAATTAGAACCTCATGAGCAAACCTCATCTCTGTACCTGGCCCTTGGGGGCAGACTTCATACAGCCTTGTCCCAGCAAGGGTGGGAGCCTCCTGACTCCTGCCCGCTCCCCCGCCCCTGACACCCAGACATGAAGTTGAGGACGTCCCAGATCTCTCAGACTCTTGGTACCTCCAGAGTAGACTACTCTCGAGCTCCTTCCAGCTGGTACCAGTTTTGTCACCCAGCGACAGCCCCCACACAATCTTAGCACCACTCACTCCTGCCACCATGTTGAGCTCCCCACACCCCCAGGCTCCAGTGGTGTCCAACACCCACCAACTGTCCCCTCCAGGCTGGGTCCAGCACTTACATCATAAGTTTCACATCAAACTTTTCCATCCTGTGGTTTTTCTTTTACCACCTGTACCCTTCTTTGTGGAGCAGGAGACATCCTTTCTGGGGCTCTTTGTACTGGGGCTGTACCCTCAGGTCCCTCTCAGAGGGCTCAGGGCCATACCTACGAAGGGGAAAGCCATTGCTGCTCAGAGCATCCATCAGGTGTGTGGGGCAGAGGCAACAGTTGCTTTACCTTGAAACTGCTGTGGGTGCTGCCTAGGCCCGGATTCTCTGAGCTCACATACTCTGAGCCCAAGACAATTAGGCCAGGCCCCAGACTATCCCCCGGCACTGGTTCTTCAGAGCTTGTGGCCTTTGCAAAGAAAATGTGAATGAGGACTCAGGAGTCCTTTGGCTGCCTGTGGCACCTGGGTTAGGGTCTGTATTCCCTAGATCCCCTGCCTTCTCTGGAGGCACAACCAGATTCCAGAGAGGAGTCTTCTCCTGGGGCCTGAGTTATAGACCCCTAGCTCTGGGGTCTGCTCTGTGAGCATAGTGGGGAGCCTTTCTGGGTCTGTGGTTTCCCACAGTTCAGGCAAGTACAATTTTGTCTTCCAGAGTCTGAAGGTACTCGGGGACTGAGGCAGTTCCCCAGGCCACACTTCCTGTTCCAACAGGTCTGCCTGCACCTGAGGAATATGGGGCCCTCCCCACAGTGGGTCTGAGGGCTTCTCAGAATGATCCAGGCTCCCCTTCTCTTGCCTCCTTTTTCATCTACCAGCACAGATCAGGGATACGACCTGAGGTAGAGAGACAGAGAGGGAGCGATAAGAAAGAGAGAAGGAAGGGAAGAAAGCAGAGGTAGGGGAAATGGGGGAGAGGGTGGGGAGAGGAAGGAAAAAAAAGATGGAAAGAGATGCGACAGAGGACAGGCGAGGATACAGACAGAAAGAGAAAGAGGGGGCAAGAGAGAGAAGGAGGGAGGGGAAGGAGAGAGAAAGGGAAAAGAAGGAGAGGAGAGGAGAGGAGAGGAGAGGAGAGGAAGAGGAAAATGGGGAAAAGGTCTGGGAAGAATCTTCTAACTGCAGAGAAGGTGAGGGGTGAGGGTGACCCTGGAGGCAAAGGACAGAGTGGCATGGTCACGGTATGTGGCCCAGAAGCCAGATTATGTGGGTTCAGATCATAGCTCCCCCACTTGGCAGCTACACAGCCTTGGCAGCTTACTTAGCTCTCATCTTGCAGATGAGGAGTGCCTGCATCTTTATAAGGGGGATGTTGATGTACCTCCTTCTCAGGGCTGCCCTGCACATCAAATGAGTCATCACACAGACAGCACTTATTCACAACTGCTCTGGCTCGTGGTAAACACAGATGTTTCTGCTGGAACATTCACGCTGTACAACCAGCACTAAGTCTGCTGGTTCTAAGCTCTGGTCCCCTCCCAAGGAGCACTGGGCTCTCACAGTACCTTATTGCCTTACCCCACAGGCATTGGTGTGTGTTCTCTGGAGAGGGCACTGTACCTTGGGACCAATAGGGACAAACTAAATAGCTTTCATAAATAAAAACATACCTAACCTGTTTAAGCCTCTCCATAACTCTACTAGGAAGGTGCTATTTTATCATCCCAATTTTGCAGTTGAAGAAACTAAGGCTCAAAGAGCTATTCTAGTAAGTAATAGAACCTGAATTTGAACTCCAGCTTAGTCCGAATCCAGATTTCCTGCAGGTAATTCCCATGTGAAACTGACACATAGAGGCAATCCCTCAGTGTAAGTCTCTGGAGTGCATGGGTAGATTTTACTCATGACAAAGCCCACGTTTCTCTCTACAATCCATCCCCCAGTGAGGGCTTGGTCCTTGGGTAAGGAGGGCCCTTGGGCACTTCTGTCTCATTGCACACCCTAACTGAGCCTGTTGCTAGGCCTGGCTTATGCTGAGTGCTCAGTAAGACGAGCTATTACAGATGATGTAGTCAGAGGCAGTGTTGGCAGAGCAGTGGTCCAACCCTAGGGGCTCATCTAACCCCTGGGCTAGAGTTTACTCAGTGAGACAGGCACCAATGTGTCATTGTTCATTCAGCATGCCAGTCAGTCAGTCAGTCAACCAACATGAATCAATAGCCTGCTACGTGCCAGACTGGTGCTGGGTGCTGAGGAATGGAAGAGCCAGTGGAAAAGGCAGACAGGTCCTTCTCTGTGTGAAGTTCGCAGCCTAGTGGGAGAGAGATGACAAACGAATAAATAGATCAATAGCAAACTGCAGATAGTGCTGAGTGCTGGGGTATGGCTGGAGGGAGGCCATAGTGGAAAGAAATGACTTTTTCTTGCCCACCCTTAGAAACTACCTTATCCAATGGTTTCACTTTGAGGAAATTGAGGCCTAGCAAGGAAGGGATACACTGGAGCCAGCCTGGGTTGGGAACTTGGCCTGGCCCTCGGCCTGGCCCAGGGCTCTGTCTCCTGCATCCTGAGACTTCACTCAAGCCAAGGATCCTACTTGGGTACACAGTGCATGGAGGAGAGGAAGCGCTGTTCTGCCCTGCTGCCTGCTCAGTACTTCTCTTCTTTGCTTTCCAGGTTAATAAATATAATTCCTTAAAATACCATAAAGTCAGGTTCGGGTTCTTGCCTGCCATCCCTAGTCTCCCTGCCCCATCACACCACTAACCTGGGACATGTTGGCTGGATCCGTGGCTTCTGGGTCTTCTGGCTCGATTGTTCTGAACACTTGGAATTACCACTCTTCACAGAGGTGGCATCAAGGAAGTAGGTTTCTCTGCGGACTCCGCATGACCAGTTTTCCAAGGAAAAAGAGGCTTTGCTGTAAAAGCGGGAATTGGCAATGCCCAGGAGCCACGGGCCATGGGGGCTGGCACAACAGCCTTTTCTTTCCTCTTCTCCAGACCTCGCTGCCTTCAGCCAGACTTGTCTGTTCTAAGGGGGAGGAGCTCCAAGTCAAGGGTCAGCCTCAGGGCTCTTAGTGGAACTTCCTGGCTCCTGGAGTCCGGAGGGGCCAAAGCAAGTGGTGTGCATCTTTGGGTCAAGGTATGGGGGCTCTTGTTTGCTGTCAACATGCCTTGTCTGGCTTCTGGGACACCACTTCATGTTCTATCTTGGGCTTTCATGCCAGGCTATGGATTTCCAGAATCTGTTTCGTAGTAGAGCCCCTCACTGCCAGACTGGGGAGGCCTCCATCCACCCTTAGCCTCTCATAGTGAAGAAGTGAGGGGGACTTTGCACAAAGTGGGGGGGAGTGGGCTCTGGTTCTGTGGGACTCAGGAGGCCCTGGACCACATTCTCCAAGTTCACAAGCTGGCTGCCCCTCATCCTGGGGCATGGGTAGTTGGACCCTGTCCTCATCCCCTCCCCTGCACCTGTCTACTTATTTGGAGCCTATTTGGAAGCTTATCTCTACATCCATTAGGTGACCCCTCCTTCTGCCCCTCTGCTTTCACTAGAGACAAGAGAACTAATTACCAGCCCCTGTGATGCCCCACTACGGGCCATTTTAGAGCTGACACAGACCTTAAAATGATTTAAAAATCCTATTTCTCTGCAATGGAATGGGCTACCCTTCCCTCCCCATTAAGGCTAATTACTGCCACTTCCCATCTAAAGAGGGACCCTGCTCCTTGTCCTCCCACCTGCCCTACTTCAGGCCAGGGGCTCCTCACAGAAGCCTTTCTAGGCTTCTGGGTAGAGAGGGTGGAAGCATCAGAAGTTCTTCTTCCTCCAGGCAGACATCCCAGTGAGTTCAGGAAGACTGGCAGGGTTAGACCAAAAAATAGGTGTTGAGGGAGAGGGAGAGAGGAAAAATCATTCGCGAATGGCAGCCGCCAGCCCCTCTGGGGTCTCCATGCTGCACAACTTCCCTGCCCAAATCCAAGTCTTGGACACAGTCTGTAGCAGGGGAACAAGATCAGGGCTGCAGAGCTCTTTGGAGCTCTCCGTGGTCCTGAAGTTTTGGAGCCCCAGTCCTTTGTTCATGATCAGGTGCCCAGACTGGAAGGGGTGGTGGAAAGCACCTCCAAGTATCATGTAGTGGCCTTTGGCTGGAAAACAAGAGCTCATTATCTCCAGAGGCAGCTGGGTCCTGCGGAAGGAGGCCCCTGCTCAGACTCTTCTGCCCCTGTCTGGTACCTGCAAGGTGAAAAAACCGAACTCAGACTATCTAAAAAGGGCAATCTTAATTTCAGCATATATATGCTTATTTCACTTCAAAAATATAATTTTATTTTGCACTTTGGATATTACATTTATTTTAAATCACAGAGGGATGCTTTAAGTTTTTATTTAACCTAGGGCTTCTAACTTGGGCTCCTGGGTCTATCTGGCTCTGCTATCCCATATTCGCGGAGGCTTTACTACATAATCCATGAAGTCCCTCCCTCTCCCACATTCAGGGAGCCCTTGAGTCTCCTCCCAAGAGACATGTGATGTTGGGCTGTCACTGCATGCTCTCTTCCCAGTCTTGCCAGCAGTAGATACTCACCAATGTTTAGCCCATAATCAAGCCCTGGGCCCTCTTCAGGCTAATCAAGGGTCAGACTCTACCTTCCATCCAGTGGCCTTGTCTCTGGTGACCCTCATCATCAACAACACTTTTAAGAGTTAGGCATCATATCCCTATCTCCCCTTCCTGCACTCTCCCAGTCTTGTGAACTTTCAAGTTCTGTCTTCTGATTTTTGAAGAGAAATAAGCAAAAATGAAAACTTGATACAGAAGAACAGCACAGATTCCAGAGTCCAACAGCAGGTATAGGTTCCAGGCTCCTGATCCCATCTGGAAAGTGACCAGATCCTCATTACATTTCTGGTTGCCTTTATTCTCTAGGAAAATGCTCACATTCCCCCCTATTTCTGCTGCTCATCAGTAGCCCCTGTGTCCAGAAAAATAATGCCCATGGGCCTGAAGAGACTTTCAAGGGAGGACATCAAGGGTCCCTTGTTCTCTGTGGGCAATCTACTTTCCTGAGGTCACGGTCTGTACCCTCTGAAAACTTAATACCCAATGAGGCCAACTAAAACTCTCATAAGAGAAATGTTTCTGCTTATTAGAGCTCTGTCACCTTCATTGCTATATTGTGTCTCACAGCCTCCCTGGGAAAATGCACAGGTTAATATCCCCACTTTACAGGTGATAAAATAAAACACATAATAATGTAGTTAGGTGGTATGGAAAAGAGAATCGAAGTCAGCTCTTTCAAATCTTGGGAAAAGTATCCACTCTGTGGCACCTCAGGTATACACCATCAATATAAGTAATACACGATGAAAATGAGTGGGTGAGTATGATGTTGTTACAACTCTGAAGAGGAGGCGACCCCTCTGACACAAAATATCTGAGTTGCTTCTTGCAGAAAGAAGCTAGAGGTATGAGGGAAGGTCTTACAGGTACGGAGGGAGTCTGAAGTCCTGACTGGTGGAAACAGAAGAGGGACATTGGGATGTGGATGGGTTTGTAGCTGAGGTGGGGGAGAGGAACTCGGAAGCTGAGCAGGAGTTTAAGCCTCTATGCATGAGGTGACAGAGAGCCGTCATATGCTCCTGAGCAGGATGAAAGATACAAGTCCTCTGTTTTCTAAGTCATGAATCCCATGGACACCTTCAATATGTCCTTTCCTGCAGACACATAGAGAACCTCACTGGGCATCACGTATCAGAGCTCTACCTTTTAAGGACAGAGAGACAGCCTGCAGTGGAGCAAGAGTACTGAGTAAGAAGGCTTGAGATAGGTTGGGTTGGAGCCTAGGAAGCAGAACGGGCTTATTTGAACTGGGTCTAGGATTTAACTGAGTTGAGACATGGAGAAGGGCAGTTCACGCTAAGACAAAAGCCGGGCAAAGGCCTAGAGGTGGGACCATGCTTGGGGAATTTCTGGAAGAGTAGGTAGTCATGTATGCTGGTGGGGAGGGACCCACCAGAAGTAGGGTAGGAAAAGTAAAGAAATGCAGTTAATGGAGATACTGGATGGTCTCTGTCTTGTGAAAAAAAAAAAAGGCACATGACTGGGGTTAGAGGGTGCCCTTTACTGGGAGGACTCCAAGGCATGATAGACCAAAAGCATTCAGCAGCTGGCAGACTTCAGAATAATGGGGTGATGTTTTTAAACACTGCCTCTGTGGAGGAATAATAATGCTGATTAAAAGTATAGATGACTGCTCTCTTGGCTAAAAATTGAATCATGATGTGGCCTAGGGCAGAGCCCTGTGACTAGTCACTAGTGACCTTCTATCAGAGTACCATTATTTGGTGCTCTTTGGGTGAGGTTCTTTCTATTACAGGCATGGATGAGGTTATGAAAGTATTCATCGAAAGTCCAGGCATTTGCAAAGCATCCCTGGTGGATGTCTAATCACCTAGGCAGAAAAAAGTGATATTGGTTTAATTCATCCCTTCTGCCCTCCTTCCAGTCCTCCTTCCATCTACTTTTCTATCTACCCAACATATGTTGAGCGTCTAAGGTAGTATGAGGCAAGGAGATTCAAAAGAAACTAAGCAAAGTCCCTGCCCTCAAAGACTCACAGAAAGGAGGGGAGTCGGAAGCCAGCCTGTGACAAAGCCATAACTCAGCGTGATCAGTGTCAAGACACAGTGTCAGAAAGAAGGGAGAGAAGCTGAGTAACTCAGCCAAAGAGACAAGGAATGTTTCTGAGGAAAGGGTCCTTGAACCATCACACAAAGGAGGGTGAGCACAGCAGGCAGTGAGTCAAGGCCCAGAAGTGGGATAGAGTGAGGCTCGGGTGAGGATGGCCCAGAGCTTGGTGTGCTTGCATCACAGAACACGGAGACCCTGGAGGAGAGCAGCAAGGCTGCTGGCAGGGGTTCTGGGGGAGACGGGCCTGCCTTTATCCTCGAGGCGACAGGAAAATGTCAGAGCTTTGTCAGTGGAACAAGAACACGATCAGATCTGCACTCTTTGAAAGCTCACTCTGGGGCCATACACACGGTGAATCAGAAGGCGCTGACACCAGGGGTGGGACGCCTGCGGTTTCAATTGCCCAGGTGAGAAATGAGTTTTGCATGGCTTGCTCTTCATAAGCCCCTGCTGGGCGTTTTTATTTTTATATCCATTCAAAAAAAAAAGTATACTAAAACCCTCCTGGGAAAGCAGAGGTGAAAGCCTCCCCCTCACAGCTTGCAAGATCTGCTCTTCCCCTTTTCAGAAAACCCGGCCTCCCGGATCTCTCCCCAAGGACTTTTACTCATGCCCTTCTCCTAGGGCATCCCCAAGCACAGAGATTAAAATGGCCAAAGGAACGGAATTCACAGTAGCAAAAAGTGGTACATGAGTTGAGATGGACTGTGGCCATATCCTCTGCCCCCTGTCGCCATGGATGACATTCACGTGTCGTAGAAAAATGAATAGATAGATAATGGAGCCAATATCCCAAACGACTCAGGTGGAGGCAGTTCCTGTGACTGGAGGATCCTATGAAAGCAGGACCAGACATGAGTTTAACGCTTCCTTAGCACAGTCATTCAAGGTCATAATTATGGGACAGAAATAAAAATTCGGACACTAAGAAGAATATGCACTCCTCTGTGAGCATCGGCTTGGCTGCAGTGGTGAATTTCTCTTAGGTAAATCCAGGACGAAGCAATGCACGTCTGCCTGAGAGAGTGAACTAGAGCCAAAGCATGAAACGTCGTTCTCTCACACAGGAACAAGGCGGCGTCTGCTCGAGACGCCCTCTGTGGTAGACATTTGCCTTACGCCTAACCTCCATTCCATAGATGATCAGCCTATATCAAAAGAGTGTATCTGGTACCTATTATTGGCTCAGAATGAGCAGGTGTCCAAGTCATCCTAATGAGAATAAAGACATACATTCTATGGCTGGTGAGGAGGTTCTCTGTCTTCTTCTCTGTACATAAATAAGGAAATAGGTAGCTCTGTTTGTCACTGGAAGCATCTTATGACCACAAAAGAAGAAGTCTTAGAATGAAGCTGACACCGAGGAAGGCAGAATGAAGAAATAGGAACACCTATCTCCTTGATGGCTTGATTAAGCTGCTGGTAGTATGTTAGGTCAAAAATGGGGCTCAAGTGTGGCTAAGTGTCAGGAGCTGTGCTGTCATTTATGACTTGTTAGGTTATGCCACGTGACGTGTCTCAGAATCCAACCTACTCATAGGTGTAGGGAGATTAAATGAGGTGATGTATGACAGATGCTAGTACTGTGTGTGGCACATAGTAGTTCTAATTAGCATTAGACACTATTGTGATTATAACTGTTATTAGCTGAATGGCTCATGGGGAGAGGGAGACTCTAGGAGGGTGGTGCATTATAGGGAGGCCAGTAGACTCTATATAAGGAAACCCTTCTCATTATTAAAGCTGCCTCAGTGGTTATGGGTGTTCCCCTAGAGATGTTCAAACAGGCTGAATGACCCCTCTCCCAATTCTAAGGATTTCCTCCCATTTTTAGCCAAACTTCCACTTTTGCACATGGTGAGGATGTCCATGATTGTCAGTTTGTCCTATGGGCCTTTATCCCAGTCCGGAGCAAAGGAAATGGGCAGATGGCATGGTCTCGACAGTGTCTGCAGAGGAGGGTGTAAGAACTCCTCCTGCCTCATCTCTCTGCTCAGAAAAGCTTTGGAATTCCTCTTTCTGAGCACAAGCAGCAGGATAGGGACAGGGAATGAGGGCAGGAAGAGGTGGCTTAATAAAAAATCCCAATAAAGCTCTGTAGCCCTGGTGGCCAGGGTTAGGTCCTGGGCACAAGTCTTCCTTAGACCCACCACCTGAGGGCCCTGACTAATATTCCTGGAGCCCAGCCTGTCCCCAGCTTCATTAATGATGCTGAAGGAGCCGAGAGGTCTGAGGGGGCTCCCCAATGCTACTGACAATATCGCTGGCTGCCCACACCAGCCCCACAGGACACATACCCTCCTCCCAATTCCAGACCCTCTGCTGAGGAATGGTTCGATTCAATCAGCTATTTGCTTGTGGGACCATACAGGTAACTTATTATGGGCAGTGGCCAGCTCTAGGGACTCAGGAAGCCCTGGTGTGGAATTTGGAGCAAAGACTTATTAAAGAGCAGCAGAAAGGTGCCAGGATGGGGTTCTGCCCCACAGAGTAGCCAGACCAGGGTAGGCTCCCGCTAGGGAAAGCTAGGCTGGTTTAGGTAAGGGCAGCACCCACAGCAGGTGCTGCTTTGCTGGTTAGAGCTGGCCTCCCTCCACTGAGAGCTTTGAGTGGAACAAACTCAGGCCGTATCCCTCTACCTACCCCCTAATAGAAAGCACAGCGCTTTAAGGAGTTTGGGCTGAGAAAAGCTAAGTCTGGCCGGTTTGAAGACAGCCAGACAAAGGCCTGGTGCGGGACCGCCGGAGTGCCTCGGCCCTCAGCCACTGACAAAAGGGAGGAAAAGTAGTGCGGACTTTGCAGTTCAGCTTAAAAATAAACCTGTGAAATAGAGCCAGCCCCTTCTTCTCCACTCCAGCATTAAAGGAGGGGCTGAAAACATTTGTTCAGAGAGAGAGAGAGGGGGAAAAAACCCTAAGTGCTTCTGCTTCCTTTTTTTTGCCAAATCATGCAGAAGATGCTGGCAGCTGCAAAGATTCAATTATGCACAATGCGAAAAATCATTTACAAAAATAATGGCACTCGAAAAAAAATGGCCTCTCCAGAAATGGCGTGGAACAATAAATCCGTTAATTAGCTAATTAATATTCAATTGGGGTCAGTGGGCTTAATAGAACCTTTCTTGGAGACCCAAGAAATTCTAAACTGCCGCGAGGCGCCTGCCCACTGCCATTATCTCAAGCAAGCAGACCCTTATCGGGCCGCCAGCTGTCCCCGAACAATGCGGTCCCTTATCAGCTGGGGCAGCAGCCCTGGCCGCTTGCTCCAGCTCCCTCCGCCCAGAGGAGCACGCAGCCTCTTGGTAATTGATATATGGCTCAGCTTTGTCTGAGGCTGTTTGCTCTGCTGGTATTTAAGGCAGCGCGGGCCCCCTGATTGATTGCCATTGGCCAACTTTCTGCCGACAGTGACAATCTGTCAATGAGGGACCAGCCAATGGCAGTGGCTAACACTCTTGACGCCCTGGCCATCTGGGCTAAGCCAGAGGCACGACACGTGGCAATATGGGCCTCTTGAGTTTGACTTGAGTTTTGTTGCCCTCCTAGTGAGAACCTGAGACCTCATAGATTAGGGCATTGACATGGGTAGACAGCATTCCTGCCTTGCTTTGCTGAGAGTTTTGGACCAGACCCTTGCTACTCTAAGTGTGGTCCACAGATCTGCAGC
Source organism: Eonycteris spelaea (assembly GCA_003508835.1). NCBI lineage: Eukaryota > Metazoa > Chordata > Mammalia > Chiroptera > Pteropodidae > Eonycteris > Eonycteris spelaea. The sequence continues at coordinate 1,141,642 of PUFA01000113.1, read as the reverse complement.
ATCCATCACCGTGGAGCTTGTTAGAAACGCAAATTCTTGAGCCTTGCCTCAGATCTCCTGAATCTCAAGATATGAGGCCCAGAAATCTGTGCTTTATCAAGCTCACTAGAAGATTCTGATACATGCTAGAGTTTAAGAAGCAGTTGACAAGATCAGAGTTCCCACTCCTGACTGTGTCTTAGAATCACCTGGGGTGGAGGAGAATTAAATATACAAATCTCTGGGTCACGGGGTGTAGAATTACTTTTCCCTCACCCACTGAGGTGTGTGCCCTGAGCTCTGGTGGGCCCTCTGGGAATAGCAGGACTGGCCAGCAAAGAGGCAGGGCTGCCACGATCTTGGCCCACAGAGGATCTTGTCCAATGTGGAATAAGGCTGTGAATGTCCAATAATGTAGACAAGCTCTGGCTATACATGATTTAGGCTCCAGAATCCCATTTGTGAGCCATTAGGTATTCAGAATGCATTAGGTATTCAGAGTACAGAAATGATGTCCACACGAGAGGATGGGTCCCCGGGTTAGTCTCCAGATGCTGTGAGACCCAGAGCAAAGCTATCTCAGATCCTCTCCTTAGCGGGAGGGGCTGTGCGTGGGGAAGGGAAGGGAAGGGAAGAGAAGAAAGTAGAGACAGCGAGGGAAGAGGAGGATGGAGGGGAAACTTATCGATTCTCTTCCCAAAGCTGACAACACAGAGTCAGGCCTTGGCTGCGTTTTGAACGGGTAGTTTCCCCTCCTGCCCCACCTTCTCTCTTCACCCCCTGGACCATCCTCCATCACTGCAGCTTCCCATGCCTGATCCTGCACATAGGGCTCAGAGCCCCATAGCTCTGCCTTCTCCCTAACTTTCCCCAGTCCGTACCTACCTACATGTCCAGAGTCACAAACACTCAGGGGGCAGCTTGGTGGCATCTCCACACGTGAAAAGCTAGCATGAGTCACTGAGAGAGAAGGGCTTTAGGGGGCCTGGATTTAGAGCCAGCCCAGGATCAGAAAGTAGGAAGAATTCCCACCTTGATCACACCTCACCTGCTCTCAGGTGCTGCCTGAGAATTAGTCAAACAATAACAACCAGGAGGCCATAGGTAGGGGCAAACAGCAAGCATATCCCACCTCAGGTTTAATGCCCCTGATCCCACACAGTGGGGGGAAGAATTTGTAGATTGCTGAGCTTAGTGATAAGAATTCAGGGCTATGTTCCTTTGAGAACCAAAGCCAATTGCAAGGAAGGCTGAGCATCAGAGGGTGATAGGGCCCCAGCCACAGGGGCTAGGGGCAAGACTGGTGGGGTAAAGCTGGTCTGAGCAAAGGGTAACTTACAAGCTTAGAAAGATGACATTCTGGACAGGTGACCCAGTGGGGCCTTGAGTGCCATAACAAGTTAGGATGAGTGATCAACACTGGGACTCAAGGCAAAGACTGGATGTGATACTGAGTGAGACCAGAGTGATGCCTCCTGGGCATATTGGAGCCATGGTTGGGGTTTAGTGATTGTGCAGAGAGGAAGGAAAGAAGCCCAAGGAAGCAGCAATTGGCTAACCTGAACATTTTGTTAACTGTAAAGTGGCTGAGCTGCTAGGGCTCAGTGGGCTGTTCCTCCTGAATCATTTCAGTCTTGAGGAGCTGCCTTCAGGGCCTTGACATCTGTGTGGGAGGGTTAACAGGTGTTAGGCATTTCTAGAACTGCCCTGGCCTTGGGGACTCAGCTGCATGCTCAGCTTGACTGTGTGGGCTGTCAGAGTCAACAGCATGGGAAGGAGCAGAGCCAATGCTCAGGGTCCCAACTAAATGATTCTTTCATCGGCGTCCTCCCTAGGGCTCTTGGTGCATCAAAAGGCTGTCAAAGAATATCAAGGCAAGTATCCATCATCCTTTACTCTGCTCCATTAAATGAATGCCATTTTGATGTATTAACAAACCCTAATGAGAAAAATCACCTTGCATTAAGTAAGCGAAGCATTGACTTGAGAATCCAAGGATTCACCCAGGTCCTCACCTACCAAGTGAGCAATTAGCCTCTAACGCTGCCTAGAACCCCAAACAGTCCTTCCTTCCCCCACACATGTGCATATCCATGACTTTTGCCCTCATGGGGCTCCTTGGTCCCTCGCTGAACAAGTCTGTTCCTTTGGACAACATTGGTTTGGCTCATCTCATCAAGTCTTGCGATTGGAGACCAAAGGTGAGCTGAAGTCCTGGCCCCATCTCCTCTCAGGAGTGAACATGTGATCCCAGGTCAGGGGTGCTGTCCTGCGCAGGCCAGTTCAAAAGCAAGACAGCTCAATCTTCTTTTACCAGATCAAATCTGCTCTGGATGCTGGCCTGCATTGGAGAGAATCCCATAGCCAGATGTTGGTGGGAGAAAAAGAGAGACAGTGAGAGGCAGCAACAGAACAGAGACATGGACAGAGAGACATTGAGGAACTCAGAGACAGACTTGGGAGAGTGGCAGAGGGGACCTTGAGGGCGCAATTTGGTTTGTGTGAGAGTAAGGGGGAGCTCTGTCACTGGTTAAATTATCTGGGACTCTTGCCACAGAGACTTCCTGTTTCTACAATAAAAGTTGCCAGGACAGGAATAGTGGCAGGCTGGGACCCTGCAGGTTTTCCTGACACCAAATCCCTATTCCGGTCTTGAGTCTCTGGTTTCCTGTGAACCCAAAGTGAGTTCTTCCTTGAGTAAAGGAAAAGCTGAGCTTGCTCCCAATTCCCTTTGCCACTTTTCCCTGAAACACCAGACTACTGGGAATCTCAGACCAATATCCTCTCCAACTATGTAGATAAGGAAACTGAGGCTGCTCAAGTACATGCAATGCACATAGAGTCAGGTGCTAGGCACCAGATGATACTGCAGGAACAGGCCTCCACTTTTACCTTTCATTATCTACCTACTGCCCAACCCCTCAGTCTCCTCACCTGTCTCCATTTTGGGGGAGTCCAGGCCCCACCACCAGCGGAAATAAGTTTTCACTCACCTGCAAACCAGCCACAGGAGCAGGAGGCTCTGAGTGCGCCTGCAGAGTTTGGAGCGCCTTCAACTTCACGACTAATTGCAGAGAGGCAGTGGGCGGGCTCTTGGCAAGCGATTAACTGTCCCACTGCATGAATAATTTGCATAGAAAATGCTTTATTTTGGCAATCTATTAAAGGGCCCACAGTGCTGTGGCTTATCTCAGTCTCACAGCACGGAGAAAGCTTGGCTATCTCGTTAAGTTCTGTTGATGCATAACAATTTGAAATGGGCACAAGCTACTATGACATTTAAAGATGCCTTCACTTAATTATATTACACAAACATGGGGTTGTTTATCCTTGGGAATAAAGTCTTTTTGAAGTCGAATTTGGCATGTGCATAAAGGAGGGCATTTTAACTGATTTTTCAAGAGGGGGCCCTCCTCACTTCAAACTTGGGGGGTTGCATTTCCCTAGGGCCCCGTAACACAGAAGGTTCTGTGGCTGAGATGCAGACTTTGAGATTGGTGCTCTTGTTCTTCTTCTTCTCTGGGGGTGGCCTACAGTTTGGCACTTAACACAAAATTGTGGAAAGAAAAGCTTATTAGAGCAAGGAAAAGAGATTCACTGTGTGACCTTGGGTGAGCCCCTCCCCTTCTCGGAGCCTCCACTGCCTCATGTGCAACATGTGGGGTGGGACTTTCCTGCTCTAAAGCAATGACAGGCAACCCCCAGTGTATTTCTGCTTTCTCTTTGCCACTCGGCTTGTTGATTCTCTAAATAAAAGTACAGCCTCTTTATAAAAGCCAAAGGAAGTTCAGGGTCCCCATCATATTCGTTCTCAGGGCTGGAAACATGCTGGAGGAGGGAGATGAGGAAAAAGAAAAAGGGTCTCGCAATTGCAGCAGGTATTGGTACAATTTTTCTCTGCCAAGCCAGAAGGCCCCAGGAGACTACAGAGCTAGCAGCCTTGCCTCGCTTTCTTGGAAACTAGGATTTGGGTCCTGGCTGGAGGGAATGCAAGGAAAGGCCTAGGGGTGTTGAAAATATCCATGAAGCCCTGAGAAGCCTGCTTTGCCAATAGGTGCTCATGGAAAAGCTGACAGATGCTAACTAGCTCTTCACCTCTGGGCATCAGAGCAGGGACCATTGTTGCCATGAGAGAAGCTCTGGACACAAGGTTAGGTGGCCTGATTTCTGGCAGGGTAGAGCCTTTGATATTTCCAGGGACAGGGCTTGCTGAGTAGGTAATTCAAGAGAAAATATGCAGAGAAAGGAGGGCTTTGTCTAGGGCCCTGACTTCTAACTTCTAGCTTCTGCATTCCTCCTGGATTCAAGATTTCTGGAAAACAGACTCTCATCCCACCTCCCACTCACCTTCTTTCCCCTCTAGGACTGAGGACTACACTGTTCCCAGCTCATAGTCAACATGTTCCTGCTTCTGCCTCTTCGTGGCATATATGTATATGTATGTATATATGTATTTGAGGTTAACGGACACATTGTCTGTATTAAGTACAGAGACAATTCCCATTCTATTATGATTTCCTAGAAATAAAACTCTTAAAATAATTGAGAGAGTATTAATGAGCATTAATAGTTAGCTTTATGTTTAACTGATGTTTAACCACTTTAAATAATACCTTAAGAAATGCTAAGTCCTATGTACCATTAGGTAGCTCCTTGGCTAGTCTTTGTTGTCAACCACGGCCTACTCTAACACGATTGTCCCCAGGCTTGAGTAAAATGAATCCACTGAGTATATAAAGCTTGAGTAAAAACCTTCCTGATAGTGCTAGAAAGAGCTCTACTTCCAAACGTTAGCACTAGACAAACAGCTGAGGTGAGAGAATGCACTGTTCAGCTTGTACCATCTGGATAACGAGAGGCAAAGGTACCACATGCTGAGCAGTTGTTCTGTACCAAGCCCTGTGCAAAGCGCTTTGTTAGGTTAAACCACATGAAATTTGTGTTTTGAGAGTTCAAAGATAGCCAACTGGTGGCAATTTTTTATGGTTCAGCCTAATTCCTCATTTAATTCCTGCCATACCCTTACCATTGTTATTACTCTTTCCATATTACACATTAGGAAAACAATGTATTGAGAAATTAAATAATTAACCCAAATTACAGAGCAACTAAGTGGGAGCAAGTACCATCTTTGGAAGATCAGAGCTCTGACTCCATAGGCATCTAGCCCTGACACTTAACCTATTATCAAAAGGTTTCCATAAATATTTCACTTGTATTAATAAACAAATGTAGTTAAACTGAACCTGGTACATACCGTGTGCTCAATTAATGTTTATTAAATTAATGTATGAATAAAGGACTGATTATAGTGGCACCTGAGACTCCAATATCAGAATGGTAAACAGGATACTGCTGACCCATCATCAGTAGTATGAGAGCTGACTGGATACTGCTGAGCCATCCAATACTTGGCTGAGGCTCCTCACATTCTCTTCTCCCAATCTGCCCCCCTCTACCCAGTTCATCCTTAGAGTCAAATATGGGCCATACATGCCTCATGAGTGGAGATAGACCCAGGAGCTACATTGCTGTCAAAGCAGAACACTAAGACAGGGCTTCATTTTGGAAGAACAGAGGAAAGGAGAAGAGGGTGAGCAGAACCACCAGGTCATGAGCCTCCGTGAGCCTCCATGAGCCTCTGTGAGCCTCCGTGAGCCACCGTGACTAGGCTGGGAGAGGCAGAGCCTCCCTGGATCTGCTTTCCACCTCCAGATCAGCTGCAAACAGGCTGCAAAATGTCCACCACCATCAGAGAGTCCTTGTGCCATACCTAGTCCTACAGCACTTGGAGTCCTTTCTCTCTGAGCTCCAGTTCTGTTCTCTGGGCTCAGGTCAAACCTGCTCCCTTACAGCCGCTTAATCAGCCACTTCTCTTCTCTTAATGTTGCCCCATCGCAATGCCCAAGAGCTGGGTTGGGCATCCTCAGTGGCCAGCTGTGGAGGGAGGGAGAGGCACGTGAACTCTGGTATGGCAGCTCCTGGTATGGCAGCTCCACAAGGCTCCCTAGGGTCCCACGCATGGTATGAATAAGTGGGCTAGACTCTAATTTATGTATTTATCTTTTTTTGGCCAAATGTAACTAAGAAATTGAAAAATGTAAAGTGACACATAGCTGCACAATAATTATAGCTATCCTATTGAATATCTTCCAGTAACAAGAGATGGATGGAGTTAGCATAACTGTTGCTTTTGGTTTTGCATTGAGTAGCATCTCCACAAGGGAGTGATTGATTAACAGATGCTGACGCTGCACATTGCCCTCCCTTTGGGGAGCCAGTCACATTGCATGCAGTGATGATAATAGAAGTTAGAAGTCCATGATGACAAGGTTCAGAGGAGGCTCTTGGTGAGGTTGGGCTTTAAACTCCAGGCTGTTCCCTTGAGGCCCAGAGGGATGGATGGATGGGAGCCAAAGGAGGAATAGCTAATCCCTGAGGAATAGCAGATGATGGAGTGTCTAGCTTTCCTTGGGCCTAAAAATTCCAGATCTGGGTCACTATTAAGGGTCTTCTGAAGAAAAAATTTAGTTCCATTCAATGATTTACTCGGCATCAATGTACTGCCCTTACTGTGTCCTGGGGGACTACAAAGAAGAATCACCCACAGCTCTGCACTCAAAGGGCCTGGATATTTCTCCTGGCTAACACCTTGTCTTATCTTAGATGCCCATTTAGTATCATCATCATCATCATCACAGTCTTACCCCTGTGCACCATGTTTTATGATCTGCAAACCTCTTTCAATCACTTAATTTTGCAATGACCTTATAACAGCAGAGATCATTATTCCCAGGGAAAACTACGACCACAAGAATAGGTGACCTTTCTAAGCTCACTCAACAAATCAGTGATGATGAAGGGACAATACCAGTGTTTAGTTCTGAATCCAGAACTCCTCCCACAAAGGCATACTACCTCCTGGGGTGGGGTGGTAGGAGAGGAGAACTCTGCTCTGATAGGATTGATCGGGTGAGGTATGAATAGGGTATAACTCGTATGGCCTTTGGGACCCACACAGAGAGCATGAGTCTTCATTGAAGCCAAGGTGCAAATAGCTCCATCTGGATGAGAGAAAGCAACAAACGGACAAATCATCTTCTAGACATGCCCACATCCATATAAATGTACTGAGTCACTTATCATGCCTTCAACAAATATTAACTGAGGTCCTACTGTGTGCCCCACACTGTTCTGCAGGACATCCTGGATGTGGAAGACATTCTTTCACAATCCCAAACTGTGATCTCCCTTCTCCCGCCCTTAGTCTGGCTGCCACAACCCAGAAAGGTAAGTACCAAGGACAGCTCAGCGCACTTGTTAAGGAGAGGGTGGGGCCAGGAGGGAGGCAGGAGGCCCCACCCACCTACTCTTTCCTTAGGAAAGCCTCTTTTCCTCTGGGAGAATCCTAGGGAAACCTGGTCTCAGCTTACTTCTGCACATTTCAGTCGGTCTATAGCTCCATCTCTTTGGCATTTGGCACCCAACGGCCAAGGAAGATTGTCTAGATGTTCCAAGGCTGCTCAGATCCACTCTTCCTTATTCCTTCCTCATTTGCTTTTCCTTGTGACACCATCTCCTGTGACTCTGAACTCTTTCTCCATAGCCCAAACTCTGTTCTTGGCACTATCCTTTGGGACTTTGAGTTTGTTCTGGCTGTTTAGGTGCATTGAAATATTTTTTTTTTTCTCTAAAATGAGGTCTTATTTAGTTTTGCCCTGTCTTGCTTGAATGGGAACCCCACGTGACACCCAGCTCCTCATATTAGCCATGTGCCTGTGACCTCTCTAGGCTAAACCTAAACAAATAATCAGCGTGGGCATATCTTCAAAGCGACTCACTAGGGGAGCAAGAAAAAGCTCAAGTTTGAGAACTACTTAGATCCGAGCTAATAAACTGGGAGAGGTTGCAATTCGTTGTTAATAGAGATGACCACCAGAGCAGTTGCCACATGAAGACTTCTATTCTAGCATTTTCTGATATGAGCGAAGTAGAGGAAGTTAGAAGAGAGGGAGTATATTCTGAAATAGTTTCTGCGGAAGGAAGGAGATAGAGATGCTGGGGGCCAACAGAGGGAAGTCGGGCAGTGTTGAAAGCCTGGCAGAAAGGAACCCATAGTTTGTAGGATTCTAGTTTTTATGTTTGAGTGACAGTCCCCAGTAGCACTCAGCTCCCGGGTGCAGAAAAGGAAAGATGAATGCTTGGATTGATCCAGGATTAGGAATTTACTAAGAAGGGCAGAGGAAAAACAGAGGTCAATTGAATTGAGTGCATTTGCGAGATGGTGGTAAACGTGATAGATCAATGGAAGAATGGAGAGGAACTAAAGCCAAGAGAAGACTGAAAGATTTCTAGGAAGAAAAGGACTTGAAGAGCTGCCAGCCACAATAAGGAAAAAAACAGTAGAAGGAGGGGCAAGGAAGTGTGAACACCAAAAAAGTATGAGGTGGTGCTCACAGGGGAACTCTAGAGAATACAGCTTCAAGAGGTAAGGCAGTTTGCGTGAAGACTGGGTCAAGAGCGTGTCTCTAGGCAAGGGTTGCTAAAGTAGTGCAAAGGTGAGCCGTGGAGCCACGTGCAGATGGAGAAAGGAGGCTGAGACACTGAGAGGTCAGGGCATTGAGTGGACCCACCCATAGGGATCAGAGCCTCTCGCCCCACCCTCATGATGGCTAAGAGTGTGTTCTAGGGGACATAAGTTTCAGGGAGCCATTAACAACTGTGAGGATTTCATGTTATATTAATTGAGAGCAAAAACAGGGCGCTTAGTGAAAAACGAGTTCCATGGTTTCCTCTCCCCCACTCCCCAACACCCAGTTAAGACTATGCCTAAAAATCTTAGATCTGTGTGCAAGGCTTAGGAGCAGTCCCGCATGTGTTTCTGCCCATGAGAGCTCCCTTGGGCTATGCCTAGGTCCTCAATCTAGTCACCATTTCCCTGTCTGCAATGGAACCCCATGGTCAGAGTTGGTGGTGTGTGGTATATTGCAGAACTGGCTGCAAATTATTCTTCCTCTGTCACCCTTTGAAATATGACTTGTAGCATCTCCCATCAAGAGCCTTTTCCCTATTCCGAATCTAAGGTGATTTTGAGACGTGCTGGTCAAAAGAACACAGCAGATAAGACATTGTGCAAATTCTGAGCTTGCACCAAAAGAGGCCTTGCATGCTTCCACTTGCTTTCTTTGAACCTTGAGCTGCCAGGTGAATAAGTGCAGACTACCTTCCTAGCTGATGAGAGACATGTAGCCCAGTTGTCCCTGTCACCCTACGTACCAGCCAGCCAACTTCCAGAAGCAGAACTATTAGCCATGTGAGTGATGCCATCTGGGTCATCCAGCCCTTAGCTGAGACTCCAGCCAAGGGCAGACACATAAAGAAATTTAGCCTAGATCAATAAAGCCAGATCAAATCAATAAGACCACCCAGCCATCCCATGGACTCATGAGCAATTATAATTGGTTGTTATTTTAAGTCACTAATTTGGACGGATGCCTTAGTCAGCTCGAGCTGCTATAACAAAATACCATAGACCACGTATCTTAAACAACAGACACATTTCTTACAGTTCTGGAAAGTGGGAAGTTCACAATCCAGGTGCAGAATGATTTGGTTCCTGATGAGAATTCTCTTCCTGGTTTGTAGATGGCTGCCTTCCTGTTGTAACCTCTCACACAGAAGAGAGAGAGATCATCTCTCTCGTGACTCTTCTTATTAGGGCACTAATCTCATTCATGAGGACTCCACTCTCATGTTCCAAAGGTCCCACCTCTAAATGTTATTACATTGGGCACATTTGGCTCCAATATATGAATTTGGAGGGGACACAAATATTCAGTCTATCTCAGGGAGGGCTTATTTGTCATGTAGCAAAAGCTAACTGATATAGGGTGGAATGGAGAAGAGATAAGAGATGCATAGTCCTGACTAATAAAAAGATTATGTGCTAATCATAGTATCTGACAGATCACCAGGCCACTTCTCTTATGCCAATGGCTCCCCCTCTGGGCTGATGCAGTCCCACACAAAGCTGAATGGCTTGCCAGGGAGTGCAGATGGAACAATAGCTCCCAGTTGTCTCTCAGCCAGGCACCCTTGTGCAGGGTACCAGTTGCCCAACGGTAAGCAGCCTCTTTGTATGCCATCACAGTGTCTGAAATTGCCCTCCCTGCATCAGTGGTTATACTATGCAATCCCCTAACACAGCCATTGGACAAGAATTTAGTATCGGGTCAGGAGATGGCAAATCGGATTCTCGCTTTTGAATATGGATTGTAAAATGTGGAGAAAACTAGTTAGGAGCAGGTTTAGGAGGTAAAAAGACGCATCCAGAAAAGCTTGCAGTCAAGGATAGTAGAGTCATGAGTTCCAAAGGGCCATGGAAGGTTATGGGAAGCTGAAATTGAGAAATTATGAGTAAAATGAGCTCGAAACTCAGAAGGCACACAGACAGTGTATGGAAGAGGAGAAGCGGGCACATACGGAATGGCTTTGCTCGGAGCACTGCAGTAAGGAATGCGAAGACCTGTTACTGAGGACCAGTGTCCATCCAGGCTCTTGACACCCTGCACCACCAGCATCCTGTCCTTGGGTTCCTGGAAGACTCAGATTCCCTGTGTGTTTGCCTCCTTTACTTGGGGAACTCGGTTCCTTGTACACCAAAGACCCCTGAGTAAAGCAGAAGAGGCCTCACAGAGCCGGAGTCAGGTGAACCTCATCACTGCCCATCTGCTAATTTTCTTCTCTATAGTCTAGGCTGAAGGGCCAGCTTGGGCTTCTGTGGATGGGACAAGAGCTGGCTGGCTGCTTCTCTGGCCCCGTTCTTCAGGGCACTGTGGGGGACATATAGAGTTGTATCTGAGGAAGGGGCCAGGTCAGCCGAGGCTGAGCTGCAGGGCCCACTGAGAACAGGCTAATGCACACATGATCCAGCTTTGCTGCAGGCATAGGATGGAACAGACGGACAGGGGGAAGCTACCCAGAAGCAGTTTTAACCTGAGAGTTAGGGATAAGCTGCAGCCAACAGAGCTGGCTACACAGGGGTGAGCTTCTCCATGTGGGGGTGCCCTGAGGGACTCTAATATATATGGATTGTGTCCAGGCCACAGGAGCCTAAGCACTGGGTGGGGCAGGGTGGACCTCACCCCTGGGAGAGAGAGGGGACCCGCCACCATTGGGTTTAGCAGTCCTGGACAAGCCTACTTTTAGCAGCTCACCAGGGTGGTTGGTGACCTTTCAGCAGGCTAGAGGACCCCTTATCTAGCCATGCAGCTCTTTGACAAGAGGGACAGTGATCTTCCTGCTCTCCAGCCTGCCAAATCGCCTGCTGGTACTCCCGGGAGCTGTCGCTTCGGTTTCCATACGCACACTGCCATCTGCTGGGAGGACTGAGGAGCGACCCAGAGGCTGACCTGCATTTGGGCCCAAGCCAGAAGTCCTGTCACAGGAAAGCTCCTCTCTCCTGCTAGTCCCAGCTGGAAGGTCCCTAGCCTCCATCCCTGACTCCCTGACTGCTTCTTCTGGCCCCCCAAGTCTTCTCTTATACCCTCTTCAGGGTACAAATCCCTCTCTGTCTTGGGTTCCTCTCTCCAACTCCCCACCTTAGGTACTCTCTTTCTGAGGACGATTTAGTCCAAAACATAGAGATTCAGGCACAGAGCAGGGGCTTTGTGGCACATGGCCCCTCAAGCAAGAGATCATGTCTGTCCTCTCTGTGATGTTGGGCCAGACCAGGCAGTGAAGAATTAGCCCAGGCCTGACCTGTCATAGGACTGAAGGGAAGGCTGCATGGTTGTGCTGCTTTAGTCTGCATAAGGACAGCCAACCCAGACAACCAGGCCCTTTTCAGGGCTGGATGCACTGAAATGGGAGGGGTGGAGTGGAGGGTGACCCTGCTTGTAACTCTGAGAGGAAGTCCGGGGAGTCAGAGCCACCTAGTAGAGCACCAGAGAAGGAAGAACCCTCTGAGACTTTCCACCAGAAACTCATCAGAAACTGAAGCCTAGAAACAGGGTGCATCACACCAACCCTCCCAATAAGGACTCTTAAAGCTCATTCCTGAAGGACTCAGAGGACATCTAATCCAATCTTTTCACTTATAGATGGAGAAACCAAAGCCTAGAGGGTCATAGGAGGGAGAGATACTGACCTGCTTGAGATGGCGATGCTAATTAGTATCTGTCCTGTGCTTATTCTGTGCACCAGCCTGCCCCAGTTTGAAGAGGTCAGTTCCTAATGTAGGATCTGCTTGAAACTGGGGGACTCCTGGGGATGAAGCGGACAGGGAGGCTGCCCAGCCTTCTGGGGAGAAAGGATGCTGAGGCAGCAGCCACCATCTGTCCTGCGCTGCAGTGTGATGTTCCTGCCATTTCTCTCACTGCTCAGAGCAAGACCAGGTATGAGGCTTATTTATTCCAGCATTTTTATTTATTCATGTTTTATTCATGCACATCCCATCAGTGTATATTATTTACATTATAAATCATATGTATTCCCACACTCCTGCTTAAGGAAAAAGCCCAGGAATACAGATTGTTGCAAAGCTGTGGAAATAGTGGCAGCGGCACTATGTCTCCCAGCCCCTCGGGCCTCTCAGTGGAGCTGCAGAAAGCCCTTGGTATGCCAAGCTGAAGGCTGAGACTGCTAGAACCATTCCATGAAGCAGGTACATCTGACCCTCAAAAGAGGAAGCATAAAAATGAGGCGGAATGAGAGTGGGTGGGTCTGCAAGGAAATCCGAGAATGGCATTTCTCTTGCACCTCCTTCCTGAGCTGGCCAGGCAGAGCTGGGTTGGGGCACCAGCTGCCTGAAGCCAACTGAAGGGAGTGAACTGAATCCAAGCAAGTCTATAGGAAAGCCTCTAGACACCAGATGGATGGATTGCAAACATGAAGACCAAAGGAGGAAAGGCAGATTTTCAAAGGAGAAATGGGCCAAGAATTGGTAACCTGGTGGGGTATGGCATTCGGGCAGAAGGGAGTCAGGAGCGATGCAGTAGGCCAGGAGGCGCCTGGCATACAATCGTAGTTTGCATTTATAGACTAACTTAAGTGGAGTGGAAGGACCCGGAATTCTGGCCAGACTGGGATTTGAAGAATTGGGGTGAGCAGATCTATTCTGTAGTTGTGAGACTGAACAAAGGAGAACTGGAACCTATATCTCTGAGCAGGAAAAAAAATCATTATTTCAATTGTATATCAAAGCCTTTGGACATGTCTAAAGCTCTACTCAGAGGCAAAGGCATAGCCTCAAATACATTGTTAGACAAGATAAGTAATTAATATCACAACAGCACAACAGATAAACCCCCAAATTGCAGTGGCTTAACACAACGAAGGTTATTTTGTTGTTGTTGTTCATGCTACATGACTGTTTCAAATAGTCACTTAGAGATGCAGGCTTATAGAGGATCTTCTGCCTTGTAGCTGGGCCATCTGAAACACTGACCTACAAGACTGAGGTAAAAGCAAAAGTAAGAGGAGAGAGAAAACTTACTGGCTCTTGACTATCTCAGCCTAGACAAAACATTTATTACTTCTGCTCTTAGTCTAGTGGCTAGAACTAGTCACATGGCTGAAACCAAACTTCAAAGGATGCTGTGATATACAAGGGAATATCACATGTGTATCTAATGAGCACAGTCTCATCCACACATTAAACATTAGACAAGAAACAATTAAAACACATGATTTAAGCATCCAACTAAAGAAACTAGAAAAAAATAACAAAATCATCCTGAGAAAAGCAGTAAGAAGAAATTAACAATAAAAATAGAAATGAATTTGTTAATAACAATTTATTAACTGCCCATATAATGAAAAGACTAAAATAAAATAGATAAATTACTAGTTAATCAGATCAGAAAAAGAAGCCAAGAAGCACAAGTACAGAAACAGGGAAATAACCACAAATATGTAGTAAACTAAAGTAATTGTAATTTAAAAATTTCACACTCTATGCCGATGTATTTTTAAAACTGTGAAATTATTTCTAGGAAAATGCTATTACACGAATTTAGTAAAGACGTGTTGATAATCATGGGCAATACTGAGAAAATTGTCAAAAAATGATTCTCCTGTATGTATATACACCCATGCTCCCACAGTTCCACAAGCGAATTCATTCAGACCTCTGAGGAACAAAAAATTCTTGAGTTGAACTGTTCCAGTGCATAAAAAAGAAACGAAATCTCCAGGTTATTTATTACAAAGGTTGTAAAATATTTTTTGATTTAAAAAAGTTTTCAGTTACAGTGACATGTAATATTATATTAATTTCAGGTATACAGCTTGGTGATTAGACATTTATATAACTTACAAAGTGATCATCCCTGATAAGTCCAGTACCCATCTGACACCATACATAGTTATTACAATATTATTGACTGTATTTCACACTCTATGCCGATGTATTTTTAAAACTGAAATTATTTCTAGGAAAATGCTATTACACGAATTTAGTAAAGACGTGTTGATAATCATGGGCAATACTGAGAAAATTGTCAAAAAATGATTCTCCTGTATGTATATACACCCATGCTCCCACAGTTCCACAAGCGAATTCATTCAGACCTCTGAGGAACAAAAAATTCTTGAGTTGAACTGTTCCAGTGCATAAAAAAGAAACGAAATCTCCAGGTTATTTATTACAAAGGTTGTAAAATATTTTTTTGATTTAAAAAAGTTTTCAGTTACAGTGACATGTAATATTATATTAATTTCAGGTATACAGCTTGGTGATTAGACATTTATATAACTTACAAAGTGATCATCCCTGATAAGTCCAGTACCCATCTGACACCATACATAGTTATTACAATATTATTGACTATTCCCTATGCTGTACTTTATACCTCCATGACTGTTTTTAAAACTGGCAATTTGTACTTCTTAATCCTTTCACCTTTTTCACCCACAAAGCTAGTAAATTATTGATAGAAAAACTGGACAAGATACAAAAACTACTATAGAGCAATCTCACTTTTGAATAACAAAGCAAAAGTATCAAATAAAATATTAGTAAATAGAAGTTAGCAGCATATTTTTAGATATTACAATAATTACCAAGTGCAATGCATACCAGAAATGCAAAGGTAACTTAAAATTAGGAAATATAATTAACTATATCAATACACTTAGACACTGGTTCTCAGAATCAAGTTAGCATCATTCTTAATGTTGAAACTTTAGAATCATTTTTATCAACATCAAGAATAAGATCAGAATGTACTCTAACACTATTATCATTTAATATTGTTGTGTAGTTATTAATCAATATAAATACAAGACCACCCAAACTATCAGTAACACAAAATAATTATCATTTGAAAAAAATTTAAAAGCAAAGACCATTGAGGAGAGTTTCTGCTCATTAGTTTTGTCACCTAATTTATTTCTGCTTTTCATTTTGGTCACATAGTATTGAGAACATTCTGATATCCAGAGAGATGAAGTGAAAATGGCACCATACTTAAAGTTCAACCTGTAACCTCAGGAAAATCTTAAATTAACCGGTTTCAGAAACTTGAAAGAGAACAGTAGACAAAAACTGTTGTTTTTTTTTCCCAATGAGAATCACCAGCGATCTAACTCCTTGCATTCCTTATTAAGTGAAGTGTCACAAATAACGAACTTCAAACTTTTCATTTTTTAATAGACATATTTATTTAAAAATCAAAAAATATTTATAGGAAATGGCAGAAGAATCTTTATTCTTAGGTTCCACTTTTTTAAAAATGAGTTTACCTGACAGTGCTAGCTAACAAATCAGGAATCCGTCAACATCATATATGTCACATTTGAGTATGTGTCTTATTCTCAAAATAGTTAAAAATACATTTGAAAACAAAATTAAGAAAAACTACTGGAGAAGTCCTGCAGCACTTGAGTTTCTACAGAACACCATTTAAAGACCTCCCAGCTCCTGCACAATAAACACCATCTAAGCCAAACATGACAACGGGACAATCAGTGATTTAGTGAAAACCTGTTTCCACTTCATTTATCTGATTGTGGTTTTCAACTGTAATATAATATGCATGGAAATTTTCCCTGTCAGTTTAGGACCAGTTTCAGAGCACATTATCTGTAGAATCTTGTTATCTTCATCAATCCATCCAAAGAATATTTATGGAAGTTTACCATGTGCCAGGCACTGTTCTAGGCACCAAGGACACAGAAGTGAGCAAAATGGATCAAATTCACTGCCCTCATGTAGCTTACACTCTAGAGGGGAGAGACAGGAGAGAAACAAAAGTAATAAACTGTACAAGGTGATAAGTTATAGATTGAATGTTTGCACCCTCTCCTAACATGTTCGTCTATTGAAATCTAACTCCAATGTGATGATATTTGCCTTTGGGAGGTGATTAAATCATGAGGGTGATGAGCCTCATGTGTGGGATTAGGGCTTTATAAAAGAGACCCAGAGGGTAACTTTGCCTCTTCCACCATGTGAGGATGCAGGAAGAAGATGGCCATCCACGAACCAGGAAGCAGGTTCTCTTTAGACACCACATTTCCTGGTGCCCTGATCTCAGACTGATGGCCTCCAGGACGGTGAGAAATAAAGTTCTATCTTTAGTCTATGGTACTTTGTCTATGGAACTTTGTTATAGCAGCCCCACCTGGCCAAGACAAGCACTGCGGGGGAAAATAAAGCAGGAAGATAAGGAGGGTTTTACCTTAAACAGGTTGCCAAGGAAGGTCTCAGAGAGAAAGATGATATTTGAGGAAAGACTTGAAGGAGGTGAGGGATCAAGCCAGCAGATGTCTGGACAAGAGCATCGCAGGCAGAGAGCACAAGTGCAAGGGCGAGGGTGGTGCTGTCCCAGCCTATGTGAGTGAGAGCCAGGAGGTCAATGTTGGTGGAGCTGGAAGCAGAGACATCAAGGAGACATGCTCAGAGAGGCAAGGATATTAAGAACTCTGACTGCCTGGGGACTCCTAACCACATAATAGCAGGATCCAATCCTTTTCTTTGCCCTTTTCCCATCAAGGATCACTGTCTTCCAGTGCATTTGGGAGAAACAGCCTTTGTCTCAAATGCATTCTTGACCAGACACGATGAAGCCTGCTTCTCTGATTTCACCTGGCCTCCCCACAATCCTCCCTCACATTGTTTTTAGTCACCTTGGCTGTTGGATTAGCATGTTCTATTAAGTCAATCTGGCGGCCTCCACCCTGGCTTTATAAAATGAGAGTCCCTTACTACAAACAGAGACGGGTCCCCTCTCTTATTCCCTAGCTCCAATGACATAGCCCATTGTGTGTCATGAACTTTTCTAAAGGCTGATGAAACCATAAGACAATACAGTGCCGGAGGAAAACCTAGATATTACCTAAACCCATAGCTCACCAGGTATCGTCCATCACAGGCAGCTCTTTCCTGGCTGACTCTCCATTCAGCCCAGCTCCTTCACAAATCACAAGCCTTTAAACCCTGCACTCTCTTCCTCAGTCCCTAGGCTGTCAAATTCTGAGTCGCCAAAAGAAGTCCCAACGTTTACAACATAATAACCTCTCATTGAAGGAAAACTGTACATTGAATTGTTCTGAAAAGCCCCTTACTTCCTTATCATCTCAACCCCTACTGAGTCCAGACGACCCTGTGGCCTCACCTTTGCCTACCTAGATTCATGGAAGATTCATGGAAGCATTTTCCCTATGCCAAGATCAAGACTTCTGCTACCCCTAGAATGCAAAAGCATCTGCCTGCAACTTTTTACTTTTATGATACTGATACAATTGAAAACTGTTTTGTGTTATGGAAAACATAAAGCAGGAGCTACATTACTAAAAGTTTTAATTTCTCTTAGAATGAGAAGGAAAATTAATTTTTAGGTAAAAAATGTCTTATATATAATGTTAATATATTTGTTCTTACAAATGTCGTCATAAAATATAACTTTAAGTATGTTTTATGGTGGATGCAGCCCATCAAAGCAAAAGCACCTAGGGCCCATGACGTCCTAAAGTGGTCCTGCAGCCAGTGACGGCCTGCCATAACTTGAACTTGACTGTGGCATTCACACTGAGCAGTTTATACCACTCCGATTTTGTAACATAGTTATAGCAAAACCAATGTGACCCTTAAGCAAAATAGAATAATATTTAATTGCTCATTGTTGGTGATCAATAAGAAGTCAGTATAGTCGTAGTTATTGATTACATAAATATCTCCCAGTGAGAGAGAAAGTGGGCAGCAACCCAATTAGGTTGTGGAAAAAACAAAAGGGAGGAAATTAGGTAGAATTAAACTGACTTCTTTTCTAATTGCTAGGTCCTTGATCCATAGTCCTTTCTGGAAGCAGGTCAGACATTGAATCATAAAATATGCACTTAATAATAATAGTAGTAGTGATGGTAGTAGCATTTAATCTGAGGCGAACTCTATTCTAAGTGCTTTGCATGAAAACTCACTTATTCTTTCCAAGAGTCATGATACTTTCCGTGGCAAGAAATAAAAATCTAACTCAAGCAAGCTTAACATATACAAAAAATGGGAGAAATATGTTGGCTCTCATGGCTAGGAAGGGTTGAGAGCAGCTCACAGAGTCAAAGGAAGAGCAAAGAGTCTTGGGGTTAGAGCCAAGATTCAAAACCACTGGCTTGCTCTCCGTCCACTTCATTTCTCCTTATTTCTGCTGGCTTCATTCTCTCCCCCTTCGGATAGGCCTATTCCACATCGTGGAGAAAATAGTTGTCAAGAAACCCCAATCTTGCCTCTGTCTTAGTTTGGGCTACTTCAAAGCAGACTCTAAGGCAAGAGTTTTGATGCACTACTCTATTTGGGGGATGATCTCAAGAAGCATGATAAGGGAGTGGAGAGGTGAGGCAGGAAGGAGAAGAAGCCCCAAATCGGTATATGAATTAAGCAGGTTACAGCTGGATCACCTAGAGCTCAATCCCATGGGATACCTCAGAAAGAATGTACAGAGAACCCCTCAGTTTGCCTGCCTGAAGAGCAAGGAAGTTGAGGTATTTAACTACTAGCTCCCTTTCCTCATCGTTTGATACTTTCTCTGGAGTGCCAGCTCTCCAGCAGCCCTAGCTTGCTCTCCAAGCCAGAGAATGGCCTTATGAAGAGACACAGGACCCAACTTGTGTACAGGAACTATCTACAAGTGACCTTGAGGGTGGACCAATGAGGTATGGGTGGCACACCTATGACATCCACTACAACTCTTTCCAGCACCGCGGCTTCCAAATCAGCATGGAGTGGTTTCTCCTCCAGCCCCAGGCCAAGCTCTAGGAAGCCCTGCGTGGGACACTGATGCAGCAGGCTTAGAGCAAGCGCTGTGGACCAATCACAGGTCCAGGGGAGCAGAAGGCTGCTTCCTAGGAAGGGGGCAGTTTCATCAGTTGGAATAGGAAAGGTTCCCCTAGTCCTTTCCTCCATCCTCTTCATGACTAAAACCCATATTTGCGACATAAGTACTGAGCTGTAAGGAGAAAGGCACTAACAGACACAACACTGCCTAGTTCTCCAGTTCGCACCAACTTGATCCCCCTGCAGAAAGAAAACAGTTATTATCAAAAAGCCAATTGTCTTTCTGCCTCTTTAGAAAAATTCCCATTAAAGATAAAGCAAATTTTAATTAGATTAAGTATCCAATTACTGTAATTACATTTTTTAAAAATTCACATCATGACGATGACCCTTTTGAAAAGGGTTACAGGAATAATTAGTGTATTCATATTAACCAAAATGTATTGGATAATATTTATACCCAGAAGACAAAGTACATTACACACATTTCACCTTTGGGGAAAGCTTGCAAATGTTTTGGCAGTGGCATGAATATTTATAGGCAAGAGTGTGCTTTAGCAAGATTATGTGAGGAAGCATTTAAATGCTCACCAATTTTTACCCAGGGGTAAAGTATACAGAAAATGTAGTGCAGAGATTATGGATATGCAAAGTGTGACTTAAGAGGGGAATTTCTATCAGTTTGCTTAATTATTTGGAGCCAAAGGCTATTTCATCTCATTCAGGGCAGAAAGGCCCAAGGTATCCAACTGTGACTCCTCTCTGCTCTGCTTCCACCAGGGCCAGTGGCCATGGAGGGGAGTTGGAGGAAATGCAGTGAGGACGTTCTCACCTCCACCACTCCCCGCCAGAAAGCCTGGGTCCTCACACCCTGAGTTTACCACCCAGTCCCAGCTGTACAGAGCTTTAGGGTGAGGAATGTGGGCCTTCCAGAGGCTTCCTCCCTGCAGGTTTTCCTCTGAAATTGTCTTCCCTTGTCTGATTCCAATTTTCTCCTTTCCGACCTGCCTCTGAGCTGCAGCTACTGCTGCTCTTTCGGTCCCACACACCATTGCCTTCCAGGCTCCATCACACTTGCTGCCTCAGGGGAGAGAAGCAGCGCAGTCTCCATTTCACAGATGAGCACAGTGGGGCTCCAGAGCTTGGAACAACTCCAAGCACCACACCACTGAACTGACCTCAGAAGGGAACTCTGCTGCCACTGACCCCAGACCTGCATGGCCTGCACTCTGCCTGTCAGGAAGCTGCTTGTGGCCATCACCAATCTCAGGAATATCCTTGCTCTGCTGCCACCTATGCCTGCCAAAATAGGCAGCCCAGGCATTGCTATTTCCTCTCAGAAATAACTTCCAAACCAAAGTCAGGCATGGGTGCATCTGCTTGGGGAAACGGTTGCATATCTGCAAAGGGAAATCTAGTTTGTTGTATTCTACATTGAGAATGTGAGGTTCTCAATATGAAGAACATCAGACAAAGAAAGGGTATTGGTAGATCTTAGATATTCACAATTAACAGGTGTTTGGCACACTCTTTTATTCCTGATGGGAATTCTACCTATCTTTCAATGTCCATTTCTTAGACTTGTACCCTCTCATGTGCACCCTGTCCCTCTCCTACCTTCCTTCTTTAGCCTGTTCATTCCAGGTTTGGTGTTACGGGCCTTGCTCCCTTCTATTCAGTGTCCTGGGTACTTGGGTCTGGGCAAAGCCAAAACCTTCAGAGTGGGCTGGCAGGCTAGAGACCCAGGAAGAGCTGATGCTGCAGTACAAGTCTGAAGATCTTCCATTGCAAAATTCTTACTCAAGAGAGATTAGTCTTTTGTTCCAGTTGGGTCAACTGGTTGGGTGAGGCCCACCCACAGTATGGAGGACGATCTTTCTTATTCAAATTCTATAGATTTAGATGTTCATTTCATCCCACACACACAGCAACATGCAGAATATTGTATGACCACATATTTTTGCACTATGACACAGCCAAGTTGACACATGAAATATTATCACAGTCACTAGGGGGCAAATTTGGTAGATAAGGTGGAATGACCTATAGCGGGCAAAATCAGGGACTTTTTGACATTTGACTCTGGGCTATCTTTTTTTTTTTTTTAATTGAGCTATAACTGACATAACATTATATTAATTTCAGGTACATGACATAATGATTCAATATTTATAAATATTGTAAAGTGATCACCACAGTAAGTCTAGTTAATACCCATTACCACACATGGTTACACAGTTTTTTCTTGAGAACTTTTAAGATCTACTTTTCTAGGAACTTTAAATTATGCAGCACAATATTACTAACCATAGTCGCCATGCTGTACATTATATCCCCAGGCCTAAGTTATTTTATAACGGGACGTTTGTACCTTTTGAGATGGCTCTTCAAGGAAACTCTGATTGTTGATTGCTAGGAAGATGTCTAGTTGTTCGGAGCAGTGGCAGAATCAGTGTGTGTTTGTGAAACCAGCAGCCTCATACTTTAATAAATATCTACTCTAAACAGTTCTGTGCTCAATCATGCCATGGGGAGGAGAAAACCCTATCCTCCTGGGGTTCCTGCCAAGGTGAAAAAGCCCAACAAACCCATGAGAAATGGTGTGCACAGGAATTTGGTAAAAGAAAGAATCAGCCTGGGCTGGAGTGTCTAGGAGAGCTTCTTGGAAGAGGTTCAAATTTGTTTGGGCCTCATATATTAGGAAAGATTGACTGTGAAAGGGGAGGAGGGAAGGGAATTGAGTAAACCAGTATCCTGAGAGAGATATAAGCAGAACTCATGCTGGTCCAGAGAGGGGAGAATGATTTGAGGCAAGAGGATAAATTATGCCGGCACTTGAAAGGGAGGCCAATGAGTTGGGACTTAATATGGCAGCCAAAAGGACTCGCTTAAGGCTGAGAGCAGAGCAGGGTCCAGAGCTTGGATTTAGGAATGAATTGGCCTTGTCTGGACAGGACGTGGGAGCCTGTGCCCAGGGAGTTTATGAGAAGGCTGTTTCATGTCCGTTCTTCCTCTTGGTCTTTTTCTTTTCCCTCTGCTTTCTTTTCTCTGTCCCCTTCTCTCCTACCTATTTATTTTCCCATTTGGAAATCATTTCTTCTCCAAATACCTTGTGTGAATGCTCCTTTGTTCTCCTGTCTTCTAGGGAAGACCCTATATTTAGAAGTTTGGTTTATTTTTAAGCTGTCAGTTGAATCTTAGGGGAAATTTACTTCATAATTATATGTAAGTAAATGCCTTGAATTACATTTCCCTCAGTCCCCTCCCCCTTAAAAATTCAACCAGTGCCTGGATGTTAAAGAAATTTTGAAATTAGGGTTGATGGCATGGACCAAGTCTTCCAACTCACCGTGATCAACTTCTCAGGCACTTCTACAAAGGCTGTCAGATAGGAAAAGGGCACAGGAAAGCAACAGTTTTCTTAAATTCAGCAAATAAAGGGTCTAGCTATTACTTTTGAAGGCAATTTCTTTATTACTGCCGAAAAGAACTGACAGACTTGCGGGGACTGTGTGAAGTACGAAGAGAAGCCTAGACTGAGAATTGGGAGTCCCGGGTTTCAATCCTGGTGCAGCCATTAATTATCAGGGTTATCCATGGAAAATCCTTACTCCTTTGCAGACCTCAGTTCTCCCTTTGGTCCAATAACAAGGCAGCTTAGCTAACTGATCTCCAAGGACCTCTCCAGTCTCCCTTCTACCTTTGTTCTTCTACCGTGGGTCCCTTGGAGGCTTCCAGTCTCAGGGGTTGCTTTGGGATGCCAGAATGTGCAGATGTGCAGCTTGGAAGGTGCTCTTAGTTGAGAGAGAGAGAGAGAGAGAGAGAGAGAGAGAGAGAGAGGAAACAGGAAATTCCTGGCTGCCTGTAAGCCTCAAAGGGAAACCCTTTGCCAAGCTGGAATGGTTTCTGAACACCTCTTATCCTATTTCCAAACCTTTGCCACATTCAACAAGTCCTCTCCTACCCTGCTTGTTCTCAGATAATGGCCTGACCATACCCTTTGCCAAGAAGACTAAAGCAATGAGAAATGAACCCCCTTGATTTGCTGTTCCTATATCATTCCTTTATGCATGCCTGAACTCACTCCATTTCTTTTCCACTAAGCTGATCCCTACTGCTGGGTTCTTAATGTTCTTGTCCTGTCTGGTCCAGATCTGGGCTTTGCTTCAACACTGGTCCCCTTGCTCCTATATTTTCCATCTTTCCATTTCTAATGTCTTCCCCCTGCATGTATAAACATACTCAAGCCTTGTCTTTATTTAGAAAATAACAAGCTTCTCAAAACCCAGACAGGTACAGTTATCACAGTTCCTTTCATCTTTTCTTTCCATGCAATCTCCATACAGTGCAAGCTGTACTTGCCATCTTTACTTCCTGTCATTCATTTTGTCTTTAGCATATAGCTGCCAGACTTCTCAGTTCTCCACCAGTATTTAATTGAGAAAACTGAGCCCTCACTTAATGGATAAGACCTGAATTTTTCAAGGTCTTGAATCATGCGTAACACCTCCACAATACCACCAGCCACCAGAGGGCAGCCATCCCAGGCTCTACCCCAAGCTTCCCCAGCTCCATGAGCTGCCTAACAGCTCTGTCCCCTAAAGAAAGGCCCACACCCCACCTGGCTACAATTAATCGGCCCCCGCTAAATACTCTTGACTGTAACTTTCTGTTTCCTCCTTGCTCTGGGCCACTTTCAGGACTAATGTGATCATGACCCCTGCCCAATCACCGTGGCTACCATCCAAAGCCCAAGCCTCCCAGACCATCCATCTTCACATGGCCTTACTGCTCAGTACACATTTTACTCTGACTCCATCTCCTACCCGTCTCTAATTTACCATTACTGTGCTTTCTGGACTTAAGATCTGTCATCAGAAAACATCAAGTTTGAGAATCATTAATATAAGTAACAGAAGTAAGTCAACAGCCTATTTGAGAGCAGGCTAAAGGTCAGACTATGATCAATGACTCTATATATGCCAACTTCACAATGAGTGACTTTCAATGCCATTCTTGGAGGAAGAGTTCAGGGACCCCTGCTCACTTGACAGCAGCTGCAGTTAAGTGGCTCCAGCTGTAGGTCCTCGAGGGCCTTATATCAGAGAGCCCTACTGGTCACTAAAAGGTAAAATAGAAATGCATTTCAAGAAGAAGGAGGCAAACAAAGTTCCCCTACTCCTTGGGGCCTCAGGCTGGGAGTGCCCCTCTCTGCTGCCTACTGCACACCAGAGGAAGGAAGGTTCTCCTTCCTGGATCTTGTGGCCTGTAAGTAGTTTGTTTCTATCTTGAAGACGGGTGTCAAGAAAGCAGAAAGGAGGTAATCGGGAATGTTGAGAAGGCATTTAGCTTGGGAATAAGAATACCACCCACATAGGTGAGAGCTGCTAGGGAGCAATTTACAAGTTCTGTGACAGACTGCAGGTAAGAGAAAAGAGATTTGTTCTGAGTATAGAATGACAAAAAATAGCATTAAATCAAGCAGTTACTAATAATTGCTGGCATTTATTTGAGAAGTTTTGTATTATCATCAGTACATTTGTGTATGTAAAGCACTTAGAAGTGTGCCTATGAGCCGCTGCTATAACTACTCTGAAAACAAATGACAACTCCCTAGAAGAAAATGTCATCTGGCTGCTCATTACACCTTCTGTTCCTGTCACCTTCCAACCTTCCAGTAACTCTTCATTAATTCAAGATTTTTCACACCTGGTCACTCTCTTTTCTGCTGCATTTCTTCTGTCTTAATACTTGGGAACTTCGACATAACGGTGTAACATAGTAACATAGTTTTCTATTGTGGCCTCGTCAGTTTTCTTGAGCGGTCTTGCTAATATTATCTCCTCCCAGACTTCATTACTATTGATTGTGGATCACCTCCACATTTGTTTCCAGCCCAAACATTTCTTCTGAGCCTCAGATCCATACATCCCACTGGATAGCTCTACATGAATATTTCATGGAACCTCAAACTCAGCTACTTTAAATCTGAACTTTAAAATCTTTCTCACAAACCTCATTTCTCTGTTCTCAAAATCCTGTTATGTGGGATCAATGTTTAAACCAGTCATTCAAGCCAGAATGGGGGAGAATCACCCCAGATTACTCTGCACCTCTTAGAAGTCATATCTCCTCAGTCACCACCTCCCTAAGCTTCACCTTTTATCCATGAGTCCAGAGAGTATAACTTGTAGTTAAGAGGGCAAGTCCTGGAGTAAGCACACCTGAGTTCAAATAATAGCTTCCAATTTATACTGCATACTTTTTGGCAAGTTATATAAGCTTTCTGTTCCTTGGTTTTCTCATCTGTAAAATGGGTGTATAATATTGCTTGCTTCTTTGAGTTGTTAGAAAAAACAATTATGATATATGAAATACCTGGAACACAGTACTCAATAAGTTTGTGATATTGATATCAAAGATGATGTCTGAGCAATGCCAGTAGGGGAAATCACCTGGCTGCAGTCCTTGAACAAGATTTTGAAGATATCATCTGATTCTTAACCAGACTGTCAACCAGTCCTTTATTCAGTTCCTTTATAAAGCCCATCTCTGCCTTTAAAGGAACTCAGTACCTCATATTCCGAAGACTTTACCGGTTCTGAGGGGCAAATTAGCTTGCTTCTTAGAGGCTTTCCTTCTGGAGGCACTTCATTTGTTAGCTCTACACCTGCACTTCCCAATATGGTAGACAATAGTCACAAGTGGTTATGAAGCCACTGAAAGGTGCTTGACTAGCGCTACTCATATTGAACTGATAATATTTTGAGTATATTGGGTTAAATAAAATATATTTTTAATTTTACTTGTTTCTTTCCACTTTAATGTGGCGACTAGAAAATTTTAAATTAGAATATGACAAGTTACATTTCTATTGGATAATATCACATCTTACAGAAATCATCCTGAGAAAAGTAGTAAGAAGAAATTAATAATAAAAATAGAAATTAATAACAATTAACTGCCCATATAGCGAAAATACTAAAATAAATAATAAATTACATTTCTTGGCTGCCGTCACGTTTTTTTTCCCATTCTCTTTAGTCTTGTAGTTGATACATTTTTATTTCTTTGGTTTCATTTTTGTGAGGTGTCTGATGAAAACAAAGATGAGTGTATCATCTGCTTTGTTTAACTGGAAGTCACATCCAAGCTCTCACAATTTAGCTCCTGCTTATATCCGTAGTATTATTACTTTATGTCCTGTCACCAACCTTATGGCCAACCCAAAATGAATTACTAATACTAGTTTTTGGAACACCAGGAGGCTTCAAGCTTTCATGCCTTTGCTTTCTTTGCATCCTTCCTCTGAAATACCCTTCTAAGTCCTCCCACCTTTCTGCTTAGTAACTTATTCTTCAGAAACTCACTCCGATCTTCACAAACTCATACAAATTTCACCTACTATCAGGAACTTTTCCTGACTCCTCCTCCTTCCAGTTGAGCTGACTGTTCCAGAGTACAGAATATTTCCTGCATTTTCTTGAGAAAACTACTACCCATAAGGGAACCCCTCTTACTCATCAGATCTTGCAGTGCCATTTCAGGGTTTGAACTAAAAGAATGTTTATCAAATAAATGAATAAAGACAGTAAAGAAGAACTGTGGGGATACAGAGAAAGGAGAAGCTGGCTGTGAAAAAGTTTCACGGTGGTAGTATTTTTCAGTTGTTCTTCAGATGCGTTTTTAACAGGTGGAGATGGCGTTGGAAATTTTCCATGCATAGGGACAGGACAAGGAAAGCTTCCCTGGACGCAGGGACTATGCTGGGGAACTAGATGCTAGGGGCATGGGTGGAAACTGGAAAACTGAGTTCGTTGAGATAATTGATGGTGGTGGTCTGGGGTGCGTCGGGAGCGATGGTGGAGAGGGCACCAGTGTGGGTTATTTGGGTGGCGGAACGCACACGTGCAGGCGGGGAGGGAGGGAGGGGGAGGCGTTTCTAGTTTGTACTGACGGGAGAGCACGCGTACTGTTTCCAGTGAAGCCTCGCGGGAGGAGCGGCCAGTCCCGCACCGCCGAACGAGAGGTGCGGGGGCCTCGCGCGCTTGTCCCTCGCGCTCGCCGTCGGCGCAGCCCGCGCGCGGTTCGCCCGCAGGGGGCCCCGGCGCCGCTGTTCCGGTTCCGGTTCGCGTCTGCACCTGCGGCGAGGGTGAGCGGTCATGGCGTACTCCACCGTCCAGAGGGTGGCCTTGGCCTCTGGGCTCGTCCTGGCTGTGTCGCTGCTGCTGCCCAAGGCCTTCCTGTCCCGCGGAAAGCGACAGGAGCTGCCACCGGCGCCCGAAGGTAAGCGCACACCAGCTCCAGGCATCCCCGCTCTGAGTGGGGAGAACGCTGCTCGAGGGAGGGGTGACTACGGGAGTCTTTATCTCACTTACAAAGCTGCGCAACGGGCTAGAGAAGGCAGACCGGATAGTGTTTGGGAGGAGCCAAGCCTCAAGTTTTCCTTGGCATCACCTGGGCTTCGGCCCAGCTCCCCCAGCGCCGGATCTCTCCTGATGTTCAAGGGTCAGGCACGCGTGCACCCCTGCCTGAGCACTCTCTAGGTGGCCTGCACACACCCATTATTCGCAGCCCCTTCCACTCACTAGGCTGAACTCGTTCAGGTGCTTTGAGTCAGGAGGGCTCCCCTTAGGGTACCTCTTTAGGGTTTCTGTGTGTTTTCTGTCGTGCTTTTATATGAAATGAAACCAGTTGGATTTGGTATTGTTAACCTTAATTCGTTGTATAGTTTCAATTTGGTGTTGGGTGTTCACTATTTCAGGCTCTTTTTATGCCTTTTAAAATATATAGGCATACTTCGAAGATACTGAGGGTTAAGTTCCACCCTAATAAAATGAGTACTGCCGATTGCAGTCTTTTGCTGGTGGAGGATCATTCAGTTTTGTTTTGTTTTGTTTTGTTTTGAAATCAGCACCTGTGAAGCACAATAAAACAAAGCCACAATAAAACGAGGTATGTTTGTAACTTGAAGATTTTTATCCAGACATCAATTATTGAGGTGAACAAATTACTCCTTAAATATATATTTGTTAAGCCTTTGTCGTTGGCACGATGTATGTGGTATTAAAAATCCACCCTACTGGTTGCACTCTGGGGCATTTACATGATGAACGAGTGTAAAGGTGGATGCCAGAGGTTGGGAGAGGGAACTAGAACAATTCTCTACAGGTCATGAAGTTCTACTGTAACTGTCTGCCATATATCTCCGACATCCTTGAGACATGGTTTTATAGTCTCAAACACTTTCCTAATGTTCATCCTCTTGATTATTGGACAGCTCCGTTTAAACTGAAAGCACTTCCCTCTAATTTGTGCACACTGGCTGTGGTTCCATCCTCCTTCACATCATAGATTATAAATACCGCAGGTGCAGAGAACTGAGCTCTAGAGTTTGAGGGCAGATTGAACCCAGAATTCTGTCACTATAATTTGCTTGATAATCTTTATGCTTGTAAAACAGCCTACCTGGAAGAAACTTCTGAAAAATCTTTACATATTTGTTATTCTTTTGTCTTATCTCCAAAATTTTACTTGTCTAATGATTTTGTCTGCCTTGAAGAAGAGTATATTCATGATCTTGATCAGTAAGGATTCTTCTAAAATAGTGTTTTACTGAACTGAGTTCCCATTATGCTGCATTATCTTGAATAAGTTCTGTTGAATGCGAGTGAGAGATGTTCTTCTGAATGTTGTACAGAGCAGAGATCAGACATGGCTCTTTCCCTTGAGAACTCAAGTGCTGATATTCAGTGTTGTCAGAATCTTTGCACTTTTCTGTTCTCTTTATTCCACAAGTGTTCTTCCTTCCCTCTGCTTTCTTATTATTCAAGTTTGCTTAAATGTAACTTCCTCAGAGAGACTGTCTCTAAGGACCCTAGCTAAAATAATTTTCTACTCCCATCATTCCCTATTCTATCATGTTATTTTATTTTCTTTATTGCAGGGATGACTATATGATATAAAATTTTCTTATGCATTTTTTTGTTTTTACCTTCTAGAATGTAAGTTCCATGAGGGCAAAGACTTTGTGTTGTTCACCACTATTTCTTTAGCACCTGGTTAAAATGTCAGTAAATACTTTTAAATGAATAATTTAAGATTATGAAGCTACTATATTGTGAATTCTCATTTGGC
Source organism: Eonycteris spelaea (assembly GCA_003508835.1). Classification (NCBI taxonomy): domain Eukaryota; kingdom Metazoa; phylum Chordata; class Mammalia; order Chiroptera; family Pteropodidae; genus Eonycteris; species Eonycteris spelaea. The sequence continues at coordinate 1,112,256 of PUFA01000113.1, read as the reverse complement.
ATTAGTTACTGAAGTGTATACTTAGACAAAAACTTATCTTGAGTGATATATTCTGGTAACTGAAATTTGCTACCTAAAATCCCCGGCCTGGTATGCTGCCATTTTAAAAACAGTGACTCTAACCATTTTGGGGTTACATACCCCTTTGAGAATCTGATGAAAGTTGTGGATTTTCTCTCTAGGAAAAAAACACATACTTTTAATATATGCATTCAGAATTTGAGTATCCATTTAGAGAATTCACAAAACCCAGAAACCCCTGTTTTGAAGAAAGAGAGAGACCTATTATTTGAAAATTCTTAAAATTTGTGTCTTTGTCACTTCCATTTGTGCCCATTGGAGTATGTGAAACAAGCACAGCCCCTTTTCCATGTGACAGCCATTGAAATAGTCTTTTAGCAAATATTCATGACATACTTTTTCACATAGAATATGCACAGTGTACTGATACTGTGGATTCCAGGAAAAAAAAAATGAACCAGATTTACCTGAGGGACCTACAGCTTAGTTGAGGAAAACAGACAAAAAAGTGCAAAAAGATGTCATTTGTAAGTACTCAGTTCCTTGCAGGAAAAGGTGTAGACTCGTAGTTAGAATGGTCAGTTTTATTTGGGGCAAGAAAAGTGTCATAGAAGAGAGTATGTTTTTTTCCTAACAGCTTTTTTGAGATATAATGCACATCGCATACAGTTCACCCATTTAAAGCATACAATTCAGTGGTTTTCAGTATATTTAGAGTCGTGCAACCATCGCCACCATCAGTTGTAGAACATTTTATCATCCCCCCCCCCAAAAAAACTGTACTCTTTAGCCATCACCCTCCAACATCTCCCTAGGCAACCACTAATCTACCTTCTACCTCTGTCGATTTTCCTGTAGTGAACAGTTCACAGAAGTAGAATAATACAGTATGTGACCTTTGATGTCTGGCTTCTTTCACTTAGCATGTTTTCATGGTTCATCCATGTTGTAGCATGTATCAGTACTTCATTACTTTTTATGGCTGAATAATATTCCATTGTATGGATATAACACATTTATCTACTCATCAGTTGATGGACATTTGGACTTTTTATATTTTTGATTATTATGAAAAATGCTGCTATTAACTTTTGTTTACACATGATTTCATTTCTCTTGGGTATATACATTTGGGAAATGTGAGCATTCTAGTGTGGCTGGAACTAATAGCGGAATTTCAGAGTCATGTGATTGATCACTCTATATTTAACCTTTTGAGGAACTGCTTTTCCAAAGCAGCTGCACCATTTTACCTTCCCACCAGCAGTGTATGAAGATTCTAATTTGTCCACATCTTGCCTATACTTGTTATTGTTTTGCCTTTTTTTATTATAGCTACCCTAGTGGGTGTGATACCTCATTGTGGTTTTATTTGGATTTCGCTGATGACTAATAACATTGAGCGTCTTCATGTGTTTAGTGGCTATTTGTATATCTTTGGAGAAATGTCTATTCAGATCTTTTGCCCATTTTTAAATTGGGTTACTTTTTGTTGTTGTTTTTTAAAATGTATTTTACATACAAATCCATTATCAGAATATGATTTGTAAATATTTTCTCTCATTCAGGGGATTGTCTTCATTTTCTTGATGGTGTCCTTTTAAAGAAAAAAGTTTTTAATTTTGATGAAATCCAGTTTTTTATTGCATCTGCTTTTGGTGTCATATCTAAAAAGTCATTGCCAAATCTGAGGTCATGAATATTTATGCCTGTTTTCAAGTTTTATAGTATTTGTACTTACATTTAAGTCTTTAATTCATCTTGAGTTAATTTTTGTGTATAGTGTTAGGTAGAAATCCATTTTCATGTGGACCTGCAATTGTCTCAGCACCATTTGTTGGAAAGACTATTCTTTTTACATTGAATTGTTTTGATACCCTTGTTGAAACTCAATTAAGTGTAAGTGTGAGAGTTTATTTTTGGACCTTCAATTCTGTTCCATTGATGCAAACACATACACACATGTATATGTGATATGTGCATACACACACACACACACACACACACACACATACATGCCAGTACCACAGTCTTGATTATTGTAACTTTGTACTATGTTTTGATATTATGAAATGTGAGTCCTCCAACTTTGTTCTTTTTCAAGATTGATTTGAGTTTTATGACCTAAAATTGCCATGTAAATTTTAGAATCAGCTTGTTAGTTTCTGCAAAAACCAACTGGGATTTTGATAGATTGTGCTGAATCTGTAGGTCAGTTTGGGGAGTATTGTCATCTTAACAACACTTTCAGTCTATGAACACATGATTTCTTTTTTATTAGGTCTTTAATTGGTTTCAAAGAAGTTTATGGTTTTCAGTTTACAAGTCTTATTTTGTTAAATATACCTCTAAGTATTTTATTATTTTTGATATTATAAAGTGAATATTTTATTTTCAAATTGTTCATTGCTAGAGTATAGAGACACAATTAATTTTGTGTACTAATATTGTATCCTGCAACCTTGCCGAATTGTTTATTAGCTCTGATATATGATCTGTCATCTGCAGGTATAGTTTTACTTCTTTCTTTCCAATCTGCCTGTCTTTTATTTATTTTTCTTGCCTAACTGCCAAGACTAGAACCTCTAGTACAGTTTTTTGTAGATGCCATTTATCAGATTGAGGAAGTTCCCTTCTATGCCTAGTTTGTTGAGTGCTTTTACGATGAAGAGTCGTTGAATTATGTCAAATGTTTTTTTCTATGTTTACTGAGATGATCCTGGGGTTTTTGTCTTTCATTCTAGTCATATAATATATAATTGATTTTTGGTCATTAAACCAGCCTTGCATTCCTTGGCTAAATTGAGGTAGCAACTCTTAAAGCATTTTTTTTTTCTTAAAATATTTTTAATCAGCTTCATTAAGAAGGGCATTCCAAGCAGAGGGAACACAGGGGGAAAAACCCAGAGCTTTGAAATAGCTTTAGAATTGTTAAGTGTTGAGAACAGAGAAATTGGCAGGGGCCAAACTGAAGATTTTTTTTTTTTTTGCCATATTTAAGGAGTTTAGATTTCATTCTAAAGGTATAGGAGGCCATTGTAAGTTTGTAAATAGAAGAGAAAAGTCCAATCTGGTTTTAGAAAAGACATCCTGACAGCAGTTTAGAGGTATATTTTGAGGATTTCTTCAGGGGGAAGATTATTGCAGTAATCCAGCTGAGACATCATGAACCTCCTTAAGCTAATGTCATTGGGCTTATCAGTTACGATACTCCTGACAAGTGACAGAAAAGTTCAACTTGAACTCTCTTAAGACAGAGAATTTATTGTCCTGTATAAACAAAAAGACCCTGTGTTAGAACTGGTCTTCAGTGTTGCTTGATCCAGAGACTCACAATCTCATCAGTACTCCAGCTCTGATTTTCTGTGTCCTTTTCCCTTCTGGGTTCCTTCTCAAGTTGGCTCTATCCTCTGACTGTTCTCTCAGAATAGCAACAATGGTTACAACAGTCCCAGACATCCCTTCTCACACTCCACTGTCCAGAGAAACAGTGTCTTTTCTTTTAAGGTCACTCTTCACTCTCACCTCTCTCTTACTCCCCTTACCCCATTCTTTCCCAACAGTTCCTGCTAATATGTCCACCCATATTAATGGTTTGAATTAGGTTATTTGCAGTGCTGTCAGTAGAAAGAATAGGCTGATTAACTACTCTGAAGTTAAGAGTGATTCCCAAAGGGAAATAGGGGTACTGGGAGAAGAGAAGTAAATGGAGCAGGGGAAACTGTCAGCATTGTGTAAGAGGAGAACAATTTTAAGAGACATTTTAAATTAGAAGTGAAAGGTGAGGGAGGTATCTTGAATTATTCTTAGGTCATTGGCTTAGGTGAGTAAATGGTGATTCCCCTCCCCAGAGTAGGAACGGAGGAAAAGTACATTTAAGGGGAAAGATAGTTCAGGAATTTGAAGACTAGTATCATGTCCCTTTCGTCAGTCTTTTTTTTTTTCCCTATGTTGATATCTACATCCCTCATCCATTCCTCATATGACATATATGACAGTTGGAAGTATCTCAGCATGCTCTCTCAGAAGGCAAATAACAGCAAGTGTGAGCCAGTTAGTTCATGGAAGACCAGCCTATTACCTCTCCCCATACTTTTAAAATTTTGTGCTTAACACATCTTGGGAATTGCTTTAGATTTTGGGTATTTTACTTGACGACCTTATTGTATATTAGAATCCCAAGAATTTTGTTTTACTATAATTGTATATGCACTGATTTATTGAGGATTTTACAGAACTCAAAAATTCATTTTTTCCAATATTTACTATCATAATTCTTGTCCTCTGTTATAGATGTATATACATATCTGCATTTTATGTAACATGATTTTATTATTTTAAATGTTATTTATTTATAATTGTGATTAAATATTATGTATACCATATATATCCCTCAAATTGTTACAAATTACAAAGCATTACAATACCAATGCTTTAATTCAGTTATCTTTTTTCTTGTCTAACCATCTTTTAAAGGGACCTATGGTAGTAGTAACAAAGAAAACTTTAAAACACCAAAAGTAGTAACGATATATTTTGCTTTACAACTTTATGTTTTTATACACACACACACACACACACACACACAATCTAATAAAACACTTTACATGCAACATAAATAACAATCTTGGGTATACTTTAGTTTCAATTCTTGATTTTATGTACAAGCACATCACAAAAAAACAACATTGAAACTATTATGGAAGGTTGCCCAGTTATTCTAAGTTGTTCAAAATAGAATCCTAAGATTTAAAAAATAGGTTATGTCTATTTTGTATTGTTAACTTAATATCTGGACTAAATATAGTACTTTATAGTCTTCCCTGTTGCATTTTATCTGTTTAAATTTGGTCAAGAATTCTAGCCTCTTGAAATTTTTTCAGAGCATTCTTTTTTCTACTGCAGCTATATGCCATCCTTGATTTAAAAAAAAAAACACACCTTTTTTTTTAAGGACATTTTCAGAGCTAAACAAAAGTAGAGTAATAAAATGAATCCACGTTATCCTACTTCAGCAACCGTCACTTTTGTCTTGGGTGTCTCCACCTTTTTCCCCCACACACTTCATTATTTGGAAGGAGGTCCTAGACATTGGATCATTTCATCCTTAAATACTTTAGTGTACAGCTCTAAAAAATAAGAATTCTTCTTAAAACATAACCGCAATACCATTATCACACATTAAAAAATCAATAATTTCTTAATATCCTTAAGTATCCAGTCAGTGTTCAGATTTCAGTGCCTCACAATTTTTTTTTCATAATTTCACCTTTGATTATGATCAGCATATCTTCTTGATCATTCAAATTATTATTTTTTAAAATGTATCAGCCATTTGAAACTCCTCTTAGGATTTTACTAGCCTGTACACTTAAACCTTTTGTGTACAGTCACTCCATCTTATTCTGTCTTAGACTGTGGTCTGCCTGCTTTCTTCCTTTCCCCTTATCAGTTTTCAACACAGCAGCCGTATTGATCTTGTTAAAGTCTAAGTTTCTCCCCTTCACAAAACCCACCAGTGGCTTCTGGCTTATTCAGATGAAAAGACAAAGTCTGTACATGACCCAAAAGGCCCTACTTAATCCGCTTCCCAATTTCCTTCTATTTTTCTTGCTTTCTCACTTTACTTTGATCACAGTGGCCGCCTGTTTGCTGTTACTTGAACATTCCAGGCATACTCCCACCTCAGGGCCTTTGCATTTGCTGTTTCCTCTGCCAGAAATGGTTTTTGAATATCCCTGTGCCTTTCCTTCATCTTCTTTAGGTTTTCACTTTAATGACATCTCTTGAACCTTCTCTGGCCACTTCAGCTAATATCTTAACTTCCCCACAACAAAACCTATCCCCTTTGCTCACTTTATTTTTTATCCTTGGTATTATTATTTTGTTTATTATCTCTTTTCCCACTTATAAAGAAAGTTTCTTGACGGCAAGGATTTTTGTTTTGTTGACTGTATTTCCATTTTTAGACCAAGCCTGCACAAAGTAGACAATAAATAATTTATTACTGAATGTAAGAATGAGCAAATTGAACGAATTAATGAATGCTGGCTCTAGGGATTATGGCTTCCTCTATTAGCATTTGTAAGCCATCAACTTATTCTTTATGATTACATAATTTATGGCGCATACACGTATAGGCCATTACGAATTCAGTAAATTATATTCATGAATTGTTTTAAATGATATGGTAAATTTATATGCTACATGTGAAAAGTAAAGATGCTCTCACTATATATTTACTAGAAAGAAATAGATCAGCATTTTAACAGTGGTTATTTCTGGATGAATTATGGGTGATTGTTATTCTTTACACTTTTCTGTGCTTTCTCAATTTTCCATAGGTATGCATTTCTTTTATAATGAAAAAAAAATACTATTTCTTCCCACATCCATTCCATCAAAAGAAAAAAAAAAAAGACTTCTTTTTAGAATCTAGCCTAATAGCTAATACTCACTTCCCTGTAGTTGAAAAGTCCACCATCTACCTTCTACTTTTTGCAAATTGGAACAATAGTTATCTATCTCCATTCTTTCAAGATTTCTCTTTTAAGCAACATAATTTCTTAAAATTTTCTTTGGTTCAGTGACCTTTTTTGCAAATGTTCCCAATCTTTTTGGTAGAAATTATTTAGTGGGTAGACTTGAATTTATCCTCTTCATCCATCTGGGACTTTATATTTTTCCTTAGGAATGTTAATTCTCTTCCATTTAACCCCAAATTCATTCCCTTTGATAGAGAATATGGAAGCAAAATAGAAGCTGAGAAGTTCTGCATGCTCAGCGTTGCATTTTATCAGGTAAATTGCTTTTTTGCTCTAAAAATACCCCTTTTTCTTTTGCTGTCCTTTTCATAAATCCTAATTTATTTTGGACCATGGCCTCCTGGTGTGGTTCTTCTAAGTCTTGCCATTCTTTTGTGCAGATTGCTTATGTGTCTTTTTGTTCATATGTCCTCTTTTCTTTTAGAAGAGCTTCCTGTATATCTACGTTTTTTTTCCTCTGCCTATCCTACTTGAGAATTTTTGAAATGCCCAAAAAATGCATTTTAAGAGCATTTCTCTTAGAGGTGGTCTCATGCCATGGAATTGTTTGTCTGTTTTCAGAACTTCTTAATTCTGTCTTCCTAGCAGCTGTGCCACACAACCCCTACTTTGTTGCCACAAATACTAAGTTGGTCTCTTAGCCCAACACTGAAATGATCTTTTTTCTGTGGCTCTCCTTTCATTAACCAACCATTTTCTTCTTTCACCTTATGTATCTGTGCACCATGAAAATGGCAGTACACTGGGTCAGTAACTTGTCAGTAGTCAGCTGAGACTGAGCAGGTGCCAGGATAGTTGAAGCCCTCCAAGATGACAGAATGATGCTTCTGTGCTAGAATTGGCTTTAAGGGGGTCCTATGCACCACCTCCACTTGGCTGGACCTGTAGCGTCTCTCCTGCTTAACCTGCTTGCCCATGTTTTCTAGTAAGTGTCTCACTTTAAATTCTTATAAATAAGGTTCCCATCCAGCCCATTCCCAGCAGCCCTGCTTCTTTGAAATAACTCAGACTCTTTTGTTCTCTCTATGTTCTTCTCAAGTGAATCATGCCCACTGATTTGGGAGCTCTCTAAGAGGTAAAAAATATATATATGTATACATATCTGTGAGTACATATAATACAAAAACATACATACTTATTTTTGTTATCTTAAATTAGCTCTTTATGTTTTGGTATGTAAGTGCTGAGGAAAATGGGGTTATTTTGGTCCTTATGTTTTTTTTTCTTCTCCTAATGAACTTAGCTATCTACTTGAAAGATATTCAGCGAAGAGAGGAGACAATTTGAGATCCTGTGAATGCATGTAAATGAGGCACTTTTTTAAGTTCAGAAACATAGGTGAGTGGGTGTGGATCAGTGTGATATGTGTAGAACAGATTAGTCACTCTGACTGCCTTTTTTCTATTCTCAAAATGAAAACTCAGAATAACAAAGTGAAAAATTTTTCGTTCTAAGAGTGGCTGGGCTGAGTCTTGAGATTCCAGGAGAGGCCAACAACACATATAAGTCCTTCTAGATCAGTTCGACAAAGTGTATGGCATGCCCAGAGCACGCCCTGTAGGGTCCCTAGCATAAAGAAAACTAAGAAGTTTTAGTTTGTCTTCTAGCTACAGCGCACCAGGAATACTCCTATAGTTGAATGTTAGGTGTATTGTAGCAAGGGAAAATGCACATCATAGGGAAGCATGTGGTATCTCAGTAAGAGTGTTTGAAAAGCCTTATTGGATTTGGGCTTGTGTTAGGTGATTCTGAGGAAGGCTTAAAGATCTGAGGCTTTGTGAAGCTGTCAGGAAGTGAGAAAACTATGATAGGGTATCTTAATAGAGTTTATCTAAAAAGAGCAGACGAAAGAAGGCTAAGCTGTCATTGGTGAAGAAGCAGCAGTCACTCATTATATAGGAATGGGGCTATTTGATGTTATTGGCTGGGACAGTGTTCATGTTTTGTCTGTGTTCAGGCAGATTACAGAGTATTTTTCTTTTTTTGCCTTGATCCATTGTGGTCACAGAATGTCCTTGTCTGATATGATGTCCTGAAATTGCTTATGTTTAACAGGAGAACAGCAAGACCTAACTAACTGTGAGTGCCAGACCAGCTCATAGCAACACCAAGGCCCAGCCGATAGGACCAGGTCAGCTTCTGGATCGCAGAGGCTACTTTTCTTGTTCTCAGATATGATCTCTAGGTTTTAGTCAGCAATAAATAAAATTGGGTAGAAATGGTGCTTAATGGAAGACGTTACCTATTTCTGTTTCCCAGTCCAATCAAGTAGAGGCTGTATGACACAAATATAACTCTTGATTAAAGCCAGGTGTGGTAAGTGCAATTAAAGAGGTTCAAAGAATGTGTTCTAAGGATATGGGGTGACATGAGAAAAAGCTTTGGAGCGAGGCCAATATTTGCCCTGGGTCTTGAAGGATAGGTTGAATTTAGATTTGTGGAATTAGAGAGAAAAGCAAAACCATTGGCATACAAAGGCATGGAGGCAAGAAATCACAGAGCAGACTTAAAGCATGCTGAGAAGTCTAGTTAGGCTGCATCAAGAGTATGGAATGGGAAGGAATTGTGAAAAGGAACTTTGGAACTTGATTATGGAATTCAGTTGTTTAGGAATTCTTTTTGTAGGGAGGGAAAATCAGAATTTGTTAAATACCTGCTGTGTCTGCTAGGTGCTTTATATATGTTATACTGTAATCCTGTAACAGTCCTGAGAAGTTGAAATCATTATACCCATTTTACAGATAATGAGCTCAAGAAAGATACATTTAATCTCCACTAAAATAATTGGAGACACAGCCAGGATCTTAGCTAATAACTCTGACCAAAAAGATGGCACTCATTTAACTTCCTTTGCTGCCTCCTGTTTAACATAGCCTGCTGTCATCAGTGGGAACCACTGAAAGCTTTTCATCAGAGACATGACAAGACCAGTTAGAATAAGATTAGACTGGTAACAAAACAGTAATAGGGAGCATGTGTAGGGTATATGGACTAGGCCCTAGCTAAGCAACTTAGACATATAAATATCTCTTTTAGTAATGTGTAAAATAAATTGGAGCACGGAGGTTGGTAAATGATAAAGAAAGATCTGGTTAAATTAGTGGAAAATATCAAAGCAGTGGTCAGCAAAGTGGAGTTAGGTAGGAGGGGAATGTTATAAGAAGGGGCCCTTGGAGAAGACTATTGAGGAAGAAAGAGCTGTTGTCCCAGCCTCCACTCTAAGAAATGCTGGACTTGTACGGCCTCTAGATCTCCCTCAGTATTTAAGGAGAGGCTTCCATGTGTTAAGACACTAGACATTAAGATCTTTCTGTAACTGTGTAATCAGAAATATAAACACATCCAGTTTTTTTTATTTATTTGCCCTAAGAATGAAATGCTGCAAATGGTTTGTGCTGCATTTAGGAAGCTCTTTTGTTAACAGTGCTGGAGTTTTTGTTTTTAGCAATAGGGATGGTTATTAACAATAGGAAATAGAGCTTCACTCTGTAAAATCCATTAAGTTTTTACTCAGCTTAAATGAATGCTAAGTGAAGTATTAATAATTAAATGAACCTAAATATGGGGATAGTTTTCAATAAACAATTAGGATTAAGTCAAGTCCCATTTTAGGGAATACATAAGTACATATAGAGATAGTGAAAACAGCTGTTTTTTTTTGGAGCTCTACAGGTTTAATATTCTAATATCGTTAATGTTCGATCCCTTTAGTTGTTCTTTTTAGCACATTTTTTAAAAACACAAACTCTGTTTGTAATGTAACTATATAAAGTAGAATGTTTATAATAGTGAAAAAATGGAAAATAACAAGTGTTCATCAGCTGGAGAGTGGGTAAATGAATTGCAATATGGATAACTAGGAGATGCTGTATAGTAGTTGGAGTGAATGAGCTAGAGCTAATGTATCAAGATACATTTCTAGACCAAAATACTGATACCTACCCAGAAAAGTACAAAGAGAAGTTGCAGAAGCATGAGTACAGTATGATACCATGATATGAAGGTTTTTTAAAATTATGGTAAAATATACAAAACATAAAATTTATCATTTAGACCATTAAGTATCAAGTCAGTGGCATTAATTACATCAACATTGTTATCCAACCATCACTACTATCCATTCATAATATAAATACTCAAGATAATATTGTATATTGTTTGCAGATATATACTTAAATACTAAAGTCTAAAAGCACACTTCTAATAATCACCAAATTTAGAGCTGTGGCTATCTCAGAGAAGACGTATGAAGAATACACAGGGGTTCCAGTTACACCTACTTGGTAAGTAGGTACACAAGTGCTCATATATTATCATCTATACTTTTTTGTAAACTTGGAGGATTTCATTAAGTTTTTTAAAAATCAAGTAGACATTTCTTAATGTTTTGTAGTCATAGACTTTTTAAACATTCTTGGGTGTTCAGTTCTTAGAAACATGGTGGTGTCAGGATCCAAGAAGTGAAGTTGCTTTGAGGACAATCACTTTACAAAAAGAAAAATCTCTTCCACTTCAGCATCCTGACCCCAGCCTGCCATCCCAAGTATACCCTCGGTCACAGATGGCAGAGGTTGTGGGTCTCAAGCCTTAAGTTCTGAGAGAATGACTCTATGAACAAAAGAAATACAAGAGGAGAACAGGTTTTGGAAGGTAAAATGAACATTTTTAGGTTTGAGATGATAGACACATAAAATGATCTATGTATACTAATGAGGTTTAGAAATAAGAAATGAGAGCAAGAGGGAAGGGTCAGAATTAGAGCTGTTGCATTTTGGGAATTATAATGGATGCCTTGAAAATGTATGAGTTTGCCAAAGGAAAAAGGATAAAGAAAGAACAGAGGTTGAGACAAAATCTTGAGGAGAAAGGATTAAGAAAGAACCTCAGTACAAGAGTCTGAGAAGTAGGTTGAAGGACCAGTCAGTGGAGGAAAAAGAAAGCTCAGTAGAGTCGTGTGATATAATTTAACAAGGATTTATTCAGATTAATGCAATATTTATTGAATTAATAGCATGTGATATTCACTTTCTTGTGTTACAGGAGTCAGAGTGAAAATTGAAGAAAAAGTCTTTGGATTTAATGGTTAAGGCAGTTACCATGTTATAATGAGGTGACTGAAAAAAATGACTCTTACTGGAAAATTACTGCTTGGCTATGTCCATGGGAACATAGGCTGTCACCCATAAGAACATAACATTCTAACAATAAGCTTTCTGCTTCGGTACCAACCACCTTGCACACCCAACCTGTGGGTTGACAGGTAGTGAATAAAACAAAAAAATAGACCTTTGTGTTTAGACAGAATAAAGAATGGGATTTTGGGCTTAAAAATCCTGTACCTCTACATTTCGGGGCTGCTTAATTTGGGGTCAGCGTACCCCTGGCAGACCCAGCTGGCTGAATAAAGAGTGTTTCCTATAACTCACTGAGTTCCAGTGGTTCGTGTGTCTTTGGGGGCTGGCGGCTACAACAATAACTACACTTGTCTGTAAACTCTTTAAAGACAGGAACTCTGTTTCATTTATCATTTTAGTCTCAGTCTCTGGCACAGTGCCTAGCACAATAAATGTTCAGTAGTAAATATGTGAACTGTTACACCAAATACAAAATACTTAGATTTCTCCTAGTATATAAAACCTGTTTTTACCATGTAGCCTATCTGTTCCATGACACTCCAGTTCCTTCTCCTACCTTTGAAAATAATATTCTCGACTTTTTCAGCTCCTCTTTGATTCCAGCCCACAATCTCTTCATCAATCATGTTTTTCTGCCTCTTGATACATAATTCAGTCAGTGTCACTTTTTGAAATCCTTTTTCTTTCTTATTCTCATTACTCACTCATTAACTTGAGACAGTTCTAACAGAGTTGTATAGGATTGGCATGACCTTCCCAGGGGAAGTACTGAGTTTCCTGTTTGATTGGATTCAGCAAAGTCAGGACCACCATTTAAGGGAGGTGACGATATTGAACACCAGTGATTAGACTAGATGACTTTAAAAAAGCTTTATTGAGGTATAATTCACATACCATGTAATTTAACTACTTTAAGTGTACAATTGGTGGTTTTTAATATAGTCACAGAATTATGCAACCGTCACCACAATCAATTTCAGAAAATTTTCTCTCTCCCACCACACAAAAAAAACCCATACACGTTAGTAGTCACTCTCCTTTTTTCCTATCCCTACCCTAGCCCTGAAACCACTAATCTGCTTTCTCTATAGATTTGCCTGTTCTGGACATTTCATATTAGTGAAATCATATAACATGTGGTCTTGCATGACTGCCTTTTTTTTTTTTGCATAGCATAATGTTTTCAAAATTCATCCATATTGTACCAGTACTTCATTCCTTTTTATGGCCGAATCATATTCCACTGTATGGATATACCATTTTCTTTTATCCATTTGTTAGTTGATGGGCATCTGGCTATTGTGAACATTTGTATACAAGTTTTTGTGAGTGCATATTCTCTGGTGTGTGTGTATACATATATTTACCTGAGAGTAGAATTGCTGGGTCATATGAAAGCTTTGTTTGCCCTTTTAAGGGTCTGCCGGACTGTTTTTCAAAGCAACTGTACTACTTTACATTCCTATCAGAATCTGAGAGTTCCATTTTCTCCACATCCTCACCAACACTTATTATCTTTTTGATCACAGCATCCTAGTGGATATAAAGTGGTATCTTATTGTGGGTTTAATTTGCATTTCCTCGAAGGCTAGTAGTGTTGAACATCTTTTCGGATGTGTGTTGGCTATTTATATATTGTGGAGAAATGTTTATTAAGAGCCTTCGATTATTTTAAATTGGATTATTTTTATTGTTGAATGGTAAGAGTTCTTTATATACTTTGGATATTAGACCCTTATCAGATATGATTTGCATATATTTTCTCCCTCTCAGTGTTTTCACTTTCTTGATGGTGTCTTTTATAGCACAAAAGTTTTAAAAATTGACAAAATCCAATTTACCTATTTTTTTCTTTGATTGCTTCTGCTTTTGGTGTCGTATCTAAGAAACCATTACCCAATCCAAGATAGTGAAGATTTATGCTTGTTTTCTTATAAGAGTTTTGTACCTTTAGTTCTTATATTTAGTTCTTTAATTCATTTTGAGTTAATTTTTAAATTTAATATGGTGTGAGGCATCCAACTTCATCCTTTTGCATGTGGATATCATTTGTTGAAAGACTGGATGACTTTTAAAGCACCTTCTGACTGAAGATTTTGTGATGCTTCATAGTACATTTGTTTGTTATTGTCTAAACAGGTAAATAGGGTTTCATATGATGGCCATCTTTTTCTCAGGAATACATTGCATCTAAAAACAGGGATTGCCATTATTTTTTATCAGTTTTCTCAGTTGCTTTCAAGTCTGTCCTCCTTTCACCTTTATGATACTGATTTGTTTCTGGTCCTCTGACCATCTCCGTTTTGTTTTCTTTCTCTCTTTGCATATAAGTACACATATCCCTCCAGCCTTTTTGGTATTAGAACCATTCACTCACTTATTTAATTAGCTTTGTCACTCAGGTAGCCTAGAGTCTCGTCTCAAGCCCAGCTATAATCTAATAACAATTTCTTCTGAAAGTGCCACCAACACCTTGGAATTTAGCATGTGAAAAATGTGTCTTCAGTCTTCCCATCAGAAGCTGTCCCTGTTTTCTCATTGTCTTCTCTTAGTAGCTTAATCTCCTGACCTTGGCGTCATCTGAGCTCCTCGTCTATTAGCCCTATGTTCTGTTCAGTAGTAAATGCTGCTGATCATTACTTACATGGTAAGAACCTTCGAACCTATCCTTTCTTCTTTATACTATAGCCAACACCTCAGGCCCTTGCACCTCAGCACTGAATTACTGCCTTCTTGCTGATTTCCCACCCCCTGATCTCTCTCCATGTTAGACAGTACCTAAACTCAACTGCTAGATTAATCCCCGCCCCCACACATCTTTCTCATTAGTAATTTCCCTGATCCTAGACCCACCGTGTCAAATTTATATACCACAAGTTAGCATTTAAATACCCCACCTCCACTTCCCTCCCCTTGTTTCCCTAAATTGAGCCAAACTAATTTGGTAGTTAGCCTTATTCATTCTTTGTTGTTCTTCTCATCTCTTTCTCATTGTACACATTCTTCTTTCTTCCTGATGAGCCTGTGCTTCTCTGCTGTTCTGAGTCTCATTCCCTTCAATGATTGATTCCATCTGACTCCTCTCTTTTTTTCTTTTTGCATTCTTTTGATAGACGTTTATTTCGTCTAGCAATAAGGCCCATGATATCTTGCCCTTTTTTGTTGTTTGTTTTGGATATGTTACTTTTTAAAAGCACTGTTCCATGTGGGACTATTTTTTTCTATTTCTTTTATGGCTTTCCTCCTTTCCTCCCCATAGTACAGAGTGCTGAACATAATGGCTGTCCAATAAATCTTTCTGGCTGACAGATCTATAAAAGTTTTGGGGGGAGATATGTAATATTTAGCCTCATCATCATTTTTTAATTTTAGAAATGCAAAATAATGCTTTTTGTGCCAGTACCTGATTTTAATTTTTTAATTTTTTGTTTTATGTCAAGTTTTGAAGAGTGTTCTTAGTACAATAAAATGAAGTTCAATATATTACTACAAATATTAAATCTAGTTTATTGAACACTAGCCACCTAATATATCTGATTGTCTCAAGAGAAAGTTAGCTGCTTGTATGCTGGCTAGGCATTTTTTTGAAGGTACATTAGAACCTTAAAGACAGTACTCACCATTTAATATATTTAGATCCTTGACACTTTAACAGCAACATAATCACCAGCATAAGGAGTGGTGACCTGGTTTCCTTTCTACTATTTGAAGTTGTGCTTCCGTTTTTGACTTTCTCTTTAAAAGAAGCATTTCTTCTCATTATTTTCATATCATCCTAAGTCAATATTGGGAACAAAAGGAGGAGTGGAGCTTGAGTGAGAGGATTCAAGGCAGAAGGCAGCTCCCAGGTGCAGTGGCTAGCTGTCTTACCTCCCTGCCTGCCCTCCCTCTGTCTTTCAAACCTCAGGAGCAGAGTTGACTTAAAGATAGTCCTTAGTTCATAGCTCCTTATTAACATCAGTGCAAAGTTTCTTTCTTGTTTTGTTATGTTCTTTTTAACACTTTCTCTTCAATCCACATGCCCATTCCCTTCTCCATTCATATGCGCTCACTCTAATGTATTTGTTTTACATCCTTATACCTCTACATATTTGCTTGGAAAGATATGTAGTTAATTATGGGTGTCTTCAGCTTGCATAATAGTATTTGCTCATTTTTTTACTCAATGCTGTGTTTTTTAAGATGTACTCATGTTTGCTGTAGGTACATCTTAAGCGTGATTTCTAAAAGCTGCATAGAATTCCATATTTGTATCTACTCCATATTGTTTTTTTCCATTCTTCCAGTTATGGAAAGCAAAGTTTCTTTAAGCCCACTGCTGCATCGTCATCACAGCAAACATTCTCACATAGGTCTATAAAGTCTATAATTCAAATTTAGATATAGGCAGCCTTACTTGAGAATTTCTCTGGTATTTATCCACCAGAGTGGGATCACTGTATTATAGGGCATACTTAATGTCGCTAGGTAGTCAGATCAGTTAGCAGAATGGCTCTGTGTATCACGTTCTTATACTCAGCCACAGTGCATGATGACAGTTCTTGCCTCCCCCCAATTTTGTCAATTCTGGCTATTATTCATCATTCTAATTCTTACCTTCTGATGGGTATAAGTGCTTTTTCATTATTTTAATTTAATAGATTTCATTGGTTTTACTTTGATCATCTTTATATACTTTTTATACTTCTTAAAAATCATTTAAGCTTTCTTTCTGTGAGTTCCCCACACATATCTTTTGACTGTGTTTTTGTTGGGTTTCCTGTGATATTTACATTGAACTATAGGAATTTCTTATCCATTGTAGGTATTTCATTTCTTGTTAATTTTTGATGTTGCAAAAGCTTTCCTTATCTGTCATCTAAACTCTATTCATGTTATTTATTGAACAAAAAAATATAATTTTGTTGGAAGTCAAATCCAGCAGTTTTTCACTGTATAGTTTGTATTTTTAGTCTAATTTATGAAGTCTTTCTGCTCTTAGTGTTTTCTGCTCTATAATTTTATCTCCCTCTGGTTTTTCCACACAAGCCTGTTTAGATGACCTGTCGAAGAGATATCTTCCTTTTTTCCTCACCTCTGGCTCTTAGTAGGCCTGGCAGTTAGTGTTAATGTTTGGCTGCTTCTGATGGAGGAAAACAATGCAAAAAACCTGATGCACTCTCCTTTTCTAAGCCCTGCTCTTCACTCACAGGAATGGGCCCTGTGACCCTGTTTGTACTACATGAATCCTGTCTGCTTAGCTGCAGCTGACTGGAAAGGGATGCATATCGACACAAGCTGAGTATTCAGAGTCTTCCTCCAAGGCATTTGGAATTATGACCAGTCTCTGTTGGCCTCTTGAAGGACATGCAAATAAAAGATTTTGGGATGACCATCTTTCTCCATGTCCTCAAGCTAATGAAATGTCTACAGAGAAAGGAGAATGAAGAAGATATGCACAGAGAAATAGAGGGGAAAAAAGGCTTATAGTCCCATAGAGAGTGAGAAAGATGAGATAGAATGTGAGAGTAACATCCTGGATTCCGATGGCTTTCCAGTTTCTAGTTCTATTCTCTTCGGAGACCAGATTACATTTCCTTATCTGTATTAGTTAGAGGTAGCTAACTGCTACAACAGACTCTAAATTGTATAATGGCCCTAACACAGTAGTTTATTTCTCCTCACATAAACAGGTCCAGATGGTTCTAAGTTAATGTGGTGGCAGCAGTGGAAAGCTCTGTGCCACACAGTTACCAAGAACCCAGATTGATAGAGAGGCCCTGCCATTTTTATCACATGACTTCCAAGGTCTCCCCAGGTGCTAGGATCCAGCTTACAGAAGGGAAATGAACAGGGAGTTTAATACATGGGAAGTTTTATAGGTCAGGCCTTGAACTAGCTTATTTCCCCCACATTTCTTTGGCTAGAACTCAGTCACATGGTCATGTTTAATTGTATTGAAGCTGGAAAATGTTGTCTAGCTGTGGACCCAAAAGGAAGAAGAAAAAATGAGTTTGGTGAACTAGAAATTGTCACATCATATTATCTGTGTGATACCTCTGTGTCCTTATAATCAGGTTCCCGTTTTTTTCTTAAACTTGTTTGTGTTGGCTTCTGTTATTTGTACATCAATGCATGAAGTGTTTTCATAATAACCATATTTAAAATAGTAGAAGAAATAGACTGATTAATTTATTTTCTCAGGAAAATTGGGTCGATTTCCACCCATGATGCATCATCAGCAGGCACCCTCAGACAGCCAGAGTCCTGGGGCTCGTTTCCAGAGGCCTCACCTTGCAGAGGCCTTTGCAAAAGCCAAAGGATCAAGCGGAGGTGCCGGAGGAGGTGGAGGCAGTGGAAGAGGCCTGGTGGGGCAGATCATTCCAATCTATGGTTTGGGGATTTTTTTATATATACTGTACATTCTATTTAAGGTAAGTGTAATTATCTTGATCATATTACATCAGTGACATCTGATACATACTACATCTAATATAATAAAAACATTTCAGCATTAAAACCCTTTACAGTTAGTTCATAACCCTTTTTCAATCTGTCATCTCTTTAAACCTTGTCTCTTCTTCATAAGGTATTTAGGATAGCTGTTATTTCAGTTTTATAGATGAGAAAATGTTCACTCAGAGCTTGAATGATTTGCCCCAGAATTCACAACTTAAAACTGCGAAACCAGGACTTAAACCTGGATCTTCAGGTTCCTAATACAGTTAGCAGTAAAGTTCAAAGCCCCTCTTCTCTCACCTTTTTTACTGGGCATCTTTGCAAATTGAAAAGGCATAAAGCTTTTCTAAGAAGAGCTTTATTATTAGGATTGGCACAGTGATTTCCAGGTAGCCACTGTGAGGCCAGATAATGACTGGCATCAACATCCATTTGTCCTCGCCCCCACCCCTCCTCCCCCAGGAGTATGAAGTGCTGTTTTTAATATCTTCATTAATTCTCTTGAAACAGAACTGAAACTATGCCTGATATTTCCTAGCTCTGGGGACATATGGTTTGGGTCCTTTACTAGCAGACTCCTAAGTTCCACCTCCAGGTAGGTTTTGCCAGGCCATGGGCCTAGACACTGTGAAGTGGAGGCAGGAGCTTCACTTTGTCCTTCTAACCAGGGTAAAGGGTAAGTTCCTTCTTGTCTAGGAAGGCTGCAGGCAGCCTGAGTTGAGTCATAGATGAGCATGGGCAAGGCAGATGACCTATAGAGAGATTTTTCCCTTGTGTCTTGATATTTTTTTTTACTTGGAAACATTCTGTTGCCTTTTTTATTTTTTTGAGATGTTTCTCTAATGTTGCTATTTGATTGGATTTAATTTTTGTCTCCCAACCTTTTCTTTTCTTTTTCTTTTTTTTTTTTTCATTTAATATGAGGGGGTCCATGACCTTGCAGTTCTGAGTTGCTGTTGATGTGCTGTACCTCCTTCAATTCTCAGCTTTCAAAGGGAAAAACTGCTGCAGAAGATCGGAAATGTTCTACTGCTACACCTGGAAACACCCACAGGAAAATTAGTAAGTGCTGCTTTCAGTAGAGTTACAAGTTTTTATTGAGTCAGACAGCTGGACAATCTATGGCTCTGTCTTAAAAGCATTTCTCAAATGTTGCCCCAAATTAATCTGATGCCACTCTTACCTTAACTCTGGGAGTTCTCAAAAGTTTCCATATTCATGTTGGGCATTTAAGGGAAAGATAGTTACAAAAAGTAAAAAACTGTTAGTTCACTTTTTATATGTTAACAAATTAATATTTCACATTTAGAATAGGTTACTTCTCATTACCTGACCAGAATATTGGTAGCAGATATCTTATTTCACAGAGAGGAAAAGTGAGGCCGAGAGATTCAGTCATTGCCAAAGTGAGTTATCAGATCTAGGGACAGAGATTAATACTTCTGGCTCTTAAAACATGATCATCAAATATTTACTGACTAAAATATTCTGTGCTCCTTGGGGAAATGAAATATATATGGCATTGTTCTACTCTCTAAGAATTTGTAGTCTAGCATGGACGTCAGGAAAAACTTGTCAAAAGTTTACTACCTAGAAAGAAGGGATTTGATGAAAGCCTTACGGGAAATCATGTCTAGCTGGGTGTTGTGTGAAGGAGGACCTGTCAGATAGATGGCATGGCTCAAGCGGGACATAGCCTGATGTAGGGCAGCTGTGAGAAAGAAGGCCTGAAGAGTAGGTAGGTTAAGCCTATTGTTGAAGGCCTTGGAGGCCAAACTGCTTTATCCTGTGGATAATGAAGCCTCAATCTTTAAAAAAAAAAAAATTAGCAAAATGAAGCAAGGCTGAACCGCGGAAGCATCTGCCCTTAGCTATAATTGGTTTTTGGGTTTAGTCCACATTCTCTATGAAAATAGATATTCCAGTTACATTCTGCATCCTTTTTGGAAATCTTAAATATTTCTTTAAGAAAGCGACTATGTTCTTAATTGAGATAGTGTCTAACAGTGCTGGTAAATGTATCAGTAAAATAATTTTTAAAAGATTAATGGACTCTTTAATAAGTAGCAAATTCTGTATCCTGTCACATAATGCATTTAAAACAGAAAGCAGTAAATGAATTCCTAAGAGCAGTTGTTTTATAATGTAATAGCAGTTATATATCAGCTTCTTTGCCTTCAATTTTGGGTCATGAAGAAAATAAAAGTAACTTAAGCATTTATGTGACACAGTCCCCCAGACACTTCACAGATGTTAACTGCACAAGTGAGAATTTGTTCCAGAAGTATTAAAAGGCCTTTCATGTATTACATTTACAATGACTCTTTAAATATTTCTGAGTATGGAACAAAAACTAGGTTATCTACATAATGAACATTTTATTTTCCTACTGCGTTAAAGTTCATTTCATGTATGGATTTAGTGATTTATTTTTTCTGTTCTAAAATTAACATTCATTTTAATGTTAGTTTCAATAGATAGCAATGCTCTCTACTGACCCTTGCTGAGAAAACTACTTCTGGAAGGGAGGATTATAGCACTTCACACTACTTGGGCAGAAAACCTTGGACAGGGAGATCTCAGCTCTAGTTCAAGATTTCCTCAGTTGAAGAAGCATAACATTTATACTGTTGCCTTCCTGATATGTTTTCAGCCTTAGGTGCAGGTAAAATATTGTTCATTTCTGGGCCTTAACTCCTTTTCTAAAGTACCTTACAGGTTTGGTACTTTACCCTTGAGCATCATTTGGATTAAAATAACCAAGTATGGAAACAATCTAAAGTTTCCATTAATAGATGAATGGGTAAAAGGAGATGTGGTACATATATATATACAATGGAATATTACTCAGCCATAAAAAGAATGAAATTTCGCCATTTATGGCAACATGGATGGACCTGGAGGCTCTTATACTAAGTGAAATAAGTCAGACAAAGACACGTATGATTTCACTTATATGTGGAATCTAAAAAAACAAATGAACAAATAATATACAACAGAAATAGTCTCATAGACATAGAGGTGGTTGCCAGAGAGGAAGGGGGTGAGGGGAAGGTGAAGGTAAATAAGAGGTACAAATTTCCAATTATAAGTTATGGAGCTGTAATGTACAGCATAAGGAATATAGTCAATAACATCATAACCTTGTATGGTGACAGAATTATGAGACGTAGCATGGTGATCACTTCATTAGGTATTATTAATGTTAAAAAACTGTTGTACACCTGAAACTAATATAATATTGAATATTATCTATATTTTAATAGAAAATAGGAGAATAGGTATATTTATCTTTTCATTTCTTCTTAAATGACTGTGTAGGGGTATGCTTTTTGTTCTGAGATATTTTCTTACCTGGTCCTGCTGTATCCCTTTGTGTAAGAGAGTGATTTGTTTATCACTCACTAAACATGTATCCTTAGTTCTGGTGCTCAGACCACAGTACCTTTTGTATTCTGATTGGATTAGCTAGAGAAACTCTTAGTCTCTTCTCTGAGTCTCAGGACCAGCCTGGATTACTACAGAGTGTCACAGCCAGACATGTTTCAGAAAAGAGCTTAGGGAGCTGTGTTTGATGGTTCTTAGATTGATGCTTGTTTTTCAGCCAATTTTGAACTTATTCAACTGCAAGAAAAACTGAAGGAGACAGAGGAAGCCATGGAAAAATTAATCAACAGAGTGGGACCTAATGGTGAAAGGTAGGTTTTCAGGACTCAGAGTATTTCCCATTTAGAGAATCAGCTCAAACTTTTGCTTTTCTTTGATTTCTGGGCCAGTTACTTACATTTTAATTGTCATTTGCATATTGTTTCTCACATAGCATTTCCATTTTCATGCTATCAAGCAATCTCAGTTTTCAAGAGCATATGTTCAGTGTTATACCCATTATTGTGAGTAGCTTTGTGAGCAAATCCTTCAGAGTCAAATAACTAGCTTTTAAAGAAGACAATTTCCTAGCTATCTAAAAGCATAATTTTTTAAGTAAAGCCAGACTATTAAATGTTATGCTTTCTACTTGAGACAAAATGAGAGAATAGAGCAAGTATGATCAGATTAGGCATTTTGTGTTTTGTGTTTTCTATACCCGAACAGAGTTATACGTGTAAAGTAGGTATCAGGAGCCAACCTAGCCCTTTAGGATGCCCTGCAGGAAAGACTCCCTCCTCTTGTTACAAGCTGGCCATGGATCTGAAAAGGTAGCTTCAGGAGGTTGATGGAAGCTGGCAACAGCTAAGAAAACTGGGATATAAGAAGGCCAGGAAGGGAAAACCAGAATGCGTGATTGAGAACAAAGAGGGCTTCCATTTGAGCAAGGCCTTTCTGACAAGAATGGAAGAAGAATGGGAGTGAGAGGCAAAATCATGCAGGAGAATGTGTTGAAATGTCCCTCCTGTAGCTCTGTGGACTCACTGTGGCATCTTTTCCCCCAGAAACTGCTGCTCCCCCTTTGCCTCTTATTTGCCATCCCTGGTGGTACTGGTGCCCCAGGCCCCTTTCTTTGCTCCCTGGTCCCATTTTTCCCTCTCTTTGGCTGGATGGGAGAAAAAGGAACATCTTCAGATTGCATTCTCTTGTCTTGGCTTTTCCTAGCAATGTCTACAGTGCTGTGAAGACATTTATGACGATGAACCTTGTCTATATGAGCACTGGAGCCTTGACTTTCTTTTGGTAGAAAGCAGAGTGACTATCTGGAATGTTTCCCAAAGTGGTATAGATGTGTGCCTATCTATATATGAGTATATCTGTGTGAGTGTGTAATATTTGATACTTATTGAGCACTTAAGTGAGAAACAAGCTCTGAGCTAAATGCTTTTTATATATTATCTAATGTATGAGAATTTATGATTGTGACTAAACCAAATTGTGCAACTATATGTTTCTGATCTTACCTGCCCTTACACTGTGCCTTTCACAGTCTGGGTGGGGAGAACTGCCAGGCTTTTATTGACCCCTCATGCCTCAGAAAATATCTATACTCTGGCCCTGGTCCATCTGATTAACAACCTTAATTCTCTCTGTAGCCTTAAGTCTCCTGACATATAAGGTAACATAATTATAGAATTCAGGGATTAGGATGTGGGCATCTTTAATTTGGGGGGTGGGGTGGCGGGAGTGTTGCTCTGTCTTATGCGTGTCTTATGGAAAAAAGGGAATCTGAATAAGCCTCACATGGTGGAAGGATTTCCTCGGGCAGAATTTGGGGAAAGAATGTTTCAGAGGGAAAGGGCAGCACAATTAGCAAACAAGGTGAGAGAGTCAAGGCATGTGTTTGGAACAGCAAGTAGTCCTAAGTATCTGGAGTGGGGTAACCAGGGATGGGGTAAATGAGTAGAGGTAAGTCATGAAAGAAAAAAAAAAACAGAAAAGTAAACGGGGGCCATATTAGAGGGCCCCGAATGGTAGGCTGAGAAGTTTGGAATTCATTGTCTTTATAGTAGGTGCCACTTAAAGGCTTTAGAGGAAAAATGTCATGATCTGCTGCACTTTAGAAAATTTACCCTTATAGTGACATGTGGAGTGGTTACATGCTAGAAGGTTATTGAAAAGTTACAGCAAAACGTAATAAATGTGCCAGTGAGAGTGGAAAAGAGGGGCCAGATTAAGGGTACTTCATGGAGGAAAAATAATCACAGGCTGTATTAGGTTTTCTTGGTTGCAGGCAGCCAATCTGGTAACAAATATTTGGAGTGGGTGGCAGAATTTATTGGAAGAATATAGGGTAGCTCAAAATATCAGAGGAATAACTAAACATTCAGGTTTCGGGAAGAGTGGGAACCAGAACAGCTCTGAGGATATATGGGCAGGAACAAATGGATAGTTTTTGGGGGGACTGCTGCCAGGATCAGTTAATATGAAAAGTTTTCAGATCAGGCTTCACTGGATTCAAGATCCAATTTTAGGAGAAAGTACACTTGGCCCAGCTCGGTCCTGTATGTATTTATCACTGAATCAGTCAGTCAGCCAAGGTGATGGAGTGTGATAATTGGCCATGGGCCACATTGCTGCCCTTGAAGGAGAGGTGAGGGGATGGATGGCTTCACCCTAACCTTTGTACTGTGAGCAGAAGAGGGGTCGGTTCTCTAGAGGAGAAAATTACTAACTAGATAAGCACAATGAAGAGGAAAAAAAGATAAAGATGAGTCGGAGATTTGTAGCCCAAACTGGAAGGAAACTATGGCATCAACCAAGATAAAAAACACAAGATAAAGAAAATAAGGCTTGGGATAGGGGTTCTCACTTCAGCTTTGAATATGATGAGGTGCCTTCAGAACATCCATATATAATGTACAGCAGCAATAGGAAATTTGGGTATTGAGGTCAGAACAAAGGACTCAGGTTTGGAAGTCATTTGGCTGGGTTTAAGAGATAAGGACCTGGGGAAAGATGAGACCACCTGGTCCTCCTTGAGGCATATTGTACTGTGCGGCAGTAGCCTACAGTCTTCTGCTAATCTGAACTCTGTTCTAACCATGAATGGCATGTTAGAAACTCATCCTTTCTGTGCTTAACTCCTGGATTCAGAACTCAGATGATTTGTGTAGGTTTATAGCATTCAAAAACCTGGTGAGTTTATCTTCTAATTGACCTTTTATTTTTCTAGCAGCTTGAAATCTGCCATACCTAACCAATCCTGTTCTGCCTGATCATGCAGCTGCTCATGATCCCTCCCCTCCTCTGGCAAAGTGGGTTGTTGTAAGAATTAGGGGTTACACAGAGCGAATGAGTGGCTGTGGCAAGTCAGGACTCCTGTACTGATGGGAAGAGTAAAGCTGTAAGAGGCCCGATGAATGTAAGATATTAGCTGAATATGGAACGGACAGGCTTCCTCAGTTCATGGTCTGATGGGTCACAGTGGTGTTTATGTTCATTGCCTAGGAACACTTACCACCAAATGGCTCAATTATCTGATATTTCTAAGCAGAGCACAGACTGTGACTTCTGACCAAGAAAAACGGTTGCTGCATCAGCTCCGAGAAATCACGAGGGTCATGAAAGAAGGAAAATTCATTGACACATCCACTCCAGAGAAAGAAGCTGAGGAGGCCCCTTACATGGAGGACTGGGAAGGTAAACAACATCTTCTCATTTGTTAGCT
Source organism: Eonycteris spelaea (assembly GCA_003508835.1). Taxonomy (NCBI): domain Eukaryota; kingdom Metazoa; phylum Chordata; class Mammalia; order Chiroptera; family Pteropodidae; genus Eonycteris; species Eonycteris spelaea. The sequence continues at coordinate 1,087,021 of PUFA01000113.1, read as the reverse complement.
GTCAGCCCAGAAAAGGGATCTTAAAATTTTTTTAAATCAGCTTTATTACTGAAGTATATTGTATATACAACAAAACTCACTAATTTTAAGTATATGTTGGATGAGTTTTGACAAATATGGAGAGTTGTATAAATCATGATATAGAGCATTTCCATCATCTCAGAAAGTTCCCTCCTCCTTTGCAGCTAATTCCCTCCTCCTGCCCATAGCAACAACTGGACTGCTTTCTGTATAAATGGATCATACTGCACGTGCTTTTTTGTTCCTGGCTTCTTTGATTTAATGCTTTTGAGTTTCATGTGTTGAGTCTATCAGTACTTTTTTTTTTTAAATGATGAGTCCTTTTCTATGTATGGCTATACCATGATTTGTTTCTCCATTTGCCAGTTTAAGAACATTTGGGTTGTTTCCAGTTTTGAGCTATCATGAATCAAGCTGCTATGAACTTTGGCATACAGGCCTTTGGACATATATTTATATTTGTCTAGAACATACACCTAGGAATGAGATTTCTGGGTTTTATGGTAAGCGTATGTTCAACTTTATTAAAAATAGTCAACCGGCTTTCCAGAGTGGCTTTCCATTTGGCCTTTCCACATGCAACATATGAGATTTGTAGTTATTCCACATCCTTGGTAACGCTTGGTGTCATCAGTCTTTGTAACTTTAGCCATTCTTGTGAGTGAACAGTAGTATCTCAATTGTTATTTTAATTTGCTTTTCCCCAATGACTAATAATGTTGAATATTTTTTCACATGCTTATTTGCCATCTGTATACCTTTGGCGAAGTGTCTGGTCATATTTGCCAATTTTTTAAATTGGGTTGGTTGTGTTCTTATTGAGTTATAAGAATTCCTTATATATTCTGGATAGAAGTTCTTTATAAGATGTATTTTGCAAATATTTTCTCCTGTTGTATGGCTTGCCTTTTTATTTTCTTAGCATCTTTCAAAGAACACAAGTTTTTTCTTTAAAGTTCAGTTACTTTTCTCTCACGATTCACATTTTTGTGTGTTTAAGAAACCTTTGCCTAACCCAAGGTTTGTCTAACCTATATTTTCTTCCAGATGTGTTACGGTTTAGCTCTTGCATTTAGACTTATGATCCATTTTGAGTTAGTTTTTCGATATGATGTGAGGTGTCAGGACTGAGGTTTATTTCTTTTCACATTGATATTCAAGTGTTCCAGCCTGTTTTATATAATTTAATTATCTTGGCATGTTGGTTTTAAATCAATTGACCGTGTATGTATGGGTCTCTTCTGGATTCTCTGTTCTGTTTCATTGCTCTATATGTCTTTTTGCACTAGTATCACATGTCTTTAGCACTGTCTTCATATTAAGTCTCGAAACCAGGTAGCACAAATTTATCAACTTTTTTCCTTTTATTTCAAAATTATCTTGGTTGTTCTAGGTCCTTCACATTTTTATATAAATTTGGAATCAGTGTGTCAGTTTCAATGAAGAAGCCAGATGGGATAGATTGGCATTACATCGAATCTTTAGATTAATTCGGAAGAATTGACATCATAACAATATCGAATCTTCCAATCCATGGACATTTTATATCTCACTATTTTTTTGGATCCTTGGTTTCTTAGTGTTTTATGGTTTTCAGCATGTAGGTCTTGCATATATTTTGTAAATTTATCCTTAAATAGTTCATATTTTTTGAAGATATCAGAAGTAATATTTAAAGCTTTAATTGCTTATTGCTACTATATAGAAATATAACTTATTTTTGTATTCTGACCTTGTATCCTGCAATATTCCTAAACATACTTAGTTCTAGTAGCTTTTGAAAAAAATTTCTTAAGATTAAATAATCATAGAATTTTCTGCACAGACCATCAAATTGTGAATGAAGACAGTTTATGTCTTCCTTTCTAATGTATATTATGTCTTTTTTTTCTTGCCCTGTTGCACTGGTTAGAAACTCTAGCACACTACTAAATAGAAGTGGTGAGAGCAAACATCCTTACTTTTCTAATATTTAGGGGGAAAGCATTCACATTCTCTGTTAACATGTGAGCCGTTGGTTTTTCATGGATGTTCTTTTTCAGGTTGAGGAAGCTTTCTTCTAGGCTTACTTTGCTGAGAGTTTTTAATAATGGAGGAATATTGAATTTTTGTTAATCAACTGAGATGATCATGTAATTTTTCTGTCTTACTCAGTTATATAATAATTACACTGATTTTTGAACATTTAAATAACTTTACATTCCTGGGATAAATTCTACTGTGTCATGATGTTATATATGGCTAGATTAGACTTGCTAGACTTGCTAAGGATTTTTCATTTCTGTGTTTATGAGGGGTATTGGTCTGTGGTTTTCCTTTCCTGTAACCTCTTTGGTTTTGATTTCAGGGTAATGCTGGCCTCATAAAATGCATTGAGATATGTTCCTCATTCTATTATGTGGAAAAATTTGTGTAAAATTTTATAAAATAATTAAGTTTATAAAATAAAATTATTTCTTCCTTAAATGTTAGATGGAATTCTTCAGTTGATACCATCTGGGCCTGGAGGTTTTTTGTGGGAAAACTTATGTAACTATGAATTGAATTTTTTTTTTAGTGGATACAATGCTATTCAGGTTATCTGTTTCTTTTTGACTAGGCTTTGATAGTTGTATCTTTCAAGGAATTTATGTATTTCATCCTAATTATCAAATTTATTAGTATAAAGTTGTTCATAACATTCCCTTATTATCCAGGGATATACCCTGTACTGTTCCTGATATTGACTGTTAATATGGTCTTTCTCTAACTTTTTTTCCTTATCAAACCGGCCAGAGGTGTATCACTTTATTGATTTTTTTTTTTAAAGAACTACACTTTGGTTTCACTAGTTTTTTTTTCCTATTTCATTGATTTCTGTTCTTTCAGTTTCCTTCTGTCTGCTTATTTTACATTTAATTTGCCCTTCTTTTTCTAGTTTCTCAAGGTGGAAACTTGGATCTTTGATCTGTCTCCCCCCCACACACACACCATTATTTCATTAATGATCTCTTTCCCCTTGTTTCTTCAGTTGAACATATATTATACCTTTGATATAGGTCATGTACGATCTATTCTTTTTTTCTGGCTTTTTCTTGCCATGCCTAATTTTGGATAATTATTTCTTGCTTTGTCTTCAAATTTATTAATCTTTTGTAGTATATAATCTGCTCTTAATCTCATTGATGTATTTTTCATTTTTTGCCATTTTTATTTAAATTTATTGGGGTAACATTGGTTATTAACATTATATAAATTTCAAGTGAACAGCTTTGTAATACAACATCTGTATGCTTACCACCTGAAGCCTAGTCTTCTTAAAATTATGAGGCATATTTGTAACAGCTTTTTAACAGTCTTGACTGCTGATTTTGTCATCTGTATAATTTCTTGGTGTGTTTCTAATGATTATTTTTTCCCTTGTTATGAGTCCTAATTTCCTGACCATTTTGCATGCCTGGTAAATTTTGACTGGATGATAGGATATTGCAAATTTTCACTCTTGGATGCTGGATGTTGTGTTAGTGTTTTAAATAGGTTGGACCTTTTTCTGGCACACAGTTAAGTTACCAGAAATCAGCAGGTCCTTGTCAAGTCTTGTTTTTAAGATTCATTAGGGTGAGTCCAGAGCAGCCTTTACTCTGTGGTTAATTTAGCTGCCCTGGTAAGGCAGTACCCTTCTCAGGACTCTACCTAATGCTCCACGTCTTTCCCCTCTGGCTTCCAGGAACGTGAACTACTCCCAGCTATGTGTGAGCCCGAGTAATTTTAGGCCTAACGTGTTTAGTAGTTCTTTTCTTGGCCTTGGGTAGTTTTTTCCCATGTATGCACAGATCAGAACTCAGCTGAAAGAATGAAGAGTTCCTCTGAAGATCTCTGGAGCTCTTTCTCTATGAGGCTCCTTTCTTTCCAGTATTTTTCCCTGTAAATTCTAGCTGCCCTGGCCTCCCTAAACTCTAATCTGTCTTTCCAACACAGTGAGACCACTGGGCTCTGTTTCCCTTTTCTCAGGGATCATGCTACACAACCTGTTATGTAAAGGTTGGAAAATTGGTTCTTCGTATGCTTTGTTTGGTTTTCTAGTAATTTAATAGCAGGAGTCCCCATGTTTCCATTATTGCCAGAGCAGAAGTAAGAGCCTACACATTGAACAGCAGAATGATTCCAGCTATAGTAAATAATTAAGGATGTAGGAGAAGAACCTTAAAAACTAGAAAAAATGGTTGCAGTTAGGTACTGGCTTTTTAGCAAAACAGGACTTTTTAAGCATAAGAGCAGTGCAAAATTAATTCATAATAAAAAACTCAAAAAATATGACTAGAGGAAAATTTGCTCAACTTGATAAAAAGAATCTACAAAAACCTACAGATAACATTATATTTAGTGGTGAAAGATGGATGCTTTTCCTCTAACACTGGGAACAGGCAAGGATGGCTTCTCTTATTCAGCATGGTGCTAAAAGTTGTAGGTAGTGCAATAAGGCAAATAAAGGGGGAAAAACCATACAGATTAAAAAGGAAGAAACAAACCTGCCCCTACTTGCAGATTCTGTGATCACCTATGTGGAAAACCCTGAGGAAACTATTACACTCCTAGAATTAATAAGTGAGTTCAGCAAAGGTGTAGGACACAAGATAAACATACAAAAATCAACTTTTTGTCATTCTGTATAAACAGTGAATACATTGACAGGAAACTTAAACATTTTACATCAAAATTAACTTTTAATCATTCAAAAAAAAGTGAAACACTTATGTGTAAATTTAACTGGACTTGTGGGCTGAAAACTATGTAACACTGATGAAAGAAATCAATGAAGGTCTAAATAAATGGGAAGACATGTTGTATCCATAGACTGGAAGACTCAAGTTAGTACAAATATCTATTCTCCCAAATTGACACACATTTAACACAGTCCCCATCAAAACCTCAACAAGAGTTTTTGTAAATGTGGACAAGATTATTCCACAATGTATATGGAGAGGTAAAGAAAATAGAATAGCTAAACAATTTTGGAAAAGAAAAAGTGTGAGGAATCATTCTACTTGATTCCAAGTATTAATATATATAGCTATAGTAATCAAGACCATGTGGTATTGATTGGTACAAGAATCGACACATAGATTAAAGGAACAGAATAGAAAACCCAGAAATAGACCCATACAGATATGCACAACCGACTTTTATTTATTTATATTTTTTTTTGTTTATTTATTTATTTTTGCAAATGTACAAAAGCGATTCAATGGAGGAAAGATAGCTTTTTAACAAATGGTGCTGGAGCAATTGGATATCCATAGCAAAAAATGTGGTTATAAAAAGGGCAGCATAAGGGATCCTTGTGGTGATAGAAATATTCTGTATATTAATATCCTGATTGTGATACTGTAGTATAGCTTTGCAAGATGTTACCATTGGGAGAAACTGCATAAAGGGTACATAGGATTTCTGTATTTCTTATAACTACATGTGAATCTACAATTATCTCAAAATAAAAGATTATTTTTTAAAAAATCAACACAAGGAACTGTTAAGGAAAAAGAAAATGTAGCTTGAATACATAAAAGTTTTACCTTCTATAGATCAGAGAATACCACAAAGTTTGAAAGCCAACACTAAACTGGAAAAATATTTGTACCAAATGTGACTGAAAAGTAACCTTTAATATATAAGAAGTTTTATAACTGATTTAGAAAATAGTGATATTTTCCTATACAAGCAGTGCACAAAAGAAAAATGCAATTGGCTACAAAATATATAAGAAAGTATATCAGTCTCACTGGTAATGAAGGAAATGAAAATTGGAATTCCATTTTTCTCCAAATTGCAAATGTTCAATATATAATCCTGTTCCCAAAGACAGTAAAATCCGTATCACATTTATTTTCTACCTACCTCTTAGGTATTGTGGAATCAGTTGTAAGATTAATTTTTAAAGATATTAGCCTTTTCTGATTTTTTAACAATGGCATTAAATTTCTAACCACATTATTAGTAATTATTTATTGTACATTGATAATCCTTACTCATTGTTTACCACTTTCTTGTATACAGTATCTTTTGTGAATTCTTGTTTTTGATTTTTTGTATTTGTCAGAATACATTCTTAATTAACCCTCAATATAGAGTGATATACTTCGAGTACTTGGATATCTGTACATATCATTTACCTTTATGCAAATAATTGTTTGGCTAGATATAAAATGATGATTATACCATTTTCCCTTATAAATCTGAAAACATTACTTCATTCTCTTTCATTTCAATGTTGAAAATGAAAAATGTTATCCTAGTCTGATTCTGTTTTACAATAGGCAGCCCGTTTTTAGTTAGTTTGTTTTGTGTGTGGAAATTTGTATTCTTTTATACTTAAAATTTGAATTTGGGCAGGTTCATTTGCCAAGTTCATTGGTATATCTGAGTATGTGAGTTTTTCCATAGCATTTTTACCTATCAGTTAGTGAGTCTTTTCTCTCTGAAAACTTGAATCTTTCTTCAGCTTAAGGATATTTTCTTTTATAATTTCTTTGGTTGTTGCTTCCATTTAACCTAATCTGCTTTTAATTCTGGAACTCCAGTAACTCTGAGTGGATATCCTGGCTCAGTCTTCCATGCAGCTTTTTTCTCACTTTCTACTTCTTGGTCATTTTTATCTTTGTCCTAGGAGAATTCCTTAACTTGGACTTCTGATATGCTAATTTTTTAACCATGTCCATTTCAGTCTGCTATTTCTGCCTCTATTAAGTTTAAATGTTTTTTGGAATTATAACTTTGTATTTTGAGTAGTTTTCTTATTTCCTATTTGCTTCCTTTTGTATATTGAAGCCTGGGTGGTTTTATCAGTATAATATCCTTCTGAATATTATTGAGAATGTCAGTTTTAAGTTGACTGACATTAACTCCTGTTTCCTGCATTGACTTTTTTATCTTTACATGGTTTGCTTAGTTTGGTTTCCCTCTTTTGAACTCATTTCCTCATATGACCGACCAGTGAGTTGTTGCTTGCTCATATTTTTAATGAAGTTCTTGAGGAGCCAGTAATGTTGGCTGATACTATTTGTCACTATTGATTTTCCTCAGCAAGCTTCCCCACCTTAAACAAAAGTAGATTCGATAGCCGTGGAAGTCCAAAGTTAAGCTTTATTCTTGGTGTGGGAAGAGAGGAACACGCCAGAAAATGGACTTACGTATTCAGTGGCTGGTAGCTAAGTAGCAAGTAAGCTTCCCCAACCCCTGCCATTGACAGAGGAAGTGGTAAGGGCCTTGGGTAGCTAAGCTCCATTTACCTAGCATTCCGTCTACAGTAAGTTAAGCCTAGAAATTAAGACTGCATTGGCAAGATCCTTAACAGACTGCTGTCAGTGATGGTGAGGACAGTTTTACATCACTGGTAGGACTAAAAATTTATACCATTCTTCTGGAAAGTAATTTGGCAGAGTATAAAAAAGGCTTTTAAAATGTCCATCCCCTTTGGTCTAGTTTTCATATTTCTAGAAATGTATCTTAAATAGGAAAGTAGACATGATTTATATTCAGAGATCTTAACTGCTATGTTACTTACAATAAGGGAAAATTGGAAAGACTAAATGTCTTACAGAAAAGGCATGGTAAATCATATCAATTATGTAACTGTATGATGGGATGTTTTACAGCCAACTTTAAAATGCCTAATGACATGGAGAAATATGTTTATGATGTAATGTTGAATGAAAAAAGTCAGTACAATATTTATATCCAGTACCATCCTTTTTTAAAAAGTATGTATATATGCTTATATATAATAAAAAGGTCAGAAGAAATACAAATTATTATCAGTGGTGACATCTTAGATGATTTTTCTTTTTAAAACTTGTATTTTTCAAATTTTCTACAACGTGTCTATATGACTCTTATAGTCAGAAAAAAAAACAGTAGTGTTGTAAAAATCTCTCCATACTCTACACTGCTCCAAAAAAAAAAATACCCCTGCTTTTCAGAATTTGTAGGCAAAAGTGGTTTACATTAGTGTTGAATTTGTTGATTATCATAATGCACAAATGGATTTTGAATTCTCCAGCTTTCTACATTGTGTAATGAGCACGGCTGCTGTTGCCAGCATTGGCGTATGAGCTCCAGCACAGCCCATCTGCTGCTCAGGCCTGGCTTGGCTGACACAGATTTATTTCATTTCGGTCTTTAATTTGGCAATATTTTCTTTTCTCTCATTATCATAGCTGGGATTCAGTACCAGTGTTACTCACTTTGTTTACCAGTTGGTTGTTTTCTTTTGTTCATTTTGTGAAGACTAAGAAGCCAACAATGGGAAGGAATTCTGTCTTCTGAAAATGCAGTGCTTGTCATTGGGGCTCTTGGGCATGTCTTGCTACAGCGCTGTTTCTGACACTTGCGAGCCATTTCTATTGTTTTGATTAGAAGGCTTCCTGGTGTATTTTTTTCGAGAGCTTAGCATTCCTTCCCCCCAACCCCCCATCTCCAGGAAGATTTCAAAATGGTTCCAAATAGAAATGATAAACATTAGCCTTGAGCTATGCTCTCTCCATCTGGTATTTGGTACTTTTTAAAATATTTTTTTACTTTTTTACTGAAGGCTCATGTTGTTTGTTTAATCTTCATCACTAGAACAGAAGCAGGAGGTGTGAGACTTACACTCTGCCCCAAGCACCCTGTACTTAAGAAGAGATTTTCATCTGAATTGGTTTGTATTTCAAAGTGCACTTGGGATAGTCAGCCAAACCTCTAAGAATTCACTCAGGTGAAACTTTTAGAACTGTTAGTCATCTGAGATTTCTTGAATGGATTTATTGGGATGGGATGGCTGCTGCCTGAGAAGCCTTTTTGAGCCTGACACTTTATTTTGAAGAGACATTCTCTTAAGACTTTGTGCTACTTTTCTCTCTAGGTTACCCTGAAGAGACTTATCCAATTTATGACCTTTCAGATTGCATCAAGCGTAGGCAAGAAACAATCCTAGTGGATTACCCAGACCCAAAAGAGCCCTCTGCTGAAGAAATAGCTGAAAGAATGGGAATGCTAGAAGAAGAATCTGACTGTTTGGGTTGGGAAATGCCTGCTGACCCCAAAGCCCAGGAAGATAATTCTGTTACCTCATGCGACTCAAAGCCAGAAACATGTTCCTGCTGTCTTCACGAAGAAGAGGATCCCGCTGTCTTGGCAGAGAATGCCGGATTCAGTGCAGACAGTTACAGTGAGCAGGAGGAAACCACCAAAGAAGTGTGGCTTCAGGACTTCAGAGATGAGGGCCTGGGCATTCATGCTGACAAAGCATATACAGGTGGCACATTGAGGAAGCGGAACCCCCAGGGTTTAGAGTGAAAACATCCAGTTCGGTGAAGTATCCATTACTTTAGTCCCAAGGTGACCTTTGTCTCAACTCTCAGATTTCATCCTTTGCCCTGTGCCCTGTACTTCATTCTCTGTGTTTAATTATCACAGCCAGTCAGGTCACTACTGTGAATATTGTTTATCCTTCCTGGTGCTCACACACCTGTCACCTTGTAAAACATCATAGAGATTAGTAGGAACGCGAGATAGCTCACTTTTCCTGCCTTTCCTCCATCAGAGAGTTGATCCACTGAGTAAATGATCATAATTACAGATGGGACCACTCACGGGCAGAGGTCCGACTCTTCATGCTATGAGTGACAGATGGTTTACCTGTGATTGAATATCAGCTTACACATGAAGAGGACTTAAGGTTGCAAGAGTGAAGATTTCAGAGTCCAAGGTGCCTTATTCTCTGGGCCTTGAGCAGGTTAGTGGCCCCCTGGGTTCACAAAGAGAACATTTTGTGGGGATGATGGGACCAGAGCAAGATAGGATTCTGCGTGCGAGCTGAATCTCCTTCCTCACAACAAGGGCCTTTTTAGGAGTGCTGATACTGCCTCAGATACCCTTTTTCTCCAGAGGAGGAGAAGACTCCCACTAACCTGAAAATGAACCCAGAGGCCTGTTGGGGGTCTGTTTGCTCTGATGTTGCCTGGATTTCTAGCTTCCTTTATCCCTGCTCTTCCTAATAACTGCCAAACCCAGAAGCATCTTTGTACCTCTGGTCTTCAGTGGCCAGAGGAAGCTTTAGATAGACTTTAGTCCTTGCCCTGTAGAGCTAAGGTTTGAAGCTGCTGAGGCTGCGGGAAAGCCTACCATGAGATGCTCAGAAGACCAGGGAGCCAGTGATGGGGTGAGACCCGTGCATTTATGGACAGTCCTTGCCTAGAAGCTGTTTCTGAATGTTGAGCCCTCTGGGAAGTTGTTGTCACAACCACATGGATTGAAACAGAAGTGAGGACTGAGCCGGTAGACAGTGCCAGCCCGGCAGGGAAGTTGCAGAGTGTGCTGCAGAGAACCAGTGTAGCAGTGCCCAAGAGAAGAGAACACTGGTTTGTTTGCATTCAGATATCTGGGCCTTCTCTCTCCTGGGGAAAGTAGGAGGGGTTAGGTTAGAACTGGAAGAATTTTGACCAAACTATAGGCTTAATCTCTAAGGTACCATCTGTCATGTGTCTTTTTGAGACAAGATGGCACCTATGTATTCAGTCTAGTAAGGATGAGTGAGTTCAGTTTACCTGTAAGACCTGAGAGTTTAAAAAGGACACATTCCTGAGGACATCCCCAGTCATGAAATGTGAAAGACTTGAAAATTAAGAAGTTATGTAAAGGTAGATATGACTTTTAGAGTTGCCGTGTTCCTGGCACGACTAGGATGCCAGGAAAATAGTTTAAATCACACATATAAGCATACAGACTGTTGTCAGAAGGCATAGGGTCATTATTAGGATGTGTCAGCTACTACTAGACATTTCTTGTTAATGAAGTACAGAGAAAAGTTGAAGACTGCTCTATAGAAAATATATTGCATGTTTTTTGTGAAACATTTGGTTCACTTGTAACAAATGCTGTCTAAAATGTACTTAAAATCTAGATATACTGTCACACTAAAGGAAAAAATAATGTAGGTGCTCTTTGATGTTTCCATAAATCGTTTTCTGTGTTATTTCCCTTCATTCACCGTAAGGGGTTGTTTTGAGTCCTGGGTCCCTGTTTGAGATTTCTGCCTTAGGATATGATTCCCTTATTAGAAATGCATGTTTCCTTCTACCTTATTCTTTCATTCATTTATTCATGTAGCAGACACTGCTCAGAGCTAGGCAGTGGAAACAAAATGCTCAGTTCCTACCTTTAAGCAGCTCAGTTTAGTGTGGGAGCCTTCCTTATCCAGTTTTTTAAAATAAACTTTAAAAGGGCTCAAGATTGTGAATTCTGCAGACAGAGAAACGTCGGTCATGATCATATCCCTGCCTGTTCTAACTAGAATCTCGTCAGCTCCTTAATTCTTGAGCCATGGCTTTTTCATCTCTAATGCAAGGGGGTCTCAAGATGGTCGTAAGGATTAATGAAATCATCAGTGCCTGTAAAACAGCATTAGTCCTATCTCGTAATAACCACTCATCAGTGGTAGCTAATTTACTTTTATTGTGCAAGGTTTCATGCTATAATTGAGGTATGTACCCAAATCTACAGGAGCACAGAGAGAGATCCTTTGTCAAAGTACTTCCAAGAAACACAGAGGTGGGTCTTGAGGCATGTTGAGAAGTTCTCCAGGTGGTCAAGGAAGAGAAGACATTCTTAGCAGAAAGAGTGGTAGTGGAGAAAGCAGTGGGATGTGAAAGTATATGGATGTTCAGGTATTTTGATGAGGCTGCTATGGCACTGGCCTTTGGTCCCTGTGGCAGAGCACAAAGTCACATCTCTGGAGGCAGATAGTTGGCCTAGGAAGCAACTGTATCACCTGGGACCATGCTTGTAAATCAGGTGGGTGACCCAGCCAGGAGATCTCCTCGTTCCTGGTAATAACAGGAGGCACAAGGGGAGCACCTCATTAGCTCCAGGACCAGTGATGTAGACCCAGGGAGGTCTGTGAGGACACTTTTGGTCTCTAGAAAAGATGGCCTAAGAGAACCATACTCTCTGTACCTTTATGGCTGAGGTGATCTAACAACTTATGGTCCAAATTGGGACACTTGGGAGCTTTAGCAATTATGCCAGGACATATGGTCCATGGTTATTTAGAAGAGTTGTCCTTAACCTGGCCACTTAACACACACCTCTTTCCTTTTTAGTCATGTGATGTTCCCTGCATATGCTGTTTCCCAAAGACGTAGAGGCAATGAGATAAGCCATGGTTTAGGCAGAAATGCTCTTGGTCACCTAAAAACTCCAAATCTGAGGTAATAAACTAACCCTACTTATTACCCCCATGCTCTAAATTCTCCCTCAATCCAGACCATTTATATTCCGAAGAAAAATCTAGTACTTCAGCTTTTCCAGCAATACTGAGGGAAAAAAGCATGAAGTATCCATGACTTTTCCTTAACCATTTTTATACAGATCTAAAATGTACCTAACCTTTCCATATTTTTTATACAAAGAAAAGAGAACAGATTTCTCCTTTCTCTTATATCATCCCTTCTCCAAACAGCAATTTCTTCATTTATGAATTTGGAATAAGATCCATTTTACAAGGCTGTTACGATTAAATTAAATATGGTTATAAAGTATCTATCCCAGGGTGTAGCATGGGTAGGTGCTCATTACAGACTCATCACTCTGTCATCAAGTCCTATGTCAAGTCCTGTGCTATCACACTGACAGCCTCCAAGGCTACCCTGACTGCTCCGAGTGGCCTAGCAGCGCACAGGGCGTTGCAGTCTCTGGGTGACTTTAGTTTTAACCTCCTCCCTTAGGATCACACTATTAGCTCTCACATCTGCCTCTAGCCACACTTGCAGTCTCACTCTTGGCTTCAGATCTGCAAAGGCTGGAAAGAAAATTCCCAAGCATGTCCAAGTCCTGTTTAAATAGGGCTGGCTTTGGGTAGGGCCAGAGGATTCCAGCGGCTGGGTCTTCATGTTACCTTTGGCCCTTCCACCTTTTTCAGCTCTGTGGCCCTGTTTTTGTTCCTAAGGGCCGGGCCCACGGGGGATACTTTTAGAAAGCAACAGCCCATACTTCTAGTTGGCACAGCTGACCCTGCAGAGGATTGCTCTACCTTAAGTACCTTCCGTCCTCACCATTCTTCCAGCCCTTCCCAGCCTCTGCATGTGGTTCTGACCATCCTTAAAGTTGAAGAGCGCAGGCCAGAGGGAGGTCAGTTGTGATTCCCTCTCTGTTCCCAAACAAGCTACGGCCTCCTTGTTACCACCTTCCTCCTCCTCACCGAGGCTCTCAGGACAGAAGAAATGAATGGTGTAGAAAGACACTTCTAGGTAAGAAATGTTTTTTCTCCTTTTATAGGAAAAGAAAAGTGCACAGTAGTGTTGAAACAGTTCAAGTTTAATTTGTTGATATATGGTCTGTACTTAGACAAACACTTAAGTTCTACAACGTACATAACATCAACATGGGAAAATACCGACTTTGTCATTGCACATAGCAATAAATAAATACATTTGCTCCAGAATACCAAAGAGTTTATTCAAAAAGTCACTTAATAAAAGCAGTTTTGCAAGTTCATCTAAAACTTCAGATAATTTTGAACAAAAATAAAATGTCTGACCACTCCAAAATAGGAAAAGACAGTCTTGTGCAAATAGACATACACATTTTCTAAGCATTATGAAAACCGGCTAAATGTATGTTCCCAGCAAGAGAAGTGTCACCCACCCTAACCAAGTCCCCTTTATCACCAAATACAGGATTAAAGAGGCCAGAGTTGGGCTTCCCTTTCTGAGCCACTCCAAGTTACTCTCTAGGAAACTCTGGATCTCAGCCTAACTTCCAGCGCTGCCTGGACCTTCATGGGGGAAAGGGGAGGGGACAGTAGAACAGAAGAGGAAAGGGGTGTGACATCTTTCTTAGGAAAGAAAAAAAAGGCACAGTGATGAGCTAGAAAAGGTAGTGATGAAAGCACAGATCAGCTTTCATTCACCCTGACTCCAAGTGCAAGCTTTGACAGTCCAACCTCATTTTGTAGATGAGAAAACAGACCTAGAAAAATTACATGGTTTGTTCAAAATCACATCGCTACTAAGTACAGGAATGCTTTCTGTAAGAGCAACTTGCCTCCACTTTGGTTGGAAAATTCAAAAACCAAACCTGTTCCAATACTTCTCTCTCCCATATCCTGAAATAACAAAACATTGCAAACTGGAGGTATTAAGGACAGATAACCAACCAATAAACTCAAACAACAGCCCATACCTTGGGCCTGTTCCTGGAGGCTGCTACAGTTCAAGCCAGGGCCCGGGTGGAGTCTCCAAGTCTGGGCCCTGAGTGCAAGGAGTCAGTCCCCACTCAGTGCTGGCAGACATTCAAGCTATCTGAAAAGGTGTGCTGAGGGCCACCTGGCAGCCTAATGTCACAGGAAGATCTTGACTGGGTGAGGCATTCCAGAGAGGGGAAGGCCAGTGTTAAGGGAAAACCCAGGGACTCTGTTTAGGAGGTGGAATTTGTGCTTGCATAACAGAGCCACAGACATGGCCAGCCCAGCATCTCCCCTCACTGCAGACCCCACTGTGAAGAAAGCGTGGACCTCTTAGTTTGAAATCACTTATTAAATTTAGAACTGCCTTTAAATAAATGACAAATTTAGAGGTAAATGCCCTACTTACAAAACAACCTTCCGCTTTACAATTTTCTTGCCCTGTCACTAACGGAGATGGGCTTCAAAGGTTCTCTTCTTTCATACTCCCTGGCTTCCAACACCTGTCCCCTTACATGCTCCTTCTGAACTAGTGTCGTGATTTTTAAGGCACATTCACTAGAATATGTTCAAATTCATCCAAAAGCATGTGGTAACTAAAAACTTTCTTCGGTGGTGTCCTCCCAGTCAGAACTGTGGGAGAAAGAGCTGGTACTTTCCCAGGTATACTTTCTTATCAAAGAATATTGAAATGAATGAACAAAAGCCACAGGTACACTACATCCTATTCCTTTCCTATTCATTCTTAGGAACATGATCATAAGAAACCTCAGATGATTATTTATTTGCAGATTGCCCTTTTCCCCAAATATGCAGACGGAGACAGACACAGAGCACCTTGGAGCCAAAAGGAAACAAACAAAAGAGCTAAAGTGAATGTCACCACTCTGCCAAACTGTTTTGGGGCAGAGGGTGTAGGGTTTTGGGATGTAGCCCCAGAAGGAATTACAGAGCCAAGAGCAGTCACAAAAGAGCTGCCTAAGATCCCAGCTGCCCAACACCCTTAGGGACTGCTCATTCCCTGCCCAACCAAGGACTGTCTGGATAAAGGGTACGAAAGGCAAGAAATTACTATAGGAGAGGCTGAGCCCAGGGGTCTCTAGGGGCCCAGGCAGCTCTGAGTCTTTGGGCCCATGGCTGTGAGGCCAGAGGTCAAGGAAAACCAGCATCACTAGGAATGGGGTCGTAAGAACAAACCCTGTGAGGCTAGGTCTCGAGCAGGTGACTTAACTGCTCTTGCTTGTCACTCAGTGCCCAACAGAGTTGTGTTGCTGAGCTACCTTTCTCTACAGCCAGGCTTAGAAAGCTCAGCCCACATTCCTGACCTACCAAAATATTCAGCCAACCCCCTCTCCTAAGAGGAGAAAGCAGGGAACAGGAGTTTGCCGTTGTGCTTCTGATTTTTCCACTCTTGTCACCAGGATTTCCCCTCTCATGAGGATCCCAAACCAGCCTGTTCTACCTTAAAATCATAGACCCGGAGAAACAGCTTGACCAGACTTTAGAATCATCTAGTGTCTGTCATCCCAGATATCAGCAGGTCTCTTCTCAAAGTCAGAAAAGGAGGAGCCAAACCGGAACCATGGAAAGCAGGATGGCACCACAGTGTTTCCCTGGAAAGTAAACCAGCCCGAGCACAAAAAGTTCTGGGCCCTCAACACGGCCCCAAGTTAAAAACTAGGTCACTGTTGGGGACTCTCAGAAACATATGCCTAGGCGTGGGCAGATCCATGCTGGAACAAGTATGCCTTGCTTTAAGCACTCAACACAGGAAATCCTAGATTATGGGGAAATGCGCGCATACTACCTCCACTTAAGTCAAAACAACTCCTCACTTACAGAGCCTCACCAATGTGTGAAGTATGACTTTTACTTTTGTAAAAAATCAGTTTCTAGGTAGTCTCTCCAAGCATATCTACTCCAAAGTGAACTGCTTGCTAACCACTGATTTCTGATCTCCATCAGGGCAAGTAGTCTCTGCCAGGATAAATGACAAAAAGGCAGATGAGAGTTCCCAAGTCGTCCAGGTAGATGGTGCCATCCAAGGAGAAGGACGGCAGTGGAGGAGAAGAGGCCCTGCCCCAGAACGTGAGCACCCCACCTGTTACACCCGGATATAGAAAGGGCCAGCTTGCTGGACATCTGACATTACTAATTTTCTAGAATCAGGCAAAAGGACAAGGGCATGTGAACTGTGCCCCAGGAAGGCCAGAGAGCCAGAGAGAGTAGTTTCTTGGGGGATGGTGGGAATAAAGAAATCCTGTGAGATGAAGTTCCAACTTCTGCCACTAACCAGCCAGGTGACCCTAGGAAACGCACCATTTTCTGAGTGAGTCACTCCAAGTGACAAGAGTGGTACTAGTTGATCTCTAAGGGTCCTGCCTCCTCTGGTCTCTTACCATTCTAAAATATTCTCTGTTCTCCTCACCCTGTCCCATTTCTACCCAAGAAGAACTACGCAGAGAAGCCCTCTGCGACCACGACCCAGGCTAACCAGAGTGAGGGCTGAAGCACAGGCACGAGCACCTGCAGCTTACCAGCGAGGGCCCCAGCACACCTACCTGCGTGCAGTCTGGGGTTGGTGTCCGGGGCCCCGTCCACGTTGCCCGGGGGTTCTGCAGGGACTGGACGGCAGAGAGCTCCTGGGGCAGCTGACAAGGTTCCCAGGGTATCCCTGATCCAGGGAGCCTGTTCCATGCACCTCCATTCTGAGCCTGTGTCCTACCGGTCCCATCCTCAAAGACATCTAGCCTGGAGGGCTGGCCTCCTGCTGCCTCTGCACATGGAGAAAACCTAGAGAAATCAAATGAGCTGGATCCCTAGGCCACTAGCCAGTTCCCAGCAGCCAGGCCCCTACAGTCCTGACAAGGTCCTGCCAATTCATTCTTCCCCAGCCCCTATGACCTGTGCTAGGCTGGTGCCGTCTGCAGTTGGGGGACTGTCTGCAGTTTGAAGGGCCAGGCTCAGCTACCAAGCCCTTCACTATATGAAGCTGACATGCCGTACACACACTTTCTGTGCCCCTCACTGTTGGGGATCCGTTGTCATCTGACTCCTGGGCTGAATGGATGGCTAGGCCACAGCAGCCCTGAATTGTGCTTCCTCTCCCTCTACACTTCATCCTGCCTTCCCAACTGAAGAGGCTGTCCAGCTTGGCAAACGTGACTGCAGCAGGATACTAAACCAAGAGTGGGGGTGTGTGTTGATCTTAGGGCACAGAAATTCACTCTGATCCCTCCATACACACCCTACTCCTCTGCCTCAACGGAGGCGGCAAAGGTGCCAATTCCTGGCTGGCCGGGCCAGGGAGCCCACTGAGAGCCAAAGGTTCATCTGGCAGGAGGCCTATGTACACAGGGTAGGCAGGGCTCTCTCTGCAGGCAGGCGGGCAGCTCCACTCCGGGCTGGGCAACCTCAAAGGGCATGAGGAGGCCTTTATTCGCAGGCCAGCTTGCTGTCGAAGCTGGACAGGGCAATGGCAAAGGCCTGCAGCGCACACAGCGGGTAGTTGTAATCCATGGTGAACACATCCTCCGCTACACGGCCAAACTGCATCACGATGTAGTCCGCTGGAGACAGGCACAAGTGTGGACACAGAGACAGAGTAAGGATGGCGGAGATGGGGACGCACCAAAACCCAACAAAGACGAGAAAGGGAGAAGCAGCGATAACAAGGTAATCCCAAAGGAGGTAAAACGCCATTTGAGAGGAGGGCAGGAAGGAGGAGCAGACGGCAGAAGAGAAAGATGCGTGCAAACACCAGGAGAAAGGGAAGTCCATTCACAGGGTATTCCCACACCTGACGCTCTGCTGCATGCACATTATCTAGGGTCAGGGCTCCAAAGAGGTTTCTTCCAAGGCCATAGTTATGGTTAGAAAGTTCTTTACATCTAATCTAAGCCATATCACCCGTGCCTTTAATCCCTGGCCTATGTGGGCAGGGCTAGGGGAGCCGAACTCTGAGCCAATGGCTCGATTTTCACGTGGACAGTAATGAGTAAATGCAGGAACACTCACGGTCATTGCCATGGATGATCTGGAAGTTCTTCACGGAGGCCTGTGTGACACGCCCATGGAAGTTGAGTACGTAGGACTGCGTGTCGTCATTCCAGACAGGTGTCTTGTTTTGCAGCTCAATGATACTCTCCGTGTTCTTATTCTGCCAGCGTGCAAGCAGCGTCTCATGCTCCTGGGAAAGCAGCCTCACCTGAGACATGCCCAGGCCTTGGCACTATGCCACCCCCAAAGGGAGAGCTGCCCCAGGGGCGGGAGTCCTTAGACTTTCCTAGACCCCTACGGCTTCTCACACTGAGCCTCCTGGACACGGACACACCAGCTGGAGATCTGCCCTCAGAAGCTCATGCAGAGGTTGGGATGATGGGAAGGACTGGGGCGGGGCAGAGACTCACATTGCGGGGCCGGATGGAGACTCTCTCGTGAACCATGTTCATGCCTGGGACAATCACACTCATCTTCCGTGGCCCCTTAAAACCTAAGACGTTTGTCTCCTGAGAAAAAAGAGAGAACTCAACAGTGGCCATCCGAGGACTACTTACTACTAGAGAGACCGGGAGAAAGGGAATAGATGAGCTAGTTCTCATCATCTCTACTAGAATGCCTAATAGGCATCTCTAAACTTAACATGTGTCTAAAAGCTAGCTCCGGAATCCCGCCCAAACTAGCTCCTTTCACAATTGTCCTCACTTCGGTTAACAGCAACTCAGTTCTTCCTTTGCTCAGGCAAACTACGTGGGGTCATACTTTCTCGTACACCCTACCTTCTCACCCATCAGCAAATGCTATCAGTTCTACCTTCAAATTAGATCCAGAATCCAACCACTTTTCACCATCACCATCCCTCACAGATGACAGTAATAGACAATGTGGATTCCTTGTTTCCATTCTTGGCCCTCTCCCCCTCCTCCCTGTCATCTCTTCACACAGCAGGGAGTGAAGTCAGATCCTTTTCCCCCTAGTTCACTCAGAGTAAAAGCTGAAGGTCTTACCTCAACCTGCAAGGCCTCATATGATATGGCCCCATTACCTCCCCCTTGTCATCACTCATTCTGCTCCCCCCGACTATTCCCCCTCCACACCAGACATCGTTCACTTCTTTCTCGGCTTCGCCCAAGTGCTACCTCAGTGAGAGTGGTACCCTCCTGCCCTCCTTCCTAAAAGCTCGCGCACACACCTGGACACTTCATATTCCTCCTCCCTGCTTTATTTTTTTCTTCTTAGCACTTTTCAGGCACATATTTATTTTGCTTATTTTTCTGTTTTATAGCTTGTCTCTCCCACTAAGGGTTGACGTCCCATAAGAGTGTAAATTTATGTCTCTTCTGTTCATTACTATATCCTCAGTGCCTCTAAAGAGTACCTGGAACATAGCTGAAGCTCAGTTAAGTATCTGAAGAGATTTGGGATGCCTCCCCAAAGTTGACCAGCAGGTGGCACCATAGGATCATACTAAATAGCTATGGATCGCCAATTAGCCTCTGTGAAGTGCCCATGCCCAGATTGACTGGGGTACCTACCAATCCCTCATTTTAAAATGAAGTGAGATCCCCTGTACTTATATTCCAGTTCGGTCATTTAAGAGCTGTGGGACATTTGCAAGTGACCCAACCTCTATGCTTTAGTTTCCTCATCTACATAATAAAGAAAATAGGATAGAGCTTTAGTCTGAGCTTTCAGTGAGATGATTATGCAAAGGACCTTGTAGTCCATGCAGGATGCTGGAGAGAAGGCTGAAGGGATACACTGAAAACAGCCCAGCCCTCCTGCCGCCTCCTTTTCAGGAGGCTCCTGGGCTGGGCTGCAGAGGGCCAGACCCGGTTCCCAGAGCTCTTTAAGGCAAATGGCCAACTGTGGTCTGAGCTCTGAAGAGAGGAGAGGGCCTGGGACAGGAGCCACGCCACAGGGAGCAGCCTCCCTCTGCACAGCCTTGTTGACCCACAAAGATAGATGGGTTGGCCCACAGATCAGACAAGTCCTGAGTGTCATGTCTAACTTGGAGACCAGAGACCCAGGACCCAGGACTCACGTAGCACACAGCTGCCAGCTCCTGACGCAAAGTTCCACTTTCCAAAGTTGAGGATGATGCCTTCTGAGGGTTGACTCCATTGTCATAAATGGTGAACTTAGTGCCCATGAGGTTGGACCTGAAGGACAAGCACACTCAGTATAGGGTCATGTACCCTCTGGCCCAGGGTAGCAACCACCTCAAAAGAGTCTGTCCTATGAGGAGCCTGCAAAGCATCCTGGGCTAGGCCAGGATAGACCTGGAGGCCTACTGCTCACTGAATCCCCATCTTTGAGGGCAAAAGGCCTGGACTTGCTCTGAGTTGAATCAAAGAGCATCTCTGTTCAGTGAGGGAAATTGGGGGAGGTAAATCTGAGTCCCACAGAAAGTTTCCCTGGAGAAACAGGAGTGCTTGTCTCATGGGAGGTTAGCAAACAGCATGGCATCTGGCAAGACTGTAGAGGGGACTTAGCACTCCACAGAGACTGGATGAGATAGATCTCTGTCCTCTGTAGCCTCAGCCTTGGCCCAGTCCCTTCTCCAGCTTTGGCTTCTTACCTCTCAGCTTGACTTATGCTCCCCAAATCTGGCACTCTATTCCTCAGCAAACCCTCCTCCCACCAAGGCTAGCTCATAGCTTTCCCCCGACCCCAAGGTTGCTCTCCCTTCCCTCAAGGCCTCACTCTCAGCCCTACCCCTTGGCACTGCAGCCAAGGCGGCTCCTCCATGGTGGCCTCTATCATCAGTGACATCCTAGAGTCTGATCCGTCCCTGTCAGTGGGCCTGTGCTCCACCTGACTGGATCAGCTTAGGGTGGGGTATGAGAGGCCCATCTCCAAGTCTGGTTCTAGGCTGGCACAGACCTAAGCCTGTGGTTGGACCTGGTGGACAGAGAGAATCCTGGGAGAGGATCTAACCCCTGGCCCTGGATGTCCGTCAGAGACAAGAGATGCCTTCCAGAGAGCCTGCCCACCCTTCCTGGGGGAGTGCTGGTACCGCAGTTTCCCGATGTAGCTGTCCCCTCCTCGAGACAAGTCTGTTGGGTCTACAGAGATGAGGTAATTGGAAGTTTTACTCTTCTTTCTCTTCCTTCCCGCCAGGAGGAACACCTTGGGGAGCACAGTAAGGTCACGTTTCAGGCTTGGTTTCTGGTCCATACACAATTGTGGGTGCCACTCACACGTGCACCCACATGAGTGACCCTCCCTTCCTTCAGCTCCAGAACAGTGTGTACATGTGAATGCACAGCTAACACAGAGGCATGCACTGACCAGGCACGGGGGCTTCTGTCTCGGGGGGAACTGAAAGGCCAGTGTTGGATCTGAGGCTTTCAGTCACAATCCAGCCCCAGGACCTCAAGCCTGCCCAGGTGCAAGTGCACGTCCAGGCCAACCTCACCTTCTTCCCATCCTCGCGATCCAGGTGTAGGAAGTAGGTGGGGTACATCCCCCGGTCCATCCCCTTCTTGTCCCGTGTGATGCGGCACTTGATGGTGATACCCTGGGGGGCTGGCCTCAGTGCGAACTCCTCAAGATCCTGGACCTCAACATCCGCTGCAGGCTCAGGGGCTGTTGGGCTGGGGGCTGAGGCTGCCTCCTACCAGGGACAGAAAGGGAGCCTGAGCCCTGGGGACCCTGACCAGCTGAAACTGGAATCCAGAACTGCCCCCTGATGTGGTGGTGAAAGACAAGGCGGGGTTCTTGGATGTGGGCCTGGCCCGCCTGGCCTGCCTGGCCCTGGGGTTGGCAACTAGCTTCCCACCCTGTCCCTCACCTAAGTAGTCCCTGGGGGTGGAAACGGAGGATATGGGCAGGTTCTCAGAGGTCATCCTGCCCAATTCCTGCTCCCCACACCCTCCTGGCCTGGCTGAAGAAAACAAGAGGCAGAGAGGAGGACAGAAGAGCCTAGGCCAGAACTCTTGACAGGCACCTGGGCCCAGCCTCTGGCCCAGGAAAAGCCGCTCGCCAGCATCTCTCCACACTCAACTCCCTCCAACCTGGATGACCAGCTCTCGGAATGCTGACACCCACCCTCCTGCCAGGCATAGAGGCAGCTCACTCACCCTGATGGACTTCCTGCTAGTTGCAGAGCTGGGACGGGTGTTGCTATTTAACTGGGAGGAGCTAGAGCTGTTCTCATCCTCATCATCCTCTTCTTCATCAAAGCTCATGCTGCTGGAGATGCCTGGGCCAGGCAGAGGAGCAAGAAGGGATGAGTGGTCACAGAGACACACCCAGACACCTGTTCACAGGCACCGAGTCACCCATACCTGCATGCACACAAGCACAGAGCCATCTGCGCACACATGCATTCACACGCACTCCCACACATACATCCAGATACACACAGGACACTCGGGTGCATGCTGGGACTGGTCAGGATGCTAGCGGTGTGCGTCCCCCTCCCCCAGCTTCAGCTCAGTCCTCCACCAGAGCCCTCCTCTCAGCAGTCTCAGTGCCCATCTCCTGTGTAGCGAGGCCTGAGTTGAGATCACCTTGTGCCAAGAGCCTCCATTTCTGGCCTCAGGCTACAGGCCATGGAAGATGCCAGGAAAGGCAGCTTCCTGCGCCTGAAGTACTGGGCCAACCACTCCTCTCCCTGGCCTGCCCGCGGCCCTCTGTGTGCTTTTCCCCACCTGGAATGCCATTCCCAGCCTCAAGTTGCCCCAAAAGCCCTCTCTCCAGGAAGCCGTCCCCTGGACTGATCCCCAGAATGTGTGGCACTGCAGGGCTTCCCTCTGCCACCCTGTGGCAGGGGCTCCTTGGGGCAGGGCGCCTGGTGGGGAAACTATCTGGGCAGCAGGTTTCCTGGGAGGATGCGCCCTGCTGCTCAGCATCCTGGCCCTGCAACCCCAAGCTTAACAGCTAAGGAACGTTTTACAAAAGGAGTTTTCAAAGGAGCCAAAGGGCAAAGAAATCTGTCCCCACGCCTGGGCCTCCCTCGGGGGCAGGTGATATGGGTGGGGAACAGGGCTGTGCTGTGGGCTGGCTACTTACCCTAGTTCACACTTCTTTCCTTTAACTTGGCCTTATCAGAGGCCCCTGCCCAAGTTTCTCATTGGTCTCCAAGTGTGCCCCCCACTAGGGTCTGGGAGGGGCTGGAACAGACACAGGAGGGCCATGCTCCCCGAGAAGGGTGCATCTGAGAACCTGGGATGGAGCTTTGGGGGTGTCGCTAGACCCCGCGGGGCTCACCCTTCCTCTGCATCGTGGCACGGAGGTCCTGCCCTGGGCCGTGGGCCCCCGCCAGCTGCCGTCTCCCCTGCGTCCTGGGCGTGGTCCGACTGGCCCACAGTCAGGATCTGCACTGGGCCTCCGGCCTCAGGCTTGTCTTCTGCCGGAGCTGCTGGCCCGCCGGTGCCTGCAGGCCACGGAGAGTCCTGAGTCCCTGAGTCCCCATGGGGGGTGGGAGGGGGAGGGACGCTGGATCCTTAGATGTCCATGAAGTGGGTGAGGGATGAGTGGGTGGGCCCTCTGCAAAACTTCATTTACGAGGCTGACTTTTAAAAAACCAATGACTGCTGTCAGCCTTTTAATGATGGGTAAGCTATGAGGGAACATGGGCTTTGTTTCCTCTGCTCTTGCCCCAAATTAGTTGCCGAGGGTTGGTTGGAAATGCCTCACATTCCTAGGCAGATGGCAGCGGGTGGCAGCCATCTACGAAGCCAACTGCACGGTGCAAAACAAGATGGTGTACAAGGATCCACCCAGACCATAGCCAAGGTCATCTCTAGCTCTCTCTCATGCGCGCTCTCTCTCTCACCTACAAATACAGTAAACACACACATCATTCAAAAACATATGGGGCCCCTTGAAAAAGACTGAGGCTGGCATACACTCGCCTTCCCAAGTGGAGGCTCTCCCATCCCAGTCAACCCCCCCACCCCAAGGTGCCACACCTTCAGTAACAGAAGCAAGGCCTGGCCCACTCAGGTGGCAGCCACCTGCTGGCTGGGCTATGTCCCAAATGCAACACAGTGCCAAAAACACCAATGGACCAGAAACCTGGACCTGACACTCCACTGTCTGACCGCGCATGACCAGAGGCCTGGAGGTCACTGCCCAGGCACAAGGTTGAGGAAACAGAGTGTCTAGCCAGGAGAAACAGGACTTGGGGCCAGGGCCACTGTAACTGTCCTTGATCTCAGGTGGTTTTTTTCTGGGGAGAGAGAAGCAGAGGAAATAGACTGGTCTGTGGGCACTGCGGGTGGAATTGGGACTAGAGTCTCAAAAGGCCACGTGGTGACTGGGAGGCTGCATAAGGATGGGGCAAAGGCCCTGGGCCTGGGAGGCGGTGAGGTGCTCAGGCTGAGCATGGAAAGGGGCTTCCTGGGCCACAGCTGGGCTGGACTTACTTCCTGGCAGTATGGAAGGCCTGCCCACACCTGCAGGCCAGCCCAGGGGCCCCATGAGCTAGGCCTGTGCACCCGCTCGGTGGGGCCCTGAGTGCCATTTGGTTCCTTCACCGAGGCCTCCCACCCTGTCCCTGACCTCCAAGTCTGGAGGCTACGCCTCCCCCAACACCACAGCAGGGGCCAGGCCTCCTGAGGAGGGCTGTAGGGAAGGCAAGCCAACCTTTGTGCTTCCCCTTCTTCTCCTTCTTAGAGGCCCCACCCTGGCCCCCTGCTGCAGCTGCTGCCTTCGTTCTCTTGGCTGAGGCTGGTGCTGTCGGGCGGGCAGCTCCTAGCGGCACACTGGCAAGTGAGTCGGCCTCTTGAACTGCTCAGCAGAGCCACGTAGGGGGAGGGAGAGAGAGAGATGGGCGCTAGTGAGACCAGAGCTCCACAAGGACACACTTCCCAGCATATGTCCCAGGCCCCCCACCAGCACCCGAGTCCACCAGGGCCTCTGCACCACCCAGCGCTACCAGACAAAGGTGCCCAGGGCAGGCTGAGCTGGAAGGAGGCAGTACCCTTAGCCCAGTGTGACTAAGTCTAAAGCTTGGCCTATGTCATGATCACCCACGAAGCAGAGCGGTCCAAGTTCTGCAACCCAAGCAAACCCACTGAGCCTGGGCAGCGGAAGGGAGAGTGTCTGGGAAAACGCAGGCCATCAAAGATGGTGATGAAGACTGGAAAAGCTGCATCTCTGGGAAGAGACCTCAACTCGGGCGAGCACCCCAGGGAGCCTGCACTGGCCCTTAGTGGACAAGCCCACAGGAGCCGGCAGTGCCAGAGCCCTGTGAGGCCGGAGAGTCATTCTAGGACATAAGCAACTGCGCACAGTAACGAGAGAGCTTGGAAGGGTCACAGCTGGACGGCCTCTGAATTTTCTATGCCAGAATCCCAATCTGCTCAAAGTCCCACGATGGTTTCTCATTGCTCTTAAGGCCAACATTCTCCTGTCTGGCTCCTCCACCTCCTTCCCCTTGGCTTACCTGCACACTCCTCACCTCCTGTTGCCCCCCTCCCCCTGCCCCCAAGTCCCAGCCACATCATGCTCTTCCAGGGCCTTGTGTGCACTAGACTCCCACAGGGGCCTCGTTCTAGCTGTCCCACTGCCTAGGCCTGCCCTCATGACTGCCACGCCATCCCACTATCTCCTACTCATTCTGCAGATTGCAGCCCCTCAAGGCAGCCTTCTCTGACCCCCAGCTGGGAGCGGACGCTCCGCCGTTCATGCACAGCACCTGGCTTCTTTCTGCAAAGCACACCTGTGACAATCTGTTTAACACTCTCCTCTCCTACACCATAAGAACCACGAGACAAAGTGACTGATTATGCCTGTTTGTGCTCCCCCTGAACCCCCAACCTCTAATCCAGAAGCTGACACAAAGTAGGCCCTCAGTAAATGTTTAAGAACTAGATGAATGGATATATATACATATGTGTGTGTGTATATATATATATAAAATGAATGAGCATGGCCAGTAGGTCAAAAACTTTACCAAGATAAACCATAAATTCTGGTTTTTGTCAAACTCCCTCACCCTCCTCTGAGAATGAGCCCCTTGTATGTAACACCAAGAGCCGGCAGAGGAGGCAGCTAATGCTGGAGGTGGGGTAGGGGTGCTCTGGGTAACACCAACCCCAGGTCAGCCAGCCACCTGCACAGCAGCCTCCTCAGGGCTGGGCAAGACGGCGTCCCCAGAGAAGCAGCATGGCCCAGCCTGCTCTGCAGTCTCAGCAGGGACTAGCATGCGGCTGACTGGACCTTGGAATACCATGGCTGCTTCACTGTGCAAAGCCCCAAGACAAAGAGTTTTCCTCACTTACTGGGGAGGAAACAGACCACAGAGTGTGATTTGCTCACTGTCACAGGTGGGCAGGTGACCACTAGTGGCATGATCAGAAACTGTCTTCAGACTGTGGTCATTTCTGCAGGCCTGGCACAGTTCAATACTCAAGAAACACCGGCCCAAATGACTACACACGAGGGACTTGCAGGACTCTCTCAAAGTCTCAAGATGCTGGCCTCTGATGCCCACAGGGCAGGCCAGGCTCCACAGGACCCACAACGGCCGGTGCCGTTCTCTGCAGGTCACACCTCCATGCCTGGGATGGTGCTTACAGGGGAAGTGTGAGGAGGCGGCTGCCAGGAAAGGGTGGGGCCAGGGGCCAGTTCTGCATGGAGCAGCTGGGGCTGCGTGTCCAAGACAGCAGAGCTGGGCCAAAGCCCCTGTCCCCCTCCTCTGAAGGGCCCTCTCAGGTAGAGTACAGACATTCACGCTCTGGCCCAGGATGCCGAACTGAAGGCCACACAGGAGAACTACTATGATGGAGCTTCCTATCAGGAGGTGACATAACAGGGTGGAAAGGCCATGTGGAGTCTGACAGGCCTGGGTGCAAAGCCTCACTCTGGTGGGAAAGTTGGTGACCTCTTCAAAGCCCATCTACTTAACGGTCATGTGGGATGAGTTATTGTGAGAAATGAGATAACACGGGCAGAAGACCTAGCACCGTGCCTAGCCTCTGGCAAAAGCCCTCAGACAGCCTTTATTATCACGACATGAATGGGCTTCCTCAGTGGGATGAGGACGCACACAGGGCACCAAGCTGTCCAGGATGCTGTGCCAGGAGTGAGCACTAGGTTTGCCCTCCACGGCACAGATAAGGGGACCCAGTGAGCTAAGGGCTGGGTTAGTGGAGCCTGTGAGGCTGTGGGGTAGGGGTGTGGGGAGGGCCCCGCAGTCAGCCCTGAGGTGAGGCAACTACCGTGGCTCGAGGTGGCTGGAGGCTGCAGGCCCTGAGGAAGCCACAGGAAGGGAGAACCATGGTTGCTGAGGCTCCTTCCAACTGCAAAAGCCAGATGCTTGCCACCGTCTTGGAGCTACCAGCTGACAGAGAAGCCACCAGGATTACCTGCACCAGCAGGGGGCAGTGGGACTGAGTGTGAGTCCTTCCTTTGGGATCAAAGAGACCGACCCTCTGCCAGGCCTGGGGTACTCTGAACCCAAGCTCAGGGAGGTGATGGAGCCCCACCCCCCACCACCACACTCCCAGGAGGAGCTGCAGAGAATCCCCTGCCAAATGAGCTCTTCGGAGAAACAGTGTGCAAAGACTGAGTGCTGGAGGCTGCCGGACACCACGGCTCTGGGCAGGGACCTGAGGTCAGAAGCCAGGTAGACTGAGGGTGCAGGGAGCCCAGGGACAGGAAGCAATAGGTATCTGTTGCAGGAGACACTAGCTGGTGTGGGATGTTAAGATGGATTCCTCTCAGGAGTCAGGACACTGGTGGGAATGGACCGTTCTGCACCTGGGAGCTGCCTCCTGCTCTCAGTAAAAAGTTTAGCTCTGAAACCAAGTCCATAAAGTTTCCGTTTCTGGCCCCAGCACCTGACCCAGGAGCCAACATCCTGGGCATATGCAGGAGTCCAGGGCTTCAAGTCTCAGCCGCCTGCCTGGGCTGGGTGACAGTCACCCTGGGTACACCATGACAGATGACCCCTCACCACCAGGTCAGCAAGAAGTCCCTGAAGGGTGTGGAGCCACCACACAGGGTCCTCCCCAGGCTGGCTGTCCCGAAGGCAGCATGTACCTTGGTAGCTGGTGCTGCCACTGCTGCTGAGGTAGGACTCCACCAGCGGGGCCTGCTCCTCTGACTGCCGGGCCCGCCGGCTTCGGGGCCGCCCATCAGCATTGGCCTGCACCATCAGGGGCTCCTGGCGCTTCTTCTTCTGCTTCTGCTCCAGCAGAGCCCGCTACGGAGGCACCGGACAGGCACGGAGGTGGGTGGGATGGAGAGGGCTGCCCACGGCCTCCACCCAGGGACGGCTCCCAAACTGGGAGTGGAGAGACAGCCTCGCTTGCTCAGCTCACTTCTAGAGGTCGCAATGGGGTCCAAAACCCACTTGGGGCCAAGGCTTCATGTCCTTGGCACCCCAAGACTTAGGTTGCAGGAAAAGGAGGCCAAATTCAGCCAATGTAGCTACCCCGGCAGGATCATAGCACACTCAGCCCTCCAACTGCAGTCACCCCAGATGCCTGCCTGGCAGACGCCCCATGGCCTGGGCAGAGCTAACGCTGAGCTGGTAGAGGAGAGAGCTGCTTCTGGCCCCCGCTCCCCAACAGTCAGGAGCACCCCAGGAAGGGCGCAGCCCTCTCGCTTTCCCCTTGGTGATGCCAGCCCAGACCCTAGCCAGGATGGCGTGTGCTGACCACCCTTCTTCCCGGCCCCAGCCTTACTCACCTGCCGGTCAAGCTTCTGCTGCCTCAGGTTGCTGCCCTCATCATCTAAGACACTGCAGAAAGAGAGGGGGGTATTTAGGGCCTGCCATGACGTGCCCAGATAGAGCTTAGAGCCCACCCAGCACATCTGTGTTCTTTACACCCCTCCCATCATGGCTGCTGGACAGGAGAGGGAGGAAGGGTAAGGCTACTATCGGGGAAGCTACTCCCTGGGAACCAGCTGGGACGAAAGGCCTTATTTCTGCCACTGGGAGCTTACCTCCTCCTGGGAGCCCTACAGCCCCAGGACTCCCCAGTCAGCCTGGCCCCAATGAGTACGGGAGACTTTCCCCTTGGGCGCATGAGCAGAGCCTGAGTTCCAGGGGAACCTGTCCAGAAGCACTGGGCAACAAGCCAAGCCCAAGACCAGGCTTCAGACCAGGGAACTGTTCCCTCCGGCTCCCCCTCAGCTCTCAGCAGCTCTTCCCCTCATCCTTCCATCCCTGCTGGAGGAGGCTGGGTCCTCTGGGGCAGACCTCTCCCCATCTGCTC
This sequence comes from Eonycteris spelaea, assembly GCA_003508835.1. Classification (NCBI taxonomy): domain Eukaryota; kingdom Metazoa; phylum Chordata; class Mammalia; order Chiroptera; family Pteropodidae; genus Eonycteris; species Eonycteris spelaea. The sequence continues at coordinate 1,057,624 of PUFA01000113.1, read as the reverse complement.
AAAGCAAACTCCTGGCTTTCTAGGTGGCTGAGTAGAGGTGCTCACACTGTTCAGCAAGGCTGAAGGTCCCCTCAATTGGGAGAGTGAAGCTAAGAGACAAACCAGTCCCTCTGGGCAGGACTAGGACTGGGTAGGGATGTCTACAGAGTGAACACAGCGCATCAACGCATGATCCAGCAACCAGCCACTGGGCCCTTCCCTGGCCACAGACACGGTACCAAGCAGCACCAGGGCATCAAATCCTTGAGTCCCCAAGGTCTTGGGACAGGCAGCGTTATCTCACACAGACTGGCCTGGCTTCCCAGGAAAGCAGAGAACAAGTAGGGAACTGGTGCTTCCAATTACTTAGCTTTCTTTCTAATCCAAGGCATATGTATGAAACCTAGGCCCAAAATTCTGTAAGACCCAAGGTCAGGACAGTGGGGTGGTGTTGGAGCCTGGGGACCTGAGCTCTAGGGACCCTCAGTTATGCTGGAGCCTGCCCCCAAACCAGACCTGTGCGTGGGTACTGGCACAGACATATCTGAGTACATGAGTTTGTAAGGCTGCAAGTGTATCTCGTGCACATGCACACTCTGGGAGGTGTCCAAACGTGTGAGTGCATCTACCTGGGTAAGCACATACCGGATATACATGCATGCAAACACCTGCTTAAGAAGGGGGCATGCTTGTGTGCAGGTGAGTACAGTGGAAGGGGAAAAAATGAGGTCAAATCACCCCCAAGGACAAGGTGAAGCCATTTCCACCTCCTCCAGAGATCGGCAGTAGCCCTTCTAGTTGGAACAATCACTGACCTGAAATGTCCCTTCAGCTCATCTAAATTACTTATGTCTCTGTGTGCTGAGGGACCCAGCCAAGAGTAGCTGGAAGTTCATGGATCACAGGCAGCCCACCACCACCTGCCTGGACACAACTGATAAGGATTCTGCATATTTCTAAGTGGCAGCCACCTTTCCTGCCTGCCATCTGGGAAGGCCTTTCCTGGTTCTCATGGGCTGCTCTGCACTCAGAGGAGCCCCAGCTGTGATCTGGGGCCGTGCACAGAACAGCCTCATTCCCCAAACCCTCAGCTGCCAGAGCACAGTAGAAAACACTACCCAACACACATGCTTCTAAGTCAGACCTCAGGCTTCCTAAAATTTCCCACCTGCCTAAGAGCACACAGCTGCACTGGGACTCCCCGAGAACCAGAGAATAGGGAACCAGCGCCTAAGAACTCAAGCTAACAGGGCTGCTCAAAGTGTCCCCTCACAGAAGGCATGCACCACAGGCTGGAGAGTGGCAGCAGGACTTCTGAAGAAAGGGGAAGGTACTGGAGTGGGCAGGATGCCCAAGGGCTCTACCAGGTCTGGGAGACAACAACTCTTCCACCCGAAGTCAATGGCCTGACTGAGTAACACAAGGGCAAAGCATGTGCTCACACACTGACTTCGAAAGGTCGGTCCCAAACACCACTGTCCACCACGGCCTACTGTGTGAGCGGTGCACACCCATTCAGGGTCCCCAGGATACAGATGAAAACTGCAACCTGGGCTCTGTGTGGCACCTGGCTGACAGGAGCAATGGGGCCTCAGATCTGTGTTCTCCTTGCCAAACTCTGTGCCTAGGCACGCACAGGGCAGCCTGTAATCCCAGTCCTGTGCTTGCTGGTAGCCTGGCCCCAGGAGCTTGTGTCACCTCTGCAAGACAGTACCGGCTCCCCTTCGTGCCAGCAGGAGAGGCCATTTCATGGCTTTTGGGGATGATACAAGCCACCCGCACTTTCAGAGAGCAGGGCCAGTGGCAGTCACCTGGGTCATCCCTGGCACCAGGCTTGGCTAAGAAGAAAAAAGATAATCTCCATAGTGCATGGGTCATTTAGAAAAGGGGACATCCAGCTGAGACAGAAGCTCACATTAGCAAAGTCATCTCTGGAACGGCTGGGTCACAGCGGCTGCTTGATGCTTGACTGACAAGAGGTGGTTCTAGCCAGTGGCCTCACTGCCCAGTGTTCCCATGATGTCCTTATCTGTGCACAGGGGGGTGAGGGGGGGTGCAGGTGTGGAGGGGGTGGTTTCCTACCACAGGCCACTGCCCCACTGCCATGGGCTTTCCATGCAAGTTACGCCAGGGGAAGGAGGCTGTTTTCCATGAAAACATTACTTCCTCTTCCTCTGTCCCCACCTGCATTCCCTTATGGGGGTTAAAGAGCTGCAAGCTTTAATAATGCTGGTCCCCAGCTAAGATTATAGGTAGAACAGACTTAACCACCAGCCTTCAGAGAGAAATGGATGAATACAAAGGCTGGGCTTATAAGGAATTCCAGATGCCCTGGGAGTGCCTAGAGAGCCGTCCACCACCTCACTCCACTGCGGTAGAGCGGCAGGAGGGATGGCACAGGGCTGGGGCGGCAGCAGGTGCTTGGTGAATAGGAACATGCCTGGCTGATCAAGACCACCCAGGAGGCCGGCAGGAATCCACCTAAATGAGGGGGCTCCAAGACCAGGCATGGCGATGGAGGGAAGCAGGCTCCTGGCACAGCACGGTGTTCCTCGGAGAGCTGCAAAGGTCTGAGGTGGACCACAGTCACCTCGCAGGGATAAGCTTGTACTGGGTGCGTGTTTCTGCCTGACAACAATGTGTCTGGATCACACAGCATCGGTCCCTGGTGAGCAACAAAGAACCTGCAAACAGCGGCGGGTAGTGGAGAACAATGACAACAATGTGGCTGTCTCCAAGGAGAGGACTGGAGCTCCTCTCACCTCCTCAGCAGGCCCAGCCGCTCTCCTCCCCCTCCCCCACCTCCACCCGCCACCAGATGGCCCTGCCTTCTCATCTCCCACTCCGGCACCTTTCCTAGGCATCTTCCTTTCTCACCAATACGCCCAGCCCGCCTCTTTCTCATGGGCACTGTCCTAGGCAGCTTTAAACGATAACCATGAAAGGAGACAGTAATGGCTTTTTAATGACTCGCGCTCCAATTATGGAACCACTGCCAAGCCCAGGCTGCCAGCTGCAGCCCCGCCAGGAGACTCGGACGGGAGACAGGGCACTGATGGATGGGTCTTCCAGCCGATCCTGGTGGCTTCTTCATTCCGATCACCTCCTGCTGGGGGCTGGACCAGAGAGGCCCAGGAAAGCACCAGCCACCGGCTCATGAGAGTCCGAGAAACCTGGTCTGCTGTGTCCACCAATCCATCCACTCTGCCCAGGACCAACAAGGTGGCCCTTTTACCTCCCAGGAAGACAGCCCCTCAGCATCCCCTTGATTCCCCTGAGGAGCAAACAGGTATCTGAAGAGCGAGTGAACCACACTCGACGACAAATGAAGGCAAGGGCACCTCTCCCGTGGGCTGAAAAAGCCAGACGCAGCCAACATATTTAAGAACTGGTCCCCGCCCCCAACACACACATGCACTTCTTAGACCCACCCTACATGCTCCAGCTAATCCACCTGACCTGACCAGAGCCCAGGGGCCAGGCCAACCTATGGACAGACACACTTTCCATGCCCACTCTGCCCTCCCCTTCCTGCCCTCATGGTTCCTCCTCAGTCGTGGTGGAAGTTGCCCCTACCGGACCCAGGAAATCAGAAAAGTAGGCTAAAGACCACCTAGGGTGCCTGGTTGCAACTCTGTGCCCAATGCCAATGCCACATACCCTCCCCGCTCTGGTAATTCAGAACTGCTGGGGAAGATACCTCAGACTCAATCCCCCACCTCACTCTCTTAAAGCACCTGACCCAGGCCATGCAAAAGGCATTCACGAACCATAGAGAACAAAAGAACAAAAAAAGAGGGGAGTCACTAAAAGGCCGGAAGTATGCAGATGTGGTCTTATGTTCGGACAGGGGAAGAAATTACAGTCTGCCGATCAGTGAGTCAACATAAGACCCAGGTAAGACTGTGGAAGGGGTTAACTGGACAGCTGGGGGAGGGAGGGTTAGTGACCACTAGGAGCAAGCCCAAGTTCCCAGCAAGTCAGGGCACACGTCCTCTGGCCTGTGGAAGAAATGGGAGCGCAGTACAGCCAGGCTTCACGTGGAACTGCAGAGAACGGAGATGGTAACTTGTGGGCAAGATGAGGCATTGTAAGTGGAAAGCTCGTCCAATTACACAAATACTCGAAGGTTTTTGCAACAATGGATCACGCCACAGTCAAAGAAGGTCTTCAGTATGATGCTTCTCTTGGTTAGCATGTTTACTGATGACCTGAAGACAAGGCGGGCCTCTCAGCAGACTTACAAGACAAAGTAGAAGAGACACTAACTGTTCACTCCGACAGCAGGAACTCAGAAGGCTTCGGAAATTAAGCAAAGAACGTCACAAGTGTAAACTTAACAGAAGGTCAGGTCTTAGTGGGTCTCAACACCCAGGTCTTGCCCACCCACACAGGCAAGACAGAGGTGACAGGGCTTGTCATCAGCCTGAGGGAGGACTTCGGGGTTTCGTTTACAGAGACCTTTGAGGTGAGCAGTCAGTGAGTCAAAGTCATCCCATGAGGATGGGGAGGGCTCGAAACCTGCACCAGGACAGTCTCAATCGGTTGGTGCTGGACAGGTGACACCTGGGACACTGCCTGCAGCTCCAAGACCCGAGCTGGGAGAGGGCAGAGACCAGCCCGAGGGTATCCGCAGGTCCCTGTCCCTGAATCACCTCTATCGACCTTGTGTTTCCTCTGCTTCTTCAACTGCAGAGAGTAACAAGACACACCCTGAGGGAGCTTGGGGAACGAGTGGAGAGATTTTCATCTAGCTCTGCTCCTCTTCACTGTCACCAGGTGAAGCGGTGGGCTGTAGCACCCAGGGCACCTCTGAGGCTACCCCAGAGGCAGAACAGCAGGAGTCAGGAGTCTTGCTTCATCAGTAGTCATTCTGCTGCCCAGAAAGCAGGGTAAGGACATGACAGGAGGACCCTAACAATGACCAAGAGGAGGAGGTCCCAGAGAACATGCTCGGGTTCGCCCCCAGGGAGACCTTTCTCCTGGCCACAGAGAAAGTATCTCACGGAGGGCTGTACACAGGGATGCACAGGAGCATTCATGCAGGACTCCACGGCCTGTAAGGGCCCTTCCAGCCTAGTTCTGTGACCTAGAGACTCCAGGAAGCCCCTCCGTGAAGGGAGAGTGCTGTATCCCTCAGGTGTGCTGAAGACCTGGCGTAGGGCCAGGAAGGCTAAGAGGGCCTAAAAACTACCCGGGGATGCCACTTTGATTCAAAGCGGCATCTGTCTGTGCTGTGTCCTGCTAGGCACCCAGCTGAGCACCAGACGAGGTCCCTGCTCTCCAGGTGTTCATGGCCTGGTAAGGGAGACACCAGATAACAGCCGCAGGACCATGCAGACAGTACTGAGGACAAGGCCAGACATTGCTCCCACCCAGCACAGCCCCTCCTCTCAGTGATCTACCTTTGACTCATAAAAGGTCGTTAACTAGGGGTATTTAACAGCTCTCAAGAACATAAGTGAAGAGAAATGGCAGAAGTGGAATTAGATGTAATAGGAAAAAAGGCAACGATTATTCCATTTGTTAAACTTTACAAACGAAATGGCTCCCTTCTAAATCAGAATGTGAGATTAACCCATGATCATTATAAACTGAACCATAATTACCCTTAAGAAGATTATCAGCAACTGTCATTGCTTCAAAGAAAATGAGCCAGGCCCAGGGAACACAGGTGCAACCATCATCACAGAGAGAGCAGAACCCCAACCAGCAGAGCTAACAAGAAATGCACTCACCTCTCGCCCCCAAACCAAATGACACATTCCAGCTGACATGCTGTGACATTAATGAAACCTCATGCCAAAGCACGTGCATGCATGCCCATCCCCCTCATCTGCAAGTAAACGGCCTTGCCTGCCTCCTGCCCCAGTTTTCTCTGTGATCAGACAGGCATGTGGCTGTGACTGCAGTAAGCAGCCCAGTTAATGCAAGAGGCAACGTGCATCTCCTCTCAGCCCAGGTTTCCCCATTCTGGAAGCCTACACTCCAGGTCTGGTGCTTTACCAGGCTCAGTGCATCCTCAGAAAGACCCCGGCAAAGCAGGAGAGATCCTGGCAGAGTGACAGAGCAATAGGACAGCAAGTGGGGCAGGGCCGCACAAGTATCAGACTGCTCTGTAGGGCCAAGCTTTCAGGGTGGCAGGATGCTGTACTCCAGGTGGAAGGTGTGAGCCCAAGAAAGGAAGAGAGGTAGAGAATTGGGCCTGGGCTGGGCAAGTGCCAAATCACTCGCCGCTGCACAATGCCACTGCCCTAGGCACTCAATGGAAGAGAGCATTTCCCAGAGATGATCCACCTCCCTAGGTCTCTATTTCCCAGAGGCAGGCTTAACCCTCCCCAGTCTGAGGCTAACTTTTTCTAAGACCCATGAGATCACTGTACAACTTGCTTTGGTCCTTGGCTCCTGGGAGAGGCTTCCTTGAACCATGAGCTGGTCTGGCCCCCAGCCGGACAGATCCTAGACATGCCATCATATCCACAGCCACAGTGCTGTTCCCTCTCTCCCTTCCTCCTAAGTCAGTGGCCACCACTCTGCCACATGTATCCCCCTACAGGTATTTCCACAGTGCCAAAGGCCACCAGCCCACAGGAGCTATCCAGGCATCTCTGCTAGGTGGCAAGAAAAGGTTAACGGTACTTTGTAGACCTGTACTATCTTCTAGAAGGTCAGCTCACATGTGTCAAGAAAGCCAGGATACTCCAGGGACTACCTGTGCCCCTAGCCTAAATGCCCTGGGGGGTGGCAGCTCTTGAGTCAGCCCAGTCCCCTGATGGGACTATCTCCCTGGTCTAAGTGAGGCTCTGAGATGTGACTGCATGTCTGCAGGAAACCCTATGGGTGAGCTGTATGTTGGTGGGAAGGGCACCCACAAATTCTAACTTGGGAAACCCTGAAGCCCCAAAGGGAACCAAAATTAGAAACAACAATTCTCAAGAGAAACCTTGAATCTCCAGGACAGTGACAGGTGCTTGTTTGCAGAAGGATCTGCTTTAACAAGCCTCAGGCGGTTTCAGCTGGTTTCCATTTTGGATGCTGTCTGGACAGACTCACAGAAGAGCTGTCAGAATTATTCTCTATCAGGGACCAGAATCAGATCCCTTCCAGAGAGCAGGCGGTTACAAGGCAGGTCTTGAAGATCTGTTCCCACCACCCACGGGCATGTGTACTTGGGCAGGCAAGAACACAGTGGACCCTAGAAGTCTGGGACCCTTTTTACACACATGCCTCTCTGGGAAGCCTCCAGGCAGCTCTGTAGCCCAAGGCAACCAAAGAGCCAATGGGGGCCAAGGATCTCGCGCTGCCATGGCAATCAGCTCCTTTCTAGTGGTAATGGAGAGAATGGGGTAGAGTGGATGGGGAAAGGCTTGCACCTGTGTGAAGCCCCAGAGACCCCTTTCCCTCCTCCCACCACAGGTGAGAAAACCCAGCTGTCCTTGGGACAGACCACAGCATCTGGGATCACAGGGTGGCGGTGCTTTCCTCAGTGTGTCTGGGTTGTTGAGTGCTCTTGTGCATGTAAAGGCAAATCAAGGTACTGTGAGTTGGTTGTGTGTCCACTGTTAGCAAGTGTATTTCTGAGTATCTGAAAGACATGAGTAGTACTTGTGAGTAGGTAGGTGTCAGGTATTCTCCAAACACAAGATGTGTATGTGTGCAGGTATGTAGCACTGAACTGGTGTGAGTGTATGCGTGTGTGGAGACATGGTGCATGTGTATGTGAGCCGCCTGTGCACTTGGTTCAGAACAACTGTCTCCAGGAATTCTCGCTTTGAGAGTGTGAACCTACCGGCAGGAGCATCTTTGACCCAGTGCACCAGCGTCCTGTGGGTGCATGCCTGCAGATTACGGGTGTGTGCACTGCTATAATGACATGTGACCATGTGTGCAGGGCCTAGGAGGGGGCTCACAGCAGTGTGCGCTCCCTCCCCAGGTGGCAACACGAAGCTGCAGACTCAAAAAGGCCCAGGAAGGCCCAGGGCACTGGCCCCTTCCAGCAACCCTGGCGGGTAAGAGGTGGCGCGGGGCAGGCAGGTTCAGTCCACGGGGGCCCCCAAAGTTGGGGTAGGAAGGACCAGTGCCTCCAACCCACGACTCCGGTGATGGGCGAGATGGGAAGGGTATAGGTGCCCCGTGCCCCAGACCGGTGTCCTCTGCCTGCCCTGGGTCTGACGCCCTCGACCCTGCCCCACGCCTTCTGTGCACATACGCGACGCTTTTAAGGGGGGGGCCGCATCCCCTAGGTGAAGAGAGGGTGGGGACCTGCGCCCGCGTACCTGTAGGGAATCCAGTCCGAATGCTGCCTGGAAGTCATGTCTCTCGGGGGCGGGGCGGCGGTTGCGGATCCGGAGGCTGGGGGCCGGCGCGGGCGCCCTGCTCAGCTCCCGGGCCGCCCCGGGCCGCATCCTCCCGAGCCGGGGCGCTGGGCCCCACCGAGGCCCGCGCTGCACGCCAGGGCCCCGGCCGCGGGCTCGGCGAGCGCTGCCGGCGCTGTGCGAGGGGAGAAGCGGCCGAGAACGCGGGGCCGACGCGGGCGGGCGAGCGGCGCGCGCGCGCGTGGAGGCGGGAGAGGCGGGCCCGGCCGCCCTGCGCGCAGAGAGGGTCTCGGCCCGCGCGGAGGGACGGAGCGCGGCGTGGCTGCGGCGCCTGCCCCTCCACCCTTGCTCCGCCCCGGCGGAGACCCCACCCCCAGGCCGGCCCCTGCGTCCCAAACGCCCGAGCCCGCTTCCCGAAACCCTCGGGATCGAGGCTCCACACACGTGACTGCGCCCGCGCCGGCGCCCACCCTGGGACTGCGCTGCCACTGGGCGGGTCTCCCGACCTCCGGGCCTCAGTTTCTTTCTCTGTCAAACTGGGGTCATTCTAACACCTACCTACCTACCTGTCTCCACTAAGGGATGGGAAACCGCTGCTCACACTGGGGACGGGGCGGGGGAGTGGGGGTGGGTAGAGACCTGATTGTGCAGGAAGGGGATGCTGCCAGCAGAGGCCAAAAAAGGTCCTCGGGAATCTTCAGGTCCTAATCCCGGAGGCTGGCCCTCCCTCCTCCAGTCGCTCCCCCTCCCCAAGTTCTCACTTTCCCCAAGGGAGCCTTCTTGCTTCGGTTTTAGTAAAGGAGGTGATTCCTCACAGCAATCAAGGGAAGGATAACATTTACTGTCTACTGCATTCCAGGCCTTTATAAAGTTATATTATCTAATCTCCACAATAGCCTCGAGAGGCAGGTACTTATCTCTAGTTCCAAGAGAATAAAACCTTAAGAATGCTAAGATGCCCAAGAACATAAAGCCAGGAAGCCGATGGAACTGAAATGGAACCAGGGTCTCTGCCCTCCAAAGCCACACTTAAAAGGAGCAAAACCTTCTCAAAAATGATAATCTTAAAGTCTCCAAGTGCTGAGGAAGTCCTGGCTGTGACCAGCACCAACTCTAAAACTTGAAAGCAAGGCATGGGATGTTGAGGTGAAGGGCAGAGAATCCACAGGGGCAGGAGGAGGGCATTGGGGTATGGAAGCAGGGTGACGTCAGGTGATCAGGAGGCGTCTGCTTAGACGCAGTCTCCACATTATATGTAGGCACTCCCATGTGCACCCTGGATTCAACAGCACCCACCCACCTGCACCCCCACCCCAACCATGTCAGAAGAATGTCCATGCAGGGATTCCCTGGTGCTAAACGGGCTGTCATGATTGCATGACCCGGTGGGAGCGAGTGTGAGAACCAGCTGGGCTGAGGGAAGGCCCCATCATACTGCCCTGGGCCCACAGCCAGAACTCCAGCTAGGATTCTCCTAAGCCTTTCGGCCTTGCCTTTGACTATAAAAGCAATAACCAAGATATTTGGAGCATTTGCTGAGCATCAGGAACTGTTAGGTATATCTACATACTGTGAGCCATTTCATCCTCACAACTAACCTAGAAGGTAGATGCTATTATCATACCCATTTACAGCAGAATAGGCACAGAGAAGACAAAGATCTTGCCCCAAGTCACACAACTGATCAGTGGTGAAGCTAGGATTCACACATAAGTAGTCTGGGTCCAGAGCCCTTGCCGTTAGCCTCCTTCTTGCCTATCATAGTTCACATAGTGCACATGCACGCACAAGCACCCAGCCTGTCTCTCTAGGCTTTTGGAGTGCAGGACAGGTCCATGAGATCCATCTCTGTCTGGCACAGCATTGACACTCTCTGAAGGCTGTGACTTCTGATTATTTTTCAATTTCCAAGAGCTATCACTGTCACTGAGGACAAAGAACAGACAAAATAATCACCCTGGAGTGGGGTACAGGGGCAGAAAGTTGGGCTGCTGCTTGCCTACTGGGAGACTTTGCCTGGGCCTCTGTTTTCAGCCCTGTCAGGCTCCCAGGAGGGCAGCAGAAAGGGACTTGTCCCTGCCTTAGAGGTCAAGGCAGCATGGGAAAGCACTACCTAAGGGCCTCTAACCTTCAGGACCCAGGACCCATGGACAGAGCCCTGAAGAGACACAAGAGGCCAGCCCAGCCAGCCCTTTACCAGCAGTCCCCAACCTTTCTGGCACAAGGGAATCTAATCCTGATGATCTAAGGCCGAGCTGAGGCAGTGATGCTAGCACTGGGGAGCAGCTGCAAATACAGATGAAGCTTCACTCTCTTGCCGGCCACTAACTTCTTGCTGTGTAGCCCAGTTCCTAATAGGCCACGGACCACTACTGGTCCATGGCCTGGGGCGTTGCGCACCCCTGCTATAGATTACCCCTCCTAAAGCTGCAAACAGCTGACTAGAAGAGCCTAGAAGACTTCCTCTTCAAGAATTTGAGGCTGCTTTCCCCCTTTATTCTAATTATCTGACACTTTTAAGCAATCAGAATCACGTTGGAAGGTCTCAGGAGCCTAGAGTAATTGAATCTATTAAATAGACACTTTAAGTTCAGTCCTTAGAGAGCAAAATCTGAAGGCAGTGTGAGGTGCAAAAATAAGATGGCTCTCCATGTCTCTCTTCCTGTGGAGGCTGTGTGTGTGGACATGGGATGTGTGGGAGCCAGTGGGACTGTGTGCCAGTGTATGCATGAGTGTAGGTGGGAGTGCATGAGTGTGGGTGTAAGTGAGATGGCTCTACAGTCTGAATGGGTCTGCACAGAACATCTGTTGGATGGCATGCTAATGTGTGTGCACGGGGAGGATCAAAGCGTGTGCTTCTGTGAGTTCTAAGGGGTGTGTGAGTGTTCATACTCAACTCAGAACTGGTAATGGGTTTTCTTGCTCAAATGGCATTTAAATGTATGCCCTCAGCTTCTTTCAAAATGCCACTCTGGAAAGCCATGTGAGGACTACTGTACTAGGCCATGGTTGAAATACATCTGTGCTATTCAGTGACCCTTGAAGAAGGACCTAAGTTTTTCAAATTTAGCCCAAGGAACAAGGTAATTACTACAACCACTGCCACAGAGCAGGACCACTGCACCCTCTTCACCATCTGTCCAAACCCCGCAAGGGTGAGATATTTGCTGTGAATTTAAATTATCCTCATTGCATCTTAGGCATTTTCAAACACAGCCATGGTTTGTGAGAGGGTGAAGGAATGCATGCAGACTGAAGCAGCCTGAGAGAGACCCTCACATCTGCCACCCCAGCTGGAGGAACCCAGAGCAAGCTCCCCTCAGCAAGACTAGCTCACCCAAGGAAGATTAGCATTTTGGCAACTTGCTATTTCCATATGGAGTCTTAAATTTTCTATTTCTAATTTAACATTTTTATTGAGTCTGGGCCACCTCTAGTCAATTTTGGAAGCAAAAGGATATGAATAATAAATGAATATCTATTCAGATTGGGCACCAAATCCCAAGGTGCCCTGTCTAGTAGCTTGGTGCTATATATCTGCAATCTGAGAAAAGTAATTTGAATCAGTCAAACATTTACTAGACCCCACCAGGCTCAAAGATCCATGAGGGCTTTCGCAGGTGCCAGGCCGAGTCCTGCTCTCAGGGAGCTGTCAGTCTGGCAGGAGAGACAGGAAGCACCAACACTAGACAGGAAGCTAGTGTTACAATACAGGCGTATGAAGTGCTGGGGGTGAGGGACACAGAGGAGGGGCAGTCAACAGTACCAGAGGGAGAGAAGTCAAGCTAGGACAAGCCCTTCCTGAGAATGAAAAAGGATGACAGTTGAATTGGGCCTTGAAGGATGAGTAGGATTTTGAGAGACTGATACGAAAGGAATAGGAAAGCTTAACTGTTTCCAAGATTCTATAACTGGCCAGGCACTGTGCTGGGCTTCTTGCCCAGAGGGTACTTCAGACAAAGAGGATGACATGAGCAAAGGCATGGGATATGAGATTCTGTGACCAATGCTCTTGAAAATCTTGATGCGAATCAGTGTGGTGGAAGGTAAATGAATGGTTGAGTGTGGCATGAGATGGGCCGGGAAAGTTAAGGCAGGGCCAGATCACGATCACATGGCACCCTGAACTCCAATCAGGCTGGGGAGTTTGGATTTTATCCTATAGCCAACCAGGGACCACTAAAGGGCTTTAAGTCAAGAGTAACTTGCCCAGATATGACTTTTAGAAAGATATAATTGGGAGCAAAACGAAGGATAAAGGAAGACAAGGCCAGAGGTATCGAAAACTGCTAGCTGGCTATTGGGAAAATTCAGGACAGAGGTGAGCGGGCCCTAAACCCAGGGCCCAGTGCGTTTCCAAAGCTGTTGGACGGACATCATGGCAAGATGGTAGCATAAGTGTGGACAGCCAGTCAGTGCCCTTTGAAATTCCCATTTAACTAACTACAGAATATACAAAGACCCTTGCCTCGTTATACTTGATTAAAGTGAGATAACGTAGGCTTACTGATGTCTTTGAAAAATGTAGGGTAAACACTAGAATTAAAAATAATATGTCTATTTTCCAAATCACTACAGACGATAATAGCAAATAAAAATCTCCCCCCCCACACACACACAAGCATAGTCTAAAGAAACATAAAATTTATAAAGCATTAAACAAGGTAATAGGTTTAAAACCAAATGCCATGGTGATGGACTGAATGCAAACGCAGAGCTTGTGAGATTGAATCACTCATGACTGTCATTTGTTCATGCTTTATATCAGGCACTTCTCTACATGTTTCGTAAAAACAAATATGGGCATAGGATGATGAAATGGAACTCCTCGGTTGAGGCTCCAAGTTAATAGATATCACATTCCAAAATGAGGTGGGATAACACCAAACAGGACTTGGAAAAGAGGCAGTGAAAACCTGGGTCTCTAGTACATAAAACATGTGAGAGGCTGAAGAAACAGTTGTTGAAGGTTTAAGAGGAATTTGGGAGAGAGCCCTCATGGTCCAGTGAGCCCTAAGTGGGAGGGGTGAAGGGTGCTATGGAGAATAGGGCTTGAAGAAGACCCCCTGAGAGAGCTTAATATGTGACCACAATGGCTTTAGGGCCACCGTACATGGGCGAATGATTCATGCCTGGCTAAGCCAAAGAACAGGTGGCAGCTGGCTGCCCCAAGGGCCAAGAGAATCCTGCTGCTTTAGGGTCAGCCTGTGCTCACAGGTTTGTGGGCAAGTGGAGGTGCCAGCACTGAAGACCACATGTAATCCTCTTAGATGAGGGGGAGGCCCACAGGGCCCCTCATGAAAGGAGATGACACTGGGGGAAGGGACGAGTCCAGGTTTCCCAGGGCCTGAGAAAGGAACCATAGTAGTGTATGAAGCTATCGGGAGAGAGCATCACCCATGTCAAGGGAGCTGGGCTTGAGGGGTCACCCCAGTGATAAAATGGTCTCCAAGAACCCACAGAAGCATCCCAGTGAGAGGCCAGAGAGCGTGACGCCAGCTCATCAGAGTTATCAGTCAGGAAAGACCTTTTCTGCCTCTCTCCTCTTCTCTTGCCCCTCCCTGCCTTCACCTTGGACACTGGAAAAGGCTAGAATTGCAAGCTGGACCCTCTCCTGTAGGTAGATGGCCTGTAGCAGACCACGGTGGGCAAGAGGAGTTTGTGTCACTGAAGTTTAAAGATTTTTTTTATTACAACAGGCAGGACATACTACTTACTGACAGAATGACCTTTGGTTACCTGGAAATAATTAGAAAAGCCATGAGACTTACCTTCCATTTCATCTAGGTTTGGGGGTGGGAGGCAGGGAACAGCCCCATAGAATAACGTTAAAGAGACCATGGGAGACAAAAATAAAGTTTGCTTTATGATCACATCTCATGAGTCATGCCTATTGAAGCTAACATTTACACATGGCTTCTCTCATTCAACCTTCACGACACTTTCAGGTAAACACTATTATGATCCCCATTTTACAGATGAAGAGCAGGTTACATAACCTGCTCAAAGTCACACTGATAATAAGTGAGAGTTCAAATTCAAACTCAGGCAGCGAAGAGTTCTGGAGCCCACGAGTTTAACTGCTGTCCTCTAGAGAAAGTCATATGATGGCAGCCTAGGCTTTTTACTCAGTAATTCCTGTTCTAGAAATCTAGCCAAGGGAAATATGCAATGGACTCAAAAGTTTATGTGCAGAGATAGCCATCACAGCCTTATTTTCTAGTGGGGGAAATTGACAGGAGTGGGGGCTCAAAATGTTTACCAATTGGGACTCGGTTAAGCAAATAATTCTGTGTTCACAGGATGGGTAATCAAGCATCCTTTATGGGGAATTTAACAACAGAGAAACAGGTTTATGAGATGGGATACAACGTTGTAGGGAAGTATAATGTCCTATAAAAAAGCTCCATGCACTGGCAGGTATATGAATGGCCTGATCAAAAGTTGCCCAGGTTGAGAAAGACACAGACTAGACAAGCCCGCCCTAGGGACCACATTATCCTTTCTGGGTAGGTCCTCCTTCCAGGTGCTCGGGATTCCTCTTAACTCCAGCTTTGGGCCCCTAAGGTCTCTTAGTGACCCCTAAACAGCACCAACAATACCCCCACCACCATGGCTGGGGAGACAGATAATAAACACTATGGATGCACAGTGGATTTTGATAAATAAATAAATACTATTTTAAAAGCATGTAGTTGAAATATCCTTAGTTACTTAGTATAGTATGATAAATTAGCCAGCTGGCCACACTCTAATGCACGTGGGCATAAAAAACGTCTGCGATTTTGAGCCAGGTTATTTATCTTGGAGGAGAGCAAGGATAGTGTGGGAAGGCAGCTAAACCTTAATACCTGCTCCTCCCTCACTTGGCCAGCTCCACTTTGAGGATCTGCTGAGTGTCTCCAGCTCAGAGGGCCCAGGCTGGGGGCTGGAAACCCAGAGCTGAAGCACAGCAGCCCAGTCCAAGGGAAACTTCCACTGTTCTTAACCAAGTGCTCATGCCCATGTCCCCACAGGGCCAGCTTTCCAAAGTGCTGAGGTTATAAATAGGAAGGGCTTCTGGGGAGAAGCACCCAGGTCCTGTGCTCAGCCTGCAGGAGGGGTTTTTTTACCAGCATTATTGGATTTGCAGATAAGCAACAAGGAATTAAGCTGATCAGGAAGAGAAGGAGAGAGCTCTCATTTGTTCATAACACAGGATTTATCTAGCAGAACCCTCTCCTTTGTCAAACAGAAAGCCACTGCTTTTACATCCTCCAGCAAAGAACATTTTATTTTGTAACCTTTCAGTAAAGCCTATGAATTTGCATTTTTGACCTGTTTTTTTCTCCCTCATCTGAGAAAACCATGGTTATTTAAAATGTGAAATGCCTTTAAAACAATTCTACTCTGAATCCACAAACCAATCTCTCTGACAATAAGAATCAGACCTTGAAATGCAATTTAAATTACTGGCAAAGTTTATTACCCCCAAATATCATCTTTTTGCTCCATGGCCTTTCCCTTTTGCTGCTAATGGTTTACAAACACCAGACTCTAAGGCTATCAGGTCACTGAAGAAGCAGCATCCTGAAAGGGGGTACTATGAGCTTAGAGTCAAGTTGTTTTACCTCTCTGGTTTGTTTTTCCCATCTCTGAAAGGGGGATAAAATTTCCAAGACCTATAGAGGCAGCAGGTATAGAGGAAAGAACACTAGACCCAGATTTCAGCCCTGACTCTCACAAATCTGCTGCGTGACCTTGAGTAATTTTGTCGCCTCACTGTGCCCCATGAAAATCAGCAGGTACAATCTCAGAGGCTACCTTCCAACACTAAATTTCTCTAACATTTGACTCTTTACAGCAGGGCTGTTAGGAGACGAAAAGATGATTATAGTTTGCTCAACCCTGGAACAAAGATAAAAGTCTTGTATTTTATTAAAGAAACACAGAGCAATGAGAACATGCTAGACTTGGGAGAGCTGAGTTCTTATTCTGTGATGCTAGCTCACTGGGTGGCCAGGGATCACCCACTGGGCCCACCTTGGTTTCCTTATCTGTTAAGTGGGAACAGTGCATACGTTGCCTACTGCACAGGGTGTGTGAGACGGAACTGAGAGAAGGAACATGATCCTGCGACCGCTGTGTCGAAAGTCCAAAGCACCACGGAGATGTGACAACATTTAGTAATTAGAGCTCCCACTTATTAAGCCCTTGAGTAGGGCTGGCACTGTGCTAAGCATTACATGTATTATCTCATTGATTGCTCACAGCAACCCTGAGGAGCTATTATACAGAAGGAAGCATAAGCACTGTGGGTGGTCACGACAACAAGGACTTACTCAGCCTTGGCCAAGGCCTGTGCCCAGGGGCCCGGGCCCATCTCAGATGAGGATGAGAACAGGCAGTCTCAGTGGCTGCCCTGCCTGAGCTCTGGGAGGGAAGAGAGGGCCCCCGCGGCTTCTCTGATGCAGCATGGGAAGGAGGTCACGTGCAGCCCTGTTTTAGACTTCTTTGGGTGAGATCACACCCAATGCTGGCGGGGCTGGGGTACAGTGTCTACCTCTGACTTTCTCCAGCTCCAGGCTGCTTCAGATCTCTCTCCCTGATTCCTGGTCCTCATCACAGCTCGCCTTCCTTTCATGTTTCCTCTGCAGGCAGCACCCTCCTGGCCCCTTCCTGATCCTGCCACCCTGAGGCTAGCAGGGAGTGGGTGCCCTGGGACAGAGGCTCTTCTCAGTGAGATGAGGCTCCAAATTCTGACTGAGACATTGAAGGCCAGGTGGCCCTCTCCTGGCCTTCACACTCATTGGGACTTCCGGGGTCTCCTTGGAGATGGTCAAGCTGGGCTGGCACTCAGAATGGACTTTTGAGGCCTCCATTCCCCAAAGGGCAGAGCCCTGGGAGGTACTGAGTATTCCTATGCTGTTTCCTAGCCTCTTGACCACCTGCTTCAAAAGGCCCCAGAAATCTGTGTTGGATCCTAGCTCCTCATACTTGCCTCTCAATCTCTCTGTTTTTCATATACCCATTTCCATACCCATTTCTCTTGCTCAACCCAACCTATTCTTAATTTTGTCCCATCCCATCTTTTGGCTTTGACGTAATATAGGCTCCATCCACCCCTGATGCCCACCAGGGCAGGTGACCAGACATTTACTGATGTCACTAACTAACATCATCACTTGATCCAAACATGCCATTCAGGTCTTGGACATCAGGAAACCTGAGTTCTAGGCCCAGGTCCCTGGCCTTCTACATGATCACAGACAAATCTCTCCCCAGTTTTCTTGGTCTCAATGTATCAGTCTATAAGACAAGGAGGTTGGATTAATGTCTATGGCTCCCAATATCACAAGAGTTCCATTACCTAGGGCCCTGTCTGACAATTTACATAAAAAGAACAACCATGTCCCACCTCCCACCCCAACTGTCCTGGGAGAGCTGAGTGGAGAACACCACACCAGGCCACCTTGTCCTCACACCCCGAAGTAAAAGATATGATGAGCAGAGATTCATCCCTTACCCAGTCACATACCCAGAAGACAGATGAGAGGTGCAGAATATACCCTGAAAATTGAGTCTGAATTCTCTCCTTCCCTCCCTCCCCATGAAAAAGAGTAGAGGTGATAAACACGTATGAATGACCCGGTGGAAAAGTGAATGGACAACTCCCAAGAGAATCCAAATGGCCACAGATATGGAGAAAAACTGGTACCTTAATATCTCCTCTTCCTCCCACCCCGCCAAATATCCAATCGATCTCCAAGTCCAGTCGATATTAAATCCTAAGTATGTCTTCGATTGGTTCCTCGCTCACTGTCTCCAAGGACGCCACCCTCATCCAAACTACTTCATCTGTGGCATACTAGGGTGCTTCAGAGCACAGACTCTAGATCTGTAGTTTCCAACCAGGCTTTGCCATGAACTCCCTGTGAACCTGGGGACTTAAAACTTAATATATGTAAACCACTTCAATAACGCCTGGCACACAGCAAGGAGATGTAGGAGTGAGCTGTTCTATAACGATCTGCACCCCCTTTCCCTCTGGCCTCCCTGCAGTCTGTTCTCACATGGCAGTGAGAGTGATCTGTTCATAATGCAAATCTAGCAAATCTACTTGCTGCTTGAAATCTTTCACTGAATTCCCTTGCTCACAGACTAAAAAATTTTTAAGTGTCTACTAAGCCGATCCAGCTTCTGCTCTCCAGCCATACTGGTCTGCTTGCAGACAAGCCAAGCTCATGCTCTCCTACCCCTACAGATACTGTCTCCTTGGTCTGGAATCTGCCCCCACCCCCGGACCCCTCCCAACCCCAGGCCCTACTGCTGAGCTCAGAGTTGTGGTTCAGCTACCAGTATTTTTTTTTTTAAGTTCCTGAGGGTGACATGGATGAACAGTCATTAGTCTACTATATCAAAAAGGTGGAGTCATAATTTATATTGCAAATGACACACTGTATTGGGATCCTGAGAAAACTTAAGGAAAACAATGAGAAAACCTCTAGAATCAGGAAGTTCAATAAAGTCGCCCGAGAATGTCAACTATAATTGACAATAAAAGAAAATAATGAAATAAAGGAAAAACCATCAGGAAAGATTTGATCTGGAGAAAAGAGGCTTATTTTAGATCGACAGATGCTCAGACAGACAGAGCCCTGGTACCCTTGTACTTTATTCCCATAGTTTGCAATGAAGGCCGCTGTGGGGTGATTCGCTGGTGAATTGGAAGTGAAAGGGGGAGAAATGTTACACAGATATGAAAGTTAAAATTCACGAAGCTTGTCTTATAAGTATGTCTGAACTGTAGGAGATTAATATTTGGGATATTATGTATGTATATTATCATCAAGACATCAGATAAAAACACTTGTTTTTAACTCCGGTGAGACTGAAGATTATTTTTTAGGAATATAAAAAATATTCCTAAAAATATTAAAGGTCATCTAATCGATAGCACTCAAACTTTAATAAACCTGAAAAATCCCCAAGGTCCCTCCTATGATTGGCCTTTCTTTCATAGATTATATTTTAATAAGCACTCCAAGTAAATTATTACAGAACATTTTAGGTGATATTTTGAGAAAATGAAATCTAATCCAACCTTCGTTTTTTTAAAAAATAAGAAATATGCCCAAGGAAATAAAATGATGCTCTAATCTGTCAATACTTATTGCACTATAAATCAAAACAGGCGAAAAAGGTATGTAATAATTCATTTGAAATAGCAAGACCAATGATATAAGAATAAAAGCATGTATTTATAAAAATAACTATGCTTTCCAAAACAAAAAATAATTTAATGAGAATGGCTTTATAGTTTTTGCTTACATTTTTACAAAAGAAAAACTGAAACATTGAGCTTGATTCTGATTCAAACATCTAGAGATTTCAAGAAACTTGGTTTAGCAGCTATTTCCAAGTGTCATTGAAAGTGAACATAAATAATGAAACTCTACATTCATGAAAAAAGAGTTGGCGAAAATATTAGGTATTTCCTAAATTAACAAACATTTTTCAAAGCTATCTGCTTGTTTAGAGAGAATAGGCAAATGGATCAGCTTCAACATTTATTGTTAAAAGTATTAGAGAGAAATTAAATTAAATGCCGAGCCTTACCATGAAAAATAAAGTCACCAAATAAAAAGAAAATATTCGATAACATTTCTACTACTCTTATAAAATAACAATAATTTATCAAAAGAAAATGAAAAAGATATCTCATCTACAATGGCAAGATTATGTATGAAATGTTTTCAAATAATACTGAGACTTATTTGCAATCCACAGGAAGAAAATTATAAGATATAATTGAGATTTATAAAAAGAATTTAAATAAATAGAGATGCCTAATATATCCCTGCATTATGAGAAGACGACTGATAGTAATTCTTCCTAAATTAGACTTTCATTTAGTTCAAAGCAAAAATTCCAAGGGGATTCTGAAACTCAAAAATGTACAGGGATTTCTTAAGGTTCTCTTTGGTGATGATCTAAGAAAAGGAGGACAAGCTCCAAGATGGTTTGTGAGCAGAGGTTCTACAATAAGAAAGCCAAAGTGACCACCTCGACTTGCTGGCCAAGTGTCGATCAACAACAGTGCTCCTAAATTTTGTCTCACAAGGCAGCTGGGTCAGCGATATTAACTAGGTGTCCACTTTGTAACTCAAGTGAATGTTCGTGGAGTAAATAGGCTAAGAGGTAAGGTGTTCTTTCTGAGATAACAACTTTGGGAGAGTGGGAAGTGAGAGGCAGACTCTTACACCAAAGCCAAAAGGCCTAAGGGTAGGGCCAGACTCTCCGGGAAGCTAGCCCAGGAATGCTGCAGAGCATGCGGATGCATGTTCAGAAGACGTGAGTTGGGCCTGCTCCCTAGATTTCCCATTCTACACAGGAAGCTACCCAGAGCCTCCCAGTCTCAGGGAAAGCCAGTTGCTGAGCGACGATAAGTACCAGCTTTATTCATTCCGAAGGGGCATGCCTACGCTGTGTGGACATCCTGCCCTACATCCCAGGACAGTAGCCATGAGGGAAGGGGGTGGTCAGGGAGTTGGAGCCGTACTTCCTTTGTGGCCTATTTCACCCAATCAACGGGTCAATTTTCCATTTTCAGAGCTGTGAGTTAAAGAGTGTCCAATTGACCTGAGTCAATGCCCAAGATTAGGGAAGCCTGGGATAATTTCCCTGCCCTTAATTCCTCTAGATAACCCAGGTAAAGATTATCTGGAAGAAAAAAAAAAAAAGCTAAGTAAGAGAAGCAAGGAATAAGGAATATCCTCATAATGCTATCCAGTCCCACTAGATAACAAATTATATTACAAAGTGACAACAACTAAAACAATGTGGTGACCAACATAAATCTCACGTGAAACTTCAATGGAAGAAAATAAGCAACCCAGAAATATGCCCCATTCTCTATAAGAACTTAATTTAATTGTTAAGTACAAAAAAAGAAAAAGAAAATGAGAGTGCAAAAATGTGATGACAAATGTGTAAAATGAAGTGTGCATGTCGTTATCTGGGATGGGAGAAGGAAATATTCCAGAGCTAGGAGAGCGTGGGCTGATTTTCAGTCTAAGTGACTGTGATTACTATAGTAGGTAGTGTATGTGGAGAAAGAGCAAAGAAAAGATAGAACGGTTTGGCAAAGCAGAAAGTACCATGAGCTAACAACCAGGGGTTTGAATTTAGTCACAACCTCTGCCTGCTGAAGGGTCTTTCCCCTTCTGGGCCTCAGTTCAACATTTCAAAGATAAAGGATTAACACAGATGACCTCTATTGGCCTTCCAGTTCAGCAATTCTGGGATGTGACAATATGGGAATCAGTTCCCATTTCTGGTTTCTACAGCAGGATTAGATGGGAAAACAGAAAACACTTGGACCTTTCCGGACCCAAATCGCCAAGTGACACTGTAGGCCAGCTCTGATCATCTCAGTGGCAAGGCTCACTCTGTTTCTGGCCCCGTTAGTCACTGGGATCCACAGATGAATAAGACATGGTGTTGGCCTGTGAAGATCACAGGGTAGAGAAGGACATGGATGGACACAAACATAACAAAGGATAACACCAGGAATGAATCAGCCCAGCAAGTAGTGATGGAGCAGAGCTGTGGGGACCCAGGGCAGAGGGCAATGGGGTCTGGCTGGGGGGTCAGGCAGGGCTCTGCAGCAGACATGGCATTTGCGGCTAGGTAAAGGTTTAATAAAAGGAGAGGGGGTGAGGGAGACACCGGAGGCAGGAGAGCACTGGGCTGGGTGGAGTCAAGCTGGAATGAGTTGGGGTGGGGAGTGGGGTCTGCAGTGTTATTTGGGGCCAGGCTGAGTGTTTGGTCTTGAATCTCAGCACTGGGAAATCTCAGGGTTTGCTGGCGTGGTAGAAAGGACATGGTCCTGCCTGTGAGGGGGAGGATCACAGGCAGCCCTTGCAGCAGGGTCTGTCATGACACAGGGATACCAGTGAGTAGGCTCAATAGCCCAGGCCAGCATGGCCTGTGCCCAAGAAGGGAACTAGGGTGAGTGGCCCAGCTGAGGAAAGCCCACAGGACTCAGGCAGGGTTGCAAAGTGGCAGGAAAGGCTCAGCCTCTAGCCTCTAGAGACAGCTTCCAAGGCCACACTGCCTGTGCTCCTAATCCTGGCTCTGCCACTGACTAGTTGTGTGACCTTGGGGTATTTATTTCACCATTCTGGCCTCAGTTTTCTCATTTGCAAACAACTGAAACTACTTCTTAACCATATCAAGAGATTAAATGAACTAATAAATGAAAGCCTTTAGAATAGTGCCTGAGCAATGCTAAGTGGTGGTGCTGGTGCTGATGGGACAGCCGCATGTTTGAGGCAAGGCAGGAGTGGACAGGGACCCTCTCGGGAACACAGTGGGAGGAGCAGGTTTGAGGGGGGTTGGATGTGGTGAGTTCCAGTTTGGATAAGCTAGATGTGAATGTCTGTAGGACACCACTGTTCAGATCAGTGGAAGAGCACAGATAAGCTGGGGGAGAGGAGGGGTTGGGAAATGAAATTCAGGGAGTCCTGACGGCAAGAGGAGGCTGAGGCTGAGGGAAACAGGGAGGAGAGATTGCCTCAGTGGAGGCGAGGGCTGACAGCAAAGGCTTGAGTTTGTGGCTATGGAAACTAAGAGGCTGTAGGCTCCCCAAGGGCATACATTTTTCCATTTTAGTTCTTGCTGTATCCCCAGTACCTATGACAGTGACTGGAACAAAGAAGAACAGTGGTCCCCAACCTTTTTAGCACCAGGGACTGGTGCTCCTATGGGAATCTAATGCCTGATGATCTGAGGTGGGGCTGAGGCAGTGATGCTCCACTGGGGAGTGGCTGCAAATACAGATGAAGCTTCCCTTGCGAGCCCGTCGCTCACCTCCTGCTGTGTGGCCTGGTTCCTAACAGGCCACAGACCAGTACTAGTCTGCGGCCCGGGGTTGGGAGCCCCTGAAGTAGAAGATCAATAAATTTTCGCTGAAATAAATAAATAAACAAACAATAAATATTTGCTGAGTGTACGAATGAGGATGAGTCTTCCTGTTTACTCCAAATATTTTCTTAGGTTAGGCATACAATAACAACAGAGGCTAACATTTATTAAACACCTACTATGTGCCAGGCATTGTGCTAAAAGCTATGCATATAGGGTCTCATTTAATTTCTATGGCAGCTCTGTAGAGAAGGTACTATTATTACTCCCATTCTACAGATCAGGAAACAGATTTCAAAAGGAAAAGCATTTTCCTTACACGGCTAGTCCAAACCCAGAGTAGTGTGACTCCCTTCGGCGCTCTCCATGACTCTGCTGAACAGGAAATGAAACAGAGGAAAAACAGCTCGACAATCCCATTACGCTACCTCCTAAGTGTTCAATAAAGAGAGACTATGAAGAGGGAACCAGAACTGTGAGCTGGAGATTAAAGCCAAATGCTGGGAGAATGGGGAGCGGATCAGGAAGCAGGAGTGGAGCCAGTTGGAGTGAGAGGTTCAGAAGGGAGGTCAGAGACAGAGTGAGACAGTGGTGACGGCTGTGTGTGTGCGCGTGTGCGCGTGTGTGTGCATGCTGTGGCAGGTCCACACAGATCCAGAGAGGATGGGGACTGCAGGCCATTCCCTCATCCCAGGCTGTACACCTGGAAGGTGCAAGTGGCTTCTCACCCCTTCAGAGTGCTTTTGTAACCATTACTGAAGTCCCCAAACACCACCAGCTGTGACTGGTGTAATAACCAGTGTAGTTCCCAAACCACGAGCTCTGTGGCCCAGGGACCAGGTCTGATTCTGTCCCCTACTGCATGCCTGGCACATGCACAGTGCCTGACCCATGAGGGCATTTGACAGGAAGGGACATGGCAGGTCAGACAGGCCGCACTAGGCCCAGGTCTCCCGCTTGCAGGTGACAGACTGGAAATCAGGACACTAGAATCTTCTTACCCCGGAGCTGTGGTGCCCCACCCATGTGGGGTGGCCCCCAGGAGAAGTCTAAAGCAGCCTCAGTCTGATTCTCCCCAGGCTGCCTGGACCCTCTGCATGGTCCTTCTGTCCCCAAAGAAGAGCAAGGCCCATCACCAAGTCCCCCATGCACAGTAACAGATGAGGCCTGGGATCAAGACCAGGACACAGGTCGCTGACAGGACCAATGGCCAAATTCAAGTCCAGCCCCCTCTGGACTGCAAGGAATTGCTTGGTACCCCTCATCCTCACCCACTCCCGACTGTGCTGGGCCCCTCTTGATTCCATTCTTCCTGTGTTGCCTGCCTCTGGTAACGCTGGCTGTCCCACCTCGTGCCGAGTGACCTTAGCCCAGTGCCTGAGTAGACCTGCTAGCACTCACCTCTCTCAGAGTACCCTGTGTGAGAGAAAAGAATTGCTATGTGCCCATTCTGCCCATGGCAGTACCCCCAGACCCACCACAGGTCCCAGGGGGATCAGGCAGCCTCCCGCTGAGCACCCCCTCCTCAACCAACACTAGGATAACACAATTAGCCACAGCCTGAACCAGCCAGAGCGCTAACCATATGCCCTGTTCAGTATCTGTCAAACCCCCATCTGGACCCTGGGGTCACAGAGAGAAATCCCTCCCAGTGATATGATTCTGAGGTATAAACCTGAGGTGTCAGCAGCCACAGAGACCACAAGGTCACATAGGTATGAACCTCCTACTATGTGCATGATGGTCTAGCGCTTTCCATGTATTAGTGCTAGTCCTCCCACAATTCTGGAAGTGAGGTATCAGCACACCCATTTTTCAAGTAAGGAAACTGAGGCTCATAAACTTGCCAGAATTATGCATTTACTTGCTGCTTCCCAAGTTGTACATTCACCTGGCTAAATTCACCATGGCCCCCTGGTCAGAGTAACCAGAAGCCGAGGCTCTATTCCAGCTCTGCCCCTGGGCTTACCAGAGCATGCTGCTCCCTCTCCACATCCTGCCGCTTGCTCACTCCGCGGTCCAAGGCCTAGGGTGGAAGCCTGCCTGGTCCTACAGACACCCTGCCCTGCCCCAGGTACTAGAGGAGGCAAAAGGAAGGAAACTGGCATTTGTGAGCAACAACTACCTGTGCTGAGCACTTACATGTATTCTTTTCTATTGTAATCTTTTCAACCACCCTATAATGAATATCCCCATTTTACAGAAGAGAAGCAGCAGCTGAGGTTCAGAGATGTTAAACCGAGGTCCCACAGTAACGTTTAGTGCCAGGATCAGACCAGGGTGTCTGAATCTGAAGTCCACACTTCTCTACCTAGTTGCCATGGTCCTTCTGTCCCCAAAGAAGAGCAAGGCCCATCACCAAGTTCCCCATGCGCAGTAACAGATGAGGCCTGGGATCAAGACCAGGACACAGGTCGCTGACAGGTCCAATGGCCAAATTAGTCCTGGGGCACCTGCCATGTCTCCTCTGTCCATTACCACCTGCCCTGACCCCATGAGCAGCAGGCTAAGAATGAAAGGGAAGGGGGGTTTGCTTCCTGCCCAAAGCCTGGACGACCTTGGTGAGCCCAGGACAGCTCCATGCTACCCAGAAACATGCATGCTTCACCCTCAGCCCCATGTCCATGACACCAGCTTGCCCTCTGCAGACAGGAGTCCTGCCCAAATCCAGATGCTAGGCTAGAACGCTGATGCCCTGGCCGGCTTCTGACAATTCCCCTCCAAGAGGCAGGGCCCTATTGTATCATATTCTGACCCTGCGTCCTCTCTTCCCACAGTGGCCCACTTCAATGTGGAAAGGCCCTGGGTACAGAGACTCCAAGACCCACTTGGTTGCACAAACTGCCATACTGTTCTGTCCTATCCGGAATACCTTGAATGTCCACATCTGTCTGTTCTGAAGTTTTCTGAGTCCTTTGTCACTGTGACTTTGACTGCCCACCAGCCGTGTTTGCCTCTCTTACCTGGCCTGTTTCTTCTGAGATCCCAGGATGCCCCACGGCCCTTACCACAATAGCCATGTCCCCCAGTTTCCGTCACTGGGTTTCATGCCCCCGCATCTCACCGTCTCACAGTCCCGGTTATCACTGATGAGTCCTGCTGACTTTATGTGCAGGCCACAGTCTTGGATCCTGGCTTGGGTCAATGTTCCCTAACACACTCTTGTCCCAAGTTCCCCACGGCTGGACCCCAGCCAAGACACGAGGGCCCAGACTTCCTGACCTTACCCAGTTGGCCCCTCTGGCCATCATCAAAGCCTTGGTTTGACAGGCAGTGGACAAACTCTTGGTGCAATGGTTGTCAGGATCAAGATAACAAACAGGGAAGTGTACTTTAAAGCCCCAAATGTGATTTAGCCCCAAGGCCACAGCCACAAGCACAACATGTCCTGAGAAGACCGTGGCCGGGGAAGCTGGCTGTGCAGTGCCCCAGCAGAGCCCCTCAGGTGGGGGACAAACATGGGGCCACACGTCTTCCCTCTCCTCATCACCTCAGGCTTCTACCCAGGACAAGTGCTGCTGCTTTCAAAGCATACTCACTGCTCAGCCTAAGGACCCTGGAACAGTGGCCTCGGTGTGCACACTGCCCTGTGGCTGGGGCTGAGGACTGAGTAAGTCTAGAAACTGACAGCTTTCTGTTTCCCAGCCCCGGTCCAGCTCTTTGACTCAGGACCAATGCCACCATATGCCCTGCAGGATAAATGATGCTCATGAGGTCCTCAGGGTCCTCCAGACAACACCCCGCCCTACCACTCACGACAATCACACACATTGAAAACAACTTGGCAGCATCATTCCTGACCAATATGGCCAAACGGCAAAAACCAAAACAAAATAATACAGCTCCAAACAAATAAAAACGATGAACCTTAATATCAGAAGGCTGTGGGGATAGTCATCTATGACTGGTGTTGTGGTAAAGGGATTCAATATTTCTGGAGAACTACCTAGTAATATGTGACAAGAACTATAAAACCGCTCATACCCTTTGACCTAGTAATTCCACTTGGGGAATGTTTCCCATTAAAATACTAAGAAAGTAATTTGCATAGAAATATTCATAGCAGTGACATTTATAATAGCAAGAAATTGGAAAGAGCCCAACGGTTCAGCACTTGGGGACTGACTAAACAAATTGGGTCGAGCGAGCACCTTGGACGCTCTACAGCCAGGAGGCATGGACTTGTGCAGGGCCAGGAGAAAGGAATGTGTGTCCCTGGGCAGGCCCGGCGGGAAATAAACCAGCTCACTTCAACTCAGGCTCCAGCTTCACCAAATAAACTTTTAGTGGGTTACTTCATGTTGATTCGGTTAAGTCAGTAAACTTCGCGTTAAATAGGAAGGCTTTTGAGGTCGTTTGAAATAAATGGGTTCCTTTCTTAAAAGACATGCAAAATGTTAAAAGGGAACTTTGTTGATGAAATTTCATAACTATCCTTGGGCACGCTCACCTTCTGAGAAGTCCTCTCTCTAACCTCTATTCTCTTTTCCTCGTGTCTATGCAAAAAGAGCCAGGCTTACCCACGGGACTGGATGGGGGCAGAGTCGGGACAGGTGTGAACCCGGGTCCCCCGGGCTCGGAGAGCCACAGGCCTGCATGTGAGGCCCCGGACACTGGGAAACAGGAATTCTTTCTCCTTAGGCTCCATCCCTCTCCTTCCTGAGTCTTTCTCCCTCAAGGGCCCCACCTCTGCACCATTCTTAGTCTTCTGTGCCTCAGGAAGAGGTTATTGAGGGCATGTTGGGTCTTCCCCTTCCATCGGATTCTGGAGGACCAAAACATCTTCAAGCCAAAGTTCGCGTGTCTGATGGCGGCACCGCAGGCAGAGATCTCGGCTGCCACAGACCCAGGGGCGGCACCCCCCTCACCCAGCTAGAGCTGTCCGTCAAAACCACCTGGGGAGCTTTAAAAAGTAGAGATTCCTGGGCCCCATCCTAGAATCTATAGGGGTGGGGCCTGGGAATGTATATATTTTAAACTCTATTTGCATGAGGCAGATCACTAATTAGGATCTTTGATGCCTAAGAAATCATGGGCCTCCGTTTCTGGGTTCCTCAGTTCAGAGGGTTTTTATTTGGGGCCAAAAGCTGGCTTGCAGTCAGCAGTCATGGCAGAGACCTCAGCCCCTTATGTGTACACACACACACACACACTCCGGGGAAGGCCCACGCCCAGTGGCCCAGAACATGGGGAAGGCCCTCCTCAGAACCTTGAGAGCACCTGGGCTTCCTGGTTCCAGGCACTTGTGTCTCCCCGACACCGGTAGCTTCCCAGCTCTCTGTGTCCCCCCACTGCCTGCTGCAGGGTCACCTGCTGCAGATGCCTCCTGGTCCATGCCCGCATCCCAGGTGGGGCAGTAGGGGCCTGCGGCCCGCCCGCCTAGGCCATACTTACGGAGTCATTTTATAAAGCTGCGTCCTCCTCTCAAACAGCGACCCTCCCCAGGCCCAAGGCCACACCCCGGCCACCGGCGTGGCCTGGGCAGACTCGGTCTCACTGCCCCCTGTCTCCACGACACTCTTCAGCTTCACGTTGGTGCTTGAGTCCCCCAGCCTGTTATCAGGAAACACCGAGAGTCGTCACCCCTGCCTCCATCCAACCATCCTACCAAGTGAGAACTGGTTGAAGTGGCCTCCATAGTCCTAAAGAATGGAGAGAGCAGGGGGAGGACAAGGAAGGGACTCTAGGGAGGGATGGGGGCCTCTTCCCAGGGGTCCTGAGCAACTTCCTGAGTCCTATCTAGTGTGTTGAGGTAACAAGGAGGAGGTTGCTTCTGCTGAAATCTTCCTCCAAACTGTTCCCAAGTTAGCAGAGACCTGGGGGACCCTGGAGGTCCCCAAAGGCATAATCTTCAAGCCTGAAGTCCTGGGGCCCCGCGTGGCCTAATCTGGGAGTCTAGATTCCTCATGGGTTGGTGCAGGGGTAGGACAACCTTCCCAGCAATGGGAGGATAGTATATGCTCAGACATGAGCTTGGGCTGAAGGAGCATGGGGTAAACAAGTGATCTCTGGTCCCTCTGAGAGGACTCCCTCACTACAGGGTGTATGCAGCTCAGAGGCCCTGCCTGGAGGGAGGGGAGCCAGGCATGGGGTCCTAGGAGATGTGAGGGCACACAGACTTGAGAGGTCCTTGTCTTCCCTGTGGGGGCCCTGGAGGGCATTTCTGTCCCTTCTTGAGGCCTCCCCTGTCACGGCTCTCCCACATGCTAGTCTCAGCCCAGCATCACCTCCAGTTGATTGATCCTGCCCAGCTGTCAAGGGCATTAGGGTAAGCTGGGTGGAGCTGCGGGAAGCCAGGGCACTACACACTGAGGCCTCCAGTGCACAGCTGGCACTGTCCCTGAGGCCAGGCTTTGGGAAGAACCCAAATGTTTGGTATCCTATTCAGAAAATCCTTGCTCTATCTTTGTAGAAACAACAGACAGAGAACATCAAGGGACAGGGAGGCCACACCTTGCTGCTTCAGCCTCACGCTACATTGTCCCTGGGAGCTGTAGGGAAGGGCCGGTGTCACACGGACCCCACTCAGCACTGATGGCAGAGGCCAGTGACCTGCCTGCCAAGAGGAGGGAGCAGGCTGAGTTGCAGCAACTCATGAAACTGCCCACAACTAGGCGGAGCCAAGTCCGATGTAGCTGCGGGCATGACCCTGGCTGCCCTGCGTGGGAAATGGGCGTTGAGGCACGCACCGCAGCTCTGCGGGGTATCTGGTCTCCTCATCGCTTTTCACTGCTCTTGAGGCTCCATCAGTGCCTGTGTTTCAGGCTTCGCAGACTCGGGGCCTCTGACCCAACTGGCAGCCAACACAGGACACAGAAAAGCAAGTGGCTCTGGATGAAGCTGGGGGCAAGGCAAGGGCTGGAAAGCCACACCCTCGGCCTCTTCCCTTCTTTCCACTGCTTTCCTAGAGATACTGCTGGGTGAACTTGGGGCTCCAGATGTCATTTGAAAGTCACTGGTCTGATCCAACCTTTCCATTTGCAGATGAAGAAGCTGAGGCCCAGAGTTGGTAGCAATCTGCCAAAGGTCACACAGTAAGTTGGTAGCAGAGCCAGGACTGGAGCTTGAACTGTGGCCCACGGCTCCTACCCATGTGGCCTCCAGTTCCTTGCCGAAGGCAGCCAGCCACGCTGCCACGGTTCTGAATGCCTCTGACCTTCTCTCTCTGGCTCTCCAACATGGACAGACCTGGCAACTGGACCACCCCTTCCAGAAATGAGGCCAAGACAGGCACCAGAGTCCCTGGCCCTTCGGTATGGGATCCGGATAGCTGTTCCGACAGGCTTCTCATTCTGTGTTGTCCCAGGTGACATCTCCACTCCCATGGCTCCCCTACCAATCCTCATGGGCTCCCAAGCCAACTTCCTGATGGCTCCCCAGAGCACCAAAAATGCCTCTGGATCCCTCCAGAAGCACCCCTAAATCTCCAGGTCCGAAACCAAACTTTGCTCACTCCAGACCTGCTCTTCCTCCTGTGTTTTCTGACAACACAGGTGGCCCTGCCATCCACTCACACACCCCAGATGCTAGCCAACTCTTCTCTCATTCATCTAGCCCTGAGAAGCCCTCCCAGCAGCCCGTTCCACTCTATCTGTGATTTCTCTGTCCGAGTTTAGGCCTCATGTGTCTTCAGCCTCCTTTCGGTCTCCCCGCCTCTGGCTCTGCCCACTCCACAAGCATCACGCTTTTCAAAGTCAATCTGAGCATTTAACTGTCTGCTAGCAAGGATCTTTCCACAGCCCCTCCTTCCACAGGATGGAATTCGAACCCCTTCAGGAGGCTTGCAAGGGATGTGAGCTGCCTCCCTGTCTCCTGCTTCTCTCTGCCCTCCCCTCCAGGCTGGCCTGCCCCTCCCTTGCCCCAGCCACTCTGAAAGTCTCCTTGAAGATCTCACAACAGAACTTGATCTCTCGCATCTCTCTGCATCTTCACACACCCTCTTCTCTCCCCAGTTCAATGTTTCTCCAAGCATGGCCTGAGGGTCTTCACCATTCCCAGGCATACTGCAGACTCCTTGGTCACTGCCCTGCCCAGATCTATTGAAAGACAGCCTCTCCATTTTCAGCAGAGATCCCGTGGGTGCTGTGTACCTCCCTATTTGGGCTGAAAGCTCCATGCAGGCAGAGACTGTGTCTTCCCCTTTCCTGTGAATCCTTGGCACCTGGCACAGAGAATGAATAAATGGGCCTTCCACGTAAGCCCCAATGTCCAGGACCAGGAAGGTCACAGCTGAGTTAGCGACAAGCCACAGCTTGTCTGGAAGACTAAAAAGCTGCTCCCAGTGCCTCTGCAGCTTGTACCTACCCGCCTGACCTCAGCCCACATACAATGAAGTAGACATGTAAGGGCTGAGTCACGCAGGCTCACTGGGGGCTTTAAAAAGTGATGTTGAACACCCAGCTTTTCCAAGAAATGTTTCCATGTTATCTATATACATATACGTTTATCTTAAAATGTTGCTGATGTAAAGGATGTACAGCACATAATTTACAAACAAAAACTCCACATAGCCAGATGACTGTCCCAGAATAATGTACTCACTGATTTTTGCCTCACCCTTTATCTGAAGCCAGCCTACAGTTGAAATGACAAATGAGTATAGTTACAGCTTGAATGTTGGTTGATATTTTTATTTACCAAGAGGAAAGTAAAACAAGAAAGATATGTCAGAACTTCTCTTGTTCATCAGTGATTGGAGTGACATCTTTGTTGAACTGGTTAATAAGTTTTTGAATAATGGAAAAATATTTCTCTAAAATTTTGTGCTAGTCACATGAAGCAGCTATAGACACGACAAACTTTGAAATTTCATCTGTATTAGTAACATTTTGTTCCATCACGTTTTAAGTGTAGACAACCAGCAAAACAATAATTGAAATTCTTAATAATGGCAATGTTTAACAACTGGCTTACAAAAATGTTCCTCTACAGCAGAATTGATTCTCATGAGCCGATGAGAGTCAGCTCCAGCACGGTACCCTAAAGACCTGACCATGACCCACCATGACCCACTGGCCACCAGAGGGGCCGGTCCCTCCCTCCACCCTCCCAAGTCTAGGTTGTGAGCTGCCAGAGAAGGGATGGTGCTTGTTTTCCCGTGAGCCTCAGGTTCCTCAGCTTGGAGGGGGAAAACGAGGCCCACCAGCTCCTACGTATAGGGACGATAATATGCCCACTTATCCCTTCTCCACACACACACTGCACACTCGTGCGCTGGTTCCTTTCCGTCACTCCAACAAAGACACACATTACCTCAGATATGTTATGCACATATTTTGGACCCACACACAGCCTTCCTCCTCCCAAACCACACCACATACAATAACATGCCAGCCTCTCCTATACCATGCGTGGGCAAGCTTACATGAGTACGTCACCTCAGATACGCCACATATGTATTTTGCCTCCAACTATATCTCATACCCAACCACACCACAAAACTCACACATGCATGCACACCTGAAACTTCTTCACATACTTCATACATGCGTAACCCTTACCAAATACCTATTACCCCTCACTCAAGGCATTTCACACATCAATGGATATCTCACCCCACCCACCACACATCCCATCCCATCCAGAATACCACACACTCAACACTCCAGACATACCACACACACTTCCTTCCTTCTCTGCACATATATGCACACACCATGCATGCATATATACCATCACCTAGCTCTATGTCTCTCCACACTCACATATATATATCACAGGTGCTCAAATACACCAATCTCATACACAGAGCTCATACATTCCAGGCATTCCCATATTACCCCCATGTTCCAAGACAAGACAACCTCCCTGCATCAAGGAACATGAGGGATCCTGGCAGCATGAGGCAGGAAAGCTAGGGTGAGCTTCTCTGGAGTGACAGCTAACTTCTCTGAAAGTCAGGCCCTGGTCTGACGCATAGGGAAGACAACCGAGGCTTGGGAAGGGATGGGGAGAGAACGGCTGGCTAAACACCTTTGTTTCCTTCATACCCAGCTTTAGGTACCACAGGTGGCTCCAGTAGCCCACTTCCTTCCTGCTCTCCCCAGCTCTCCAACCCCAAACTAAGATTCCCACCCGCTTTGGGAAGCTTCTCCCATACCGCCCAGAAAGAGCAGGCCTCCATGGGGGCATGCAAGCCTTTCTCAGTGCTCGTGGGACGGATGATCAGAGGCATGGAATCCTGGTGGGAGGAGTTGGCAGGAAGGTGAACAGGGAAGTCAGAGCTCTTAGCTAGAAACTCCACAGATGCTCAGACTCTCTGGGGTGTCCCCTTCCTGTGTCTTGTCAGACTGAGGCTGTGGCAGAAGCACACCTGTCATTGGCTGTCTTAAGCCTCAACTCCGCTTGAAGGTCAGCCCTGTCAGGTCTCCTGGACCATCATCCTGTACTCCTGCATCATCCTTGCCCTCTGGGTCATCGGCAGCAGAGTGAGTCCTGGGGTAAGGGTCCGTCTATGCTCCCATCACCCCGATGTCTGTGTGGCCACCCCACCATCTGAGAAAGGAAAAGTCAGTGTCCAGCAGATGTCGGTGGGGCTCTGGGGCCCATGATGGGCAGATGCCAGCACTTCCACCCAGAGCACTTTTGTCTAGTTCTAAGAACAGCTTTGGGCGGGCTCTGATGGACACAGGGAAGCCATCTCAATGGCACATCATCCCTTCTTACAGCACCACCCAGCAATAATCCAGAATAATGGACCAGGTTTTAGAGGACAATGGTGAGGTGGCCACCTCCCTCTTTAGAAAGTGTCCCTCCCAACACACACACACACAGGCCCAGAAACTGGTCATCCTAGACTGGCCCCACTCTAGTACAGCTTGTTCTGCCTGGATTGCACATCCTGGTCCTCCCGGAATGCTGCCTTCTGATTCCATGGCAACAGCAGTTGGCTTCCTAACTAATGAGTTACAAGTCCTTCTCTCTGTCTAGCTTTGATGGTTTTCAGTGAACACAGGCTGGACATCTAGGTTTGGGGTCCAGACTCAGCTTGGCCATGACTCATCTGTGGCCTGGGGCAAGTCCCCAACCCTCTGGCCTCAGCGTCCTCGGGTTTCAGTGAGGGCACACAAAAGCCTGGTCCTTTCAGCTCTGAAATACTGACTCCAGCTCTGACACACCAGCTCTAAATAATTTTTCTATGTATCAGAAATACCTAGTTAAAAATACAACAAGGATCTTATTCATCAAATAGAAAAATAACACATCTAGGAAAACTTCACAAGAAAACTTTACAAGACATATACAAAAACACACTAGAGTTCTAATAAAGCAAACTCAAAATTTTAACTATATAAGCACCCTTGATGAAGGAGATGCATCCTCTGTTCTTGTATGGTATTGTTATGTTGTCAAGTGAATTTATAGATCTGATGCAATTTTTATAACAAGTGCAGAATTTTTTTTAAACTGAATGAATTTATTCCAAAATTCATCTGAAAAAACAGCCAATTTTCCAAGATAGTCAAGAAAATCTTGTAAAAGAAAAAAGAATAAGGAGGCATTTGCCACAGCAACTATCATGCATCTGAAATAACCAAAAAACAGTGGTCCTAGCTAGAGAATAACCACACAGACCAATGCAGCATGGAAACAGACTCACGTCTGCAGAGGAAACTGGCGCATGATAAAGATGACCTTGCAAAACACTGAAGAAATGTTGCACTATTTACTAAATGGTATATAGATCAACTTGCTATCCATTTGTGGTGGGGTGGGGTGAGGGGGGAGTTCCATAGCCCTACCTCATATCATACACAAAAACAAATAACAGGTGGATTAAAGATTTATTAGGAAAAAGGATAAAACTACAAGTAGAAAATGTTAGAGGATAGTTTTCTAATAGTGTGTAGGGAGTAAGGGAGCTTTTCTAAGCATGCTCCTAAATCCAGAAACCAGATAGATTTTATTAGGTTATAAACAAGGTTTCTATGTCACCAGAGACACTGCAATTTAAGTGAATGCAAAATTGGCAAACATGCACTGATCAGAGGAGGCATTTCATAAATTGCTGGGGAGAGTGTGGATCGACAGTCTTTCTGGGAGGGAATGGGATCACATGAATGTATCAAAGACCTTTAACAAATATCTTTAAAACGGAAATTCTTTTTGAGCCATTAATTTCACTATTCTGAAGCTATTCTAAGAAAGTAATCAGGTGAGCACAGAGATTTATGTACAAAGACATTCATCATTGAGAATTTAGAAATTATTAAAATAGGAGAATGGTTAAATAAATTTAAATAAGTCCATAAAAACTATTATATAGCTATTAAAAACAATATTTGTCTAATTATATTTAATTATATGGGAAAATATGTTGCATGAAAAATTGAGATGACAAAACAGTCTACATAGCTTTGTTAAAAAGATATGTGCACACACAAACATATACAATTGCCACTTGTGAACAAACTCGTACTGCACATTTTTTTCAGATAACACCAAGATTTTTTTTTCCAAAATAGCACCTAAAGAGAGTCTAAACCCATTTTTTTCTAATTAAGAACATTGTTCTGTAGTAACAACAGACACAAAACAAAACCACCTTATTTTCAGAATCCACTCTGCAATGCTCATTAACTCCACTTGACTCCATAAAGCTCCCTACTGTTCCCAGAGGAACAACAGCCGTGGCCAGTTCTAGGCATCAGCTGTCCACAGCTCCCTTCCTCATTCTAAGCTGAAGCTTTTCCTTTGTCACCAGAGCCTTTCTTTGAAGAAGATAAGTGCAAAATTTACAAAAATGCATCCTGAAATGGATACAAATGATGTTGATGGAACCATTAAAATTAAATGGTTAAGAAAAGCATCGGAACAGCTAAAAGACAGAACAGCAGAGCACACATTTCTTTAAGGTCTTATAGTTACACAGAACTTATTTTAAGATGACATACTACTCAGAAGGGGAAAATAACATAGTACTTAACTCCCTCCCCCTCCCCATATATATATTTGGCTTTATCTTATTTTTTTGCTTTATGGTTTGGCCTTATTAATTTCCCTTTTCTTTCTTTCTTTTTTTTTAATAAAGGAAAGGTTCCTAGGGGTGGGCATGTAAATAAAAGATTAAAAAGAAATGCATGCAGGAAAAGATGCTCAACTTCATTACTCACCAGGGAAAGGCAAAGTCAAACCGCAATAGCATACACTACACGCTCACCAGAACGGCTAAAATAAAAAGACAGAAAAG
Source organism: Eonycteris spelaea (assembly GCA_003508835.1). Classification (NCBI taxonomy): domain Eukaryota; kingdom Metazoa; phylum Chordata; class Mammalia; order Chiroptera; family Pteropodidae; genus Eonycteris; species Eonycteris spelaea. The sequence goes on along the minus strand of PUFA01000113.1, from coordinate 1,021,234 downwards.
GCTAAGTTTTGGTGAGGTCATGGAGCCACCAGGACTCATATCCCACCGGTGAAGTATATAGGTAGAACCATTTTGGAAAATTGGCAGCGTCTACAAGGACTGAACATAAAACTCAGCAACTCTGCTCCAAGGTACGTATCCCAAAGAAATGTGCATACACATGCACCAGAAGACATGTATGAGAATGTTCACTGCAGCATTAGTCCTAATTGCCAAATGCTTTAAATTCCCCCAAATGCCCATCAACAGTAGAATAGGTATATAAACTGTGCTATAGTCACGCAAACGGCAACAATGAACTGACTCCTGTAGGACTATATGCCTAACACAGATTAATCTCAGAAATATTGAGCAAAGTAAGCCAAACTCACAGAGTAGATAATGAATTATTCCATTTATATAAGAGTAAGACAAAGGCAAAAATTATATAGGATGTTAGGAGTCAGGAGAACTTCTTCAAGACGGAACAGTTACCAGCATGGGGCTCAAAGGGAACATGTAGTGTGCTGGCAATATGTTTCTTAGGCTGGGTTTTGTTAACACGACCATATTCATCTGTGAAAATTCATTATGCACTACGCACTTAAAATTTGTACAATGTTATAGATACTATATATACTTCAAAAAGGCTTAAAATGGAAATAAATCAAAATGTTAACCGGAGTTACCTCTGGGTGTTAGGATTATACATAATCTCATTTTCTGCCTTATGTCATGTATTCCAAATTTACTACAACAAACATATGACTTAAAATTTTTTAATGTTATTTTACAATATATGCTCAAACACATGATGCCACCATGTTTCTAACAGGTGTTGGGAAGTAGGCTTGGGCAAAAGGCTACTGCTTCTTTTCCTCAGTTGTATCCAGTTACTCTTTCCCAAGCCTGGATCAGTGGTTCCCAAATATATCTGGACATTAGAGTCACTTGGGGAACTATTTAAAAATTCTGATTCTTGGACCACACTATCAGAAATTCTGATTCTGTAGGTCTAAGACAGGCTCCAATATGGCACCCTTCAAGTGTGAAATGCTGAGACTGTGAACCACAGTGTCTGAACTGTCCAAGCTTCAGCTTTTCCTATTGGACAGAGTCTAGGAATACCTGCCAAGGTCAATGACAGTCCTCGCTTGAGTAGGGCTGTGAATGGGGACCATGCCCTAGAATGGTCCCCACTCCTGGGAAAGTGAGAGCTTGGAAAAGCCCAAGGTAGCTCTGCTCAGCCAGACTATAGGACAGAGAGGATGGCAAAGCCCTTAATAGCATAGATGAGAGTCAAAAAGATGTAGGCTCAAATTCTGCTCTGTAAAAAGCTCTATGGTCTTGGGTTTACCCTCCCTTATCCTGAACTACACCATAACAATTCACAGACCTGTGAATGTCAAACACACTGTATGTACAACACTTAATACAAAGCCTGGCATGCAGTTAGATCACAGTGTTAATAGTAATGATATATACTGTATCTAATTGCATGTTATATGTAATTATATAACACAGGTATATTCATTGATATTGAGTATATATAGTCCACTTATGGAAAGTCTGTTGTTCTGATGATTGTTTTAGGAAATATATCTTTATCTACTATGGTTCCCTTTTGTAGACACTATAAATCAAAACATTTATTCACTCATTCATTCAATAGAAGAAGACATCTCTGAAAGCTGTCCTCACCACTTATGTGACAATGTGACCTTGGACAATTTACTCAACCACTCTGTGTTCTAGTTTCTTCAGCTGAAAAATGAGACCAATAACAGAATCTACCCGATAGAGTTGTTGTGACTATTATATGAGTTTATATGTATAAATGGCTTAGAACCTTGTGTGCTATACTGTAAGCCCTCAGTAAATTTAGGCTGTATTATCCACTCAATAGTTATTTGCTGAGTGCCTACTGAATACGTATACTGAAGGCTGAGGACACAACAATCAAAAAGACACAAACATGGCCCCTGCCTTCATGGAGCTTATAATCAAGTGATAGTAAAGAATGTAATTGTTAAAATGGATGAGCAAACGGGACCTTTTCCAGCAGACTTATATTGTATGGTAGCACATCCCAGCCATCCATCAAAGCCCTTCATCCCATCCTCTTTTCAATAAGAATTTCCTGTGATACATTAGGCTCCCTGTGGCATAATTTCTGACCCTTACACAAGAGACAGCTCTGCTGAGGAGCCTAAAATCCAAGCACTCCAAGACCTTCCCCCCAAAACTCAGGCCCGCACAGGCTGGGATGATATAGCAGGACTCCCTCTAAAGCAAGTATACATACAGCCCCAGGAATTCTAGGCCCTGTGTAGTAGAGCTGGGAGACAGGACGAATCCACAGGCTCAGTACCACCCACTTTGAGAGGAAGGTTCTGCTGCACTAAGCCCTTCTGCTCTGGGCCGAACAGTTCTGGGGACAGCAAGCCATTAAAGGGCAGCTGGCCTTGGGTCTCTTTGTTTCTGCCAGCCATGCCTTGATACTCAGCTTTCATTCATTCAGTGCATGCACTGAACATCTATTTGGGCCCTTTACTAAAAGGACAGAACCAAGCAAGACAGGGCCTTACCCTCGGAAAGATCAGAGCCCAGCAGCAAATTCAGATATAACCCATGATTAAAGTTGACTAAGGCTTATGATAGAGTTTAGCCCTGTGTGTGACTGAGGACATCTGAGTAGGCTTCCTGGAGGAGGTGACACCAAGTCCTGAAAGATGATGAGAAGTGTTATCAGGTGAAGCTACGGAAGAAACCACAGGTGAAGCCCTGCAGTGGAAGAGAGCGCATGAGTTTGGAAGACTGGTGCAGATGGTGGGAAAGGCAGAAGATGAGAGAATGCTGGAGAGCATAACTGGGATCAGATAGTAAAGAGCCCTTTGCCTCCACTAAGAATTGGGCTTTATGCTAAAGCTTTAGAGAAGCTACCGAAGAACATTAAGTGGGGGACGATATGATTATATCAGCTTTGGGAAAATAATTCTGGCTTCAGTGTGGCCCAGCATAGAATTAGACACTGCAGGGAAAAAGAAAAAAAAAAGACCAGTGAATTCAAAGACATAGAAATAGAAATAGTCTAAAATAAAACTCAGAGAGAAAAAAAAATACTGAAAATAGAAAACCCAAAGTATCAGTGAATTCCTTAACACTATCAAGTGGTCTAACATACATGTAATTGGAGTTTTAGAAAGAAAAACAGGAAGGGGGAAGCAAGAAAAAATATCTGAAGAAATAATTGCCCAAATTCTTTTTAACTTTGATAAAAACCATAAATAAACAAATCCAACAACCTCAAAAGACCTCAAGTAGAAGAAATATGAGGAAAATTACACCAAAATACCTCATAATCAAATTGTTGAAAACCAGTAATAAAGAGAAAATCTTAAAAGTAGCCAGAAAAGGGGGTGAGGGAGGGGCGGAAGTGCAAACAGGAACAACAAGAACAACGAACGATTGCACATTTCTCATCAGAAACAAAGCAAACCTGAAGACAGTGGAGCGGCATCTTCAGAGTACTGACAGGAAAAAAACCTGTCCATTTTAATTCTATTTCAGGACAAAGTACCTTTCAAAAATGAAAGCAAAATAAAGGCTGTTTCCTGCAAATAAAATCTAAGAGAATCCATCACCAGCAGATCAGCACTACACAAAATGTTAAAATCAGTACTTCGGAGAAAGGAAAATGAGACTAGATGACAATTTGAACATACTTCTGAAGAGCGTCAGCGATGGTAAATACGAAGGTCCAAATGAAATGTTTTCTTCATTCAAAACCAGGCAACAAACAACAACAACAACAAAACTAACTTCAGCAACATGTAAAAAGGATGACATATCTCATAAGTAGGATTTATCCCATGGATGCAGAGTTGGCTTATCATCCAAAAATCAATTAACACACAGTATCAATAGAATAAAGGACAAAAGCACGTAACCATTTCAATAGACGTAGAAAAAGCATCTGACACACTTGCATGATAAAATCATTCAAAAAACTAGTATTAGAAAATAATTTCCTCAATCTGATAAGGGGCAGCTAGAAAAAAGCAAAAGCTAACAACATGCTTAAAAAAGTGACAGACTGAAGGTATTTTCCCCTAAGATCAAAACAGGGATGCTTGCTCTTGACAAATCTATTCAACACTGTACTGAAAGTTCTAACTAAGACAATTAGGCACAATAATGAAATAAAAGGTATCCAGGTTAGAAAGAAGTAAAACTATCTCTATTGAAAGATTACATGATTTATTATAAAGAAAACCTAAAGTATCCCCTAAAAATCTATTATAACAAATAAAATTCAGCAAGCTTTCAGGATACAAGATCAATATACAAAATCAGTTATATTTGTATACACTTGCAGTAAACAATCCAAAAATGAAATGAAGAAAATAATTCAATTTACAAGCATCAAAAAAGAATAAAATACTTTTAAAAAAATGAATGTAAGGCTGTTCATTGGAAACCACAAACTTCTTTGAAAGAAATTAAAGAAGATCTAAATAAAAAGGTATCCTGTGTTTATGGATCAAAAGATTAAATATTGTTATGGGGGCAATACTCCCCAAATTGATATGCAGATTCAGTACAATCCCTATCAAAATACCAGCTGATTTCTTTGCAGAAATTGACAAACTGTTCCTAGAATTCATATGGAAATTCAAGTGACTCAGCATAGCCAAAAAATCCTGAAAAGGTAAAAATTTGGAGAGCTCACACTTCCTTACTTAAAACTTACGACAAAGCTACAGTAATTAAGACAGTGTGGTATTGGCATAAAGACAAACACAGAAATCACGCAGTAGAATTGAGAGTCTAGTAATAAACTCACATTTACAGTCAACTGATTTTTGGCAAGGATGCCAAGTCTATTAAATAGGAAAATAATAGTTTTTTCAGCTAATGGTACTGGGATAACAGAATATCCCAAATGAGAATGACTTGGGATCCTCTACCTCACACTGTAGGCATATACACAAATTAACTCAGAATTAATCAAAGAACTACATGTAAGAGCTAAAATTATAAAACTTTTAGAAGAAAACATAGGCATAAATCTTTGTGACCCTGGATTAAGCAATAATTTCTTAGATACGATGCCAAAAGTACAAATGACAAAAGAAAAATAGATATATTAGACTTCATCAAATTTAAAACTTCTGTGTTGTAAAATTTAAAACTTCTGTGTTCACCATGATGAAAGTGAAAAGACAACCCACAGAATAAAGTATTTCAATCATTACCTGATAAAGAACTTGTATCTAGAATATATAAATGTTGACAACTCAATAATAAAAAGACAAATAACCCATTAAAGAATGGGCAAAAAATTTGAATACTTTGCCAATGGCCTAAGGCACATCATTAGTCATTATTAGTCATTAGGGAAATATAAGTCAAAACTACAATGAACTACTACTTCACACTCACTAAGATGGTTATAATCAAAATCACTGATAAAACGTATTGGCAAGGATGTGGAGAAATTGGAATTCTCATACACTGCTGGTAAGAATGTAAACAATCAAGTTGTTCCCACAGAGTTTCCCAGAAGTTCTACTCCTAAGTATATACCCAAGAGAAATGAAACATGTCCATAAATGTTCACAGTAGTATCATTTATAAAAGCTAAAAAGTGGAAAGAACCCAATGTCCACCAGCTAATGAATGGATAAACAAAATGTGTTATATCCATACAGTAGAATATTATTTGGTAATGAAAGAAGTGAAGTATTGAGACATGCTGCAACACAGATCTACCTTGAAAATATATGCTAAGGAAAGAAGCCAGTCACCAAAGACCACATGCTATATGATTCCATTTATATGAAATGTTCACAATAGGCAAATCTATAAAGACAGAAAGTAAATTAGTCGTTGTGTAGGGTCAGGGTGGGTAGAGGAAAGGGAGTTACTGCCGATGGTCCTGAATATTTTTGGAGCAGAGGTAAATGAAAATGTTATAAAATTGATTGTAGTGATGGTTGCACAACCAAAAACCCATTGAACTGCACACTATAAATAACGACGTAGTGTTGAGTTTATATCATAGGTAAAAGCAAAATGCATGACAATAACAGACAAGAAGGGAGGAATGGAAGTATACTGTTGAAAGGTTCTCATGATATTCAATGAGAGTGGTATTCATATTTTAAGCGTAGAATAGTGGTAAAGCTGAGAGAAAATGTAATATGTTTAAACCCTATATGAGGAACACTAAGAAAAATAAACAAAAACATAAACAAAAATGTTTCAAACTAATAATCTAAGAATGGAGATGAAATAGAATCATAAAAAACACCCAAACTCAAAGAAGCAAAAAGGAGAAAAAGAGACAAAGAACAACTGGAACAAATAGAATACTAGTAGCAAGAGGGTAAACTTAACCAATATTGATATTTAATGTAAAATGCTCTGAACACTCTAATTAAAAAGGCATATTCATCAGATCATGTAAAAATGGTGTAATTACCTATATGCTTTCTTTAAAAAAACACTTTAAATACTATCAGAGAGATTAAAAGTAAAAGGATGGAAAAAGATATGCCATACAAACACTAATCAATAGAAAGCTGAAGTAATTACATTAATATCAGACCAACTGGACTTTAGAATAAGAAAATATTACCAGCAAGAAAGAAGGACATGACACATTGGTGATGGGGTTAAGTTCTGAGAAGGACATACAATCTTAAATGTTTATGTACCTAAGAATGAACTTTCAATACACATGAAGCAAAGACTGATAGAACTGAAAAGAAGAAATGAAATGAAGGAGAAATGTCCAGGGGAGCAACTCTAGTCATCAGCTAGATGGAAGTTGAATCCACGGTAATCAATGAGACCACGAAGAGAAATGTAGGGGAGAAAAAAGACCAGGACAGAAACCTGAGCCATATCAGCATTGCCAGGGTGAACAGAAGCAGAAAATCTCATGAAGACAGAAATGACCAAAATGGCAGGGGGGAAAAAATGTGTGGGGTCATGGAATGCCAGGGAGGAGTGCTTCAAAAGGCAGAGTGCACGTGGCGACATCAAATGCTAAGAGGTAAACTGAGAACCGAAAGACTTCTGCTGGATTTACAGTAAGAATCACTGGAGAAGCATGGGTGACAAAGTGGGGGCCGAAACCGGGTTGTAGTGGCCGGAGAGACTCAGCCGGAGGTGAGGGAGTGGAGACAATTAACACAGACTCTGGTTTCAACAGGCTGGGTTGAGAAGAGTTGGAGAAAGAGGAGTTTGTAAAGTCAAGGTATTTTTGTTTCCTTAACTAAGTTACAATGGGAGCAACCAGGAAAGCAGGGCAAGGAAAATACAGAGAGAGAAGGAACGCTGTGTCTCTACATGGCTGGGCCATCTAACTTTGCCACTAATTAGGAATATTCCCAACTCGTGGAGATATGTGCCTATAACTTGGCTCTCAACCCTGAGGCTGCCTGGCTCCTTACTTCCCTTGTCCATCTACTGACAGCTCTGTGTGCCCACAGGACTGGCTACAGTGAGTAAAACATCACATTTGCGGGTACCATCTTGAATTATACAATTTTTAAGGGGTACTGGCAGAGCCTTCCAACATGGAAGAGCCATAGTAGTGTTGGGGGGCCCTGGGTAAAGTAGAAAGGCACCAAGTCCTAGAAATGGGTCATCCAAGAAATCCAGTATGGCCTGGAGTCCTTGTCAGCCAGTCATCACCTGTAGATACACAGTCCATAGTATGCCTCCACTCACATGAAGCAAGGTCATAACCAAAGGACCACTCACTCCCAGCAAGGCTCCTGGCTCCCACATGCCGACGCTGGTTCCCTGGTCTGCGGTGCAGAGAAAGAGCCTTGAGCAGAAGGCCTGCTTTCTAGTCTTGATTCTGCCATGAACTTGCAGTGTGACCCTGCCCTGAGGCCTCGGTTTTGCCTGTTAAGTAAGAGGTTGGATGTGGCATCTCAAAGATTCTTGCAACCTTGACAATTTACGGGTGGTGGTTGCAGGAAGGAGACTCATCAAAAGGCAAAAGACATCATTCAGAATGCAACAGCTGCAGATAACGGATGAGCTGAAGTCTTCCAGCCTTATCAGAGTTATGCGGCAGAGTCATTCCCCTAGGGTTCACTACTTGCACCCTTCCTTCTCTCTCCTCCTTCCCAAGAGCCTCTGAAGTTGGCTCAAGTGATACACCACTCCTCCTATCTTTCTTTTCATGAGATTTTCTTCAGGCTAAAAAGTCAACCTGGTTTGAGGCTGTACGTAGAAAAGGAAAGACAGGAGGTCCTGGCCATGGGCTATACCTGAGAGCCGTAAGGACCCCATCTCTACAGACCCCATCAGAAACCCAGGACCAATATCCATGATGGGGCAAACCAGAGCCCCAGATACCCCCTGGTTTTTATCTGGCCTGGGTCCCTGGAAGAGCAGGCAGATTCCTCAGGTGCTAGGGACCCTCGCAGCCACTCGGCAGCCACCACTGCAGCTGGGAGGGGGACCCATCATCTTGTAATCTGCACACAGGGATGAGTTCCTTCCTTCACAGGGCAGATGTTTCTGCCCATCCTTTGGACTAACGAATACATCCCAGGGACCCTGTTATCCACAGAGCACAAATGAGGTCCTGCTCAGGAGTCCTGGGACAGACATATCATCTCCCGACTGTAGAAGACCTAGGGATGCCAGAGGGGCAGGTGGTATGCAGGTCTGGGTATTCGGATAGTGGGAAGGAATTCCTCAGCCAGGGAGGCCTGGCTGAGAGTCCCAGGACAGGCTGCGGGACAGACAGCCCAGGACTGTGGGCCACCTCAGCAGCACCACCTGGCTGGAGTCAGGGCAAAAGGACCAGAGAAGGACCTGGAAGGAGCAAACTGAGGCCACAGCAGCCACACTGAGTGCAGACTTCGCTGAGGGGTCACACCCTCCCCAGGACCCCATTTCACACACACAGCCCCCTGCACACATGGGATCCACCACCTCCCTACAGCCTCCTGTGGATGGCCCTTTCCCAGCCAGCGCTCCCTCCTCCCCGGCCGGCTCACCGAGCGATCTCCCTTCCTTCCTTCCAGTACTTCCTCCTGGTTGTTCTCCTGAGGAGGAAAAGCAGGGGTGACTCCACGCCCTTGTTGCCTCACCTCGTCATTCCTGCCCCTTGCCTGGCCAGACCGTGGTCACTCAAGGCCTCCTTCAGGGCCTCGGTCTCAGCCGCTTCAGATGGGAGTTAAGTGGGATCGGGGTGGAGGGACTTCCGTCAGGTGCTCACTCTGTGGGGCCCAGGACAGCAGGCAGGCAGCCCAGAATGAGGGCGGTAAAGACCAGAGCTGTGGGAATGAAGCACGGGGCAGGGGTGGAAGCTGGAAGCAGCCCTCCAGAAGAGGCAGAGGGCAGGAGTGTGGAGCTGCCAAAGGCAGAGGCCTCACTCCATGGTCAAGGAACCCCTGAGATCCTGGGCATGCAGAGGAACTAAGCCTCCTTGTTTACCTGTCTAGAGCCTGAGTTTTGGGGAGGGACTGAGCAGTAGGACCCCATGTGGTGATGCAGAAGGGAAGGCCTTGGAATTACAAAGGGTTGCGGATGAGGTCATTGGGGGGTGGGGGTGGGAGGGGTGTGGAGTGGATACAGGGTGGGGTCCATGGGCTAAAGGCAGGGGTGGTGAGTGCTTACCGATCTCTTCGGTGGCCCCGTTTCAGGGGCCCAGGTTTCCTGTGTTGCTTTGAATGCTGAGATCCCATGGGCCGGGGACTGCCTCCTGGGAACAAAATCTCTGTCTTGGCAAAAGAGTGCAAACCCAGAAAGAAAGCGGAGGGGTCCTGGGCCCCATAGTAGCCAGAGGATGGGTGCCAGTTTAGGGGCTGGGCCTGTTCAGGTTGCACACAAACACCTGGAGCCTGGTGCAGTTCTTTGTCTCACTGGGCTCAGTCCTGAAACTAGCACAAGCCGCTCGGGTGTCTTTCTCCATCACCGTGACAACAGTCAGACTAACAACCATCACTGATTCATTAGAACATGGAAACCCTCTCTGCCGACCATAGTCTCCCTCCGAAGCCCTTCAGGACTAGACTGAAACCCCAAGGCCTCACTGGCCATGCCACTCGGGGACTCCCAACGGCTCGTTTCCATAGCAACAAAACTGTGCTTTCCTGCATCTATGGTTACTATAGCAACCCAGGCAGAGCCAGGTGCACTGAGGATAAAGGCCTCATCTGGAGGAACCGCAGCCAGAGGAAAAATTCACTGATGCTCTCTCTGTGGCCAGCCCTGTGCTAGGAGTCAGCAGCAGGCTCTGTCCCTGGGGATACATACATTGTTCCTTTGAGGGACTCGTGGGGGATTTAGGATTTCCCTGTCTGTGTCCTCAGCCTCTCGTCCTCTCATCCACAGACAGTGTACCTGAGTGATCTTATCCTCTCACAGAATTTTACCTCCCACAACTGTTACATTGAGAATGTCCACACCTGCATCGTGTGTCCACCCCTCTCCTAAATCTAAACTTCTCCGTCTAGCTACCTTCTGGACATACTCCCCTGGATGTCCCACAGCACCTCACATGGACATATGGAGCTTGGGGCTTCCTGTGAGTCTGAGCATTCATCTTATATATTCTGTCCCTGTAAGCAACACATCCAGCCCCCAGGCACCACTGTAGCTTCCTGCTACACTTTCCCTGTCCACCTTCCTCTGCCAATGCAGACAACCATCAAGCACTTCTGAAGTCACTTGCCGAGCTTCTTTCAACTGCACCCACCCCCTTCCCTCCACCCACACCCTCGGCAGGGCTGCCCAGATCTTGGCATCAGGATAGCTCTGCCTCCAACTCTTTCCTCTCAAATCCATCCTCCAACTGACACCAGAAAGAGCTGTGTTTTAAATGCAAATCTAATTATGTCTCCCAACCTTGCTTAAACCCTTGGGGAGCCCCCACTGCCTCAGGACAGAATCTAAGCTGTTGTGCTCTGCCCAAGTCCTGCCAGCTCCAGCGTCATCTACTACCAGCAGCTCACTTTAACCCCTGGGTCGGATCACCTCCACTTCTCTTCCCTACCTCCAACCTCACTTCTTCCCCTTTCTTATCCATCCTTGGCCACACTCCTGTAAAATTTGGACCCAGATTTTCCATGAGTGCTTAGAAGAATACTTAGACATCTTAGGGATTCAATTCCAGTTTCTGAAGGGAAAATGATGCCTAGATATAAAAGCACATTGCTCACTCCACTCTGACTGGATTCTGGAGCCCTCAGCCCCTACGTTCTCCAAGCAGGCAGATAAAGACATGTGGGGGAGACTACAAGTGGCCAGGAAGGACAAGGCGAAGGTAAGCCCATTCTGTCAACTCTCATGACCTCCAGAAAACAGAAGAACCACAAAATGTCAGGTGAGAAGGGCATCTCATCCCTTATCCTCATGTCACAGATGAAAAATCAGGCTCGAGGAAGGAAGGGTCAGAGCCAGGTCTCCCAACTATCAGATTGCTGTTCTCTCCACTTTAACACAGGCCTCAAAGCTCCAAAGCCAGCACGGGGAAGGAGGCATGAAGGGATCACAGGTGCAGGCACACCACGCACAGCAGCTTCCAGGTGGGGAAAGTATACGTGTATGCCCACCTAGAACTAGACCTCATCCTTCTGTCTCTCATAAACTCTCCGATGTCTTCGTCCTGCTGTGGGGAAGGGAACTTTGCAGTCAGAGTCAAAGGGTATCTCAAAGCCAATACTCGGGCCAGAACTTCCTCAAGCAGTGTCCTCCCTAGTCCCCTTCCTGCCCAAGTTCTCAGGTTCATCCCTGGGAACTAGGAAGAAGCCATATTGACTGTAGGTGAAGCTAGCTTCCTCCGAGGAGGCCTATCCTCACCTTGGCTGGCCATGGGCTCAGCTATATGCTGCCCTGGGGGAGGACTGTGGAAGGAAGGTACAAAGAATCAGGGAACCCAAGGGCTGGATCGACTGCATCCCTCAAGGGTCACACCTCCCAAGGCAGGAAGCCCTTTGGAAGTGAAGCTGATTGACAGGTGGTTATGAAACGTCTGTGTGCACACTTCCACCGTCAGGGTGCTCGCTCTTTCCAGAGTGGTCCCTCCACCTCTGCAGCTGGCAATTCTCCTTCATCTCAAGCCCAAACACACGTCCCTTTGGTTCTAGTTCTGTATTCCAGGGCCCTACGGAATGTGACTTTCCAGTCTGTCACAGCACTTTGCAGTTTCAGAGCATTTTTACATATGTCAGCTCTTTTAATGGTGAGCATAGCCTTTGAAGGAGGGATTATTGATATTTCCCAGAAGAGGAAACTGAGACTCAAGAACTGACTGGCCCAGTGGTGGCAGGGCAGGCACCAAAGACTTGCTGCTCGGCTGGGTGGCCAGAGTGCCAGCTCTGGGTGCTGTAAGGGCCTCATAAGGGAGATGACAGAGAACAGCAAAGGCAGTGCTTCTGACACATTTTACCTGAGACCCGTGGGCCTCCCACTGTGATGGCCAGCACTGGGACACTGAATGGACAAGTGACCTAGGCCTGGACCTTGACACGACAATGCCTCAAGTCCCACATATGACTTGGCAGCCTGGGCACCCCTTCAACATGGATCTTTCTGAAATGTTTTTTAACCTTTAGATAAACTGAGCATGGCCAGGGGAGGGGAGGCAAGGGAATGACATTCTTTGGTGACAGGTATGCCTCAGCTTACAGATCCTGCTCAGCAAAACAGAAGCCCTTCAGTGAATCACACCTACCCTCTGCAGAAGGCTGGTTAGCCAGCATCCACATTTACTTCAGCGTTTCACCCTCTGTCACAAACATATCATCACAGTGTCCCATTAGCCTTACGCTGTCCTCTTCCTGGGAGTGATTCAGGTAAATGTGATTTTTCTCTATCTCCATATGCATCCAGCATCCAGCTTCCTTTGAGATTCATGCATCAGGGACTCTGTCAGGTATGCCTGCACTTACCCAGCCCTGGCTAGACATGATTATAGAGTAGAGCGAGCCCAGCATGTTCTGTCCTCCAATTATCACAGCAGTTGCCATGGCAACATGCCAGTCCTCTTGGAAGTGTGGAGCATGAAGCAGGACCAGAGTGACAGAGTGGAGAGTGGGCATTTAGGAGGGACAGCCCATGGTGGGGCCCCAGCTCCTACAGAAGCTGAGCCTCTAAACAGAGATAGCAGACAGTGACGACTGAAGGGAGCAGAGTGTAGGGACCGACAGGAAGTGGCCAGCAGGGCCAGGCCTAAGGTGAGTTGAATAAGGCACTTGCCTGGGGTGTAAAATTTAAAGAGGTGCCAAAAAAAAAAAAAAACCCTCAGTGATCAAGATAAATAACGTGTAAATCAAAATTAATGCAAAAATACCCTAAATTATCAACATTTTTAAAAAAGACAGGGTCCTACAGAGCTGGAATTAGGGTGAGGCAAGGGGCCAAGTCCTGCAACCCAGGATTGGACCCTCTGTCATTACTAAATTTTGATTTTTTCAGTATGAATGTTTCTGCATTAATTTGGGTTTTAAAAAATTACTACATAAAAATATTATTTATCTGGATTGCTGAGCTTTTTGACAGCCCCTTAAATTTTGTACCTAAAATAAATGCCTCACTTGCCTTCCATGGAGGGGATGGCGGACTGCATCAGGCTGCAGGAGGGGCCCTGATGCAGTGGAAAACGTGCCATATGACAAGGGGCCAGGAGATGTGGGTTCCTGTCTGCAAACTGCAGGGATTCCTCTCAGTTCTGACAGAATCAGATTCGGGTTTTATAAGACTTTGCAACTTGAAGATTGCTGCTATTGAGGATCACAGGTGCCTAGCAGGCACATGGACCCCCTGCAGATGGGGGTGACAGTGACTCAGAAGGGAGCTCCCATCTCCTGCCCTCTCTCAGGCTGGCTGCTCAGGGAAGGGGAAGGGAGACGAGGAGAGGGGAACAGAGGGGGCGGGCAGGGAAGAGGCTGGCAGTTTTGCACAACTGGGAGGGAATAGCAGATCAGCTGTAATTGCCTGAAGCTGAGAGGCTGTTGATAAGTGTTACTAATAATCAACCTTCAGATCTGACACCCAGCTCAGGCTGGGATTACTGTTTTGAATGGAAATCGAACCCAAACCAGTAATTACTCCAGTGAATGATGCCAGTCTTATGCTGGAGCCTATTCTAGGCAGGGAAACGGCACCTGCATGTCAGTGTCAGCCCAACAGGGAGAGGATTCCTTAAGGGACCCCTTCTCAAGGGCACAAACTGGCCTGACCTTCGCTCACTCGCTGGAAGACAGCTAACGGAAGCACCCAGCCTTCTTCCTAGGAGTTGCAGCAGGGAGGGAAGCCCACTCATCGTCCATGGCCTCTCAATGGAATCCAAACCTCAGACCTCACTCTCATTGTCCACTCCACCTTGTGCTGGGTGGAGGTCCCTTGTGGACACTGTCCCTATCTGTCAGGAGCAGTTGCTGAGAGGATGCGGGGGGAGGGGGGCGCTGTCTTCCCCAACACTGGTGCTGCCCTCTAAGCCTCTGTGTGGGACCCTTGGCCAGCCACAGCTGTTTCCTATTAAACTGGGAGGCTCCTGGAATGTCCTAAGCTGAGGAAGCTGGTTCAGAGGCAGAAGCAGCCTTCTCAGGAGGCAGGCAGTGCTGGTCAGGCCCGGTGGGATTCAGAGTGTATGTGATCATAGCGTTTCAGGTTGAAATGGACAGGTGAACAAAGGGCAAGTGTCAGCACCCTCCCCTGCAGGAGCTGACACTTCGAGGGTGCCACCTAGTGACAGTACAGCAGTAATGCAGCTCTGTCTTCAGGACCTGGTTTTCCTCTGCTCCTCTCCTTCCTCTGAAACAGACCCCTGAACTCAGCTGTGCAAAGGTGAACCAGGAAAAGGGGTTTGGCTTTGTACACAAAGGCTTGGAAGAATGGGGCACAATGGGCCTCAGGGTCCAGAAGCCGCTAGGGCAGCACGCAGGGAAGGGGCTGTGCCTCTGGAGCATCTAGGCCCCTCTGGGGCCTACCCCTGATGCCCTATAATTACCTGCTTCTTCAACTATGTCTCCCCACCACTTCGCTGGGACCTCAGCTCTGTCACCTGCTCCTGGCCTGGTACATGGGGAGAGGTGACAGGAAGCCCACACCCAGAACTGGCCTGCTCAGCCTCTCAGGTGCTGTGATAGATATGGAGGTCCCAGGGAAGCAGAGCTCACCATCCGCTAACGCACTCTGCGCCTGTGGACTCACTGTAGGAAAGGACTCACTTTCATCTTGGGGTCAGGCAAGGATGTTGTAGGGGCTCAGCCCTCAGCTCTCAGATACCCTATGGATTCTTCAATGCCTGCTGTCACAATCACTCTCTTTTCTTGCCAGAAAAAGGAGTGGTGAGGCGATACGAGGTGAATGGTCCCCAAAGTAAAGTGCCCAAGTGTGGAGGGCACTCAGCCTGGGGTAAGCCAGGTATGTGAGAGATGCAGAGGGTGGAGGAAGGGAATATGCCCAGGTGTGGGGGAGAAGAGAATGGACACACGTAGGGAGCTAACACGGAGGATTATCTGAGTGAGGGGTAAACATTTTCTTAAAGGGCCAGACAGTAAATATTTAGAGCTTGCAGACAGACCTGTGCTCAACTCTGAGGCCATGAAAACTGAGGTGTGAAAGCCACCATAGACCATACGTAAATAAATGGGTGGGTGACCATGTGTTCCATTCAACTACCTACAAAAATAGGCTGCCAGCTTACTGGGCCACAATTTGCCTATTTAATCCAAAATTCGCTACCCAGCTGAGTGGCTGTCCATGCTCTACCATAAGACCACGGCCCATTAATAACTTCATCCCATAGACTGCCAACAAGTACCAGAGACTCAAGGGACTGCTGGCCCACTTCACAGCTGCCTCCTAGAGCAGGCTTAGGGGTGGTGTCACAAGGGACCGCAGGAGAACAGGTCAGGGTGGTCAGAAGCTTGGCCACGGGGACCAGACCACAGATCTCAGTCATCCCTCTCTCGTTTTCCCCCCACACTCAGGGCACTGACACTCACCTGCAGTGGGAGGCTCTGCGCAGCGGCAGCTACTCCCCGTCCTATGAGGCAGGGATCTCTCCTGGTCCCGATGATGCCCCTCCAGCCCCTTTCCAAGCAGGAAACCCCCAAAGGCGGGCCGGGGGATGGGACTTAACTGCCCCAAGGACAGGCCACCAGACAGATGACACCCCGGAGAGGACGAGGTGGCCCGAGGGGGGAGGAGGTGTAACCCAGCACCGGGACCCAGGGGCCCAGGAGAGGCCAGGCTGGAACCGACCTCTGCCCCGGGGGGCTGGGCCGGCTGGCCCCCACCCCGTCCCGGGACACACCACTGGAGCCTGGACCAGCCGCTCTACCCCGGCTCTGGGCCCCCGCAGGCAGCGCCTTTGCGAGAAGATCAGGAGTCGCAGGTTCGGACTGGTCCCTGGGCTCTCCAGTTACACTAGAAGTGAGAGCAGGGAAGATGGTATCGAGGCTGTGCAGAGGCAGTGCTGGCTCATCCAACATTGATGCGCCCCGGGTTGCCCCAGAGCCCCTCGGGGGTGGCACAGGGTCCCGGCTCCCAATGCTTTTGGGATGGGCCCAATGGCAGGGAAGAGTGTGCCCCCAGCTCACCTCCAAGGTCACACAGGTACCTTTCAGCCCCATGATCCAAGGACCCCACCAGTGCCTGAGGCCTTGTCCAATCATGCCTAGTCCTGGGCCAGGGGATGAGGCAGTGTGCCCCTCCTCTTCAGTTCCCAACCCACCCCTCTTGGCACAGGGACAAAGACGGAGGCAGGCAGCTGGCCAGTTCTCTCTGCCTCTCTCTCTCTCTCTCTTTGTTGCTCTTTCTCTGTCTTTCTGTCTCTCTCTCTGTCTCTCTGTCTCTCTGTCTCTCTCTGTCTGTCTCTCTCTCTCTCTCTCACTCACACACACACACACACACACACACACACACAACAGTCAATTCTCTCCAGCACACCAGCCTTCACTCAGTTACACACCACTCAGCACACACCCACTCTCGGTGGGACACACCCCCACTGCAAAAGTGCACAGCCTCATCAATATACACTTAGTGGTGCATACACACCCTGGCACAACACGCCCATGTCCTAGATCTACTCGGGTGCACACGCTCAGTTGCACACACAGGGAAACACAGTCAAGGAAGCCTTCTCCCAGAGGAGCCCAAGCCATCACTGGCACTTGGTGATAGAGAGGGAACACCACCCAGAAAGTCCCGCCCAAAGCAAACCAGACTGTGGAGGGAGTGTGGGTGCAAAGGCAGTGCCCTCTTGGTCTGCAGTGCTGAGGGCACAGAGACACACCCAGCTTGGGATTAGGTCTTTACTGAGAAATGTGACCTTGTTAAGAAGATAATCCTGAGTTCCCAGATGCTGGGCCCTCCTCCCCCTGACCTGAACCCTGTGCCCCTCATTCTGACACTAGGTTCCAGTGGGCTACACCCGTTCTCTAGCATCATTCACCTACGGAAAGCTGACTTCATGGGCAGGCTCTTCCCTAAAGCCTGCTGACTTCCCCACAACCTGGTCTGGTACTCACTGACCGACCCCCATACTCATACCCGCAAACAAAACTAGAATTTTCTTTGTTCAAAAGAAACAAGAAGACCAGAACACCTGCCCAAGTCCTCAGAGTGGGGCTGATTGGGAACACCCACCTCAGAGGAGATCTAACTGCTCCAACTTCAGGACAGCCCATACTGCTCAGCATGGACAGAAAAGGTGCCTCTCTTCCAAGCACAGGCTGGGTCAGGGTCTCCCACATGGGACCTAGGCTCAGTTGGCTCTTCTCTAACATCAAGGCACAGGATTTTTCAGAATGAAGGTATTAGGTATCAGTGGGTGCCTATGATACCCCGCTTGGCAATGGTTCTCCAGCTGTGGACACAGCTGGCCCTTCCTTCCACCTTTGGTCACCAATATGATGTCCCTGCTCCAGGGTCTTCCTGCTTTTGCTTGAAGCCATCCAGTGACGCTACCTGGGAAACTGCAGTGTGGACAAGTCCCAAAGGAGTCTAGAAGTCTTCGCTTCACCTTATGACGGACTCCTCTCCCCACCCCATGATCACCCTGAGTCCCCATCACCAGCTACATAGGTGATAGACCGCCCCCACTTCCTCCAGAGCTGTTCCTCCACTGACCCGGTACCACCAGTCCCATCTGCCCTACTCAGTCTGGTCGTCTTGGTCCCGTACTGCTAGAGATCCAACGAACGAGGAGTAGCTGTACACCAAAAGCTCTGCAACAAAGCAAGGCCTCGAATTACTGGTCAGGTGGCTACCCCAGCTGCCCCTGCCAAGAGCACCTAAGCTTGCACTGCCACGGGCAGGGCCTCCAATCCCAGCCTGCCCTGTTCTCAACCCTCCACCCTGCCCTTTCCCATCACAGAACACACACTGAGGCCACAGGTCCTATACTCACAGAATCCCAGAACTACAAGAGTGCTCAGCCAACCAGTCCATCCCTTCAGCTTCAGGGGAAACATGCCCAGAGAGCCAATGACTTGCCCAGATACAGGTTGGGAATTAATGGGCAGCCAGAAGCAAATCCTGGACTCCTAGCTCTCCCTTCGCAAGTGCTCTTTCCAGCACATCTCCCTGCTTCACAAAACCCAGCATCCAGACAGAGAAAGCATCACGCCTTATCTCAGAACAAGTGGCTAAGTGAACCTACACGCCACGGTGGTCAGCCTGGCTGCCTCCAGGCCCGGCTGCCCTTCTGCTGCCCAGTCCCTGCCAGCTTCTCTACTGATCCTGATTCATCAACAGTCGAAACTGGAGTTAGCTGGCTTGTTCCTCAGATGCCTACATGGTGATCCCCCAAAAGCGGGGACACAGGTCCAAGTCCTGAGACAGGAGTCTGTTCCAGTGTTCTGATCTACCCACAAACCCTCCCCTGGGACTAAAGGCCCAGACCTTCTTGGGGAAACTGAACCTTGCCACCCATGCCTCAGGTACTGGCTAAGGTCACAGCCTCCACGTCCCATCTGACTCTGCTTCTCATCCTCGGCCTGGAGGTCCTATAACGGTGCCCCTTTCATCCAGCTGGTCCCATTGATTCCCACTGGCCATATTTGTTATGCCTCTTCACTCCCTGAACTGCCCTCCTAAATGTGGTCCTGACACCTCTCGGCCTGCCCCACTTTCCCGCCTACTCCCCTCACAGAGGTCCTGAGTTCCCTGGGGCAGGGTCACCACCCATATTTCTGTATCTAAGAATGGCCTGACTTTCAGATTCAGTTGAACAGAAAAGTCCTGACGTTAGTGAAGGAACCCTGCTATGGGCCAGGTAATAATAACAATGGCTAACAATTAGATAACACTCACTGTGTGCCAGACTCTGTCCCAAGCACTCTACACTTATATGTAAGCCTTACATATATTAACACGTTTAATCCTCATGACGACTCTATTAGATATTTATGTTATGATGTCCATTTTAAAGATGACGAAATGGAGGCTCACAGTACTGCAGGAGTTTTCCCAAGGTCACACATGTACTATGTACAAGTGGTTTGAACACAGAAGGAACAGGAACAACTTCCTGGAACTCTAGAAAGCAGCAGCCATAGCCGTCATTCAGAAGCATCTAGACTCTCACTCTGGCTTCCCCTCCTATTCCAGCCAGACCCAGGCCAAAAGGATGTGATTTTGCTGGCATCGAGTTAGGTTCAAACACCAGCAGAGCCTATTTTTCGGAAATAGAGCACATAATTTTGTGTCAAGTTCTCTCAGAATGGTAACGTATGCCTTTGCACAAAAGGGCCACCTTTACAAAAAGAATTGGCTACTTTCTCAACTTGACAGAAATTTATCGATGCAGAGAGTATCACCAGCAACTGTGCCTGCTGTTTGGGAACCCAGGGGCTAGAAGGCAGTTACATCAAGATATGTTGTAGAGCCTCCTGGCCACATGATCCCCTTGTCTCCAATAAGCTCCCAGGCCAATTAAATTAGGAACTTCACTTTACCTAATCCCACAGTGGATATGTGGGTGGTCTGTTTCTGCTGATTCACAGCCCACCTGAAAGGGTACACAAACATTATCTCATTCAATTCTCACCCTCCACCATGAGATAATCATCACCCCCCATTTTACAGATGGGGACGCTGAGACTAAAGGGTATTAAATAACTATCTATTTAGGACACTTCTAAATTATTTGGCCTTTGTTTTCTTTTACTTTTACAAGTGGCAGATCCGATTTTTATAATCAACCAGAACAATAAGGATTTTCTCTTCCTGTACAGCTAGTAAGAGGTAGAGCTGAGATTTAGACCAGGTCTGTATAATATCAAAGTTCAAGCTCCTCCTACTGCTCGCTCTGTGCCACCTCAGTGGCTCAGTCCCTACAGAGTCCCGGCCCTCCCTAGACATGTTTAGTACAGATCACATCTTGTTTCCTTGCCCTTCTCTCCTATTCAAAACGTATTACAAGCTGCAGCAACCAAAACAGGGAGGTACTGGCATAAGGAGTCAGCTCAATGGCACGTGACACACATCTATATGAAGACATCAAGTTGTACACCTTAAATATATATAATTCCTATGTGTCATTATACCTCAATAAAGCTGGAAAAAATCAAACCAGTAATATTGATGAAAAAACATGCATTAAAATGTCCACTATTAATAGCCAAAACCTGGAATCATAACAAGCGTCCGTCACAGTGTAATATGATGGTGGTAATAAATTCATACAGTAGAATACCACATAGCAATGAGAAAGAACAAACTGCACTGCACGCAAAAAACACGGATAAATCTGCTATTAAGCTAAAAAAAGGATGACAACACAAAAGATTACATCTAGTACTCTTAGATTGTTTTAAAAAATCAACAAAACTAATATCTGCAGTTAGAAGTCAGGATGGTCGTAACCCTTATGTCAGAGGACAGTGGCAAGAAGGGCTCCTGTTCACGAGAACGTACTCACCAAGCTTGTCACTTAAGACTTGCACATTTTTTTCATATGTAGGTTTCACATCAATCAAAAGTTTGTTAGAATACAAAAAAAGATGAGCAAAAGACTTGAATAGCTATTTCTCCAAAACGATACATGAATGACCAATAAGCACATGAATAGACGCTCAACACCATTAGTCATTAGGGAAATGCAAATCAACAAGAAACCATTTCACCTATCCTAGGATGGCTATAACAACAACATTTTAGAAAGAGAAAATAACAGGTGAGGACGTGGAGAAACGAGACTACTCATATTGCTAGTGGGAATAAAATGATGCAGTTGCTGTGAAAAACAGTTTGGTGGTTCCTCAAAAGCTAAACAGAATTACCATATGATCCAGCAACTCAGCTCTTAGGTATATAACCCCCAAAATTGAAAACAAGGACTGGAACAGGTATTTGCACAATAATATTATTACAGCATTCTCATAACAGCCAAAACACAGAAACAACCAGTGTCCATCAATAAATTTATGAATAAACAAAATGTGGTATATGCATATAATGGATTATTCAGTAAAAAAAGGAATAAAGTTCTCATACTGCCACGACATGGACAAACATTGAAAACATTATGCTAAGTGAAATAAACCAGACACATAAGAAAAAATATGGTATGATTCCACTTATATGCAATACCTACAATAGGCAAATGATGGAGACAGGAAGTAAATTAGAGGTCACAAGGGCCTGGGGAGAGGAAAGACCGAGGAATGACTTTTTAGCGAGGACAGAATTCTTGTTTGAGGTGATGAAAAAATTTTAGAAATAGATGGCAGTGATGTTAACACAACATTGTGAATGTAATTGATGTCACTGAACTGTACACTTAGAAATCATTGAATGGCTAATTTTATGTTATACATATTTTACCACAAAAAAAAATCTCAACTGTATTGGTATACACTAGCAAGGAACAAGTGGACAGTGAAATTTTAAAAGTACCATTTACAATAGCATTGGAAAATATGCAACATTTAGCAATAAACCTGACAAAAGAGGTGGAAAACATATACACTAAAAACTATAAAATACGAGAACCTGAAGGTGATCTAAAAAAAAGATATACCATGTTCATAGGTTGGAAGGCCCAATATTAAGAGTCAACTCTCCTCAAATTGATTGATAGATTCAATACAACTCTAATAAAAATCCAGCAGGCTTTTTTTTTTGAGAACTGAAAAATCTCATTTAAAATTAATGTGAAACTGCAAAGGACCTAGTATAGCCAAATCAACTTTGAAAAAGAACATCCTGGTTCCTCCAGGGCTTGGCTGAAAGAGACTTTCCAAACGATTCCTTTCCCCTTGTTTTGACTTCACCCTTACCCAGCAACCTTTTGATTTTACTTGCCAAGTAGCTTTATTCTCGGCTGGAGTTGGGCCCTGGGGAAGGCCACAAATGCTGTAATAACTAGAAAGGGATCTTCACAACTGTGGAGTAATAAATGGGTGTTCTGGTGTGAAAAAAAAGAACAAAGTTGAAAGTCCTGAACGACCTGATTTCAAAACTTATTACAAAGCTACAGTAATCAAGACAGTGTGGCTGGGTGTCAAGAAGGTCAAGCAGATCAATGGAGCAGAATACTGAGTATAGAAATATATATAAGGACAATGGATTTTCAATAAAGGTGCAGAAAAAGGAGAGTCCTTTCAACAAATGGTGCTTGAACAATTGGATATCTTTTTTTTTAATGACCCTTGTACTATATACAAAATTTAAAATGGAGCACAGACCTAAAATGTTAAACCTAAAATTAGAAAACTCCTGGGAGAAAACCTTTGTCACTTTAGTTAGGCGATGATTTCTTAGATATAATACCAGAAGCACAATCCATAAAAGAACAAATTGATAAACTGGGCTGCAACAAACTTCTGCTCTTCAAAATACATAAGAGAATGAAAAGAAAGGCACAGATTTGGAGAAAATATTTGCAAGTCATAAATCCGATAAAGGGCATGTATCCAGAATATACAAAATCGAAGAATAAGGAAACAACACCCAATAAAAAATGGAGATAAGGTTTCAATGAATCCTTTCCCAAAGAAGAGATAAGTATGGCAAATAAGCACATGAAAAGATGCTTAATATCATTAGTTATTAGGGAAAGGCAATTAAAATCACAATGTTATACCACTAAACACCTGAAATTAAAAAGACTGAACATACCAAGTTGTCTCAAAGATAGAGGAACTGGAACTCTCATTCAATGCTCTTGGGTATGTAAAATGGTACAATCACTTTGGAAAAGTTACACTGTTTCTTAAAAAGTTGAATGTATACCTATCATGTGATCCAGCCAGTTGACGCCTAAGTATTTACCCCAGAGAAATAAAAATGTATGTCTATACAAAAACTGGTACACAAACATCACAAAGATTTACTTGTAATAGCCAAAAAGTGAAAACGACTCAACTTTCTACAACAGGTGAATGGATAAACAAACGATGGTATCTCCATGTAATGGAACACTATTCAGCAATAAAAGTAAAATAACTACCAATTCGAGCAACATGAAAGAATACCAAAACAACTCCACTGCATGAAAAAAGCCAGACCAAAAAAGAGTACATACTGAATGATTACACTTACATCAAATTCTAGGAAATACAAGCAAATCAGGTCAAGGTTCCCCAGGAATGGGGAGGCAGAGAGCCAATTTTGATGGGGATCTCAACCAGAGAGGTTTCCCAGGCTCAAAGATGTGGTGGAGGCAAAAGCCATAGAACAGGATTGGAAAGTGATGGTTAACTATTAACAGCTGCTTTTGTTTGTTTTTACAGGAAAAAAGTTTAGGTACGATATAGAAGTATCTCAATTAAAAATTTTCCTCCTACATATGTATTAGACCTTTGGCATACACTACCACTCATTTCTAATAGAATCTAGACTGTGAGCTCATCTAGAGGAAGGGATTATGTCTTTTTAGCTCATCTCCAGGGCCCAGCACATAGTATGCACTCAATACATTGTCTTTGGAACAAATGAACGAATGTGATTTGGGATCAGAACAGGGGTTTAAAGGTCTTGTTACTTTAAGTTTAATATTCCAATCATTTTAGAGTTCCTCTCCATAGAGAGCACTGCTTTTCAAAACGGCAAGGTCCCTGGGAAGGTGAGGTGACAACAAGCAGATTGCTAGTATTGTGTAGTGAAGGGTTAATGGGAAAATTTTTCCACCAAGAAGGCAGTAAGAGCAAAGAAAGAGGTGGCCCAGGTGCACTCATCTTAAGGAGGAAGACAGGACAAACGAGCAGGTTTACAGGCTGAGGAGAGATCGCCAGAAAGAGGGAGGAGGTGAGGATGGAGAAGAGCGGTGGGGTGGGATCAATGGGAGGCCAAGGAGGGCTCCAAGCGGAATTAGCCTGGGGCAGGAGAAACACCTGTTCCTCTGCATCTCAGAAAAGGAGTGCTACCAGAGTGCGGAAGGTTTTCAGTAGAGTGAAGAGAAAGGAAGTAGGTCTTCAGGAAGGTGAGAGCAACGAGGTTAATGAAGTTTCTCTTCCAGCCCTCACCACTTAGCGCCGTGGATAAGAAAGTTTACCTTCCCAGATACTGTACTGAAATTATTATGCAAAGTAGTTAAGCTTTTACTAATACATAAATGCTTTATTTAAAGCCAAATAAAATTAACTCCAGAATTCTGGAGATCGACATGGGGTTACTAAACCTAAAAACAACAAAAATCTACTATCTACTATCCTTATGGTTTCATTTTAAAAAGAGGGATGGCAGTTAACAAACCGAAAAAGGATAGGAAGGACAAAATCTCGGGATAAATATACTCTGCTTTATGACAAACTCAGTCTGTTGTCCTTATTTTTCCTCATATCACCAGGGAGGATGATTCCTTCCTCCAAGATCAATGCGTGGGCGGCGCGGCTCCAAACCGCCCACGCGGGCAGCAGCTTCGCAGCCTCACGGGGCGGGCTGGCAGCGCTCCGCCCGGGGCCCTCCGTCTCCCCGCCCAGGGTCCCACGGGGCGCAGACCCGGGCGGCGGTGCCCAGAGGGGCTGGCCTGAAACTCAGGGGCGCCTCGCTCTCGCCCCAATCCATCCTGCCACCCCGCAACCTCTCCGCGCTCTTGCGCGCGGTTCCAGCCCGCCGACGCCGCAGGGCAGGGGTGGGGTGGGAGGTGGTGGCAGCTCGCGGGTCCCAATGTCCTCCCCCCACCCCATGCCCTGCTCCGACAGCTCTCCCAGGCGGCTAGCTGTGAGGACACCCTCGCTACGCTCGGGTTTCAGACACCCGAGGCTCTCAGTACCGACGTCGCGGATGCTCAAGGGTCCGAGTCCGGCCTGGGGGCGTCTGGGCGCTCCCCACCTGCCGGGTTTTTTCCCGCGTTAGCTATATCGACGAGCGCCCACGCAGGGCCACCTGGAGGGGTCCCGCGGAGCCCATCCTCCAGGCGGCCGCCCTACCTGTCGTAGCTCCAGCGGCTGTAGGACAGGGTCCGGTGGCTGCTGACTCCCTCCATCGCCGCCTGCCTGCTCCGCTCCGGGCTCCGCGAACGGCGGCAGAGGCTGCGCGGGGCTGGGCGCTCGCTCGCTGCCGGCCCGGCCGGGGCGCGGGCGGAGGACTGTACCATTCCCCCCCGGGGGGGTGACCCCCCCCCTGGCTCCGCCAATGGCGGGGACGCGCAGGCTGCGGGGACCCGGGCCCGAGGGGCCCCCTCCCCCGCGCTGAGTCCCGCGGGGGCGCGGCTGCTGTAGACCCAACTGCTTATTTATTTATTTCTCAAGAGTGCTCCACGTCGCCATGGCAACCGCTCCATCTTTTCCGGCGTCGCTAGGGCACGGTGTTTTCGAACCTTCCCGGGACAGGGACTGCTAAGAGGCTGTCGGTTCCCCTTCAGTCTGGGTTACGCTCCCCTTAGTCAAGTCCCCTTTTGCAGAGATGCCCCCTCCTTTCTGGAGTGTGTCGGGGGGTTTTTTCATGCACTCCCTCCAACTTTCCACTGTCAAGTGCCACCCTCCTCAGGAATGGGACTACCTACCTCCAGACTTTCAAGGTTTTCCCCTCCTTTCTGCTCCCCCCCCCCCCATGAGGTCCTTTTACCACCGAAGTCCATCTCCTAAAACTGTCGGGGCTCAGCCTCCTCGTCCCTCCAAGTGAAAACCCATTTTTCCCTCCCTCCTCCCCTACTGAATTCCTTTGGCCCAATTTAGCGTATTGTGCCCTCCATAGGTTCCAAGGACCAAGCTCTGTAAACATTCTCGTTTTTAGGCCATCCATTTCTGTTTATTTTCCTTCGTGTCATGCGCTTCATTAAATCCAGCTGTGTTGGCTCAATTAAGCAGAGAGCGTCTTCTTTGTCTACACCTGGGCGAGGGTGGCCCAAGGGAAAGCTAAGGCCCGCCGGGTGGGGCTAGGTGGGGAAGGAGAGCGGGTGCAGGCCGTCCAGGCTGCCCGCCCCGCTTTTCTCTCCTTTCCCTTCCCCCACTCTGAGCTGCGGGGATTTACAGGTATAATCTTCTTGCAGAGGTCTTGGAAGCCTAAGAGGGACCTTTCAATGCGGTTGTGGGGAGGCTGCGGTAACACGCCAGCACCAGGCATGTGGAGGCGCCCAAGCACCCTGGAGGTGGAGTGCAGTAGTAGGGGTTGAACTACGCTAATCCAAGGATCAGAGCAACTCCGTGAAATTAGATTTACCTGTTAACCCTTAGTTACAGGTCTTGCAACTGGCAGCGCCCCTGATGCCATCAGCCCACAAGTGTTTTTGCTTGTCCTGTACAGGTTTGATTTTTTTTTCATTGACTAAATTGACAACACTTAAAAATTGGGAGATGTAACAGATCCAGCTTTTTGCCCTTTCTTGAAAACTAAGAATATCTGGCCCCCTGGGCCCGCCTTCAGCATGGCAGGCATAGGTTGGAGAAGTGGCTGCTCTACTTACAGAGAGCATGTGTTTCTCGGGGCCCTCAGGCCCCAGCCAGCTTCTCTCACATGGCTTTCTGGTCTCAATAGTTTTGGAGTTTGCCGCCATCTCTGTAAAGACTGGTTTTTCATGGTCCTCAGAGCTGCCTAAATGCATCATTAACCAGTATTTACAAGGGCCAGTCCTCAGCAAGATGCATTAGATAGCAAGCAGACACTTGTTACACCCTTGTGGGGTTTACAGACTGACTCCCAAATAGAACTCCTGTTCCTGAACTACACCTTGGTAGTGAGACTCTTCGCATGGCCATGGCCTCAGGATGGTAGATTGAGACTCCAGAATCAACTCTTTGCAAGTGTTTGGGAAGGGGTGAGGGGTGAACTTCCCTATCCGGAGAACGTATGGAATTTGTGGCACCTCCCACAGACACTGCAGAACCAGAAGCCACAACTGCTGGCCTGTATGTTATTAAGACAAGCCTCCACAGATGTCCTTTCTCCAAGGGACTGATGGAAAGGCAATGGGACCTAAGAAAGGACTCCCTCAAGAAGACAGGTCCTTCTCCAGCATTACTCCACTCCAACCTAGGTTAGCTCAGCACTAGCAGTTGTAGAGCCCTCCTGAAGCTAACACTGGGTGCTGGATGCCAGGCCCCTGCACCCTGCCTCGGTAAGCCCACTGGAGGCAGTAGTAAGAAATATACATTCTACCTCACCAGGGAACGAGGTAGTTGGTATAAAAGAACTCTATAGCTATAAGAGCCAATAGCACCCCTAAAAGTACAAATAAGAAGCCCAAGGCCAGGTGTCCTGAGCCAGGACTGAGAGCTATAGGAAAGCTACATCCCAGACATCCTGGAAGAGCAGAGATCGTAGAAGCTAAGAAGGAGCTTTCAGTGCAGCCCTGAAAACTGGTATGGGGACACATGAACAGATTTTGATAAAGTTGGGGGCCTTGAACCCCTAAATTATGCTAAGCCTCATTTTCTGGTAGAATTAGTCCTCCCTTGATATGAATATATATATGTGTGTGTGTATATATATACATATATGTATATATGTTATGTATATGTATATGTATATATGTGTATGTATATATGTATATGATTACATATATACATATATGTGTATATGTGTATATAAATACACACACATATACAGCAATGTTTTTCCTTCTCTCCTATTCCCTTACCATCTAATACCATTCGTGTAAATAGTAATCGAACTTTCCTCTCAGTATTTAAGTATTTGATATCAAAAGGGGAGTATGACTCATCTAGAAGGGAAATTGCACATCACCCATAGACAAAGGACTTTGTCCTCTTTAAAAGAGAGGTTCTACTTCTTGGCTTGAACCCTGTCCATACAATGTAGTAGGAGCAGAGAGAACAAGTATAGGAGCCAATCTTGAAGATGTTCAGGAGGGAGGAGGCTGGAGAAGGAATATAAGGTTAGATGTGGAGAGCTTATTGACCCGGGAGCACCCTCCTGTGACTCAGGATCGAATGTTCTGGCAAGGACACCAGGACTGGAGTCTAATGATTTGCTGTGGTAGCCCCCACCCATTGAAGCTTGGATATGGCGATGGCCTACAGTTAGTGAGATGGTGTAGCAGACATTGATGCTTCACGCAGATCTTTTGGCTCCCTTTTTATTAATCTCCCATGTGTCCAGTCCACCTTCCACTTTCACCAACAGCTTTGATGCACTTTTACTTCTAAAACTGAACACCTTTACCTCTACTTCCGAAGACTGCCTTCGCACTGTTGGGGCCACTTTGCTCACCCATACAAACTGCAGTAGGTACCTAGGAATTTACTCCCACCCTGGAATGGCCCTTACCTAACCCTGACAATATGAAAGTACAGCATCCTTGCCTTGGGTGTAACCTGCCTTGGGTCTCCCCATGGGATCAGGTCGACTCTAACCTCCATGGGACTTTGTCTGAGATCACATTCTTGCTTCACTTCCCACTTCTTGTCCTCCTCCATCTGCTCCTTTCCATGTCTCCTATAGCAGCATTTCAGCGGTGTTCTGGAGCTGGCTAGTACCAAGAGCCAATTGTTTGCATTTCTTAATTCCACGTTCAGAAATGTCTTGTTGGTAGCTTTAAATTGGCCATGGTGGGAGCATTCACCATGGAGTATTCATGGAAATTGGCAAATGCTATGAATTGAGGCTTTTCAATTTTCTCTCCAGAGAGCCAGTTGTTAATCATTTATGATCACGCCACTGAGAAACTTCCTTAATAAATCACTTGTGCATGAGTATTTGTTTCAGTCTGCTCATCCGCAGTCACCGAGGCTGGATCCTCATTCCTTGAGAATGCCCCAGCACTTGGTGGGAAGTTGATCACATCAGACTCTTTCTATCCTGGATAGGGCAGCACTGTGTCTTTACTGGAACTGAGACCTTTTCTGAATATGGATTTATCTTCTATGTCTGTAGTGCTTTTCTGGTGGCTTATAGGCTGTAATTATCAACCCGAGAACCTGCATAGTGAAGTCTCAGTTGAAAGGTCTATTTTATGGTAAAGGACGCCTGACAATTTTGTATGAGAAGGGGTCTTGCCATAATTCATTACCTGGAAACAAAGGGTAGGAAGTGAGAATGTCTATTAAAGGCTCAGCTAAGGAACCATCTTTGGGATGAAACTTTGGAGTGGGTCAGTATTCTTCAGAATATAGTACATGCTTTAAACTATCAGCTGATATATAGTGTTGTGTCCCCAATACTTAGAATATGCCTTGATTTCAGACTTCTAGTCTCCCAAACTGTGAGATAATAAATTTCTGTTATTTTAAGCCAACAAGTTTGTGATATTTTTTATGGCAACCCTAGGAATCTCATGCAGATCGCCTTATACATAAAGTCCTTGTTACATGTTCTGCTTTCAAGAGACCCCGCTACGTATGTTTCCCACTCCAGCTGAATTTTTAAGTCTAAGTATGGGGTTTCCATTCTCAGCTAACCCTTAACCTCAAGCCATCTCTTGCACCACCATCAGCTGAGCAGTCTTACTTGGGACTGGACATGATCCTGTCTTATACCATCTCCTTCTTCCAACCTCCAGGTCTTGCTGAGTGGCCGTCATTCACCTGCCAGAAACTTTAGTACCATGTGGAGAGGCCAGGTTCTTGTGTAGGGATCCCAGGACTATATACTAGCTCTGGCACCATCCCTTCCCTGGATGAAAACACCAAAAACCTTGTTTTGGTCATCAGAGCCTAGGCCAGTGTTTCTTCTGGGCAATGGAAGCTCCAGGACTTTGGTATGGAGGGCTTATAGATTACAGACTAATTTGAAGGGGAGTGGGCCCTAGGAGTTTTACTGAAAACTATTTCCAAACCATATTCTCAAATAGATTGTTTCTTTGGAGTGATTTGGGGGTAAGTATAGAAGATGCTTTGGTATCATCAATATGGCTCAAAAGTGGCCAATGAGGCATCTCTAGAAGCTTTGTTCATTCATTTTGCATTGCCCTGGCCTCTCCAAAGCTGACCATGATTTTTCTGTAAGCCTGTATAAAACTGCTCAGGAACTAAACGAGGGTGAAGAGCAGCCTCCAAGTGGTGCAAGGGAACCCTCTAGTGGTCACAACTCAGAAAACCTTGGGCACAGAGCTGAGCTGTTGCTTGGACTAGTTAGTGGTCCATCATCATGGACAAAGACCAACACTTGTAGGCAGAAACCATTACAAGACTGACGACCTTCATCCTGGGACAGAAACATAAGCACAGGGCCAGCAAACCCCAGTGATACAGAAGATAGATCAGGACAGATCAGACGGGCCATCAGAGAAAGACTTAATCACAGCCTAGATCACCAAATGCAAATGTTTGCTCTTTTATGAGACATCAAAAAGGGGGCCACTGGAATTTTTTTAGCCCTGTAGGAACTTGTGTTACAATGAAAATTTTATGAAAATTTAGTTAAAATTTGACTCCAGGTGTGGAGAACTTGTAAGACACCCCTGACGACTTTTAGGAGGATCTGAGAAGGCAGATGTCCCCACAGAGAAAGCAGAAATACTGTGTTGTGGCTGTTATTGCAAACCTATTCTTACCTTTCAGCTGCTGTATCCTTGAAAACAACGATATGAGCCACTGTAGAATTAAGAGTATTTTGACCTTCATTCCTTTAAAGCTCTTCTTCTTTTGTGCACAGTCAATTCCAATGTCCTTCAAGACTGAATTCCCTTCTCTTAGGCAGATTTAAGTATGTCCTTGTGTCTTCTTAAGAATTGTTCCTCTTTTTATAGCAATCATTGCATTTGGTCATAATTGTTTATTTCTGTGCATCTTCCCCCAAACAGTACAACATGTAGGGGCAGAGGGCATGGTCCCTCTACTTCTATATCCCGTGTCCAACACTGTTTGGTGCACACTAAACATCACTAAATTTCTGCAGAATGGGTAAAACAAATAACCTCTCCAAAGTCCCTCTCCAAAGGCTCCTGATGACTACCGATAGTTTCTGCCCTCGTAGAGCTTGTGTTCTAATAAAGAATAGACAAGCCCAAAACAGGAAGACCAATGCCGATGGGAGAATGTCATGGAACCATGGTATAGGAACACCTTCCAAGAGGATGCAACATTTAGACTAAAACCTAAAAGATGAGTAGTAGTTAGCCACCTAAAAGGGTATAGATCTAGCAGAGGGCAGAGCAAGTGCAAATGGAGCCCTGGCTGGGGGTGTAAGCGAAGGAGCTAGAGTCAGGCAAGGTATGATGAGCCATACAGATTGTGTTAGATGTGGACTTTGTCCTGAGCAATGGGACACCTCTGAAGATATTTCATCTGAGGTATGTCCTGGTCAGATTTACAAAGAGCAGTGTGGCCACTGTGAGAATAGTTCAAAGACGGTGAATAGAAAAACTGTTTTTCTCTACACTTCTCAAAGAAAGCACTGCTATGACCAGATGTGCTGGTGATTTTCCCCACACCACGCAGTTGAGTGTCCAGTGTCAGACACCAGTTGAGTGTCCCACAATTTAACTCCATTCTGACACTACCAACCTGGAGATAGCGTCAGATCCCAAGGCTAAGGACTCAGTCCAACAAGACTGCCTCCCCTCACCGGCCCTCAATCCTCTTCAGATGCCCATCGCCAAGCCCAGGTTGTCACCTGTGCTTCTGACCAACAAGTTATAAATTGGAGCTTCCTTGACTCCCTCGATTTTTCGTTTAATTTGCTAGAGTGCTTTACAGAACTAAGGAAAATAGTTAACTTAGCATTACTGATTACAAAGGATACGAATGAACAGCCAGAGGAAGAGGCACATAGTGAAGTCTGGAAGTATGGCACACCTGTAGAATTTGGGGTGCACTGCCTTCCTGGCATGTACCTTGTTCCTGAATGCATTCTTGTTCACCAACCCAGCAACTCTCCAAACTCTGTCATTTGGGTTTTTATGGACGCCTCATTACATAGGCATGGCTGATTAACTCACCGGCCATTGATAATTAATTTAACCTTTAGCCCTCACTCCTCTCCTCAAGCTGAGAAAGTTCCAACCTCCCATTACATGGTCATTTCACCTGACAACCAGACCCCATCTTATGGTTACCTAGAGCACTGGTCCCAACCTTCTTGGCACCGGGGCTGGAACTCCTATGAGACTCTAATGCCTGATGATCTGAGGTGGAGCTGATGGGGTGATGCTAGCACTGGGGAGAAGCTGCAAATACAGATGAAGCCTCACTCGCTTGCCAGCCAGCAGCTCACCTCTTGCTGTTCAGGCCGTGGCCTGGACAGTCCTGTGGTCTGATGGTTAGGGACCCCTAACCTAGAGGTTTTCCAAAATTACTTCCTTGATATAAACTCAGATGTGTCGAAAGGGGCTTGTTGCAATAACAAGTCTCTCTTTACATCTTTATAGCTCTCATAACTGAAGAAATTCCAAAGGTTTTACGTTGTGTGCCAGGACCAAGGATGAAGACACAATATATATTATAGCACAATAACAGAGAGGGTAAGACTGAAGACAGAGTTGTAAAAAACTAGCTGAGGCATAATGGTGGAAAAGGGGAGAATCGAGATTCATCCAAGGTTTCTGGTTTTGACAACAGGGTACATAGTAGTGCCATCACCAGAGGAAGGAAATTCAGGAAGTTATTTGTGTGGGAAGAAGACACAATCAGTTCATTATGGAACAAGTTGAATTTAAGATGCTTTTGAGACATCCAGATGAGTGTATCTTGTCTGTTTAACTAGTCTAGAATCAGAAAACAGTTCCAAATGTGGGCCAAGCTAGAGACTGGGCCTCCTTAACATATATATATATAACATATAACATATAGTAACTGTCACAGGCATTGGTGAGATCTTCCAGTCAAGAGAGTATAGAGCAAAAAGTGAAGAGGACCCAGGACACAACCCTGGAGAATAAACACTGAGAGTCAGAGAAGGAAGGACTAAGAAAAAGCACTGAAAAAGAGCAGTTAAGGAGGTTGAAAGTCAGGGGAGTATGGTGTCATGGAACTCAAACAACACGTCTCACCCAGACACATTCTAAGATATTTTTAGCACATGTACAACCACGTAACATAGAGAATGTGTGAAAACATTTATGGTAAAAACCAACTGGTGCACACATAAGCAAAGCCTGAAAAAAAAAAAAAAACCAAAAACCAAAAACCAAAAACCATCCAGATATCCTTACAAACATCTCCTGAGCCACAGGGTCAGGATCGATAAAGCCACTTGGCTGCATGGTCTTTGAGCCTTTGCGCATACTGTTTTGTGCCTAGAATGCTTTATTTTCCTCTCTTCTTTTTCAGTCTGTCTGTTCCTCATTAAATCCAGCTTAGATTTCACTTACTAACTAGATGCCTTCCATGACCTCCAACACTTGTGATTCCTAAAGTAATGACTTCTTTACTTATCTGTCCCTTCTAGTAGATTCTAAGAAGGTACTATGGCTTTTTGCTTAGCATACTGTTTGGCATTTGGTTAACTATTACATGAACAAATGGGTAACCTGAATTCTTCAGCCTTTCCCCAAAAGATCTGTGCAGCCCCACAGTTTACCAACTAAGTCACAGTTCTTTCGTTGCATTTAAGTCTTCACCATTGGTTCCACACTGCCGCTCTAACCTTGACTCTGGCCACACCTCTGCAGCTTCTCCGCTTCCACCACTTCGAGTAGCCAGTTTCCTTATACTACATCACCTTTATCAGACAGGCAACATCCTGGACCCTTCCCGTCTCTCACCATCCATGTTTTGATCGGTCTCAAGTCCTCTTGAGGCTGCCTTATACCATCCTCATGAATTTGAGTCTTCTTTACCATCTCCATTGCCACTGAGTTAGTTTGGGCACTCACAGTCTCTGAATAATCACAGTGGCCCTCTGACTGACTCGTCTCCTTGCTTCTACTTCTTTCCCTTTCTGTCCTTCCTCCACACTATTACCAGGTGATCTTCCTGAAATCCAAATCGGATTAAATCTGCCTAAAATTATCCAGTGCCTTCCCACAACTTCCAGGATAAAATGCCAACCTCCACAGACCAAGGGCCCTTATGGTCTTGCTCCTACATATGCCTCTTTGGTTCTGAGCAGGTTAAGCTTTTTACATTTCTCTTTTTTGTGTGTTTCTTCTGACTCGACTACCCTTTCCTGATTTCCTGGTAAAACAAACACAAACAAACAAACAAAAACAACACAAAACACCAGCTCAGATATCATGTCCTGGGTAGCATCTTCCCAGACTCCCTCTAACAGAGCTGGTCAATCCCTATGATAAGCTCCTGTTATGTCATATTTTTGCCCTATTAATTAAGTGGGCCACTAAACTGTGAAGCAGAGAGCCACACATGAAAATAAAATCCAGACCTGGATTCAAATCCTGTTTCATCACTCACTATTGTGTAACCTCAAGTAACATACTCAACTTCTCTGAACCCCAGCTCCCTCTATAATATGAAAATAATAAAAAGTTCTCCCAAATATAACAGGTGCTCAATAAATATTAGATCCAGCATTCATTTTCTGTTTTGCAAGTGATCGTTTACTTTTCTGTTTTGCCCACTAAAATGGAGAAAAACTTAACCTAGAGAGCCTAATTCTGCCTCCCTAAACCATAGTGGCAAACAGCTCTATCTTACTATTCGAGCATTTTAAAACATTAACCACACCCTTTACTCTTTCAGTTCAGATTAAGTATCTAATTCTCTCATTTACTTTCCCTGCATGGATTCTCATTTTCATTTCCTGTGGAAACCACATGACCCATTAAGAAATGGTTCACCGTAATGTTAGTGGACACCTTTCCAGACTGAAAACCAAGAGAAAAAATTTGGTAAAGCACCATTAGTTCTCACCATGGACAACTGTCTTTCTCCCAGGACTCATGCAACCCAGGACTGAGATCTGTATCTACCCCTTAACTCCTCTTTTCATTGACTTACACATACATTCTCTAGGTACTTCCAACTACACCTAACGCAACCTTTATACTGCTATCCATATCAGATGCTATGGAAGTGATAAAAAGCAATTTCTTTCAAGGTCCAGTCTGCTCTGAGCATAAGTTAAAAGAGTGGAGAGAAAGTGCCCCTGTAAACCAGTGTGCTAAGAAGGCCATCTGGTCTGGGGTCAGGGACCTGGCTGTGGGTGCAACCACTGACGAGAAGTCTTGCCAAACAACGACATCTTCTACCCAGGATACTCACTTCTTGGTTTCTGCATGGGCTCTACTACAGTTTTCTCTCTTCCACCCAGAAATAAACTCACGTAAGATGGAATCATTTACAAAAGTGAGGCTATGTTTATTTAGAGTCACAAGCAGTTGACTGACTCAGTGTGACTCAAACCACAAGAAGCCATTTCTACTTCACTCCATCCTGAGTCCGAGGGTTAGGGCCCAGAATGGCAGGAGTGCTGCATGGGGCCCATTCACAGGTTTACAAGTTTCTCGTTGAGGGCAATCTGTGACTGTGTGAGATTGGCCAGGTAGGTCACCATCAGCAGGTCCTGGAAGAGAAAGAAGCCATAAGTGAGGAGCTGAGTGGAAAGGAGCAGAAAAATTGGTCTTGGCCAGCTCTACAATGAACTGAATGTGAGGACAGTCCTAGATACATGACAGCTGGGAGAGAGTGAGCAAGAGTTGAAGTAAAAGACAGGAAGAAAATGCTTGAGACACTTTCTCATCTCTACTGATATAAAGACTAAGGGTGCCTGAGTTAAGATCCATGGGTAGAATTATAGGGAGTCCATAAACTCACATGAGGAAAACAAATGCATTTTCATTAACCTATGAATTTAAGCATTTCTTTCAATCTAGAATCTAAACAAGTCACAGTAGCAGCGGTACCCGGGCCAATGAAATCAAGGAAGAAGAGAATCTCCAAGCATGTGTACTATCTATTCCTTCCTCCCAATCTGGACAGCAAAGGGGCCAAAGGGGACGCTCTCCCTCCTCTGTCCCCCTCCAGGTCCGTCCCACCAACTCCCTTCATATCTGTGTGTATATACTGAGGTAGGGGAACGCGCAGGCTCCCAAAAGCCTAGAGATGGCACTCACGTTGATATTGCTGTTGAGCATGGTCTCAAAGTCATCAGGAACTATCTTGGGTACTTGGTTAACCAGACTCATCAAGAAGCGGCCCACAGTATTGTCAGCTGACACCTTTCCAGACTAAGCACCAAAGAAAAAAAGACTGAATGAGGAACAGTTAATTCTCACCACTGAGGACTGTCATTTCACCAACCTATCTCTCAGTGACAGTGGAGTGAAGATTTATGCCCTCCTCCTTTCTTTTCCTTCCCTCCTCACCAGTACATCTTCTGCATACTGCAACACTGTGCTTAAGGCATCCTGGATGCGAGCCGATGACCCTGCCACTTGCTGCAAGTCACTTGAGAGCCCGATCACCCGGTTTGGGCTAAAACAGGTCTTCATGATCAGGTCAACTGTGAGAGTGCATTGGGGATAAAAGGAACAGAGAGTTCAGTCATCGTATCAGGAAAGACAATCTCTCAACATCCTGCTAACTTTCCTACCTCCCTCTGGACTCAGTCAACTTCCCCAAACTCCTGCTCTGGCCTTATTAGCTTTTTTCCCTCCTGAAAGCACTCAACTTCTGCGCCCAGTATTCTAGTCACTGGTTTTGGTCTCACATGAATAGCTATGTAGCCTCTAGTGCTGATAATTCCCATCTCTAACAATTTCACACTTATGTAGAATGACTATGATTCTTAGTCACCATGAAGCTTAGATCAATTGTTCCTCTTTAACCTACCAAGCCCCTCTACTCTTGTTAGAGAACAGCAACAACCCCTTCCCATTAAAAATGCCAAAGACCTTGAAAAAGGGCATGGGAAAATTACTCACCTCCAATGCGTTCAGTGTCATAATATGCATATTTCACTGTCAGAGGTGTGAACATCACCCCCATGGTCCTTCCAGGGACACCCATTAAAGTGCTAGGGAGAGAGAAGTCAAGGTAAACAGCTAGCTTTGAAAGAGTTTCCATGTCTAATCCAGGCTGGAAATGTAGTCACACCAAGAGTATGGTTTCTAAGGTTCTGATATAAGAAGGCCTGAATCCCAGAGGTCTCAGAGGAGCAAGTCATTTTCTTCCCCTGGTTCATTCCACACACCAAACCCTTGGCCTATGATAGGGGATTCAGCTTTCAGACCTGGCCTGGTCCCTTCAAACAAACACTTCACACTGTGGAATCTCAATGATGAGAGGACAGGACACTAGATTTCCCTGTGGAGCTGCTGCCTAGACATCCACCCCACAGAAAGAAGAGACAGGACAGGTCTTTCTAGGACTGACCCCTTCATCTGTGCCTAAAAAACCAGAATGATTCTAGCTTACCAAGATTAGATTGGGTGCTATAAGTCATCTCACTAACGGTGAATGCCTTTACTATGTCAACTATACACTTCCAACTGGATCTTGAGACATCTGAAATATCTGGAAAGTCTAAGAAACAAGGCAAAGGCTAGAGCTTAGTGATACAGCAAGTGGCTATAAGGGCTTGGTACCACCATCAGTGTCTTACTGAATACTGGTTTACTGGTTTCATCAGCGTCAGACACAAAAAGAGCACAAAGTTAAACAGGGTACAAACTAACGAATACCTTCATTTGAAACAGAATAGAGTCCTTCGATTCCTATAGCAACCCCTTCTTCAGCATGCCACTAGAGCCTTTTCCAACTTCTCTCATCAACCAGCATTTAACTGCCTGCAAGCTCAGTGTGACAATACTATAATGCTGTGGTCACCAAAACTATTTTAATCCTGGGTTAAGAGATGTCCAAAATGACAGTCATCCTTTAATCTGCACTTCTCCGAGTCCTGTGCTCAGTTCTAAGGATAAGGGCAGACTAAGGAGTAACTCAAAGCAGTGAACATGGTGAAGGATCATGACCAGATTACCATGTGAGGATCAGCTGTAGGAACCATGCAGAATTAACTTCTAGAAAAAAATAACACGAAGAATACCACAGCTTGCTCAAATACCTAAAGGGCTATCATTTGAAATTAGTTAAGAGCAATGAGAAAAATGTGGGGTACAACTAGGATTAGCAAGTGGAAACTTCTAGGAGAGATTTTGTTTCAGAGTGAAACTTCTATTGACAACTGTTGAGAGTGAGGAATGGGCTCCCTTAAGAGGCGGTGAGTTACACACTGAAGGATTAAACCTGCTTGGGGTAGAGCTGGGGTGTCATTCAGGCATGGAATAAACTAGAGAGCTGTCTATGCCCTTGCGACCAAGACTCTGATCACCTAACATAGGCCTTGATGCTCATGCGGCCGTTCTGGAGGCTCGTGTCCACAGTGAGGTGAATGGGGTTCGGGGCTTCTCGGCTGTAGTATTCATGGATCAGCACAGAGTGCTCAGTGATGTCATGGCCTGTAGCATACCTGGAAAACGAAACATAGCTGTGGACGCAAAGTCTACATGTGATATCAATACTAAACATGATGGAGGCATGGGTGTCTCCAGGTACCTGACAGCCCTATGGTAGTGATACCCAGTGATACCCGAACACCAAATAAACACAATGAAAACTATATCAAATCAAATCAAAGCCGACTTAAGAGATCTTGAAAAATTCTAAGTCACCAGCAACGTAAAAAACACTTGCTTGGAACAAGCTACAATTCAAAAAAATATTCTTGGCCTCACGGGATCAAAATTGCCTGCAAAACATACTGAATTCATAGCTCCTTGAGGTAATATATCTTCAATACTCTGTCTCCATAAAAGTGAGTACAATGTCTGGTTTGGTAGCAAAAGGCCTTGGCAATCACTGAGAGACCTTCCAATCCCTGCTGCCTCCCAACTTACCAGCCCAGGATAAGCTCATTTGGAGAGACTTTCTTGTGCAACTCATACATGTTCTTAGCAAATTCCATGTCAACAGCAACCTAAGAAAGAGAAAAGGAAGCTCAGAAGCCAGAAGTCTATAAAAAAAATAGAAAAGATGAGAGGCCACCCCAATAGACGAGGCCTGTAAAGTATATACAAACAGAACACAGCTCTTTGACTGCAGGAGCCCTGGTTATGAGCACAACATGTTGTGTGGGAGGGCCCTAAGGGGAGCCTAGCAAAGATCAGCTACAGACTGCACAGGAGCAGCTCAAATCCCCACTCACCTCGTCTTCTGACTCATTGTGTGGTACTGAAAAGCAATTGGTGACTTCCACTGAGTGCTTGTCAACAGTTCCTGTGAGAGAGAATTGTCCATGCGTTATGCAACTCTAACGCTCCCAAAAGCCAGTCTCTAACCACTTCCCAAACGCTTTCAGATTTTCAGAGGTCTCCTCAAAGGAAATGAAAAAACTGAACACATTAACTCCAAGTTCGGCCACGTGCATCGATGATACCAGGATTCTCCAGAGAACTAAAACTCTGGAGTGACTTCCAACCCCTTCCTTTAATAAGCAAGTAGGGCCTATTCTTCCTTCACAAGGTCTCCCTTTACCTGTTACTTCCCGCTATCAGTCCTACTCCAGACCTTTACTCGGTGACCCTCGGTGCTAAACTCAAAGAAAGAAAGAGGGAGAATGTGCGTGTTTAGGGCATATGTTTGGTGGAGTCTGCCTACAAATCGTGTCCTCTTTGTAATACAACAATTGTCTTCTATGGTAGAAAGACTATTATGTGGTCAAGAATAAGAAAGAGAAATGATACATGCAACTGGAATGGATTCACAAAGGGGTCTAAAAAAGTGCCTAAAATGGAGTGAAAATGAATTTGATGGGACCAGCAGTACTCAGAGAAAAGGATATATTATCAGTAATTCCTTTTTAGTGGTTCTAAGTTTTACAAATTACTTTAACGTAAAACATCTATTCCCCACATTTGAACATGGGTAGGGAAAAGGTTATTTTTTATTTGAAAGTTAAGCAATATCATAAATAGCTAATACAACTGTTGTGTCCAAATGGAGAATCAGAGACAGGATCTACTGCATGAGAAGGACAGAGGATCAGGCTTACACATTTATGAAAGCAGAATATTACTGAAACCCTAAATGAGTTCCTGCCAAACCGGTGTATTTGTTGAGAGGGAAATCTTTTAACAGATGTCCCTTTTGCCAACTGGTTAGGAACTTCTTTGCTAACACCTAGAAAATAAAGACATTTAGCCAGTAGATAAGGGGAGGAAAACGTGGTCACCCGGCTTAGGGAATCAAGCGTCTTTGACTTCCTAGTCAGCGTTTGAACTCATTTTTGGTAGTCTGGAGCTGAGCATACCTGATATGAAATGCTATCAGGAAAGTTAAATGTAAATCATTCGGCACACGACACTTAATACCTAACTACTCCTTATACATCTTATGCTGGCCAAAGTTGCCCAAAGTGACAGCAATCAGGCAAGAAAGTTCAAGTTCCTTGGGAAGATTAGTCTCAGCAGAAAAGCCAGATGAAGAAATAAGAGATCAATGGGGACGAGAAGAAAAGGGTGCAAGTTAAGGGGGGTGTGAGAGGTAGGAGAACGTCAGTTTTTCGTCACCACTCACCCAGCAGGGTCCCGATAACTCTGGCAGCGCCCTCGTTGCGTCGCTCGTAGCTGTCCACGATGGAGGCCAAAATAACCGGGTGCAGCCTGACCACACGGCCGCCAGGGAAGGGGCCTGGTAGAGCTGAGCTGGCCCAGCGAGCGACTGCGCCGGGGTCTGCGCTGGGGCTGGCGCTGAGGCCGGGGTCTGGCCCGGAGCCGCGGTCGTAGCCGCCGCTGCCGCTGGGTCTGGGGATGAGGATGGCGCTGGAGTTGGAGCTGGAACCGGCGCTGGAGCTGGAGCCGGCGCTGGCGCTGACGTTGGGGCCGGGGCTGGAACTGAGGCTGGAGCAGTAGCCGGGGCTGGGGTTGGAGTGGCGGGAGGAGCACTCGCCGGTGCCGCCGGTGTGGCCATCTTGTCGAGAGAGAAGGAGCTTGAAACGGAAAGGGGTAAGCTAGAAAATATTAGGAGCACCATAGGCTGAATGTGCACCACGTGAACAAGATCTTTATGCCTATTGGCTACTGATGATGCTTCTCACGGCACTACAATTTTGTGCTCTGAGTTTGTGCTCTTCGATCTTGTTCGGGTGCGCACTCAGTGAGACTGATCTAAATAGTTCCGAGCAAACTTGGGACCCGGCTAGAAGAGAAACAACTCACTCCGCCAGATGGAGCCAGAGAGCTGTGTAAGGGCCGCAAATCGTGTTTTCAGATTTCAATGGGATAATGGCTGTCAAAGTGGTTTTAAAGCTTGACAGCGTCATAAGGTGTCAACACGGTGGTTTTATTCATTCGACAAACTGAATATGTGCCAGACGCTTTTAAAAAGGTGCTTGGGATATATCAGTGAACAGAACATCGTTGTCCTTAAAAAGTTTACATTGTAGCAGAAAGAGACACATAAGTACATTACATGATGTGTTAGGTTGTAGTGCTAAGAAAAAGGAAGCAGCAGCAGAGAGTGAGGGGAAATCAGGAGTTGTGAGGAACTATGGCAGGTCACAACGAGAATGTGAGATTTAAGTGAACTTGAAAAAGGCAAGGGCGGGGTGGCCATTGGGGGTGGGAGAAGAGCTAGTGCGGAAGGCCTTAAGGCAGGAGCAGGCCTGGTGTGTTTGAAATGGCTATTTGGTGGCTGAAGTGTTAAGATCAAGGTGGGACTACCAGGAGCTGGACCTCTAAA
This sequence comes from Eonycteris spelaea, assembly GCA_003508835.1. Taxonomy (NCBI): domain Eukaryota; kingdom Metazoa; phylum Chordata; class Mammalia; order Chiroptera; family Pteropodidae; genus Eonycteris; species Eonycteris spelaea. The sequence goes on along the minus strand of PUFA01000113.1, from coordinate 979,280 downwards.
CAGGAGCAGATCATTAAGGGCGCCTAGGCCAGGGTTAGGACTTTGACTTTTAGTCTGAGTGGAATGGGAAACCAGTGCTGAGTTTTGAGCAGGGGAGCGTCATGATCTGTCTTAGGTTTTTGTTGTTGTTGTTTTGTTGTTGTTGTTGTTTGAGTCAAAAGAAAAGTTTATTAGAAAAGGAGTAACACTCCAAAGACAGAGTGTGGTCTCCCCTCAGAGGCAGAGAATGAGAGACCAAGACAGACTTGGAAAGACAATGAGAGGGGAATCTGTCTTAGTTTTAAAAAGATCACTCTGACTGCTTTGAGAAGAATATAACGGAGCTGGGAAGGAGGTTACTTGGGAGAGGGAAGTGAGAAAGAAAGAGCAGAGAGACCTGGTAGGAGATTACCACGTCATCTAAGTGAGAGATGATGGTGATTGGCACTAAACCAGTAGCAGTGCAAGTGGTGAGAAGTGGGATTATGGGTATATCTTAAAGGTAGAGACATTAGGATTTTCTGAGGTATGAAAAGGAAAAGTCAAAGATATTGACTCCAATTTTTTGTGCTGAGCAACTCGTATGAAGAAGCTGTCATTAGTTGAGGTAATGTAAGCTACCGGTAGAGCAGGTTTTGGGGGAAAATCCCAAATTCATTTATGGATGCATCACCATTTAGATGTCTATTATTATTACTATTATTATTGTTGTTGTTGTTGTTATTATTATTATTTAGTAGCTATTGGTGTTACTCTGTGATGGAAGGAGCTCTTGTTATGGTGCGTTCAAATCTAAGACCCACGGAGCCAATTGAGATGAATTGTGAGCCTTTATTAGCTGGCCGGTGACTGACTCTCCCCACTAGAGAATCAGCCCCAAGCTTTCAGAGGAGGTAGCTTATAAAGCCTAAAACCACATCAAACAAGCAAGCAGGTTTACAGAAGCAGAAGTTAGCCATTAGTATATCTTTGCACAGGACATCTCCTAGAACTACACCCTAGTTATACATTAAGCAGATTATAGAAGCAGAAGTTGGCTGTTATTGTCTGGTGCAAAAATGTTGTTTCTGGGGGACTCTTAAATCTTATAGCAAACAGGGCCTGGTAGACAGTTCTGTTATCTGCATCCTGGTGGTAATATTGTTCACTGGTTTTTTTCTTCTTCTTGGGAGCTGGCACCTGAAGATATCACTACTCCCTGTCTTGCCCTAGTGACTAATTTACTGGAGAATTTTTCACTCTTACACTCTGATCCTAACTCACTGTGTAACTTTGGGCAATCTATTTTTTCTGAGCCTTCAGTTTTCTTCTTGGTACAATGGGAGCAATAACATTTGCCTGTCAGGAAGCCTCCCAAACACCCTTAATTAGGTCAGGTCGGGACTTGTCAAGGTGGGTGGGTGATTTTGGGTTTCTTAGTCTCAACTCTTACACCCAAGAACTGCTTTCTCCTTGGAGCTACTTTCTATAGTTAGAATTCACATGCCCCTGTTCCCCTGTCAGTGCTCTGCATAAACTTTTTTTTTTTAATTTCCCCAAACACAGGTGAATAGCCTATCAGAGGAGGATTGAAAAGTGACTCTTGGAGTTGACGACCTGGACCTTTAGCAAACCTAGTAGAGCATTGCCAGTGAAATTGAGCATAGGGTGGGCATGGAAACCAGAATTCAGGTGTGAGAGAATGGCCGGTTTGAATCGATGGCAGTGAGTGCTGGCTACTCAGTTCTCAAGGCAGTTGCTGTCAAGAAAAGCAGACATTTAAGGCAGTAACTGTAGGAACAGCAGATTGAGAGGGGGACAATTTAGGCTGGAAGAGCTTTAAGTGTATTTTAACTAAGAGTAAGACTCTTGAGGAGAGAAAAAGATTGAATATACAAGTATGATCAAGGGGAGCTATCTAATGAAAGAGGCAGGAAGGGGGATCCAAATGGAAAAGCCTAAATAAGAGGGGTGGTTTGCGGCAGGATGAAGGACATGCTGGAGAGGTGGCCCTGGCCTGGTTGCCTCCCTTATGGGTGCCTTGTAGGTGTCTGCCTTAGCCCAGGCTGGTGCCCTGAGATCATTCCTTGGGGAGAAATACGGAAGAGAGAACCACCCCCAAAGAAGAGGTATTGCTGCCCCAGACTGACCAGGCAGAACCTTGGGACCTCCCATGTATGTGTTGATTCGAGTTGGGCGTGGACACTTCACCACCCAGAACTTTGCCTTTATATTGATGGCCTAAAGACTTTTCTCTCTGGTGGGAAAGGAGAAAGGGATGGATGAAGGATCAGAGACACTTTACTTGGAGAGGGAAGGGAAGCTGCAGGAGTTCCTGCCAAATGATGCTTTTCTCAGGGAGGCAAGGTGATCTGCATCAGTGGGGTCCAGCCTTGGGGCAATGGGTGATATTTGGAAGAAGGGCCAAGAGTGAGCCATCAAAGGCATTGATCAATTATGGAAGGACTCACCTGAGCCTGGAGACCTTAAGGCTCTGGTTGGCTTTTGTTTTTCTCTAGCCATGTAGCTCAGGAACAGAAGGAGAAAGATTGTTGCCATGGTCTTCTAGGGATGGTGACTGGCCAGGACAAGGGAGTGCATACACCCAGGATGCTAGCTTTTCGGTGGCTGACTGAGGGATCCAGGCAGGCTGGACCCTATTTATAGAGCATATAAATTGTGTGTGTGTGTGTGTGTGTGTGTGTGTGTGTGTGTGTGTGTGAGAGAGAGAGAGAGAGAGAGAGAGAGAGAGAGAGACTGAGATTGAGAGAGATCCATACCCATCAGCTAGCTTCATCCATCTGTTTCTCTCTCTATTTTGTCTTATCATTTCTCTCTCATTCTTTGTAGATCTTCTCTGTTTCTACTCTTGGTCTCTGCCTCTTTTGTCTCTACTGCTTCCCTGTCCGGGACTCATTTGTGCCAGTTGTCAGTTCTGCCCACAGCCAGGCTAGGGTTAACAGGGAGGGAGTCCTCATTTCATTTCCTGCTTCCACTCAACAATTAGAATTGGTTCTTTTGTATCTCATTTCTACTTCCTTCAAGTGTAACTCTCAGTCCCTGGCCCTATGAGCTCCAGACCTGGAACCTTGTAAGGAGGCAGACCTGAGAGCCTTCACAGTAAGTGATCTATCTCACTTCTCTGTTTCTGTCACACAGTGTGGGCAGCTATGTCTCACTCCATTTTCTCTTGGCTTCTTGGGTTTGGTTCTTGTTGTCTATGTTCTGTGTCTAGCCACAGCTTGGTTAAAGTTCTGGGAGAGACCAATTCCCATTCCTGCCTGTTCCCCTGGACTCGGGGAGAACTTCCTAAGCAGTGGGCACTGGAGGCCCTGGACAGGGAGGAAAGGTGCATGGGAGAGAAACTCCAGCAGCTACCTCACAACTTCTCTCTTCCTCATCTAGCCCTCTCACCCTTAGGGGATGCTCTTACTCATCTTTCATGGGGACCGCCAGTCATGATTATCCTCATCTTCTGCCCACAGACCTGCCTTGCTCTGCCAAACAACCTCTCTCACTTTCTTGGGGCATGGATGATGTTCTCTCCATCCTCCTGCCAAAAGCTTTGAATCCTCTCCCGATCTGCATTCTTAGTTCTCGCCTCCATTTCTCCTTTCTCTCACCAGCATCTCTAACTTGACCCCTCTGTTGGATAGTTTTGTTTTGTTTTGTTTTGTCAGCATTTGCCATCCTCTTCCATGTTAAAACAGACAAAAATTTGACTCATCACCCCCTCAGGACCTCTGACTCTTTTTGCTGCTAAGTGTCTTAAAAGTTTTTTCTAGACATTATTTTTTCCTTTTTGCATCTCTATGTAGATATTAACTCCATTTCTTTACTTCCTAACCTTTCTTTGTTAATTTTTTTAAACTGTATTATTTATTTATTTATTTTTTAGGCGGGGCAACCCTTGCTTGACCTCACAGATTACAAGGACCTTGTCAGCTTACAATCCCTTATTTTTTTATTTTTATTTTTTGTGCCTACAGCACCTGGTCTTCCTAGGTGGTCTCCCATCCAAGTACTAACCAGGCCTGACCCTGCTTAGCTTCCGAGATCAGACGGGATCGGGCTTGTTCAGGGTGGCATGGCGGTAGACCACTTTATATTTTAAACGGTTTCTTCTTATCTCTCGGCACTTCTAAATGCATGTATATTTCTACCTTTTGCTTTGTCAATTTTAGGCATTATCTATTGACTTTTCTTTTTTTCTTTCTTTTTTTTTTTTTTTTTTTTCGCTTGGAGATGGTCTTTCTGAAACCCTCATTCTACTCTGTCAGGGTTCCTGGGCCGTCAGCTCTCCAGACCCTCTGACCAGCTGCCTTCTAGGACTTTGTTTTCTCCTCGTCTGGATTCCTCTTTCCTGGAGAGTGTCCTGTCTTCCTCCTTTTCCACTTTGGTGGAGCACATCCTCCTGTGGTTTCAGCAACATCAAGAGAGGGGCTGTGGCCGAAAATGTGACGGTGGCAGGGCTCCAATTCCTGTCTCTCAAGTCAAACAGCCCCAGCCTGGCCTGGAGTCAAGTTGTAGAGAGGGCTGGCCTTTCAGAGAGGGAGACAGAAGGCCTCCTGGACTATTTATTTCTTGGTGACAGAAGAATTCATCCCTTTGGCCCCTCCCTTGTTTTTCAACTTAAATATATGAAGGAATGAGGTCACATTCTTCCCTGGTGAGCAAGTTCACCACTGGAACGTGTGTGTGTTTGTGCTTCTCTGAGGCTCTGGGATTCTTCTCCTCCAGCCCCACACATACTGGGGCCTGGTAGGTATCAGAGGGTAGGTGTCTGGGGGAGGGGGTGGTCACAAGCAGCCCTTTAATACTAGCGTCACCAAGCAGAGTAGGCTAAGTGGACTCAGGTCTGGCTTAGGAAGCTGTCTGATCAGAAAAAGGGATCTGATCTGTTTCAGTTCCCAGAACCTTGCTCGTTGGGCTCCTACTGCAGTGAGTTCACGGTTCTGGCCTCACCTTTAGGTCTCCCAGCCTAAACCAACTGAACAGCCTATACTGCATATCTTCTTGGCAAGCACTTGTTCTTTGTTCTTTCCTGAATTAGCTTTGCCAACAGCAGTGATTTGCAGGGGAGCCTGAGGCTGCGTTGTATATTGCTCCTGCAACAACCGCTTATGTTTCCAAACTGCCCTGTAACTCGCAGCTAAAGTCCCTGTATCCTAACATTTTACTAAAATTTTTCTCCCTCCTTTTGGTATGTACTTAAAATGTTGATATTTGAATCTCAGCAACTTTCCCCAGTCCCAATTACCTCTTGCTCACTCTCAGACGTTTTTGACCAAGATGGATTCCCCATTGGACTCTGAGAGCTTTCTATGAATTGTTGCTTAACTTCTGAAGACTGCCACCCTGCCAACATTTTAGCTCTATGTCTTAATCACAGCTCAAGACACTGCTCTCTTTCTTTTTTGGTTTTAGTCTCTATAGATCTCTCCAGTTTCAGGTACGTTTAGCTCAATTAAATGCTACTCAAACCTAGTTCCTTCACCTGTCTACTATGTCTTTTCCTTCTCTTTCTGTCTATCTACCCAGATCATAGACCAGGACTTAAATCTCACCTCTATGCCCACTGGTCTAGCTCTGGAAAATTCTAGAAAACCATTTTTCTCGGACCGTCAAATTTCTCATCCGGAAGGAGCCTCAAGATAGTTCCTGTGATGATCAAAAGGGATAATACATGTAAATCACTCAGCACAGAGTGAGCCCTCATAGTGGTCATTTCTTTTGCCGTGATTTGAACTAGTCTCTTTATCTGAATGAGAAGACTTCCAGCTTTGAAATCCTTTGTGTGACTAAGTCCATGAGGCTGATGTGTGAGGCCAATGGGATGACGAGCATAGATTTTTTTTACCTTCTTGCTATACCTCAGCATCCCTAGCAAAAATGTCATACCTCAGCAGCTCCAGCAAAATATGATTTTTATTTTCTTAACCAAAACTGTCTAAGGAGGTATACAGGGCCTGATAAACAATGTGTGTGGTAGGAAGGGAGGAGAGAGATCAAAAGGTAGATAGAGATCAACACACCCTCATCCTTCACTTCTGTTTGCCACATGCACACACATGTCGGTTGACAAAGGCAGAGCAGGGAATGACGAGGAAGATTCCCCTGCCATCTCACCCACCCCTTTCTTGGAACCTTGTACACGTCACGTCTCTCCCTGGCTTGTGCTCAGCAGCTTTCCGAGCACCCAGAAAACAGGGCATACCGAGGTGCCTTTAGGCTGCTCTTTTCTCAGTGGTGAGTTCTCCTCTCTTCTCACCCAGTTCCCCCTTCTCCAGGTCACAGGTCTGAACTTGACTCTTCACCCCAAATACCATGGCCCCGGTCAGCAACCCACGGGAGGCATTGCTCCAGGCTTTGAATGACCTTGAGGAAAACAACTTCAAGATATTAAAGTTCCACTTACGAGACGGAACCCTGCTTGGGAGCCCGGGGCTGGCCCGAGGGGAGCTGGAGGGCCTGAGTCGGGTGGACCTGGCTTCTCGGCTGATTTCGATGTATGGAACACAGGAGGCTGTGAAAGTGGTGCTCAAGGTGCTGAAGGTCATGCACCTGTTAGAACTCGTGGACCAGCTCAGCCACGTTTGTCTAAATGGTGAGGACAGCAGGGGCGAGGGGAGGTCAGGGTGGTACTGGGACTCCCTCCCTACCATGACATTTCCAGAAACTACCATGGCTGATAAGTTGTACCTGCTTTCATTTTTTTCCCAATGCCTAAGGGTCCTGGTGGTCTCTGACTGAAGACTCTGACAGCTGTGGGGTGAAAGGCCTGAGCCGAGGGTGGGGATTTATTTATAGAAAGATTAGGGTATGTTATGGCCATAATGGTCCACCTCCTATCTCCAGCTGTCGTGCCAGAGAATGGGAGAGTATGGAGAAAGGGGCTTGGAGATAGGGGATGGTGTTGGTGACGGGGTTTCTCTTAACCAGAAGAAATGGCATCAGGGCGTGGGGTCAGATCTTTCCCTCGTAGCTCTCCCAGCAGGCAACTCAGGCTACTTTTTAGAGAGGACAGCCCACTTCTGCGCCCTGCTCTCTCAAGGAACTGGTGGACTGATTGATGGTGCTTTAGAGAGTGGGGTGGGTATGGAACCTAATAGGCCTCCTATCCCTTCTCGTGGGGTGCTGAAGAGGAGGGGGAGTCTGTTGGTGCCCGTGCTCCCTCTATAAGCTCTTTCACACTTGTAAGTTCCTCTGACACAGAGGTGAGAGGTTCCATAGACTCAGAGTCGAGGTTCCGGCTCAGAAGCTGGTTTACCCTCACAGCACCTGGCTTGGCCTTTACTCAGAACAGGCTCCTGTGGCTTCACCGTCTCACAGCTTCTTTCCTTTGTCCTCTCTTTTCTCGCCATTTCAGACGAGGAATTTCGCATGAACACTCAAGACATTCACACACACAGAGACTTTTGCATGTAACCATCTTCTTACAAATACATACTTGCTGATGTACACTGGCATGCCTTCTCTACACAAAAACACACAAGCTTCCACAAGTACACTCCCGTGAGCACATGTGGACACAACCATTCCCACGGATATTCACGCACACTAAACACACCCTTGCACACTTAACAGACGTGCACATGAACAACACACATACGTGTGTGAGCGTGCACGTGCACACACACACATGCACACACACTCAGACACATGTACAGTAGTCCCTCCCCACACAGCTAGACATATAAACTCAGTGAGATACAAGTTAGCGTAGGAGATAAGACTAAAGAGCAGAGTCCAGAGCTCAAAGGGCCATTTTGTCTTTTTTTACTCCTGTCTCACCACCTAATACACAACTTGGTTGGCTCAGATTACAGAGAAATATACCGAGAGCATGTGCGCTGCCTAGAGGAGAGGCAAGAAGACAGGGTCAACCACAGCTACCACGAGCTGCTCCTGGTGGCCAAGCCCTGCGCAGGGAGCCCCATCCTGGAGCAGGAGGTGGACTCTGTCGCGGTGGAGGCTCTGTTTGATCCAGGGGAAAAGCCCGCCCAAGGCCCGCCCACAGTGGTGATACAGGGGTCTGCTGGCACTGGAAAGACAACGCTGGCCAGAAAAATGGTGCTGGACTGGGCCTCTGGCACCCTGTACCCAGGCCGGTTTGATTATGTCTTTTACGTGAGCTGCAGAGAAGTGACCCTGCTGCAGGAGAGCACGCTCGACCAGCTCCTCATCTGGTGCTGTGGGGACAATAAAGCACCCGTCGCAGAGATTCGGAGGCAGCAGCCAGAACGGCTCCTGTTCATCCTGGACGGCTACGATGAGCTGCAGCGGCCCTATGCGAAGAGGCTGAGGAGGCCGGGGCCCAGTCCCATAGAGGACATGCTGCACCGTCTCATAAGGAGAGAGGTCCTTCCCCTGTCCTCTCTTCTCATCACAACTCGGCCCCTGGCTCTGCGGAACCTGGAGCCCTTGCTGAAACAACCACGCCACCTTCACATCTTGGGTTTCTCTGAGGAGGAGAAGGAAAGGTATTTCAGATCCTATTTCACAGATGAGGAGCAAGCCAGAAACGCCTTAGACATTGCACTGGGAAATGACTTCCTCTACAAAGCGTGCCAGGTTCCAGGCATTTGCTGGGTGGTCTGCTCGTGGCTGAAGGGGCAGATGGAGAGAGGCGGAGTGGTCTCAGAGACTCCCAGTAATGGCACTGACCTCTTCATGGCCTATGTCTCCACCTTCCTGCCGCCCAGTGACAACAGGGACTGCTCCGAGCTTACCCGGGACAGAGTTCTAAGGGGTCTGTGCTCCTTGGCAGCCGAGGGTATCCAGCACCAGAGGTTCCTGTTTGAAGAGGCTGACCTCAGGAAGCACAATGTAGATGGGCCCAGCCTCGCCGCTTTCCTGAGCAGCATCGATTACCAAGAGGGGCTTAACATCAAGAAGTTCTACAGCTTCCGCCACATTAGCTTCCAGGAATTTTTCCATGCGATGTCCTACCTGGTGAAAGAGGATGAGAGCCAGCTGGGTGAAGAGTCCCTCAGAGAACTGAATAGGCTGCTGGATGAAAAGATGCAGGCGGGGAGTGAGGAGATGACCCTCACTATGCAGTTTTTATTGGACATATCGAAAAAAGAGAGCTGCTCAAACTTTGAGCTAACGTTCTGCTTCAAAATTTCCCCCTCGCTAAAGCAAGATCTGAAGAATTTCAAAGAACAAATGAGCTCTATAAAGCACAAAAAGACCTGGGATTTGGAATTGTCCCTGTATGAGTCTAAAATGAAGAATCTGGCAAAGAGTGTTCAGTTGAGTGACATAGACTTTAAGGTGAGACATTCAAAAAATAAGAAATCCTCCAGCAAGAACTCATTTACTGTCAAAACCAGCTTGAGCAATGAACAGAAAGAGGAGCAAAAATGTTCAGCTGCGGACACAAGTAATGGAGCAGAGACACCAAGGGAAGCTTCTAATGGAAAAGGCAGAGGGACAAAGGAACTATAGACAAGGTAGGTAGGAGCAGCAGGATGGGGAGCACAGAAAAGGGGACACTAGACAGAGGATGGTGGGGTAGAGGGACAGAAGGGTGGGGGGAAGACAGGGTTGAAAGGAATGGAGAGGTGTGAGATCACACGAATGGTCACTAGAAGGAATAGAAGGACAGAGGGGCAAATAGAAAAGAGATGTAGAGAGAAGATCAGAAGAGTCAGAACATAGGATGTGGGGAAAGCCATGTGGAATGAGTCCTTAGGAACTATCATATTTGTCAACGATGGCTCAAGTTCAGTTATTTAGGACCCTCCCCTCCCAAGCGGTTTGTAACTTCCTATAGTGTCGTCTTATTTCAGTAGCTCCTCTTATATGTTAGTATCAATAACCAAATATAAAAGTATTTCATTCAACTTTTTTCTATAAAATAAACACTATAATAAAATATGGATTGTGCTCATTCTATAAGATTGGATAATGTGAAGCATATTAATGTCAACATTTAAAGGAAATACTATACTGTCCCATTGACTATTTGTGATCAATCGCTGTTTTTATTAATAGTAACTGTCTGTCTTTCTAGAAACTTCTGGAATTTCCATGTTGGACATGCGCTATGGCTTGTCACAGACCTTTGGTCTTAGAAGTTCTACTTCAAATGACTTGAAAAACCTCTTTGCGAATAGCATGCTCTGGTTGTCCCCATATGTGCCATTAACTGACTTTTCTTTTTGCAAAGATCCGTCCGTTCCAAGAGCTAACTCATAGTCTCTTTTCCTGCTTTGGTTCCCTCTGTATAGAAAAGATGAAATTATAGACATAGGTGTAGTCAGTTCCCACCCCTCATTTCACAGATGAGGAAATTGAAGTTCAGTCAGGGGCCCCATTTTTTTCTGGGGTTCCTTGGAAATGTCTCTCAATTCCCACAGCTCTGCCAACAGCTGTAGATGCCCTCGAAGACCCCGCCGGCACTGCACACCTACGTCCATCCCGGCTTTGCTGCTGGCTCCAGTGAGCTGAGGGTGCCTTGGACTCTTAGTGCCCCATGGAAAGTGACAGATACTTCTCTTTTTGCTTCTCACACCATTTTTATTGTTGTCATGCTCCTCTCGAGTTGATTCCATGTATACCAATCCTAGCAATCTGCTGGATATACCCAGATCCCTGAATCCAAAGGAATCCAGCCCTGAGTGGTCAACTTGGTATGCCATGACACCAATTATTATTGACTCTTCTTCTCACAAGTTTGGTGGCCGGACGTTTGATAATTATAGCATGTTGAACCCATCAATTGTGTATGTACATAGAATATGTAAGAAATGGTACAGGTGTACATGTACTTAATTAAAGGGCAATTTGTACTGGATTACTGAAGAGGCTGGTTGGCACCCATTGAGTTAGGCTGCATTGCCCTCTAAAGAGCCTGGATGCTGTCAGCAGACCAGCTCCTGAATATCATAGAGAATTTGGGAGCGATGAAACATGTACCTAGCTACACTGCTGGATTTTCATGGGGCCAAGAAAGTCCAGGTTTTGTTTTGTTTTGTTTTTAAACATGGATCTAATATCCATTTGAGGTTTAGACATGTTATTTTATTTAAGATTCACATTCAATACAAGCTATCTTAAGCAAAAATTAAATTACTTATTGTATTTATTTAAAGAAAAAATAACTGATTTCCGGTTTTTGGTATGTCTGGCTCTTTCTAACAGTCATCAGGGCTCTCACTCTCTCTCCTCTCTGTTGTTCTTTTTATAGTTACCTTTTGCTCTTTTTTCAGAAAGTAAACTTTATGTGTCAGAGAGGATGGCCATAAGGAGGCTCAACTCAAACCATCCTTGAGTCAACAATCCCAAAGGAAGAGAAGAATCTTTACTAATAGTTCTAGTAGGAAAGTTACCTTACCCTGGGTACTGCCAAGCTTTGAACAATCTCTGTGGTCTGGAAGATGTACTTCTCTGACTGGCTAGGCCTGAGTTTGATGGCGTCGGTCACATGGCCATATTTCCTAGGTCATATTGCCACACTCCTAGGACTGAGTAAGAAAGGATCGACACCTCCAGAAATGCAAGCAATGGGAGAGTGGCTCCCTATCCATCCTTCCAGTGTGTCTTGCCAAAACAACTAATAAAATTTGACTGGGTCTCAGCTTTCATCTTCCTCCCTGTAGTCATACAATAATTTCAAGTAGACAATGTGCTTTCTCATATGTATAGGGGCGTTTGCGTGTTGAATCACCATCATTCACTGGCCTCTCTGCCTTCCAACAATACCTTCATTCTCTTCGGCCCCTCATCCCCCACCCCGTACTGTGGGAACCAGACTTCTCCCTTACCTTTTTGTGGGAACTGGACTTTGCATCGGGGTTTTCAAGGCTACATGCTCAACCTCCCACTTCACTGGACTCTCCTCCCTTTCCTGCCAATTTACCCACCCAAATATTCCTACCAAAAAAGCCCGCCTCAAGCCCCATGTAAGTTTCAGCCCCCCGCATTTGGGATTGTCACTCTGCTACAATAAACCTTGCTAACCTCTTTAGCCTTGTGCGTTCTTCCAGCAAATCTAACAATTTCTCTTGGGGAATTTTTTTTCATTAAACCTCTTTAAGTATGTATAGTTGGGATTTATGCTATCCCTGGTTATGGGGTAGGGACCACAAGAACATGCATGTTAGGCAGCATTTCCCATCCTAGTCAGGATAACTGGTATGCTTCCTACAGGACACAGATTAGAGAGACTGTATACCTGAGTGTTGTTGGCAGCCTCAGTGCCCCTAGGAGGGGAAAGCTTCTTTGAGAATGGATCCTACTCTAGGAAAGCAGAGATGAGAAATAGAGAAAGGAACCTACGTCCTGGTTACATCATCTGAGTTCTGTATAGTTCTTGGTTTAAGCCTGGAGACTCACTCATCCTGGCATTCTGCTGATAATGTAGGAAAGAGGCAAGAGAATTAAAATGTTACAAAGCTACATTCAGAGACCACAATATGCTGATCAGCCCTGCAGCCGGGCCAGGAGGACACTTTCAGAACAAGGAAGATTTCTGCGGGATTGCTAACAACCATTCCTACACCTGTGAAGGGGAAACAGGAGGGCAGTCTTTAAGTGACTGCCTTACACAAATAAAATTGTTCTTCTTATGGCTAAAATCACTGGGAACCTAAGGATTAAAGGCTAAGAACTGCCAGCAGGCCTTTCGCTCTACACATTTCTTATCTCTTCAGGCTATGTGCCCTTCCCCTTCCTCACAGCATATCTATAGCAAAGGAAATGGGTCTTTTAAACTATAACTCACAGGAACTAAAGGATGACATAATAGCTGAATTCCCTGAACATTCAGTGTCCCTCTCTCTGTCCCTCTCATCTCTCTGCCTCTGAGAGGAGGCCACACTGTCTGTGGAGCGTTACTCCTTTTCTAACTCTAACTTTGGCGTGTGCGTTGAATTCTTTCCACACTCTCTGCCAAAGGCCCCTTGTCTTCTCTCAGTGCAGGGCTTGGTCTCCCCGCCACTCAGGGAAATTTGCCTTGTCCCGCCACTCTGCATCATCTTTTCTGGCAACCACAAAGGGATCAGAGGACATAAACTCGTCCCTCACAAGTTTGCCATGGCTCCTCTCATTGGAGAGTAGCTGGGATTTATTTCCTTACGCTGTGCAGATCAATCGGCCTTGGGCAAATGGTTGACACCGTTTCTAGGGGGCTGGTGAGAGACTTGTTCTCTAACTGAGCAGGAGTCCACCGGTCTTGTCTACTTTTCTTACTTTTCTTCCTCTTACTTACCTGACTTCCGTCAGCATCGGAATTGCAGAGAAGACCTGCTGAGGGATCTTGTCCAAACTCCAAATTAAAAGACTGCGCAGCACCTTTAGGCCCCAACAGAATGGGTAAGCCCCCATGGGAATCTTCTGTTTCTTCCTCTCAGCCCTTTGCTTTCATTTTTGCTGGTAGTTGGTAATCCAGGAAGCAGTGGGCTGTGGAAGCTTGCCAGGGCTTACTCCCCCACCTTGCCCCTTAGCTTTTCTTTCCTTCCCTTCCCTCTCCAGCAGGGACTCTAACAGGGAGGAGGCGGGGTCACAGCAGCTGCTCCAGCTGTTGAACTCTCCTTCCTCATCCCCTGTCTTGTCTTCATTTCTGGATTGGCTCTGGGATGCCACCAGAGCAGTCTCAGAGACAGCCCAGAGCTGAGTGCTGGGCCGGCCAGCCCTGATTGCATTGGGTTCCCTGGCCTGTGTCTCCTATAGTGCAGAACTTTTTAAGGTAGTTTTACCTTGAAACACTAGCCTTAGGCTATCCCCAAATCTCTGTACCACTCTGTCTCTCTCCCTTGGAGCCACAGTTAAATCCCTGCACATAGTTAGGGCAGCAACAGGCCCAGACACTGCTGCCATTCCTCCTCTGGCAGCGGGGGGCCCAGGACCCCTGCCTGTATCCCTGTTGGAGCCACAGGTAAACCCCTGTGCAAGCTTGTAGCAGTAGTGGGCCCAGACCCCTACTGCATTTGCCACTTCTAGCAGTGGAAGGCCTAGACACGTGCTGCTGTCCCTTCCCCCACTTCCACCTTTCCAGGTGGCACTGCCCACAGGGCACACGTGCATCCTTCTCAGGGGGTGGAGTAACACACTTTCAGATTCAGGCACAGCTAGGATTGTGTTCTCTGGTGTCCTGGGGTTAAGGTTCAGTGCTTTTACCCAGGGTGCCCAGGTTCAATTCCCAGTAAAGGGAGAATATTTTTCTTCCTTCGGCCCCAACTGCATGGGCCTTCCCAGCTCTCACCCCATAGCCCAATTGTCCTCAAAACAGGCAGCTAGCAGCAGAGTTCCCATTGGGGCCCCGTGCCCTCTCCACACTAAGGATGGGAGGGTGACCAAGAAGTTTGACCTGTAAATGGTTCGCTAAACTACAATACTCTCTCACAATTAGATTTTTTTTGCAAGAAACAGGAATAGTAGGACAAAGTCCCTAATAAGACCTAGACTCATTAGATGGCCCAATGATAGGAGCGCCTTCCCGGATATCTCAAAATAATCAGGAATTTTCTCCTCTCCCTTCACCCTTGGACTCCGAGGGAAAACCGAGTTCTCTGGGGATCCCATCTATTTCATCACTCCCTCACAAATATGCTCCCTCACAGAAGTTACAAATACTGATGATGGGGAAATAATAAGAGTATGTGCATTACCTCGGATCTGTATTTGTCGGTGTTACATATATATATAATATGGTGGTTGAGTTAAGAATTCTAATTATGATGGAAAGGAAAATGTATGTTTTTGGTAACAGAAGGTATAAAGTCTGGAGATACATTTTGAAGGAAATTCGAAGTAAAGATGTTTGTCTTAAAGTTGGTTATTTCTGAATGAGTGAGAAGAGGCAAACCAAAGGAATGAAGAAAGTTGTAGTAGGTTTGTGACGAGAAATTCTGAGAGGAAATTTTATACGTGAGTAACTAAAGTTCTGTTTTAACGTTTATGGTCTGCTACTAATAATATGGAAAAGTTTTCTGAGTAGAAAACAAGGATTCTGTGCTTCATCAGAATAATTTTCTGTGTTTTATGTTGCCGTAACCAGTTTTCCGAGGCTTTTAGAGAATATACTAACATTGGCCCAAAGACTGAGGCCAGGCACTCCTGGCTATACATTTCATAACTCAGGCTGTGCCCAGTATTCAGAAGGAAGTTCCAAAAGCTCCTCCCAACCCTGCAGGCTGCCTTGGAGTCAGAGGTCTTTAAGGTGTCCAATAACTGGGACTGTGCAGAGAAGGAAGCAGAGTACAAAAAGGCACTAATTTTGGATGCCACAATAACGGGACCATTTTGAGTGACCTTAGGCAATAAAAACCTTTCAGATCTGGAGGGCCTTGACCCTGGTTAGCCACAGTTGGCATCTTTGGGACTGAGGCATAATCAATGTGCAAACTATGAGAAGGAAGGGCACTGGAAGGGCGCGTGGCTATCCAGCCCTGGGAAGCTGGAGAGGGGTGGACCTCATAAGCCCTCTTCCCTCATAGCAAGTCTCTCATGAGAGAGCTGCTTCCTCCTCCAACAACACAGGCCCAAGCTCTCATGTTCACCGGCTCCAGTCGTAGGAAATCCATTGCGACCACAACAGTGGAACCTCAGGTCACCCTCGACATGACAGGGAAAAAATTCTGAATTTTTACTACATAGTAGAGCTACCTGCTTTGTCTTGACTCGTCCTATGGGCCTCTCTCCAACGTTAACTGCACAGTGACAGGAATAAACAGCCGGCCTAACTTAAGACAATTTACTTTTCCCATTGTGAGACTGGGACCAATGAAATTCTCCACCACACATCAGGACCTGGGTCCGGTGCGAAGAGCACTTCATCCCGGGAAATGGGGCACAGCCAAAAAGTGGGCAGTGCCCTTGCCCATCACACAAAGCACATTTGTGGGGAACCCAAGGCTAAACCATTCGTAGACAACTCGCTTCTATGTCAGGGTTTCCTACAAGCAGAGCAGATCCCTCCCTGAGGTCTTTTAAAAGTCAGCCCTCAATGTAAACAGAAAGGGCCCTACCAAGTTCTGTTAAATTCCCCAAGTGATGTCAGATTACAGGGAATCAACCACCGAGTATATTTGTCTTGAATTAAACCAGTCTCACAGGTTCCTCCAGAAAATGAAACAGAAAGTGTGACCTATTCCTGTGAACCTGTAGATATTAAGCTCTTATTCCAGAAAACAGGTAAGTCCAAACGTCCAGAAAATTAGGAAACTCTCCTGAATAATTATTCTTTTAGCCCAGTGTCTATGCCACTACTTTCTTCAAAATGATTCAATTTCCTTTCACTAGATATCTTTATCTTGAACTAACAAACTGCCATGAAAAAGTAACTTCATTGTCAACTACCTCTATTAATTTTGACTTTTGTCTTTTTAATCTTTTTGCTAAATTTATATCTTCTAGGCAGCAGGGTTTCCTACCACTTCTACATGCTGGAACAACCTCACTTTCATTGTCTCTGGGACCCTTAGAATAGACTTCCAGAGATTTTTTTATTATTCCCTGTAGGCAAGGACTACAGCCCTATGTTAACTTTGAAGAAGTTACTGAAAACAGACATCCTTCCCTCAACATCCCCTTAAGAATAAGAGAATAAAATTGCTGAGGGGGGAATAATGTAGGGAAGAGGCAAGAGAATTAAAATGTTAATCATACTACATTCAGAGACTGAAATCTACTGATCAGCCCTGCAGCCAGGCCAGGAGAACACTTTCAGGACAAAGAAAGATTTCTACTGGGATTGCTAACAACCTATTTCCCCACACCCCTGGAAGGAGAAACAGGAAGGACAGTCTTTAAGAGACTGCCCTACACAAAGAAAATCATTCATTCCCTATGGCTAAAACCATGAGGACCTATGGATTAAAGGCTGGGAGCTGCCATCAGGGCTTTCAGGCTACATACTCTTCCCCTTCCCCTTTCTCACTGTATGTCCATATCAAAGGAGATGGGAACTAAAGAATGATATATAAGCTGAATTCCCTGAACACTCGGGGTCCCTCTCACTCTCTGCCTCTCAGAGGAGACTACACTCTGTCTGTGGAGTGTTACCTCTTTTCTAACAAACTTTCCCTCTGACTCTAACTTTGGCATGTGTGTTGAATTCTTTCTATATTCTTCATCAAAGGACACTCTTCTCTGGGTGCAGGGCTTGGTCTCCCTCCCCAGCTTGGGGAAATTTGCCCTGTCCTGCATCACTGGGACTGAGTCAATGGTCTCATTCATTGGTCAAGCCAATATAGGCTGAATTCTGTCCCTTGGTCCCTACATATACCCTTTGAGATTAATAGCATTATCTTGATTTTAGCAGAAAAGTAAGAGAGCTAGAGAAGTGACATATTTGTGCTAGTCCAGATGTTCGGACTTCAAGTTAAAAAGCTCCAACTATAAAATCTTCTGAATGACTTTCCCTGCCCCCAATTTTCAGTGTTTCCATATTTCTACTAGAAAACATAGAACTTTTTGGTAATTGCACATAGGCTTTCCACAGTCATTTCAATCTACTTGCCTCAACAGTTTTCCTATCTTTGCAGAAACTGTCTACGCCATGCAATCGGAACTTCCATTTAGATCATCTGCCTTAGCTCACACCCTTATCTCTTTCACCTTTCTTCACTCAGCCTATTTACTAACTTTCACTTAGCCACTCTCTGCTTTCATTCTTAAGGGGGAAGCCATGGTAGAATTGAGTCTCTTGAGTGAAGAGGTGTTTATTCCCTGTAGAAACCTGGAAGAGTATTGCTTCAAGTTTGCGCAGTTGAGCTTTTCTATGTCCATGTGGGAAACTCTACATAAATTGAGTGTAAGTTCTCCAGAGAAGGATTCTCCCAGGGCAAGCAATTTAATGCCATATAATATCTCAAGATCAGTCCATTGGATCACTGAATTGTATTTATGTGAGAGTTCTTTTTTAAACTAAAGAAGTGAAACATCTGATTAAATGAGATGAAAATTGAGGCAGTTAATAGGTCAGGTTCTGTACCTGTTAGTGGGTTTACCATTTATAGTTCTTATTGATAATTGGAGATGCCCATCAAGTGATATCTCAGTGCTCAGGTAAGAATGTCAACTACTCTGTCTTTCATATATTTATATATTCAATCATGTGGGTAATGATTAGAGCTATAAATAGTTTGCTTGCACTGTACTCAGAGAGCTTTGTAGCTAGTGTGGGAGGTGTTCAGAAATAAGTCTGGTCATGTAAAAAGATGAAACTCCAAATACGGAGTGATCTGCCCAACATCTTGCAGAAGTCAATACTACAGCCAGAAGCACATGCCAATGAATTAGATCAGCATTAGGGTAGTTCATATTAAAGGTAAAAAAGAGGGAGTATTCCGGTTCAGTTGTTTCTGTTTTTTTAATCACTTATGTAAATCAACTTGCCTTTTATTCTCTGTTAATGTCCTAATGATCTGAGCTCAAGACATTACATGTCTTCAGCTTGTTTGTCTGTCCTCTGGTTTCATGTCCCACAGCGAAATTTTCCTGGTTTTCAAGCATTACACAAAGACCACTAGGCCTCCATTGTAGTGCTAAGATGTCATTGAATACCTTTGATTTGAGCAAGTTACCCTTCCTACTTATGCCTTCCTCCTTTTACTTAACAGCCTTTCTACCCATGATATGCTGCGATTATGGCTGTTCACTACCCCTTCACATTTGGAAATAATTTTTTCCCTCTGCAAATTTCTAGAGCACTTGTTCCCACTCCAGCTTTCCTTAAATGCCAGCCTGAGAAGTGGGCGTTTTATTTCACGGGTAAGAGAAGCTATGAAGGTTCTGAGAGGGAGGTTATTTTGGCAGAGGTATGAGGGATAGATTGAAGAAGAAGTTACAAAACATGTTGAAGCCAATTAAGAGACCATTTAATGATGCGGGAAAACTGAGACTGAGGAAAACAGGCAGTGAGCTGGAGCAGTGTCAGTGTGAATGAACTTGTTAAGGCCAGAGGGACCCCATAGTTTTAAAGATAAATGGTCCTGATAGTGAATAGGATATGGGAGACAGGGGAGAGTTGGTCTGGGTGACTGGGGAGGAGAAATAGGTGTTCTACTCAGAGAGGGGCTTGGGAGGAACAGCTGGATTGGGAGGAAGATGGTCAGCTCTGCTCTTGGGGTTGGCTGGTCCAAAGGACTGAGGTAGCATGTGTGCCTCCTACGTGCCCACGCACAACTATTCCAGGCTCCCTTCTGTCTGGCTGTCACACGAATGAAGGGGAAGCCCTGCAGCTTGCAGTTTTTTATGAACAAATCAGAGAAACACCCATGTCAGAGCCAGAAGAAATGTCCAGGTTATTTTCTTGTTCCCAACCACCAAGGGGAACCTGAGTGCAAGGAGAGGCAGACACTCATCTAGGAGCTGGTGGCAGAGTCAGAACAGGAGCCCGGTTTTTCAATCTAATGGTATTTCTAATCCCACAAGGGGCCTCAAAATCCTACAAAAGCCATAGATTAGTTCTGAGATCCTCTATCCTCTTGTATTTGATTTATTTTTTTCTTCCAGAACTATATTCCTTAAGGACAGAGTCTGGGTTTTCCTAATTTTAATATTTATTCCTCCATCTATTCAATAAATATTGCTTTAATGCCTGTTACGTCATTTATTATCTGTTATAGGCACTGAGAACTGAACAAGTTCTTGTCCTCCTGGAGCTTACATTTCAAAAGAGGGAATTAGACAATAAGGATAAAACCCAAATAAATATGTTATTTCAGTTGGTAATGAGTGTTACAGCAAAAAATGAACTCAGAAGATGGGAGTCAGAGTGCTGAGGTAGGGGGTAGGGGTTGCTATTTTATGCTGTGTGGCCAAGAGGAAGTCTCTGTTGAGTTCATGGCTCAAATGTTCTGAGGGCACACAGGCACCCACATGGTAGGTGTTCAACCAGTGTTTATTAATGGTTAATAGCTAAATAAACTTCGTGTGTGTGTGTGTGTGTGTGTGTGTGTGTGTGTGTGAGAGAGAGAGAGAGAGAGAGAGAGAGAGAGAGAGAGAGAGAGAGACTAAAAATGGTATTTCCTATAGCCCCCAAAAGCCACTTTACAGTCACAAAGATGGACTATAGAGAACTGACCTTCAAAGTTTCTCATTCAGGAAAATTTCAAATAATTAGTCAGATCCACTCTAACCAGAAATCAGCATGCTTAGAGCAATTTACTTAAGTTCATCTGCAATAAATGAATCTAAAATCAACCCCTTTTGAGCGTTTCTATATTTGTTTGGGTGTACTATTCATATATTTCATTTTTAACTAATATAAATATATTTTGTACTTTTGCATTTGTAATCAAATATTTCACAAATTTGTTTGTAATTTTTGAATTATAAATTATTGCATATTTTCTGGATTTTTTTGCTATTTGTTTGAAAATTCATATATAAATAACAGCCGGAAAAGAACAAAGATGTTACATATCAATGTAATGGACAATGGATTCTATAAATAATATAATATATCTGTGTATATTTTAAGAATAGGATTAATTTTTCAACTTAGCAAAAAATTGCCAGAAATATCTGCTGTTATTTTGTACTTTTAAAACAAAATTTCTCAGCCCAAATTCTTCACTTCTTCATTTGTATTTGAAAGATTTTTTATTCCAATATATTGGCCATTCTCAAAACTTTCAACTTGAAGATCTTCAAAATTAGCTCATCATTTCATCTTCCACTAAGAATTTCAGACTCGAACTCAGCAACTGGATGGTGACTTCATAATTAACTACCATGTCTGTAAAAACAAAAATACGCTCCACTACTGAAATGAAAAGGCAAAATCAAAGCTCTGTGGTTGAATTCATCCTCTTGGGGATTTTCTAAACTTTCCTGAACTCCAAGAGCAGCTCTTTGGGGTTTTCTTGGTTGTTTACCTAGTGAACCTTGATGGGAAACGCCATTATTATATTCATCAATTCTCCCTGGAACAGAGCCCTCCACGTTCCCATGTATCTGTTTCTTCTGAACTTGCTGTGGTAGATGTGAGTTTCAGTGCAGTCATCATGCCTGAAATGCTGGTGTCCTCTCCATTGAGAAAACGACAATTACGTTTGTGGGCTGTTTTGCAAGATGTATCTTCTTTCTTCTTTTGGCGGGGACTGAATGTTTCTCCTGGGGCAATGGCATATGACCGCTTTGCTGCAATCTGCCATCCTCTGAGCTACCCAATGATTATGAACAAAGTGTCATAAAAATTAGTAATGTTCATGGGTGTCAGGGATCATGGTAGCTACTGTGCAGACATCGTGGGTTTTCAGTTTTCCCTTTTGTGGTCCCAGTGAAATTAATCATCTCTTCTGTGAGGACTTCCTCCAGTATTAGAGCTTGTATGTGCAGACACTTTTTGTTTGAAATCTATGCATTCACTGGCACCATTTGGTAATTGTGGCTCCTTTCTTGTTGATTACTGTTGTCTTATATCGAATTCTCTTTGCCATTCCTGAAGATGCCGTCAACCACTGGAAGGCAAAAGGCCTTTTCCACCTGTGCCTCCCATCTCACTTCCGTCACCCTCTTCTATGGCACGCCAATATGACTTATTTACAGCCCAAATCTGGCTACTCCCAGAAACCAAGAAATTAATGTCATTGGCTTACACGTTGCTTACACCTCTGCTGAATCCACTGATCTACAGCTTGCCGAAACGTGAGATGAAAAGAGCTTTAATAAAATTGTGGCGAAGAAAAGTAGATTTACACACAATCTAACTGTGTTGGGAAGCCATGTGATATTTTCCATATGCCTGACAGAACTCTATTAAATTTAACAAATGGACAAACATCCTTCATTTTTTAGTATGAACATGTTTAATTTGTTGAGTTTTCCAAGTTCAATAATTATATTATGGTTCCCTCCCGTTTGATAATGTACTGTTGTCTTTCATTTTTCTTAAATATTATAAGTTTTCATATAACACAAATGATTTATTTATCAGTTCCTCTTATTATGCGGTCATTCAGGTTATTACTAGATTATTGTTATTAAGATGAAGCTTCAATAAACATCTAGTTTCATTATGTCCTGATATTTTATTTCTGTATGGTAGATTCTTCCAAAGTTGTCCTGATGGACAAAGAAATATTATATATTTATAAATTTAATAGCATTGTTCAATTACTTTTCAAAATTATTGTAACCCCTTCAGATGAACCTGTTACAATAAAAGGGTAAAGTTTCAAGACACAAATATATGAGATTTTTATTTCTGGAATGAAAATCTGTTCAATGAATGACAAAATAGCTATTTTTAGGGAGAATGAAACTGGTTCTACTTTCCTGTACTCACACAGATTATTATTTAAAACAGGATTTCTCTTTGTTATTTTTTCCAGATATTCATCAGAAGTGCATGGAGACGAAGAAAGACATGGGAACTTCCCTAAAGTCTCACTCGATAGTTTTAGTATCTTTTTCACTTACAAACCAGTGTTTGTAGACACTTCTGCTAAATTTCCCTTTGTAGGCTCAAAATGTCTCTAACACTTTGTTTTATAAAACACAAGATGATTCTTTTTTTTTTTTAAATTATGGAGAGACTAAGTGATCAAGTATTTGTGTGCATCTTCTATGGTCCTTTGAGTCACATCATTTACTGTGTGATCTTCTCCAGAATAATTTCTCCTCTTGCAACATTTCAAACATTTAAGTGCTTGTCTCCTATTTTTAATATTTCTATTCCAAAATAGAGAGGGACCCCTTATGGGATCTACAACACATGAGCTCCTACAGTTCTTAGTTTTCTGCTCCAGGGATGGTAATAAAGGGATGGTAAAAACACTCTTGCCATTGCCATTCAGCTGTGGGAAAAACAGTCTTTTAATTACTACTGCCTCTGCCCAAAATAAGTGAAATGCAAAACTGATTGGATTTTCACAAAAGGAAATTTTGTCATCAAATGGTTGAAGCCAGTTTGAGTAATATTTGAATATTGTATGATCTTTTCAGTAGGGCATTAAATGGGTGTTTGGAAATCCTTTCATCAGATTGTGTCTTCTGTGTTGTCCTGAAATTTTCCTTCTCTTGTCCTGTGGAGGATCAGTTAAATAAGGCCATGGCCATGGCGCGGGGTTGGGGGGATTGGAGGGGAGAGTGAGGCGGGGTGGGGGGGAGTGGAGGTAGGGGACCTCCCAAAGCCTAAGTCCCAAGCCAAATATGCAGCTTCATTTTGTTCTTTATTTTATTTGTTTATTCATTCATTGATTAAACAAGTGTTTGTTAGAGGTGACTGTTAATAGGACTGTCCCTGAAAAATAGTCTCTGTTCTTGAGGAATTCAAAGATTATTGGACAGTCACTGACTTTGGGAGGTCATGGAAGCCACACCATACCATGTCTCTACCTGGTGAGGAACTAGACATGGAACTGGCAAGGTTAAAGGTTTAGTTGCATACCTAATGACTTCAGGAGTCACAGTGATTTTACATTTAGTTATAACTTTGACAAAAACTGCCAGTCCAAAAGGACCCTGTTGTGATTCTACTCTAAACAGCAGCAATTCTAGCGAATACTAGCTTTAATCTCATGGCAGCTAATAAGACAGACACTTTGACATCTTGCCTTTGGAGTTGACACCAAAGATTTCCAACCACAACCAATATGGACAGGAAAAAAGTAACCTTCTAAACATTCACCTTGTGATGCTGAGATCAGGGATTGAGGTCTAAGCAGAGATGTGGCATGTCCATTCAATAAGTCAGGGGTGGGGCACAGAAAGCGTTAAACCCTACATGGTTTGACAGGGAGTGGAGCTCTGATCTGATGGGTACAGTTTTCAAAGTGCAGAACAGATAATGGGAAGAGGCTGGGTGGTTCCAGACAATGTGATCAAACTTGATGGAAGAGCAGGGTCTAAATGCTGGTAAAAGGCCCAGCAGGAACCAGGTAAGAGAAAAAGCTTAACAGGTTAGAAGAGGGTGGAGCTGCTTCTAGGACACTGGAGTGTGCAGTAAGTATGCAGAGAAAACCTGAGGAACTACGAATGTGAAGAGAAGAGGCAGGCCATCGTGTGGGCCTCAGTTTCTGATAGTTAAAGGAGGTGGTTAGGAGGAGGCACTGTATAAATGCTTGGGTGCTCTTGCCCAGTACTGAGAGCCAGCACAAAGCTAATCTTAACCTTGCCTGTGAGGTAACATCTTCCATAGGCCACAGAGGCAAGATGGAGACAATATGAGAAGAATGTCCTGTGTGCTCTGTGAGAAAAGGTCGGCCTGGGCCCAGGGCTGCGTGCCTTCAGGTTAAAGCCCACCATCAGTTATACCCTTTCTCTCCCGTATTTTCAATCTTTCCTTCCCTAGTGGCCTTTTCCTCAGGCCATAAAGATGCTCGAATTTCTTGCTTCTGGAAAAGAAAATCCCATTGTCAACACCCTCATCCTTTTCTGATGACTCCCCTTTCGTTAAAAACCGCGAAGGAGTTGTCTATCTCATTAACTTTAAACTCTTCAATCCTTGTCTCTATCCAATCTGGACATCACCAGATTCCACTGCTCTAAGACCGCTCTCCTTGACAGAAGAGGGAGACACATAGACATAAAACTCACAGTAGTCAGCTCAACCATCCTGTGCACACAGAAACACTAAACTATTCTCTCTTTCTTAAGATACCTGAGAATTTGGAAGGGAAGGTGAAAGATGGGGCACAGTGTTAAAATATTATTTTATTTTATTTTGATTAATTTTACTGGGGTGAACTGGTTAATAAAATTATAGGTTTCAAGTCAATATAGGTACAAGTCAGTAATACATCATGTGTATACTGCATTGTGTGTTTTCACCACCCAAAGTCAATCTCTTCTGTCACTATATATTTGTCTCCCTTTATCCTTATCTACCTCCATGCCTCCCCCCTTTTCCTCTGATAACCACTAAACTGGTGTTGTGGGTGGTGTGTGTGGGTGTGTGTGTGTGTGGTGTGTGTGTGTGTGTGTGTGGCGGCGGATCAAGAATGGTTACCTTAAAGAAACGACACTTTAAGGAGAACTAAAGAAAGAATAAGAATTAGTTGAAAAGTGGAGTGAAAACATATCAGATGAGAAAGGCATGTTTTGACAGTTCCAGGCCAGAATGGGAATCATGACTTTGCTTTGAAGTCACTATTCTATTTTGGCTTGGAGCTATGCCTTTATCTCCACCTGATAAGCTTATCACTCCAGTTTTTAACTGACTAATTCTTACTTTCTTTAGTTGTCCTTAAAGTGTCTTTTTCTATAAAAGAAAATCCTTTTGATTATCACTGGACTTTTCAGCACAAATTTACAAGCTAGGAGGAAGTGGAACTAAATATTTAAATTTTGAAAGAAAGAAATTACCAGCCAAGAATAATGTGTCCAGCAAAGTTCTCCTTTAGATATGATGGAGAAATAAAGACCTTTTCAGACATACAGTTAAGGGTGGAAAATTTTCAAAGTGAGTCAACTTCTGCTTTTGTAATCTGCTTGCTTGTTTGATGTTAACCAGGGTGTGGTAATTTGCTCAAAGATATGCTAACAGCCAATTTCTGCTTCTGTAATCTGCTTGCTTGTTTGGTTCTAGGCTTTATAAACTGCCTCTTTTGGGAATTTGGGCTGATCTCCTCTAATCCTGCATGGCAGAGAGTCAGTCATGGGGCCGGCTAATAAAGGCTCACAATTCATCTCAATAGGCTAAGTGGGTCTTAGATTTGATCGCACCACAACAATACAAATGCTGAGGGAATTTTTCACCATAAGGCCTGTATTACAGGAAATATTGAAGGGGGTCATTCTACTTGAAACAGAAGGACAAAAACAAACAAACAAACAAAGCCTAAAATATGTGAGTGAGATGACTAATACTGACAGGAATGGAAAGTGCACCCATTATTCAGAGCAGGGTTATACACGTAAATATTATGTAATGGTTAAATGTCAAAAAAAATTTTAAAGAGAAGACAGCAGCTAGTGTAATCTAAAAATGAACCCACAGCACAGATAGGGATGATTTGAGACAATAAAAATAGAAAATGGGAGATTGTAAAGGTCTGAATCTGCAAGAGGGAATGAAGATTAAGATGCAAGCAGAAGAAAAAGGACTATTGTAAATACGAAATTCTCTTTTACATAAACTTAATGGCAACCATGCACAAAAAAATCCAGAACTGAGACACATAACAAAAAACCAGAGGGAACAAAGGGAAAAATCATAGAACACCACCAAATTAAAACAACAGGCAGAAACACAAGGACAAAGAAACAGTGCAGACACTGAGGTACCAGAAAACAAAAAATAAAATGGCTATAGGAAAACCTCATGTGTCAATAATCACCCTAAATGTAAATGGGCAGAATTCTCCAATAGAAAGGCACAGAAGAGCAGACTGGATCCAAAAACAAAACCCAATTATATTCTGCCTTAAAGAGACACATCTCAACTGCAGAATAAACATGTTTCTACATCTCAATTTTTTGTCTTATTAATTCAGTGCTATTGGTTATGAATTATGGTTTGATTTTAATATTATTTTTTTATCCTCTTTAGCATGCATCTGAAATTGTTTCTGTACATTTTTTCTTTGAAGTCTGGAAAAGTATAGGAAAGTAAAAAATCATGACTACATCTTGATCACTTCTCAAAAAGTACACATGACCAGCACTACCATGACCAAATCAAGAAATAGAAGTTATCAGTATGACAAAAGCCCACGTGGAAAGTACATACTAGGCAGCACTTCCCACACCTCAAAAGGGGACTGGTTCATGCGTGGTGTGTTATTCCACCCTGGTAAATGAAATGGGTGGAATCTTTGGACTGCAGTCTGTGAATGAAAGTCCTTTTTTCCTCAGGATAACTGGTACATTTTCCACTGGCACAGATTAGATAGAATGTATCCCTAAGTGTTGTTGGCAGCCTTACTGCTGCCAGGAGGGTGGACTTCCTTGAGAAAGCAATCTGCTGCAGGAAGGCAGTGGTGAGAAGTGGACCAAGGTAACCTGCATTCTGGCCACATGATCCAGTTCCAGACAAAGCCGAGTTTGCAGATTCATTCATTTCTTCACTCTGCTGAGACTGAGCCAATGGCCTATTAATTGTTCAAGTCAGTTTGGACTGTTCCCTGAGTCTCTGATTCTCATACATATTTCATGAGATTAATGACATTATGTTTATTTTACAAAAAAATGCAAAAGAATCAGAGAAGCTAAATGATTTGTTTTAAACCACGCAAACTAGGCCAGACATTTTCACTTCTAGTTTAAAATTTCGACCTATAAGAACCATTTAATAACATTTTTCTCAAAAATTTTCAGTGACTCTATATTTCTACTAGAAATGGTCAAATGTTCTTCTTGCGTGGTGGGAGGGCACCCAGGCTTTCTACAGAGGCTTCAATCTACTTTCCTTAACTTGCTCCCACCACTGCCCAAACCGTGCATCCCATCGAATCAGATCCTCTACCTCTAGCTCACCTGCCTTTGCTCACCCTGCCACTCCTTCTTTCCCCATTTACAACCTTTATTCAGCCTCTGCTTTCACTTCCTATTGGGAGATACCATGGTGAAACTGAGTCTCCTGTGTGAAGAGGCATTTTTCCTATAGGAATGTGAAGATGCTGGGGCTCCAAAAGCTCTTGAGCTTTTTCACCAGAGGGGCCAAGTTCAAGCCTCTTTAATTATTATGCAAAAATACGGAAAAGTGTTTATGAAGTGATTCGATCTTCTCTAGGGAAGAGTTCTCCAGGGCATATATATAATACAATGCCATATGATGTTCTATAATCAGTGTACCAAATCACTGAGTTATATTTATGAGAAGGTGGTTTTGACCAGAGGTAAAACTTCTGATAAAGTGGTGTGAAATTTAAAGAGACAAAGTCAATAGGTAAGGAAGTGAAGATTCTGCTTGTGTGTCTGTTGGGATATCCACCTACATTGCTCCTCCCTGACAGTCAGAGATGTTGAAGTAAAGTCTTAGTGCTCAGGAATACCGTACATGGCTGAAATATTTAAGTCAGTTTTTTCTCTTCTTTACAGAGAAGAGTTCAGGCAATAATTGGAGGTAAAAGTACTTTGCATGTTCTAATCGTTAAACCTTAGAAGTTTGCAACTGGAAGGAACTTGATAAAAAAAAAAGTCTAATTCCTATCTTTTCATTGTAAGGATGAAACCTAGAGAAGGGAGTGATCTGCCTAAGTAGTTCACATAGTGAGTTATTCAAGATAGCATTAGGCTGTTCTAAGTTATAGAGAAAACACGGAGCATCTGTGGTTAGCTGCTCTTTACCAATCACAATGTTCTGTTCCATAACACGCTTAAATTAGTTCTATGAGGTTTTCTATTTTTACTTACATGATATCCTAAATTCTCTAATTTTCAAAAATTTGTCCACTTTGAGTATTTGCAACTAAGTACATGTTATTCTTTTTTTCCCCCATTAGAAAGAGGTTTTAAATGTTTGACCCTGTGACTACATTTTACTAATTTTAAGGTGATTTTTTGAAATCCAAAATACAACTATTAAGGTCAATACACACATTTGCTTTTAATGGATGTTTGTGGTCAACTCAGAAATCAATCAACTTGCCTTCTATCTGCTAAGGTCCTACTAATCTGCACTCAAATAATAATGAATGTGTTCAGTTTACTTTGTCCTTACTGTGATCTCCTGGGTTTCTCATCTCCCACAGTGTATTTGCTGGTTTTCAAAACATCACACAAAGACAGGAGGCCTCCACTGTATTGCTAAGGTGTCATCAAATACCTTTGACCTGAGCAAATCATCCCTCCTTGCACCTTTCTCCTTCCACTTAACAGAACTTCCATTGATGATATATACTATAATTACGGTTGTTCACTCTTCCTCCATATTCAAAAGTAATTTTTCCCTCATTGAAATGTCTAAAGCACTTTTTACTACTTCTGCTTCCCAAAAGTGGTGTTCCTGGTTTTACTTTTAAAAAGCATTCTGTTCCTGAAAGGTATGGTGGATTTTCCTTATTTTTTAATTTCTTATTCATCAAATATTAGTATAGAAGGGTCTGTGGTAGACACTGCGAATGTAGCAAGAGACAAACAAACAAAATCATTGTTTCCTGGAGTTCACTTTTTCATAAGGTAGTTAGATTTATATATAAACGGTCAGTTGTAATAATGGAGAAAAATAGAACAAGGTTTTACGAGAGGAGTTAGAGAGCACCGAGGTAAGGGCAGAATGCTAGATCATGTAGTGTTCCCAGCTCTCTGTTTGGTGGATCAAACGTGTACCTGAGATTACTGAGCCTAGTTAGTTACTTAGTCAGTGTTTGTTTAATGATTAAGTGAACTTCTTGATGAGAAGGCAATTAGGAGGAGAGGGGGAAAAAAAAGAGAGAGTGCAAACATGTAAACCACAATTCAGAATGACCAAAATTGGACACTTCTTGAAGCATCATGATCACAAGTATGAGCCATAGAGAATTGGCTCTTAGAATGTCCCATATAGGCCAATCTTAATATAATTGGACACGACCAGTCTATGAATAAATCAATAAGCCTGAAGTCAATTTGCATTATTTATATATTGCCTAAGATAGGTATATCTAAAATATAACCCACTTTGTGTGTTCCTGCAGTTTTCATATTTAACCAAGTCACATACAGGCATTTTGAACATGATAAATATTTATATAAATATTAAAAAACCATGGTGTGACTTTGAATTTTTAGGTGGTTATGAAAAATTTGTATCTTTTCCCATCTGTTTACTTTTTAATACATTATGTTTTGTAGTCTTAAATTTTCTATTATTTTAAATTCAGAAAAATAGATGCTACTGGTAGCAATATTAGGGGAATGGAACATAAGTTATAAAACATTTATGTTGTTTTAAGGCTATGTTTAATTTTCAAACTACATAAAGTAAAACTTGTAAAAGAATTTTGATGTATTTCATACTTTACAGACAAGATTCCTGAGCCACATTCTTCACTTCCTCCTTTTTATTTGAAAGATTCAATAATCTGAGTAATGGGCCATTCTCCCAAATTGCCAAACTGAACTTCCATCAAGATGAGTTTCCAGTTTACTGACCTGCCAAGACTGTCTGGGGTGAATGCAGACACAGATTCTCAGCTATTGGACTGTGACTTCATTATTCATATACTATGTCCATAAAAACAAAATATGCTCCACTACTGAAATGAAAAGGCAAAATCAAAGCTCTGTGGTTGAATTCATCCTCTTGGGATTTTCTAACTTTCCTGAACTCCAAGAGCAGCTCTTTGGGGTTTTCTTGGTTGTTTATTTGGTGACCCTGATGGGAAATGCCATTATTATATTCATCATCTTCCTTGAACAGAGCCTCCATGTTCCCATGTATCTGTTCCTCCAGAACTTGTCTGTGGTGGATGTGAGTTTCAGTGCAGTCATCATGCCGGAAATGCTGGTGGTCCTCTCTACTGAGAAAACGTCGATTTCCTTTGTGAGTTTTTTGCACAGATGTATTTCATTCTTTTTTTTGGTGGGACTGAATGTTTTCTCCTGGGGGCAATGGCATATGACCGATTTGCTGCAATCTTGCCATCCTCTGAGCTACCCAATGATTATGAACAAAGGTGTTTTCATGAAATTAGTTATGTACTCATGGGCCTTAGGTTTCATGTTAGGTACTGTGCAAACGTCCTGGGTTTTTAGTTTTCCCTTTTGTGGCCCAAATGAAATTAATCATATCTCTTGTGAAACCCCAGCAGTGTTAGAGCTTGTATGTGCAGACACCTTTTTGTTGAAATCTATGCATTCACTGGCACCATTTTGATTATCGTGGCTCCTTTCTTGTTGATACTGTTGTCTTATATTCGAATTCTCTTTGCCATCCTGAAGATGCCGTCAACCGCTGGAAGGCAAAAGGCCTTTTCCACTTGTGCCTCCCATCTCACATCTGTCACACTTTTCTATGGCACGGCCAGTATGACCTATTTACAGCCCAAATCTGGCTACTCCCCAGAAACCAAGAAACTGATGTCATTATCTTACTCACTCCTGACACCTCTGCTGAATCCACTGATCTACAGCTTGAGAAACAGTGAGATGAAAAGAGCATTGATGAAATTGTGGCGAAGAAAAGTAGATTTACACACAATCTAACTTGCTGAGAAGCCATGTGATATTTAGTCATTGCCTGATAGAACTCTTTTTAACTTACTAAATGGTGGAAATAGTTTGCATTTCTTGGTATGAGTATGCTTAAGTTTTGAACCCTACAAATCTGCTAATATATTAGAGGTAACTATACACATGTTTTTTAATAATAAATTTATTTATTTAAATTAGTTTCAAGTATAGAGTACATTGGTTAGACATCCATAATGTCCATAAAACAATCGCTCTAATTGCTCCTTCCCTTCCCTGGCCCTCCACTTAGCCATCACATTAATGCTAACTGCATTCCTCTTCCATGCTCCTCGTGCCCAACTATCAACTACTAATTTGTACTTCTTTAACCCTTCACCCCATTCTCTCAGCCTCCCAAACCTCTTTCCCCTCTGTCCATCATCAAATTGTTCACTATATTTGTGAATCTGTTTTTGATTAGTTTGTTCTTTTCATTCCTTAGATACTGCATACAAGTGAAATCATATGGTATCTATCTTTCTCTGACTTATTTCACTCAGCATAATAACCTCTAGGTCCATCCATGTCATTGCAAATGGTAGGATTTCTTTTTTTTAATGGTTGAGTAATATTCCATTGTACATATAAACCATAATTTCTTTTCCAATCATCTGTTGATGGGCATTTAGGTTGCTTCCATATTTTGGCTATTGTAATTTGTGCTGCCAAGAATATTGTAGATCTTTATGAATTATTTTTTGGTTTTCTTTGGATAATACCAGAAGTATAATGGCTGGATCAAAAGGTATATCCATTTTAAATTTTTTGAGAACCTCCATACTGTTTTCCATAGTGGCTGTACCAATTTGTAATCCCACCAACAGTGTATGAGGGTTCCTTACCAAAATTGCGTTTTTTTTTTTTTTTATTGATGATAGCCATTCTGACAGGTGTGAGGTGATATCTCATTGTGTTTTAATTTGCATTTCTCTGATGATTAGTGACCTTGAGCATCTTTTTATGTCTGTTAGCCATCTGTATTTCCTCTTTGGAGAAGTATCTGTTCAGGTCTTCTGCCCATTTTTTAAATTGGATTGTTTTTTTTTGTTGTTGTTGAGTTGTATAAGTTCTTTATAAATTTTGGATATTAACCCTTATCAGATGTATCATTAGTGAATATCTTCTCCCAGTTGTCTTTTTGTTTTGTTGATGGTTTCCTTTGCTGTACAAAAACTTTTTAGTTTGATAGTCCATTTGTTTATTTTTTCTTTTGTTTCCTTGCCTGAGGAGATATATCTGAAAAGAAATTCCTGTTAGTAATATCAGAGAGTTTACTGCCTATGTTTCTTCTAAAAGTTCTTTAATACATTTTTGAATCTATTCTTGTATATGGTGTAAGAAGATGGTCCAGCTTCTTCTTTTTTTTTTTGCATATATCTGTCCAATTTTCCCAACACTATTTATTGAAGAATTCTTTACCCTTTGTCATATATTAAGTGAGCATATAGGTGGATTTATTTCTGGCTCTCTATTCTGTTCCATTGATCAATGTATCTGTTTTTATGCCAGTACCATGCTGTTTTGATTACTGTAGCCTTGTAGTATAGTTTGATATCAGGTAGTGTGATACCTCCAACTTTGTTCTTCTTTCTCAAGATTGCCTGGCTATTCGGGGTTTTTTATGGCTCCATATAAATTTTAGGATTATTTGTTCTAGCTCTCTGAAAAATGCCATTGGTATTTTGATGGGATTGCATTGAATCTATAGATTGCTTTGGGTAGTATGGCCATTTTAACAATGTTGATTCTTCCTACCCATGAACAGGGTATATGCTTCCATTTATTTGTATCTTCTTCAATTTCTTTTTTCAATGACTTATAATTTTCTGAAAACAGGTCTTCTACCTTCTTGGTTAATTTGATTCCCAGGTATTTTATAGTTTTCAACACAATTGTAAATGGGATTGTTTTCTTAATTTCTCTTTCTGAAAGTTCATCATTGGTGTATAAAAATGCCACTGACTTCTGAATATTTATTTTGTAACCTGCTACTTTTGAATTCATTGATCAGTTCTAACAGTTTTTTGGTGGAATCTTTAGGGTTCTCTCTATATAGTATCATGTCATCGGCAAATAAGAGATTTTACTTCTTCCTTTCCAATTCAGATGCCTTTTATTTCTCTTTCTTGTTTATTGCTGTGGCTAAGACTTCCAATACAATGTTGAAGAGGAGTGGTGAAAGTGGGCATCCTTGTCTTGTTCTGATCTTAAGGAAAATGCTTTTAGCCTTTCCCCATTGAGTATGATGTTAGCTGTAGGTTTGTCATATATGGCCTTTTATTATGTTGAGGTATGTTCCCTCTATTCCACTTTGCTGAGAGTTTTTATCATAAATGGATGCTGGATTTTGTCACTTTTCTGCATCTATTGATATGATCATATGGTTTTTATCTTTCGATTTGTTAATGTGGTGTATCACATTAATTGATTTGCAGATATTGAACCAACCTTGCATCCCAGGAATCCAACTTGATCATGGTGTATGATATTTTTAATGTATTGCTGAATTCAGTTTGCTAATATTTTGTTGAGGATTTTTGCATCAATGTTCATAAGAGATATGGCCTATAGTTTTCTTTTTTTGTAATGTCTTTGTTGGTTTTGGAATGGTAATGGTGGCCTCATAAAAGGAGTTAGGGAGCCTTCCTCTTCTTGAATTTTTTGGAATAGTTTGAGAAGAATAGGTGATAATTCTTCTTTGAATGTTTGGTAAAATTCACCTATGAAGCCATCTGGTCCAGGACTTTTGTTTTTTGGGAGGTTTTTGATTACTGATTCTATTTCATTGGTGGTAATTGGTTGGTTCAGATTTTCTGTTTCTTCTTGACTCAGTCTTGGAGATTGTATGTTTCTAGGAATGTGTCCATTTCTTCCAGATTGTCCAATTTGTTGGCATATAATTGCTTGTAGTATTTTCTTATTCCATTGTATTTCTGTGGAGTCTGTGGTTATTTCTCCTCTTTCATTTCTGATTTTATTTATTTGAGTCCTCTCTCTTTTTTCCTTGATGAGTCTGGCTAAGGGTCTGTCAATTTTGTTTATCCTTTCAAAGAACCAGCTCTTGGTTTCATTAATCTTTTGTATTGTTTTTCTAGACTCTATTTCTATTTCCACTCTGATCTTTATTATTTCCTTCCTTCTATTCACTTTGGGCTTTGTTTGCTGTTCTTTTCTAGTTCTTTTAATTGTAAGGTTAGATTGTTTATTTGAGCTTTTTCTTGTTTCTTGAGGTAGGCCTGTATTGCTATGAATTTCCCTCTTAGGACTTTTGCTGGTCCATAATTTTGAGTCATTGTGTTTTCATTTTCATTTGTCTCTAGGTATCTTTTGATTTCTTCCTTGATCTCATTAATAACCCATTCATTGTTTAGTAGCATGTTATTTAGCCTCCATGTGTTTGTGTATTTTCCAGTTTTTTCTTGTAGTTGATTTCTAGTTTCATACCATTGTGATCAGAGAAGATAGTTGATATGATTTCAATCTTCTTAAATTTATTGAGACTTGATTTGTGTCCTAACATGTGGTCTATCCTTGAAAATGTTCCATGTGCACTTGAGAAGAATGTATATTTTGCTGCTTTGGGGTAAAATGCTCTGAAAATATCTATTAAGTCCATCTGTTCTAGTGTATCTTTTAGGCCCATTGTTTCCTTGTTGATTCTTTGCCTGGAAGATCTGTCCATTGGTGTCAATGGTGTTAAAGTCTCCTACTATGAGTGTATTACTATTGATCTCTCCTTTTATGTCAGTCAATAATTGCTTTATGTATGTAGGTGCTCCTATGTTGGGTGTATATGTTTACTAGGGTTATGTCCTCTTGATTTATGATCCTTTATTATTATGTAATGCCCTTTTTTGTCTCTTATTATAGCCTTTGTTTTAAAGTCTATTTTATCTGATATAAGTATTGCTACCTGGCTTTTTTTTCATTTCATTTGTGAAATATCTTTTTCCATCCCTTTACTTTCAGTCTGTGATGTCATTTGATCTGAAGTGGTCTCTTGTAGACAGCATATGCATGGTCTTGTTTTCTTATCCATTGGTTACCCTGTCTTTTGATTGGAGCATTTAATCCATTTACATTTAAAGTGATTACTGATAGGTACATTGTTACTGTCATTTTATTATTCATATTTGTTATTTCTATTTTCTTTTTTCCCTTCTTTACAGAAGCCCTTTAACATTTCTTGTAATGCTGGCTTGTTGTGATGAATTCCTTAAGCTTTTTCTGTCTGGGAAGCTCTTTATCTCACCTTCCATTTTAATCAAGCCTTGCTGGGTAGAGTATCTGTGGTTGTAGATTCTTGTTTTTCATAACTTTGAATATTTCTTGCCATTCCCTTCTGGCCTGCAAAGTTTCCATTGAAAAGTCAGCAGACATTCTTATGGGGTACCCTTGTAAG
Source organism: Eonycteris spelaea (assembly GCA_003508835.1). Lineage (NCBI taxonomy): Eukaryota > Metazoa > Chordata > Mammalia > Chiroptera > Pteropodidae > Eonycteris > Eonycteris spelaea. The sequence continues at coordinate 943,864 of PUFA01000113.1, read as the reverse complement.
TAACCAGCTTCCTTTCTCTTGCTGCTTTTAAGATTCTCTCTTTGTGTTTGACCTTTGGCATTTTAATTAATGTGTCTTGGTGTAGGTCTGTTTGAATTCCTCTTGTTTTGGAACACTTTGTGCTTCCTGAACTTGTATGTCTAATTCCTTTGCCAGGTTAGGGAAGTTTTCTGTCATTATTTCTTCAAATAGTCTCAATCCCTTGTTCTCTCTCTTCTTCTTCGTACTCCTATGATTCGGATATTTTTACGCTTCATGTTGTCCCAGAGGTCTCTTAAACTATCTCATTTTTAAAATTCTTTTTCTTTTTGTTCTTCTGATTAGGTGTATTCAGCTACCTTGTCTTCCAATTCACTGATTCAATCTCTGCTTCATCCAATCTACTGTTGAATCCTTCTAGTGTATTCTTCATTTCATTATCATATTCTTCATTTCTGTCTGGTTCTTTTTTATCGTTTCTATGTCCTTTGTTATGCTCTCATTGTACTCATTCATTCTCCCCATAAGTTTTGAGCATCCTTATAACCATTATTTTGAACTCTGACTCTGGTAGGTTGCTTACCTCCATTTCATTTAGCTTATTTTCTGGAGTTTTCTCTTGTTGTTCATTTGTGGCATGTTTCTTTGTTTTCTCATTTTATTAGCCTCTCTGTGTTCTTTTATGTGTCAGGAATATTTGTTTCATCTCTCAGCCTTGGCCAGATGGCCTAATGCGGAAGGTGTCCTTGTGGTCCAGTGGTGCACTCTCCCTGATCCCATGTGCCAAGAGCTCTGGAGGTGAACTTTGTGTGGATTGTGTGATCTTTTGTTGTCACCAAGCCTTTATTGTTGTTAGTAGATCAGTGGGTGGAATTAACGTTCAGGCTGACTAATTGTGGGAATTGGCTGCATTCTCAGGATAAGAGTTGTTGTGTGGGGGCTGACCCCAGAGTGGGATTTGCCCTGGCAGGCTTGTGTACTTGTAGCAGCCATCCTTTGTGTGTATCACTACTGGAACCGGTCAGGAGTTGTTCTGTTGTGGTCTGGTGCCAGCTTCCAGATGCATTGGTTTTGGGCCTTGGGAGGGGCTCCCTCATAGGCCAAGGTCAGCTGCTGCTTTTGATTACTCAGGGCTACCTAGTGAGAACTACAAAGTGATCCACTGATAGTTGTTGCCTATGCTGGATCTATCTACAGGTAAGTGGAAGAGATCAGTTATCCCCTGTCCCTGACCTATGGCAGTTTAGCAGAGGGACTAGTGCTCCTCAAGTCCTGATACGAACTATCAGCTGCCTGTAAGTCTCTGAAACTGGATGAGCCTCTGGGTGATAGGCATGTTGAGTGGCGCAGGGACCCTGGGAGTTTCCTGGGTCTAGTGAGTAAACTTTCCCCTGCCACTGCAGTGTCATTTACATGCCATTGCTGTTCTGTGGCTTGCTGTACAAGTTTCCACTCGTAGCAAGGTCAACTGCTGCTCACCCTGGGCCTAAATGTGTTACCCCAGAGCAGGGGCAGTTGCCTATCAATGTGCAGTGGGCACTTTGTGTACTGTATGGGGCAGGAACTTGGAGAGTTAAGGGCTGTCGGGCCAATACAGACCCCTGCAAACCCCTTAAGATATATTGTAGTGCATAGGGCAGCAGTGGTGTGTCCACAACTGTTTCCTTCAAAATTCGTTCACTGCGCTAGCCCAGGTCTGTCGCCTGCACTAACTGCTCAACCCCAGAGCCAAGAAGGGCACAAGAGGCCTTGTCAATGGGCTGCAGGCACTTTGTGGCTTGGGAAGTGGGATCTTAAGGCGACAAGGACCATTCAGCCAATACAGCTCAGTTTTGCTGCAATTTGTGGGTAGGGTGGGGGGGTGGTCTTAGAGAGAAAATGGCAGTTAGATCAATATAGCCTCAGTCTTGCTGCAAATTTGGTCACTGTTGTGAGTTCCCACAGAAGAGTCAGATCACAGCAAGACCAGCTGCTGCCTGAGACTGGCCCACAGGTCTCCAATATCCGCCCAAGTTTGTGTTGGCAGCAGCAGTCTGCCTAACCCTACCTTCGGAATGCGGAATGGGGCTCACAGCACTGGTTGTTTGCTGAGAATGTAAATGTAGCTTAATGCTGCTCACAATAGCTGCCCTGCTGTGAATACCTCACTCTGAATCACTCAGATCAGGGCTTGGCAGCCACCCAGGAACAACTGCTTCCGAAGTCTGAAGTCTGTAGGTTAGGTGGGGTGGGGTGATCCCTTCAGACAAGGGCTTCCTAATGGCTCTGTGGGAGGGGTCTGTACAATCAGGCTGGGTGGTCTGTAAGTTACCCTGTGGGGGCTGGACTAAGGCACAAGCTGGCTGCCTTTCCAGCCCTTGTTTTGACTCCAGGTAATGGGACTTTCTCAAAATGAATCCCGCATGAGCCTCAGACCCACCACCCGTGTCCTGGGCAAGTGTGCACAGGTTAGAAAGCCTTTGTGTGGGTCTTTCAAAGGGACATCTAGGGCTCAGTCACCTTCCGTCTTACCCAGACAGCTGGAATTCCCCCTATTTCTACAGTCAGAGTTATTGGAATCTCCTCTTCCCTGGGCTGGGACCCTGTGCTGGAGATGAAACCAGGACCCACGTCTCCTTCGGGAGAGCCTCTGCAGCCTCACTCTCCCTCCTGGTGATCCTCCAACACCTGCGGGTGTGGGTCCAGCCTGATTCGGCACTTTGCCTCTTCTACCAGCTTTGATGTAGCTCCTTTATGTTATCAGATGTAGTTGTTATGATCAGCTGGACTTCAGGTGATTCTCCATATTGATTATTTTATAATTTCGTTGTAATTTCAATGCGGTGCTGGGAGGAGATGAACCCTGCCATCTTCCTACCTCCTCTCTATACACGTTTTTATTCTTTTTTTTCATAGATGATTAGATGCATTATATCCCTTAGTAGTGGGTATAACAGTTTCTTCAAAAAGTTGTTTAGTGGTGGTTATACAGATGTATTTGTTAGTTTTTGGTCCCTTTAGAGAATGCTAAGTAAAAACCCTAGTTTTATACATTTACAAATATTAGTGTTTTAATTTCTGCAGAGTAGGTTCTCGAATGTGAGTTTGATAGGTTAAAGAAACTGTGAGTTTGCAAACTTTCACAAATATTACCAAATTACTTAGAAAAATTTATCAGCAGATTGCTGAAGTTTGCGGATAATATCTGAATGTTGTATAACACTGTTTTCAGTTAGACATCGAAGAAGCATCAGCAAAACATTGGATTGACTCCCATCCCCTGATATCCTGATATTCCTTTTCATAGCTCTTAAAAGAACCAGTAAAGTAAGGCTTATCTAAAACATACAAGCAAACAAAGGAAGCTAAATTCACGTTCCTTTTAATAATTATTTAGCTTATTTGGTCATTCATTGATTGTATAAACCAATTTTTCTTTTTTCAATACCTTAATTTATTTTGTTTTCCCCCAGTTTTCCTGAGATATAATTGGCAATTAAAATTATATACATTTAGGCAGTGAATCCACGGTCTTCTGGATCTGTCTTTTGCTTCAACAGCGTTTGGACAGAAGAGACCCAGGAATATCCCTTCTTCCAGCCTCTGACCACCTACCAACCTCTTCCAGTCACAACCTTTGGTACTTTGTCAGCCATCCTTGGCCTCTGAGACCAGCTAACACCGTGTTTTGAGCTTAACTCCTTATTGCCGAACAACCATGAGTTCTCAAATCTGTCAGAATTATTCCACCAAGGCGGAGGACCCTGTCAACAACTTGGTTGACCTGCCTCTGTGGGTCTCCTACACCTACCTCTCTCTGGGTTTCTATTTTGACTTCGATGATGTGGCTCTGGAAGGTGTGGGCCATTTTTGCGAGCTGGCCGAGGAGAAATGAGAGGGTTCAGAGCGTCTCTTGAAGATGTAAAACCAGCGTGGCGGCTGGCACCCTCTTCCAGGACTTGCAGAAGCCTTCCTAAGATGCGTGGGGTAAAACTCAGGATGCCATGGAAGCCACCATTGTCATGGAGAAGAACCTGAACCAGGCCCTTTTGGACCTGCATGCCTGGGTTCTGCCTGTGCAGGCTCCATCTCTGTGACTTCTCGGAGTGCCACTCCCTAGGTGAGGAGGTGAAACTCATCAAGAAGATAGACGACCACCTGACTAACCTCCACAGGCTGGCTGGCCCCCAGGCTGGGCTGAGCCAGTATGTCTTTGAAAGGCTCATCCTCAAGCTTGACTAGGAGCCTTTGGAGCCCAGAGGCTATTGAGGGTTCCCTCTACATCCCCCTAGTGCTGGCCTTGTGCCTGACCCTCTCCCTGCAACCAAACACTAGACAGCCTTCTAACCACCTTGGAGCCCTCTCCCATGCCTAAGGGATAAGAGCACAAACAACATTTTTTTGTTCTACTGTTTGGTCTTTGATCTTAATTCCTGAAATAGGGCTACTGAAACCTTTGTCATTTTCTGGGCGATAAGAGTGTCTTTTGTTTTAATGAGGCAACTCTGGGTGGGCTGCTAAATGACACCTGGATGAGGGCTGGTCATCAGAAAGAATAAGTCATGATTAAAACCTTGGATTTTGAGTCTCCTCTCCCATTCTCTTGAGAAGGGAAACGGACTGAAAATGGAGTTCATGATCGATCATGACCACATGATGAGACTTTCTTAAAAATTTTCAAGAGTACGACATTTAGAGAGCTTCTAGGTTGGTGAACATATCCATGTACCAAGGACAGAAGCTCCTGCATTCTGGACCCTCCCAGACTTCACCCTATATATTTCTTCATCTGTATCTTTTAGCATATCTTTCAATGAACTGGTAAACATAAGTATTTCTTTGAGTTCTGTGAGCCACTCCAGAAAGTTAGTTGAACCTCAGAAGAGGGTCACTGGAACTGCTTATTTGCAGCCATGTTGGACAGAAGTTGTGGGTAACCTGAAGACCTACTACTTGCGACTAGTATCTGAAGTGGAGTGGGAGCAGTCTTGTGGGACTGAGTCCTTAACCTGTGGAATCTAATGCTCTCTCCAAGTAGATAGTGTAAGAATTGAGCTACATTGTAGGACACCCAGCTGGTGATGTAGAAAATTGCCTGGGGTGGGGAAAACCCCCAGTACATTTGGTGATCAGAAGTGTCAGAAGAGAAGTGTTGTGAACATGGTAGTAGTGTGAGAGTAAAGAATAATTACAGGTGGAAAACTGAGGTTTTTCAATAATACCGGTGTCCTCCACTATTTAAAAGTAGAGTGCTCCTATGAAACCTTTTGTATGCCAAAGTGATAAAGGCACAATTACCATTAATACATATGGAAGAATATTTGAGCATTTCCAGGCCCCAAAATTCAATACAAGCACAATATCTTTATTTTGTTCACCATCATCGCAATGCTTAATTAAGTCTAGTTTTATCCTAAGTGTGACATCATTACAGAGCAGCAAGAGTGCTTTTCTGATCCCTTAGAACACATCTTGCTAATAGATGTGCAACCTAAATCGGGTTGAAGCACAGATGCTCACAGACACAGTTCAAAACTATGGCAGCCTGATGCTGAGATGCTGAGTTCACCTCCCAGGAAACGCTCCTGGCGGCGGCACCACGCTTGCTGCTCTGGGTGTGGGGTGTGCGTTCTCTTCAGACCCTCGTTATAAACAAATGGTGAATGCTATTTTTGCTTCTGCCTTTTCTCGTCAAAGCGAAAATCCTCTTCAGATTTCTTTTAGTTAGCCCAAACAGGTACCGTTTTTTTTTTTTTTTGAAAGTTCGCTTTATGCCACTTGGCTTTTACAAAAGACCTACATTAGTACCTGTGTTTGCTAGTCAAAAGAAATCTGAAGAGGATTTTCATTTTTATGAAAAAAGTCATCACCATACTAATGTAGGTCTCTTGTAAGAGGGGAAGTGGCATAAAGAGAACTTTAGGAAGGCGGTGTACACAGCCCTAGCAAACTCATACAGCTTGTGACACATGGAGCCTGGGGTCAAATGCTGCTGGCTTCTTACTATAAGAAGCCTTTGGGTTTCAGAGGTCCCTCAATTTGCTCCCTGCCAACAGGCCACAGGCTTGTCTTTTCCTTACCTAGTTTCTAGGATCTTGGAGATAATAACTATGACTGTGCAGACACAGAGGGATAAAGAGATATACTTCCTATGGAGGCTGAGGACCTTAAAGAGACACTGCTGATGTGCTAACTTCTTTTTTCTCTATTGGTTGTGGCAGCCCAGTCTACAGCAGCCTGCTGAGACAAAGATGTCATTTTAGTTAGTATTCCATCCAAGCTGAGGCTGTGGCATGCTGGCTGATTTCCAAGGACTCTCCGGGAGGAATCCCCTCTCTGACCTATAAGGATGGCTCTTTCATATCCTTGAAGTATAAACAAGATTGGTTTTTAAGTGTATAAAATGTCAAGATTAATCATGTTTAATGAGGTAGTACAGGGTTTCATCCATAGCTTTTCCGCAAGCACATTTTTAGTCCTTGAGGAAGGAAAGGAAAACGACCACTCTAAGCTGCCATTTGGTTGATCACAGTAGCCGGCAAAATAACGGCAGGTTCTGTAAAGCTGACCTTCTTACGACTTTCAGAGAGACCCCACATGTTAATGAGAAAGTCAGAGAAATATCCTACTGCCGTGCCCTCAGTCAGTGGGTATTATGGCAAATGTTCAGTGTCTTTGCCAAGCAAATAAATGAAAACAACTAAGAACAGGACCAAATGGAATTCTTGGTAATGTAGGGAAGAGGCAAGAGAATTAAAATGTTAATCATACTACATTCAGAGACTGAAATCTACTGATCAGCCCTGCAGCCAGGCCAGGAGGACACCTTCAGGACAAAGAAAGATTTCTACTGGGATGCTAACAACCTATTTCCCCACACCCCTGGAAGGAGAAACAGGAAGGACAGTCTTTAAGAGACTGCCCTACACAAAGAAAATCATTCATTCCCTATGGCAAAAACCATGGGGACCTATGGATTAAAGGCTGGGAGCTGCCATCAGGGTTTTCAGGCTACATACTCTTCCCCTTCCCCTTTCTCACTGTATGTCCATATCAAAGGAGATGGGAACTAAAGAATGATATATAAGCTGAATTCCCTGAACACTCAGGGTCCCTCTCACTCTCTGCCTCTGAGAGGAGACCATAAACTTTCCTTTTGACTTTAACTTTGGTGTATGTGTTGAATTCTTTCTACATTCTCTGCCAACGGACCCTTTTCTTCTTCGTGCAGGGCTTGGTCTCCCTTCCCAAAGTGGAGAAATTTGCCCTGTCCTGCGCGCGCACACACACACACACACACACACACACACACACACGCGCAGCACGCACACGCACGCGCACGCGCGCGCATCAATCAAGGCTAATGAAGTTCCCCTGCAGCAGTGTACCAGAACAGCTGTGAGGTACTAGAGATAAGTGAGAGCCCAGTTTCCTGAAGTCCTGAAAGAGCTACAGTGCCAGAGGCTGTCCTATGATGTCAGAATCCTGAGGGAATTGCAAGATTGTTTCTTAACTCTGTGTATTCGTTATTAAATAGGTTAACTATGGGTTGAATTGTGTTCCTTCTCAATTCGTATTTGAAATCCTAACCCCTTGCAAAGTGACTTTATGTGGAGATAGACTCATTACAGAGATTATCAAGTTAAATAGTGAGATCATTAGAGTGAGGCCTCATCCAATATGACTGGTGTCCTTATAAAAAGTGGAAATTTGGATAAAGATATATGTAGAGAGAGAAGACAATGTGAAGAGACATAGGGAAAAGATGGTTATCTACAAGCCAAGGAGAGATGCTTCAGAAGGAGCCAACCCTGTTGACAGATTGATTTTGGGTATCTATCCTCCAGACCAGTCAAGATTACACACATGTTTAATAAGGTAATGTTGTTTAAGTTACGCAGTATGTGTTACTTTGTTATAACAGTCCTAGCAAACTAATACATAGATAATCTGGAGGGATATTTAAATATATTTTTAATTAAAATGTAATATTTGTTTATTAAAGAAAATTTGTAGAAACTTTATGACTTGAAGTAAGCCAAAAAATATTTTGGTATCTATAAATACACATTTAAATAGTATAATTAGAATTGTATGATATAGATTGTGCTTGTCAGAATGATTCTATGAAAGCAATTTTTCCCTATGCAATTATAGGATTATTTTTAAAATGAAGGATAACAATCAGTAATTATATAACTTGCCTTAAGCTTCATATTAATTCCATCATAAACATTAATACACTCCACTTGCATTCTTGAAGGTTCATTACTTTAGGATTTTAAGGAGGTTTTGTTTGCTGAAGTACCATTTCCCCTGAGGATTCTTTTTCTTAAAGATTAAGCCAAATTTATTTTAATTACTTTATATTATCAAAGTAATTAATTAAATTTATTGGAGTGACATTGGTTAATGAAATTATATAGGTTTCAAGTGTACAAATCAATAATATGTCATATATATATTATATTATGTGTTCACCACTCAAAGTTAAATTTCCTTCTATCACCATGTATTTGACCTTCTTTACCCTTATCTACAACCCCTCACCCACTGCACCTCCTTCCCTCTGGTAACCAACATTGTTGAACTGGTCAGTGTCCATGAGTCTCTTTGTCTTGTTCATTTGTTGCTTTCAGTTTTATATCCCACACTTGAGTGAAATCAAGAGCTTCTCAACTTTTTCTGACTTATTTTGCTTAGCATGATACTCTCAAGATCCATCCATGTTGTCACAAATGGTAGTATTTCATCTTTTCTTATGGCTAATATTCCATTGCATATATGTACCACCTCTTCTTTATCCAATCATCTATCAAGGGGCACTTCAGTTGTTTTCATGTCTTGGCCACTGTGAATAATGCTACTATGAACATCAGAGTGCATCTATCTTTACAGATAAATGTTTTCAAATTTTGGGGATAGATACCCAGAAAAGAGATTGCTGGGTCATATGGTAATTCAACACTTAATTTTTTGAGGTACCTCCATACTGCTTTCTGTAGTGGCTGTACCAATTTACATTACCATCAGCAGCGTATGAGGGTTAATTTTCCCCCACAACCTCTCCAACACTTGTTATTACTTGTCCTTCTGATGATAGCCATTCTAACAGGTGTGAGGTGGTATCTCCCCATAAGATTCTTACTGTGAGATGGGAGCTGGGTTAGTACAAGCTCTGACAGTCCTGTTGGAGAGTCTATAACTTTTTTTAAACTGAATATCACCATTCTTGAGTTCATAATCCTAATGGTTGACCAGAGTAATTATTTTTAAGAAAAAAAAATGTGTATGATACTTTTTATAATTGCACAAGAGAATGTGGTTGTGTTGCCTTCACACATATAACAATGTGTGACACTGCTTTAGATTACAATCAGTTTTCTTAAAATCTGAAAATATTATAATTTTGCACTGAAATTCAGTGTTAAAGGACTGACACCAGTGTTAAAAGACCAACCTCACTATCGTTTATTTACACAATAGATATTAATTGGCTATGATCCTAACATTAAATCAATATAACCACAAATTCTGTTTGGGGATTTATTTTCCTCTAACACTCAGCTCAAATGCTTGTAGCTCATGATTTCCACTTGATCATCACTGTGATTGGCTCAAATGTGAAATAAAATGCAGTTAGAACTAATGAAATACAAGAAGACAATTTTCCCCTCTACAAATTGTTGTAAAGTGAGTCTTGTTCTTCTCTGATAATCTCAATTGAGAAAGGATCTAAAGCCTAATGTTGCTGGAGCCATTTTTCAACCACCAGGATAAAATGCAGAATGAAGCGAGCATGCCATGAGTTGGAACTGGTAACTATAAACGGAGAAACCGAATATACAATGGTCAGACTATAAATGACAACAGAACTCTGACACATAACCTCTATAACAATCAGCCCAGAACAATCAGAACTTGGTTAACGACTGTCAGTTTCCTTAATGACTGCTAATTCCCAATTTTATTACTTCCCCCCAACTCAGGAAAACCAGAGAAAGCCAAATATGATCTCCAGATCAATGAGATAACATACTTCTAGTTAACCCCCTCCAGCTTTCTCATGCCATCAACCTCCAAACAGAACATACTTGGTCTTCCATTTTTTTTTCACTATAAAGTTTTTTTCACTCTTCTGTCTGCTTTGAACTAAATCCAGCTGAGGAGGCTGACTCTCTTTCTATAAAAAACTGAACAAACAGTCTCAGTTTGTTCTCATGGGTAGTTTTTATTTATTTCCAAAAAAAAAAAAAAAAATCAATCCCTGGTTTGAACTGTTGCATCATGAAGCACTTGGAATTATTATTAACCTTGAATCCTTCATTTATATTATATTACTTTTGTGTAAGTCAGTGTGGTGGGTTCTCTGCCACCTGCAACTAAAGGATCCTAACTGCTACAACAGATATACTTTTTGTTGTGAACTTAAAATAATGTGTTTGTACAATGTAGGGTACTTTTCCTTTAAGTGTATTATTCATTTTTTCCTTCCTGAGGGCATATCTAGGTTTTGATCTCTATTACACTGATTTTGCTTAGAATGTGAGTTCTTTCAATTGGAAAGTTCAGTTCCTTTTCTACTACATGAAAAGTTTCTTCAAAAAATGTCTGTCATTGTTTCTGTCCCAATTATTCTGATATCATGAAATACCTATAATTCTAACATTGTAGCTGTATTGCTGCTCTAAAAAGATGAAATAGCTGCCTGTCTCACCATTGCCTCTTTTCTGGGAGAGTCCTAACACATGCATGAGTGGGTTTTACTAACTAAGTACTCCCTACTGCACCTCCACTGTCCTTTGTAGCTGATTGATCTAGAAGTAGACACTTGTAGCTGTCAGATTCTTGGCGGTGTCCAGGAAAGAACATTCACAAACTTTATTACTAAAGTTCCTTCTCTCAATTTCCCTGCTGTTTATTTACTACTATTAACGCAGATGTGCCTGTCCTAGAAAGGGAAGATATACAAAGAGTATCAGGGTAATCCTGCCCTCACTTTCCAGAGGCCATGTGCCTAGTATCTATTATTGCATGTTTCCATTTTTTGTCAACCAAGAGCCTCTGGAACAGGTCAGAATTAAGCGAAGGCATTACTTAAGACATTTCTTCACTGGGCTGAAAATTAACATCTATTTCCCAACTTAAATTACATACCACTTAGTTCACCAAAAGCTTGTGGAATGTGGACAACAGCATAGCATAGCCCAAATGATACAGTGCAGAAATAGAAAAATACCTTCAAGTTAAATAACATAAATACTCTAACCAAGATGACCTTTAATGTTCTCCTCTGCTTGAGTAGACTTTACAGTTATTTTTCTGATTATAGGCCCCTAACCTCACTTTTCATAGAGCAATTTATAGAATACTTGTAAGTGCAAATTCTTTCTCTACCTCCTGCCATGAAGATATGAGAAAGTTTATTTTCCTTTGGGTAAGGTCAGTTAGCAAATAGGAGGCTTAAGATTTCCCCTCTCCAGCCCTTTGTTTCAGCAGAGTTTGAGTTCAATCTCTCTCCCCTATTGCAACAGTCTTGAATAAAGTCTTTTGCCTGTTTAACTTTGTCTAGTGCAACTCTTACTTTGATAGGTCTAATATTAATTGATAGAGAGTACTGAAAGAACCAAAACTACTAACCTCCCATGCAGTTTACTGTCTACGTGAACATAATTTTACTATTTCGATGTTTTCATTAGCATAACTTTACTGTTTCAGGAGACTCCTGACCAGGCCCCAGGCAGATAACTTGTTTGCTTATTACAGTAACTAGCCTGAAGACCTATTAAGTCTTTAATAAGAAGCATCAACAGGTAGTTGGTGCCCCAGACCCTTCGAACCCTTGCTCCACAAACTGAGATGCTCCATAATGAGAGAACAGTTTGGACGGTACCAGTCACTCAAGGCCATTTCCGTAGACTGGTACAGGGTTAGTTCCACAGCGTTCTGTTGAAGAAGCCAGGACAGAGCTCTTTCAAAATCATTCAAATTCATTCTGAGGTTTGAACAAAGGGTATTACAAGCACTCCACAGATTTGGTCTCTGCCTGAAAGACATTCTTGAAAATTGTTTGCTGAGACAGAATGGAAATGAGAAACGGTTTTATTTTTGAATCTAGGAAGTCTTGGCTCCTTTATATTTTCTCTAAATTCTGCTGAAAAGCTGAATAGTTTGGTCTCTAGTTCATTTTCCGCTACTAGTATTTTATTATATGCAGCTAAAGGACACCAGTTAGCACTTCTGATATTCTGCCTGGAAATCTCCTTAGTCAGATTTGCCACTTTATTGGTAGGTTTCTATTTTCTACATTGTTCCAAATGATAGTTTTGATGTATAACCAGTGCCTCATTTGTGTGCCCTTTTATCCAGCAGCCAATAACAATTGCCTCACGATCTGCAAGCTCTACATCGATAATCTCCTTAAAATAAAAATTAAAAAAATAAATTAAAGAACGCAATCGCCTTGGAGCCATTTGAGTTTTCATTAGCACCACCTTCAAGACACTTCCTGATTCTTCCCTTTGTCCGCACCCTAGAGCCAATGTCAACTTTTAGTGTTTTGTTAAGGTTGTACTGACCGTGTGATATTTGAGTAATGGATTAGAGGATGAATGTTATCTTATTTCAGTAGAGTCAATATAGAGCCAGTGTATGGATATGTGTGTGTGTGTTTTGGGTTGTGACTTTCCAGCAGTTTATGCAAAGACACTGGTGGGAGGGAGAATACCAGTTCGAGAAAAGGAAAGAAAGCCATTGAATCATTGTTCAACAACACTTGTTGAATGACTTCTAGATATCAGGGACTGTGCCAGGTTCTGGGAACAATAAGCAAGACAGTTTAATGACAGAGAGAATTACTAATATGCCAGGTGCTAAGACAATCTAAGATAAGCAAGATAGTCTAATAGGAGCAACAACTATTCAATACATAATGAAAATATTATTACAATTATAATTGCATTAACTGTTATAAAGGGAAAGCACAAGATACCTCGGTTTATAGAGAGAAATGGCACTTCCAGGACAGGGAAGATCTCTTTGGGAAAGGGACATTAAAACTGAGCCTTAAAGTCTGATAGAAGTTAGCCAGGCCCAACTGTGGAGGGCGGAGTGGACCAGGAGGAAGGAATGGAGTGTTTGAAGGTCTGAATGTGAAGGAATTTGATGTCATTGCAGGAAAGGGAGAATACTGGAGAGAAAAAGGGAGGAGTGAGATGAAGAGGTAGGTAGAAGCCAGCCCACACAAAATCTTGTAGGTACAATAAGAACTCTGAACTTTACCTACAAGCGACAGGTGGCCAGTGAGGTGTAAAGCAAAGCAGTGTCATGGGCATATTTGAACTTTTAAAATGTCTTTCTGACCGTTGAGTAGATAATTGATGGGAGGAGTTCAAGAGTAGAAACAGGGAAGGAAGAGGCAATTGCTACAGCCTAGGTAAGAGTGATGTAGCTTGGATTAGGATAGTGGCATTGGACATGGAGAAGCATGAATGATTCTACCCATATTTAAGAAACCAAATTGACAGGACTTGGTAATGAACTGTATGGGGATTAGAAGAAGAGAGAGAAGTATCAAGGGTGAAGCAATATTTCTGGTTGAAGTAAAGAGTGGATGGGGATTCCATTTACTGAGATGTAGACGAACACTGGAAGGGAAGACTTTTTGGGTTAAATCCAGTTTGGGATGAGTAAAGTTTAAGATGCCTGTTCAGTCAAGTAGACAGCTGGGATACACAGGTCAGGCTCAGAAAGGAGGTCTGAATAAGGGAACAGAGCGCAGAACAATAGCTAAAGAAGGATGCATGATCCAGAGATGGTCTTATTACGATGGAGGGACTATAGAGGTTTGAAGTTCCATGGAAAGAATCCAAAAGAGGACAGATATTGAATCGGTGTGGTTGGTTCAGGCCTTGTGCGATGTGTTTCTATCTGATGAAGAGATCAACACAAATAGATAAAGTGCTACATGAATAGCAGAGAATGGAAGAGGCAGCTGTGAAGTTACAGGCATCCCAGAAACCAAGGAGCTCATACAGGAGGCTAGGGACAGGGTACCTGAGACAGAGGAATTGGATCTGGGAAGAAGGCTCCAGGCACAAAAAGAATTAAGGTTCCAGAAGGGATCTGGTTAACTGTGCAAAAAGATGGACTAAATTCTCACTGCCATCTAGCGGCTGAAGCTCGTAATTGCTACAATCTCATCACAACGTCCAGGGAGCTAAACCTGTTCATGGGGTTCACCAATACCATTTCTGATGAACTCACATGAAGTAAAAGAATCCATAACATAAGCTCTGGGAAAAACAAATGTGGGCAGATAGCAAATGAAGTGGCAAGTTCCATTTCCTTAAAAGGTGTACGTATATCTTTTTTGTTAGGCTTAGCACCAGAAGGACTGAGGTGTATCCTTCGCTTTTCCTCTTTCCCCATCTCCTTTCCCAACCTTGCTCTTTTGCCACTACTACCATGACCACCACCATCATCATCATATCACCACCATCAGCACAATCACAATCTCTTTCCCCACACATTACACATTCACAGTGGATTATGTTATCTCATTTGAGTATCCTTCATAAATTCAAAACCATTCACTGAGTACCTATCATGTGCCAGTTGCTGTGCTAGGTGTCTGGCACAAAAATCAGGAAAAGTTACTCATTTCTAGGAGCTTACCATCAGATAATGAAGCAGATATTCTATGGTAAGATATCACTACTGTGCAGTGAATGTTATAACTGTAGTTAACAACTGTGCTTTGAGACTTCACTGGTTAAGTGCCTCAAGAGTAGGAATCAGGGAAGACTTCCCGGAGGAGGAGACTGTAGTCATAATATCCAAAGTAAGTCTAGTAAGAGTGAAAACAAGAAAGAGGACTCTATATCTAGAGAAAAGTTGTGTCTAAAAAGGATGATGGAATTTTAAGATCTCAAGTAGCATTGTGTGACAGCTGCATAGAATAGTTGGGGAGTGACAGAAAAATCAGACTGTGAATGACTTTATGAGCTAAAAAAAGAAGTTTGAACTCAATTTTGAAATGTATGGGGGAGTCACTGAAGGATGGTACACAGGGGAGAAACAAAATCAAATTTGCATTTTTAAATAGCTGGTATGTTTTGGACACTTACTATATACCTGGCTAAGCCCCCTACCTGGGTGAGCTCATTTTATTCTTCACAATAATACCACTTAATAGAAAAGGTGAGAGATACTAAATAATTTGTCTAAATTTAGATTATTTTGTGGCTGGATGGGATCAGCACACAGGTTTCTTGGACTTCAGAATTCATGCTTTTGGCCAGTAGGCCTGCTCTATTGTCTCTCACGTGACAGAAGTCAGGCTCATGTGCCCTAGACATTGTTCTGGTGGCCGTGCACTGAGCTGCTGTCTTCAATGCACATCCCAAGCTGGAGCACCTTTCCTAGAGGTGGGCACATTGGGTAGACCTGCCTGCCTGGAACTGTCATAAGTAGGGATCATGGGCAGAAATGTTCATCAATTCCAGCTGTTTTTGCAAGAGGGACACACCACCTGAGATCATCATGTGTCCCTGTGCAGCTCTTCTGGGATTGAAAGAATCCCATTGACATGAGTGATTTGGGCATATGATATAGTTGCTTGTGGAAGTGAAAAAAGGCAATACTTTTTTGAAAGTTCACATTTCTTCTATCCTTCGACTTCTTAGGCAGGCCTTAAAAGGAGACTAGGCGTTCATTGCACTTGAAAATTCAATCTGTGTTATTACTCTTTCCAAATATTATGTGTTCCGCCACACACCCCCCCCCCACCCGCTGCCCAACATTGTAGCCTTTGCTAATAAACTCCGTGGCCTTGTGACATTTGGCAATATATAGAATATCAGGTCACTGTTTCAAAATAAAATTACAGCCAACCTGTTTTGGGTGTTAGGGCTTCTAGATGGGCCAATTCTCTTTTTAAAATTATTATCCAGAAACAGGAGCGGACCATCCCAGATGTCAATTTAAGGATGTCCCAGCAGGAGGCCAGAACTCCTTCTAGGTTGAGATGGTCTAAAGCAGTGGAAATATCAAGAATAAAGCATAGACACTTTCACCTTAATAACTACAAACTTTTTTTCTTGGTCTATTGCTTTGCTTTATGTTTCATTCAAAAATAAAGCTATTCAATGACCATCATTTATTGCAGTTTTGTTTAGAGCAGTGGTTCTCAAAGTTGGTTTGAGGGCCCCTGGGAGATGCTAAGACCCTTTCAGGGGTTCTGTGGGATCAAAATTATTTTCATAATAGTACGAAGATATTAGTTGCCTTTTATCCCTCATTCTCTCAGAAATGTAGTTTTCTAAAAGTTACATGGTGCGTTGATGACAATGGATTGACTGCATAAGCAGATATGAGAATTCAGCTGTGTTCTATTAAGTCAAACATTAAAGAGATTTGCCAAAATGTAAAACAGTACCACTTTTCTAAAATTTTTTTGAAAATACAATGGTTTTCCATCAACATATGTTCATTCTGTTGATGTGTAATGACATATTATTTTAAAAATGAGTTAATAAATATTTTTAAATGCCTGTTTTAATTTCTAATATAGTAAATATCAATTACTACAATCTGTATAAACAAAAGCTCTTTGAGGTTCTCTATAAATTGTCAGAATGTAAAGGGGCTCTGAGATGGAAAAGTTTGAGGATGGTGGTTTAGAGAATTCAACTGTAGGCAACTTTCCAATGATTTTAAGAGCAGGATGTATGTCCTGATTTTCTTGGCATCTCCCTCCTCCTAAAAGAAAATAGGAGTCAGCAGAAGTACATGTGTTTACAGGTACCTGGTCTTCTGGTGTCACGCGTGCCTCTCCGTACAATTGATCTGTTTCCTTGGCAACTAAACTATAGCCATCACCTGTGGCCTATTAACAGCCTCCCTTGGCTGGCTGGATTCCACAGGGTGATGACAGTCTGGGAATAATTAGGGAACTTGATAAGGAAGTTTCCTCAAGCAGGAAATTGGTTCCTCTGGAACTTGTTAACGTTAACTCCACAGCCAAATCATGAAAACATTTACTGAAATTAGTAATAGCATGCAGGTCCTCTGGGAATAGTGTCAGGACTCAGGGAATATGAGTTTATTCTTAAAAATTTAGGTGTCAGTTTTACACTGTGATGAGGGAGCAATTAGGTAAAAATGACTCTTGCATTTCTAATGAAGCCACACTTTTAAGCTTCTCCCTGGGGTTGAACTCTGGTCTAGAGTAAGGGTGTGAGATGTGATTAAAGTCTACTTTACATACAAACAGATGTTCCTTACTGACCTCCTTTTGACACCACAGACTTCAGAGTACCAAAGTCTTGTCAAACTTGGAGAAATTGGCCAAACTTCAGATAATCTTAGTCAAACATGAATTTCTGACTACTTGACTTTCTGACAACTCTGTCTCAATTCTGAGTAAAAAGCAATGGAGTTTTCTTCCCTAGCTAACAGTTTGAGGCAACAAGACACTTCTAATACAAGCACATGAATCTAAGGTAAAAACAAAACAAAACAAAACTATAAGTAAACCACAGCTATATTTTCCCTTAGGAAAAAAAAACTGTGGAGAACTCAAAAGTAGTAAAAAAAAAAAAAAAAAAAAAAAAAAAAAATTAAGGGCACAGCACAGAGGCCTCCACCTAAATGATATATCTGTCACTTCACAGGATTGCCTGCTCTGGATTGAAGGCTGTAGACCCTAGTTGTGCACCAGGCTAAGCCTGGCCCCTTAAAAAAGAATGCCAGGTCTGACAGATAGAATGCAGTGCTGTCATCTCCTTTTCCTGAGTATCATTCAAATGCTCTATAGACAGCCTGAAATGTAAAACAGTTTCAGCAGCATCAATGAGATCGAATTACATCCAAAAGAAAAGGAGCAGATAAAACATTTCAATATGAAAATTTTGTAACAATAGAAGAAAAATAAAGCAGCATGGAAATATAATAATACTTCTGAGTGCCTGCTATGAGCTGGCCTCTTAGTTAATTTAATACTCTTAATAATCCTGTAGCATGGGCACTACTATGACCTTCGTTTTACCCAGGAGGACACCCAGCTGTGACGAGCTGATGTATACTGTCCAAGGCTACGTGGAAGAAATGGAAATATAACATCTTTTCCTTTAACTCCAAATTCCAAGTTTTTGACCATAGCCTACTAGCCTATACTCATCATGTCCCATTTACTTCAGCAGCTAATGTTTACTGAGGGGTCACTCCATGCAAAACTTTAAAATAAGAAGCAGAAATAAACATTGTTCTTGCTCACATGGGGCTCCTGGTAAACAGCAAAAGACATAAATCAAATAATCACACAAAATAGCGTATCATTACAAGTTCAAGATATAAGTTTGAAGGAATACACAATGCAAATTATAGATGTAATTATATATTTATCTTATTTATATTTTAGATATATTGTATTTATATTTATTATATAAATATAGTCTATGCACACATACATACACACATGAACTTGACTTAGGCTGGAGAGGTCAGGAAAGGCAGTTCCAAGAAAGTGATATTTGCATTAAATCTGAAGTTTGAGAGGGAATTAACCATGGAGTTTTTGGAGGATAGGTGGAGTGTCACGGGTAGACACAGCAAAAGTACAGTGGCAGCAAGAAGCAAACCCTAGTCAAAGAACTCAAAGAAATTCAGTATGTAATACAGGACTGGAGAAGTAGCAGGGACAGACATGTAGGATCTTAATGCTGCATTAAGAAAGGTATTGAAGAAGCCCTATTGCTATTTTATTTTGAGTTTTTTGTTGTTTTAAAAACTTTTGCCTGTTTTTCTTGTGTGAGAAATAGTTCACATATGGAGTATAAACAGAATGTAAAGAATATTCATGGTAACTAGTACCAAGTTAAATAAAGCATTATAACTGAATAATGCTTTTGAGTAATATGACTTCAATTACAAATGAGGTCTGTATATTCCTAATGATATCAAAAAATTTTAAGCCATGAGCAGACATGAAGAGATTTGCGTTTTGAAAAGATCTTTGAGAAGCAGTGGTGTTGAGAATGGATTAGAAGAAAGTCAGTGGGGATGCAGAGAGATTCTGATTAGCTGACTACTGAGGCTGTCTAAGTGAGAGGTGTGATGGCTAGATTGGGGCAGTAGCACAGGGGACAGGGAGAACAGACATACTGGGGAGGTATTAGGGTAAAAATGGCATGACTGTGAGTAATGGATTGGTAAAGGGATTGATAGGGGTAAAATGAGGGCTAAAGATAACTTTTGAAATACTTTCTCATGAAATGAAGCATTACTTCTAGGGGGAATATTATCTATCTTTAACAATTATTTCCAGAATTAAGAAAAAGTACAAGAAAATTAACATGGAAACAAAATAAGGTGGCTGTTGAAACAGTAGTTAGATTATGCACATTTTCAATTTTTCTAGATAATGCTAAATTATATTCCAAACAGCTGTACCAATTTACATTCAATGTAAACTGATGAATTAAATTTTTGGATGTTAATGTCTTTAAAATTTTAACTTATACTTTAGATCAACATATATAATTAATCGATATCTCTATCTACCATGCCTTTTCCTTCAATAATACTAAAACTCTTATTTCCATTCTCCCCTAATCTAGTCCTTGCATCTTGCATTATTTCTCAGATTGAGATTGTTTGAGATTTCTTTCCAAAATCATATTTTTGCAGAATGTGGCCATAACATTTGGGGTTAATTATATGATTTGCTTGTTTCTTCATCTGTGTGTGTGTGTGTGTGTGTGTGTGTGTGTGTGTTTGAAAGAGAGACAGAGAGAGAGAGAGATCTCCCTTTAACTTAAATTCCCTTTTTGTTTTGCTGAAGTAGATCCTTGAGCAGTTCTTTCAGGAAGGTTCTGCGAGCAATACATTTCTGAGATATTTTATGTTTGAAAATGCTTTGTTTTGTACCTCCATTTACTATACTGCTATTTTGAATGTAGGATTTCATGTTCAAAATCAACTTTCTTTAGATTTTTGAGCATATTATTCGATTGTATTCTAGAAATATGTGTTGCTGAAATGTCAGATTAATTTTTTTTTATATCTTCGAGTCAAACTATTTTTTCTCAAGAACATCTGTAGCATTACCCTTTATTCTTGGTGCTCTATGCTTTACTATGAGATCTGGATTTGGGCCTCTATTTCTTTCATCATGTTTATCATTCAGTGGGACTTTTTATCACTCAGAGAAGACTTTGTGTTTCTTCAGCTATGTAAAATTTTCTTAAAGGCATCTTCGATGATTTCCTTTCTTTCATTTTCTTTATTTTCTCCTTTGGAACTCCTCTTAAATAGGGGTTGATTTTCTGGTTATATCTTTAATGTATCAATTTTTCTCTTATGTTTTTCAAATCTTTTTAATCTGTATTGCTTTTAGGGGAGAATAAATTCACTTTTCTATTCCATCGATCATTTCTTCAACCATATTCATCCTCTTATTCAGCCCACTCGCTTTCTTATCTAATGAGTTTTCAAGTATTTTTCAATGAACATAATTTAAAGTGTTTCTTGTTTAATGGAAGCACAGTCTGGTAAAAATGTGTGATATGGGTTGAAGTAATTTAACATCTTTTGTTTTAGGATCTGTTTTATTAGATATTATTTCTTCCATTTTTGAAATTAGGTTCTTCTTTTTCAAAGCATAGGTTTTCCTCTAGTGCTTGGTGGTTCTTGTCATCTCACCTTCAGATTGAAAACCCCTATTTATCTATGGATGTGGTTTTCGACGAGCTTCCTTTCACTGTTTGGAGGAGCAGAACATGCTGCCATGTGGAATGAGTTAATGGTTTTTAAATTTTTTGGATTGTTGGTGTAATCCATCCATCATGGTTTCCTACCCCACCTGGAAAACTATCCTGAGTCTCTGTTCTGAGTGTCCACATTCACTGCTTTAGTCTCACAGGACATGAGGTTGTGGCCTACAGTTCAGCATAGGCAGAGGAAAAGGGAATGGCTAACCACTGGTGATTCTATATTTAATATTTTTGATGCCTTTTCCTGCTGTTTGCATTCATTGATTCTGAGTTACCGTGAACCATTCCTAACTCTTGCACTTATGGTTTTATTTTGGGGTGTTCCTCATGTTTTCTCCATCAATTTAATTAGATATTATCTATAAAGAAATATGAAAATTTTGATAATTTTGTTTCCTCATTTTAACATTTTCTTCCTCATTGTCTTCCCTTAACCTCACCTTGGCATACTGCATTGACCAGAACTTCTAGAATACAGCTTTTGACCAGTCTACCATAACTGGGTTACAGATATGCTGGATGGCTGGCATTTTGGTGCCTATTGCCTCATAGCACAGTAAAAATTTTTAAACCATTTACTCATAAACATTATCATTTTTCAAATATGCCATGTTGTAAAAAAGATTGGAAATTACCGTTCTAGAATAGTGTGGAAAATAACCCCCTTTATTTACATTTTAAAAATTATTTATTATAAAATGGTCCATAGTATTATATTAAAAATGACAAATTATTTTTTTTATCTCTGGTTATATATCTTTGTCCTCATTCTAATTTTGTACTTTTCCTCTCTCTTCCTATACCTTTTTTTTCTGTATTTAAAAATTTCCCTTAGACAAACTTTCCCAGGACGTATCAATTATTTATTGGTCATTTCAAAGTAGAATTTTTTTTATCCTTTTAAATTAAGTATATTAATTTTCTGTAAATCATCTATTTCATACCTTTTTATGTATTATTCTACTTCTTTTGCTATCTTATTTTTAGCATTTTTCTAGCTCTTTTAATTAAATGTTTCATTTTATAAATCATTCTCATTTTAAAATTAAGTGTTAAGGCTGCAAATTTTCTTCAATTTACCACTTTGGACAAATAGTGATAAGCAATATTTTCAATTGATGACAATGACAAATTTCTAATTATGCCAGAAAATGGAGGTTATTTTTAAAAACTCAAGCCATTTATAAGAGAGGTATTTATTTCCAAATGCTTAGAACCTTTGATTTTCTATTTTCCGTTATCAATTTTTAGTTATAATTTATTTTGGTGAAACACTACAATTTCTAACTTTTGAAATTTATTGAGATCTTTGTAGCCTAATATATGATCAATTTATGTGCATCATAGGCATTTGAAAAGTATATGTGTTCCTAAAGGGGTCTAAAGCTAAACACATGCTCATACATGTGCATTCACACACCATCTGGTGTTTCATGTTTCATCATAATGTCCATGAATCAGTTCACTTGCATTTGCCTGCTGCCATCTGCTGGCCCAGAAGGAGCTTAGATGCCTTTGTCCTGCTGTGGACCTCCAGACAGCCTATCTGATCATCTTGGTTAACTCCAGTGCCTCATCAAGGTCACTGCCATTGCAGAGAGGCCTTGATTGCTGCTGGAACCTGGATAGTCTGAACAGTTCAAAAGAAAAATGAAGTCAGATGGAATGATTCAAGAAATGCTAGCTAGAATTGCTAAAACTTAGTATTCGATAAGTCATTGGACATTAGGAAGAGAGAAGAATCTAGAATAATATATGATTAATGACTATTATGAAACTGGCCAGCTTATAAAAATCATTTCTAAAAGTCCCTTTTAATTTGATCTGCTTGGGCTTCACAGGCATCATCAGCAAATAGTAATAATTTGATGTTTTCTTTTCGATATTTATAGTCTGATAAGTCTGAAGATGGCTAAATTTCAAAGACTTTTCTAGATATCAAGGAGTAAGAAAAGCCCAGCTGAGATCTGGGTTTTAACAGCAAGGCCCCTCTAACTCCCAGTGCTGCCAGTGCATTGGCATCATGGAGAATTAGAACAAGTTATGTCATCCAGATATAGCCAGAGCTCAATGACTCACTTCCTGAGTTCACCTAAAGATAATATGATTGGGGAGATAGGTCACCTATAATAAGGATCATTCTGATAAGGAAGAAGTTCTCACCAAGCTGCCTCAGAGGAGACTGTAATTACTATATGCTGGAGAAGGTCATCAAGGTGACCATCAGTTGATTCTCAAACCACACCTGGGCAATCAGAGCCTCCTCACTCCCCCCCTGTCCTTGGAATGTAAAATCTTCTCACTGTTCCCATAGTAGGAGCCAATTTCAAAGACACAGCCTTACGAGAACAATGTATTGTTGACACCATCTGGAAGGTATACGTGACTGAATCTAGTTAAATCCTCAATATAAAATTTTAAAATTCTGGAGGGTGGTGCAGAAATCTACTTGTCTTGCAGTTCCCCAAGACAAGCCTCGCATGTATGTTCCCTTGCTTGTTGAGTCTGCCACCTAACAATCTAGCTCTGTCCCTTTCTTTGGTCTCTCCTTATGAACTTGGACATGGCTGGTTGTCGGTTTGCAAACCAACACGATACCTTGCCAATTTTCAATAACTTTGAGTTCCCACTCTTTTAGTCTGTGATTTGCAGAGATTGCAGGAAATAGAAGACACATTCATTGGGCTTTTGAAGAAATTGAACAAAGGGACTACTGACCAAGGTATAGGCAGGGGTAAGGGAACCCACAAAGGATGTCGAGATATTCAGAGACTAGTAAAATCATTAGCTGAAAATAAAGTCGTTAACACCCCTAGAAAGGAAATGGTATGAGTCACCAGAGATCAGTGAAGGCTGGACACACAGAGCTGTGGCAGAAGGTTGCCTGACAGGAGTGCTGGTTATAGTGGGACCAGACACTGCCAGAGCCATAGTGCTAGACAGGGAGGAAGTCAGAGAGCACACCCTTACCTCTCCTTCCTCCACTAATCCGCTGGTGCCTCAGCTCAGCTGGATCCAACCAGAAGGCAGAGGCTAGGAACCTCAACAATGAAGTGGATATTTGTGTGTGTGTGTGCGCGCGCGCACGCGCATGCATGTGTGTCCACAGCTCATTAGGACATAGAGCAGAGCAGAGAAGGGCAAGAACAAGATTGCTCTGAGGTCATAAAGAGAATAGCCAGTGCATACACCATTGCTTGTTACAATTAGTTGGGGCCAAACACAAATATATATTTTATATAATGTATTAAAAATCCAGTACCTGAAGCAGAAGAATCAACCTGAGACTGCTGTTCTCTGATGGGGATTGTGGATGTGAAAGACACTAGCCAACAGAGATTGTAGCCAGATTCTGTGGTGAACTTACAGCACTGAAATGATGTGACAAGAAGGAGGTGACAATGCTGTCAATACTCTATAACGATACTGTAACTGAAATAAACAGAGTAGAAATAAACTAAAAAAAAAAACAAAAAAAAAATAAAAAAAAAAAGAACAAAAAAAAAAAAAAAAAAACCATGTGTCATTGTGGATTATAACGAGAATATGGGAGCAATGGACTCGGCTGATCAGATGCTTACTTCTTATCCAATGGAGCCAAAAGACACAAGTTTGGTATAGGAAATTCTTTTGCCACCTTCTAAACATTATAGTGCTGAATTCCTACATCCTGTTCAAAAGGACAGTCCTGAGTAAACAATCAGCCATGTAAACTTCTTCAGACTGATGTTGATTGAAAGAATGCTGGAAAAGCATCACAAGCCAGGGCAGCAATGTCTTCAAGGTCGTCCATGCTCTGATGATGTTACACTTCTTTGCCTGTCTGGAAGACAATTCCCCAGGAGCATACCACCAACATTAGAGAAGCAGAATCCAATTGGTCACTGTAGGTTGCTGCTTGCACAATGACAAGGATGGCAAGATGGTCCAGAGAGAAATGTGATATTTTTGTGCATAATGTGATGTCCATTTTGTGTTTTCCTTGCTTTGAAATTTACCACACAAAAATATTTATTAAATACTCATGATCATATACATTTGTTACATTAGGATTGGAGATGAGTTCTGTTTAGAAATAATGATGTCAGTATGTATAAAAGATCCTTACAAAATAGCTATACTTTTCGATCTAAGAATTTTATTTCTAGGAACCCAAGCTTAGGATAATAATCAGAAATTTAAATGAGGATCTCCATCCTAAAATGTAACAGTGGAAAAGATGAAATGAATCAAGTGAACTATAATATTAAATGGACTGTATTAAATTTAAAAAATTCTACATAATACAGTAATATAGAATTTTTGCATATTTTGGTAGAATTCTCACAAGATAATGTACAGTAATATAGCAGAATGTAAAAGGGTAAATAGATATCACCTAATCTGTCCTTAGAGCTGACAGCCATTTACTTCCTCTGGTTAAATTGGGCCCTCCCACAGGGCTCTCACTGCTCTCTCTGAACTTCTCAATATACTTTAAAAACAGAGAAACGCATTAATTATAACTAACTAATATAAATATAAATAAATGTGCTATACTAACCCTGGAGTACATCACAAAGCTTTGGGCTTGGACAAAACTACCCCATTGTATGTCAGTATCTGCAGATGCCTAAGAATGATTGGTTATGTTTTTGAGATGCTTTTCTTACTTTCTGTGAAGTAATTTACTCAAAAGTGAATTTCTTATGAGATACACAGCTTGTATTTTAAATTAAGACCATTCTAACATGCCCTCTGAATTCAGTGAGAATCCTTTTAGTTGATTTTATCTGATGTTGTGCCAGAAACAAATTTAATTTCACCTATGTTAAATACACATTTTAGGGGAAAAAAATGGAAAGAATGATTCAATAGTATTTACAATGGATATTTCTGGGCTGATAATTCACAGGTCATTTATATTATTTAAAATACTTCCTGATATTTTCAAATATCTTCTAATGAGCATAAATAGTGATTATAATATGAAAAAAAACTTTGAGAAATATAGACAAGAAAGAACTACATGTAACTGAGGCACTTGGGTGTGGCAAAGCCTGAGACATTTCTCTAGCCTATGTGACTGCACAACTTCTTGTCACTTTTAGCCCCACTCAGAATAAGTTTGGGTTCATTTCTCCCTTTTACTCTCTATTTTGGTTTCCCCCCCTGTTTTCCTATTTGCCTTTTCTTTATTTGATTCTTTTTTTTCTTTTCACTTGGACCCTAGTCTTTTATTTTCATGTCACTGGGTGAGAAAAAAAGAGGTCTCTGCATAAAATTGCTTGATCTCTTGAAATCTTCAAGATTGCAGAGGTCAGAACCACCCTTGTGTGTAGTGAGCATTTATTGAAAGCTTACCACGTGCCAGGTGCTGCTGTGTTTTGCATATATTATCTTATTTAATTCTCAGTACATCAATGCAGTTCATACTATTATTGGGCCCATTTTATGAAGTTAAAACAGAGAGATTACATAAGAGGTGGACCCAAGGTTTGAACCCAGGGTGCCTGGACCCAGAACTTTTAACCATTACATACTGTCCTTTATTCTGGCCAGTGGGCTGCTGACTGCTGGTCCCAGGCCTGAAAGGACACTGTTGCCTTCTTTCTAGTCAAGGGGAAGGTCTGTTGCTTTAAGAGAAAGAACTCTATGTTCTTATTCTGCTGGGTCCCCCATTCATTTAATAAAAAAGGGGCCTCAAAATATAAAGGCATTTGGAGACTCTAAAAATGCATTTACTACAGGTAAACTCTATAAATTCTTTCCAACATTATTTAAAGCATTTACCTTAAATCAGTCAGCCTTAATAAAACAGTATTTAACCAATAAAGTCAGTAAGTCAACCTCGTTTCCCTGATGTTTTCAGTGGCTCCCTATATTTTCTTTAGTTTCCTCCTCCCATCTGCTTTCTAATGAGCTCTGTCCCATTCCTAGAGGAGAATGGTTTATAGAAAACACACCTTTTATGGGAAATACACCTTTCTCCTCTCCTACACCTAGGTAGAACTGACAATTCCATTCTTTTGCTCCTCCTGTGCCCATACAATCTTCTATTAGAGCACACAGGACATATTTCCCTCCCTTTCACTTGTTAGACTGTGAGACTTACAGTCGAGGATTATGCCTATTTGTCCTTATCTAATCAGTCTATGGCTGAGGAAATGCAAAAGAGAATGCTTTTGGAAGTAAGTGTGTCATCCCATAGTGACCAACTTATGAATTCACCATCATCCATGCATAGAAACTCTTGTCTTTGTCTCAGAGTCTGTCTGATTCAGGGATTCTGAGTCACTGTAACAAAGCTCACAAGAGATTGTGAATACAGTTGGATGCCACTTTATAATAAGAAATTAGAAATTTAAGTTTGAGTGACTTGGAAACCCTCCCTCCCCTGCTTAACTAGTGAGGCTGGAATCTGAGTGGGGGAGTTCTGTTATGTTGAAGCATTAAATGGCAGGAGGTTCTGGTGTCTTGATGCATCTGTTCTCCAATCAGAAGGACCAGATATTTGGGTTAGATCCACAGGGCCTTTCTTTCATGGATGGTTTTGGATGGCACTGATATCTATTGATCTGCTCACCTTCTTGCTTCCTTTGTTGACATATTCTCCTTTTAATGGCACATTGTTCTGAAGTATGAAGAATCTTGTGTACTAGTCTATAACGACTGGGACCATTGTATATGAATGGAGGAATGAAGTGAACATCGACAAAAATGAGAGAAGCTGAGCATCCAGAGATGA
This sequence comes from Eonycteris spelaea, assembly GCA_003508835.1. Taxonomy (NCBI): domain Eukaryota; kingdom Metazoa; phylum Chordata; class Mammalia; order Chiroptera; family Pteropodidae; genus Eonycteris; species Eonycteris spelaea. The sequence goes on along the minus strand of PUFA01000113.1, from coordinate 916,405 downwards.
TTAAGATGCATTTTCTGTCCTCAAAGAACTTACAGTTCAATGGGAGAAACAGGCATGTCAACCACCACTTTCAACATAGGGGGTGGGTGCCGTGGAGGAAGCCTGGGAAAGGAGAGTAGGCGTTTCTTTTTGCACGGCCTATTTTTTAATTTTTACATTATTTCTACTGGGCTTGTAGTTTCTGACTGTCACTGGCTTTATAACTCAGAAAGGTACACAAATAAAACCTTCTACTGAAAGCGAAATAACATGCAACTTACATAGAGTTTACAAAGGCTAGAAAGACCAGACTGCACTGTGACCACAATGCTCATGTTTTTGAAGGGGGTACAAGTGCTATAATTTTCCTAATAATATCCACATAATTTTCTCAATAGCAGGATTAGTATTAAATCCCAGGGGAAAGTTGCAAGAACCCATTTTCTCAAGTTGTTTAAAACTCACACTTGACAAACTCCCTCCATTTATACCACAGCATGAACCTGATGATAAGGCATTCAAATGACACGGACATGCAAGTAAGTGGCTTCTAGCTGCTATGCCTTAGATATTTTTTGAAAAGTTTTTTAAAAATTATAACTCATATGCATTATATTTAACTTAAGGAAGTTTAAAAAACCAGACTTGAATTCATCAGGTATGTGTAATATAACTGACAGTTTAGTTCAATTCAAATTTTAAATCTATATTTTTATTAAAATATTCTTGAATTCTTCAAAGTTTTTAAAGGCATCATAACTTGGAATATTATTTTTAAATGTTGTAAAGGCTCTTAATTAAAATATTTCTTCTCAGCTAAGTTTTTTGGCAGGAGCTTATGAATTATTTGTTGCTCTTTTACTAATCAAACAAAGCTTTCTAAGGTTTTAGACTCCGTTCCTTCCCTTTCTTTTATTCTTCTTCCAGAATTTTAGTAGTCATTAGATCCTCATATATCACTTCTCCAAAATTGGTTTTCACAAAATCAAGAGGTTCAAATAGGATTTAAAATGTCAAAAAAATTGGGTCCGCTCTAATGCTTTTTGAATCATGTCAGTAATTTGATCCTGTAGCTTAAAACTATCGAGAATATGGCAGTAAAGGGAACTGTAGGCCTCAGAAATCTACTCTGATGAGAATCGTTTGCCAGAATGGCTCATGGGAGGAGACCACCTCTTGTCATAAGGAGCCTCAAGCGTGTGTTCTTTAGAATAAAAATATGTAAAGCTTTCAGGAAGCCTAAAGATGTGCTTAATTTCTTATTATATTTTTGTACCTGAGAACATTTTGGACAAAATCAAGCTAGGCTTCTGATAAAAGTGGCAGACTGAGTGTGAAAAGCTTTGCTGTGTTGGGGTTACTGCTAAGAGCAGTCTGACATCCAGGCCAGCCCATTATCAGTTTTCTTGCCAATTTCAGCTCTGGGGTTTTCCGTGGTAAAAACAGTGGGGAAGCAGTTCATTCCTGATGGGCATAGAAACAATAGGTCGCAGCCCACTACAGTGTTCCAGTGAAGTGGTCTGGCACCCAAGCCCAGCCCCATCATTTAGACAGGCACCAGGGACCAGAGGGCTTTTGTGCTATATCCAGTCCCAACTCCAGTGACATGCCAACCAGGATATAGTCCTCAATTTTTCTTAAAAGGAAAGTAAAAAATTTAGTGAAAAAAACTGAAAAATCTCCCAAGAGGGCCTTGGATCTTGCAGGAATGCCTGCAGTTTTGAATCTTACCTCCACCATTTGCACACTATGTGACCCCGGATATGTCACTTAGTTTCTCTAAGTTCCACTTATCTCTTTGATGGCCAATCATGACAGCATCTGTTATTTTAATCAGGAAATGAGATATACTGATGTATACAAAGAGATTAGTGCAGTGTCTGAATGGGAGCAAGAGCCCGGTGCATGTTAAGTGCAGGAATTAAGACCTGTGCCAGCGGCCCAGCTCTTCCAGGCTGATGATATCCTGGGATATTCTGGGCAGACTCCTTGCTGCATTCTTTATGTCAGTTAAGTCCAACACACCAGAAGGAAACTAAATATGTCAGTGGCAAGTTCAGACAAGAAGGGCAAAGATTTATGAGTTCCTAGGCTGAATTCTGAAAACCAGAAAGTGAGAATAGGGTTTGACTTCTTTCTTTTTCTTGAGACCCGAAAGTCAGAGAAGACTTCTCTGAAAAAGTAACATTTAAGTCTCTGTGCAGACTCTTATGCAGAGGAAAGGCTGAGGTGACATATAACTAGTTGGCAGGTAAAACAGGTCTTCTGATTTCCATTTCAATATTTCCTTTATTGCATCAAACTGCATCTGTTTGTCTTCTTGGACCCTCCAGAAATGTTTTGGATAAAGCACTGACACAACTGACTATAATAAGGATCATATGGAACCACATTTATCTATTAAAAAAACCACCAAATCATTGCTATGGCCAAGGCTCTGTGTTGCTGTCTAAATACCCAGCATCTTTCTGCTAAACTGCCAATGGCCTCCCAGTCAGACAGATCTGAAACCCCAGCATCATCTTTTACTCCTCCATTATCTCATTCTTTCCCTCTCTTCTGACTGTTTTTGCTCAATCTCTGTGTCTAGATTGTGATAGCAACCTTTTAACTTGGCCCCCTGCATGTAGGCTTGGTACTGGGCACTAGGATGGTAATTTGGAGTTAAAAATTAGAACAGAATCTTGGCTAAGGGTTTAAGGCTATATCTTGAATAGGACTGATTCCTTACTTTGTTTCTTTTTAAATAAAGAAATCAGTAAAAAGCACCTGGGATTCTGTCTTTTAGAAATAACCAGTACCACCCACTACCAGCAATCTATATATCTCTATCTGTTTCATACATAATTTTTTAAAAATAAAATGTCACATGCATAATTTGAAACCCTTTATACATGTCACAGGCATCTTCATAAAAATAAAATATATCTACATTACTTGATCGATGCATAATTACATATATTATATATTATTGTATCACTATTTCTTAATTTATTTAATCAATCCTTGATTAATCTATCTTTATATTGCTGATGTTTTACTGTTATAAACATTATTATAGTAAGCTACAAAATGCATGGATCTTTGTACATTTCTTAGCTATTTTTGTCAAATTAATTCTTGTAAAGGAAAATGCTGGATCAAAAAGGTGTTTAATTATAAGGCTTTTGGTGAATGTTGTCAAATTGCCCTCTGGAAATTCTATAACAATTTACATTCCCCAAAGTAGCCTATATGCATGTCTCTTTTCCTATACTATCACCTTGTTATTAATATTCTCTAATATCTTTGCAAATCTGATAGGTGAAAAATGATCTCACTATTGTATGAATTTATATTTTCTTGTTAGTAATGAGACTGAACATCTTTTGCATATTTTAAACCATTTGTATTTCTTATTTTGTGAGTTGTCTGTTCATATCTGGTACCTACAATTTTATTGATTTATCTTGTTTGTATTAATTCTGTCATATATATAGTGTGGATTCTTTGGCATTTGATGTTTGCTTTTACTTACTGATTATTGTAATAGAAATTTAAAATTTTGATATCACCAAAGTTGCTATTTTATTTGTTTATAATTTCTGACCGCAGTTTTTTTCTTAGAAAGGCTTTTCCTGTTTCCAGACTAGCAACTATTCAACTACATTTTATTCATGTATTTTTTAAGGTTCCACTTATTACATCAAGATCAAATTTATCTTGTATTTATTTTGATATAAGGTTTAGACATATAGGTGTGTTTATAGCTTGTGTTTGCTCTAATTTATCGATAAATCCATTGTTCCCCACTGGTCTGAATTGCTGATATTATCATATGTTATACTCATATACATGCGAAGCTACCGAGGATCTTCAAGGTGGGGAGATTAGAAGCAAAGACACAGGGAGCCCTGGAGCAAAGTAATAATAAGGTTGATAATAGGATTGAAAAGGAAGGTGATTAATGCAAGAAATCTTATATTAATGTGAGGTTAAGTAATGAATAAATCTTATCTCCTCTTTGCAATGTGAATATAAAAAAGAGAAGTCAAAAGTAACTATAGATTTTTAAAACCAGGTGACTGGTTTTAAAAGTGTCATAAATAAAATTGGAGAAAGTGGAAGTTGGCTACGAAGTAGAAGACAATGATCAATTTGATCAAGATTTTGCGCTCATGTACCGAGAGTATTTGTGTAAGAAAAGGATGGTGGTGATGATGATGATGATTATAATGACGATGGCAGTGTGTGTATGTGTGTGTGTGTCTGTGAGAAAGATTGAGAGAGAGAGAGAGAGAGAGAGAGAGAGAGAGAGAGAGAGAGAGAGAGACTGAGAAAGAGAGAGAGAGAGATGCAGGGCAAGATTGAGAGAGTAGATTAAACGAGATCCAGCTAACTTTTTTTGAGCGTCTACTGTATTTTCCTGTACGGTTCATCAACACTTGAAAAACTTTGCCTTCATCCTTAAAGAAGTAAAACAATAGCTGGCACCTCCATGGAGTCTGAGAAATGACACATCAGCTTCTCCCCAGTCCTCTTTCCTGCTCCCTTTCCTCCCCTCCTGCCCAGCTTCAGATCCTCTCACATCTTGACCTGGATCACCCTCCTCCTAGTATGAGAGGAGGTGGAATTCCCATCCTAGCAGCCCTGCTGTGGGAAGATGGAGAGCACTGAGGGGACAGAAGGTAGGGAAGAGGCTTCTGTAGGATTTTAATTCTTGCTATTTTCTCCCAACTTCTTACAAGCTTACTGATAATGCAAACAGAGCCAAGAGAGAGTAAGTGAGATGTCCCCACTGCCCCATCCCACAGCTTGCTCCTAATTGTTCTTTAATAGGCTGGGTGAGACAAGCACAAGTTCACATCCCTGGGGAAGAGAATGCTACCTTCCACAGCTGTAGTTGTAGCAGCTAGAGGAGCGCCTAGTGGTTCACCTTCAAATGTCAGATCTTTGTCCTATCACATGTGAACTGTAGTGGTTCTAGGTAAAAGAAATGTCAGTGGAGATTTATTAGGAATTAAGAAGAATTTTATGGTGTGTTCCCAGGAGACAAGTGTGTTCATGTTCTAAGTCACTGACTTGCAAATACACATTAGGCCTTGCCCTCCCGTAAATTAAAAAATGGGCTGTACCAAGGTTTTTCAATCAAGCAGCATGAAAAATGAAGAAAATCTATTACTGAAGGCATATGCAAACTTTTATATTTTTGTGAAAAATAATTTTCAGGCAAGAATTTTCCAAATACCTGCTCTAAATAAAAGATTCTGAAATTTGAACCATAGTCAGAAGTGGTAGAGTCTGTTATTTAAAAATAAAAGTTTTATACTTTTAAATGTTTAAAATACACTTTGCCATACCCTATACTATTTTATCCCTTATTAACCATGTGAGATATTATTTTCCTCATATTCTAAATAAAAAAGCTAAGGCTCAGATGGATAAGCCATTTGACTGATATCATGGTTGAGTAAACCTAGGACTCAAGCTAAGACCTGAGTTCCCTATCCAGTCTCCTCCTTAATACACCACCAGCATGGCTACAGGCTTTGAAGCTCTGCTTTTTGAGGCCACACTCTTTTCATTGATGTAAGCAAAATCTTCACTTCTCAGACCACATATCTTTTTCAGGCTCACCATGATTTACTTCTCTTGCTTGGCATGAAGGCATCTATCACATAGTTCCCGAATGTGGATTTACAGAGGTTACCAGAAGTGAATAACAGGTTTAGTGAAGTGATCACACAGGCACACCTTCTGATAAATCTAACAATTTAATGTACAGGGAATATGAATAGGCCAGGAGATAAAAGCTTAGTGGACAGTGTTTTAACACCAATTAGTTAAAGCAGAGCAGGAAAAAAACTATACTCTTAAAGCTAATAGAGTCATTAATTTGTGCCTGTGAATATTTTGAGACCCATCTGTGATTTGTGGTGAATATAAGAAGGAAAGATAGTCCAATATTTGTGAAAGACGTTTTAACATTTCTTAATAAATATGATGATTATGACTACCCCAATATAAGTAACATTAAAGTTTCTTTTCTATTATTACATTTAACATTTTAACATTATTTTTAACATTATTTTAATGAAAAAGCTAAGGCTTAATTTTAACATTATTTTAAATTCTGCATCTGAAAGATTTATAAGTAAGCTAGTTGCTACTTTTGCTAAGGCAGATGACAAGCTTTTCATGATGATATACTATTCATGATATTAGCTTTTGGCTGTAACAGGAGATGACAGAGATAAAAGAGAATGAAAAAATGGTTCTTTTTATGAGGAAAGACAATAAAAATGGAATAAAAGCTTTCCATGGGAAACCCAGAGATGGACTTAGGAGCTCTCCCTACTCTTGTCCAAGTATGAGAAACCCGCAGTCGTGTAGTGTCTCTCTCTAGCTGAGAGGGAGCCGAAGGTGGGCTGGAGAGTACTTGAGCCTGGCTATTTCATTGTTCTATCCCTGCTCCTTGTACCAAGTCCAATGCAGTCAACAAACAGGACTGCCTGTAAGGAGAGGCAGAGTTGGTAGGTGTCCCAGTGCCAGAGTGGTCAGCACAACCAAACAAAGAACATGAGCTTGTAGAATTAAAACATCGAGACCACAAAATAAAACCTTCTGGAAACTCTGTTAAACCAGTTAAGCAGTTTCAATGAAGTAAGAGATAATTATGATTTTTAAAAATAAAGATGATCATTTCCTTACTCCGATTTGCCTTATCTTACCAGAGATGGAAGTTCCAGTTACTTAGAAAATGTTTGTGTTTTTACAGCAAAAGAAGAGCTTGGAAGAATAGGCTAAATCTGTTAACCTCCCAGGAGCCTAAACCCTCAAGTTCTGACATCATGAGCTCCCTATCTCTCTGGCAGGTATATCCTTAATTGCAGGTGGGACCACTCTTAGGCACTGATTAACATCTTCCTATTCCATCTTGCTCTCTGAACAATGCTAGATTTATCTGGGGCAGAGTTTGAAATATGGGGCACATATTTGAGATTTAAAAATTCTCAAGTTTATGAAATACATATATATATCAAATAATATGAAATAAAATGAATAATATTTGCCTTCTTGTGTTTCCTTTTTTCATAATCAATATAAAAAATCCTTTGGGCATGTTTCTAAGCATGACAAATCAACAGAGTATTAACTGAAGAGAATGAAGAACTTTAAACTTAACTTGATTGAAATATTCAGCACTTTATCTGTAAATAAGTATAAATTTATATATACATATGCATATGTCACGTTTCAGTTACATATTAGATTTGTAAATGGAAATAGTCTATGTATTGAATGCTGGCAAATAATTTTTAGGATTACATGAGGATAATGAATTTACATTTTATTTAAATATGAGAGCAATTTTATTTTCACTTTCAATGAAATGTTAGACTTTTAAAATCTGATAAAGGTATGATTTTCATTATTTTGGTAACATTCACTTATTCAGGAGATATTGGTTCATTTTGGGCTGAAAAATTAGGATAGTTGTTGTGAGTACTGATTGAAACAACCTCACTTTATAAGTGAACAAAGATGCATAAGCATGTTGGTTTCCCTTATGGCTTAAATATTGTTATTTTAATACTACACATGTGTATAGTGTGCTATATTTTTTAAAAATATAAGTAATTGATTAAAGAAATTTCTTACTAAAAGGCCCAAATCAGAGAGATAAATTTATAAGACTAAGGTGTCCTAGTGATTAAAGAAATAGAAGATATTAGCTCAAGATTTAGCTGATTCGCCACCCCCCCCCCCCCCCCCCGCCACCTGCCACAATTCCTCTCTGCTCTTTAGGTCTTTAGGCAATTTCAGAAAGACTACGGTATTTATATCCTTCATAATATAAAAACACATTATTCTCAATTTTCTACTTTGCTTTACAGGAAAGCAAGGAAGCACATGGAACAAAGCACACAAGTTCAATTGCTGGGAAGGCATTATGGGAAAGGTCCTGTGACAGACATATTTTCTTCAGTTTTCTCTAAAAAAAAATGTACTCTTAGACCAACAAAATTTCTTTAAAAACATGAGTTAATTCACTTGCTAAGATATATGTATTAAAATATATGATATCTATTTACTGTTCTTTTTTTTCTTTCTCAACTGATATGAAAAAAGCTTGTAAAAAACTGATAAATGGATATGGCTTTTTATTCAAAACATACTTTCCCATCTAAGTATCTGCTTAGTACATCCTTAGTATCTGCTCATTTTCTGTATCTCAATATAGTAACAGTCCTTGCCTGTCATGGTCCATTGACAATTATAGCTACTACTACCTTCAATACATACATCAGGTTATGTTGTTGCCCTCATATGTCTTCCTGCCTTAAAAATGTTAACCTTATTGGGGGGATTATAGAAAAACAGGCTTCCTGTCATAACCCTCTTAACTTCCTTCTCTCTGTTACTTTCCAACCACAGGGCCATTACGGGGCACTATGTCCATCCATCCATTGGAATTAAGAATAAATATAGAAGAGTTCAGTTTGGTTCAGCAAACAGTTATGACGTGTCTGTTCTGTGCCAGGAGCTGTGGTAGGTATTGGGGTGCAGAGTGAAGAGATAACCTGCTAAGTCTCAAGGAGCACATGATCTAATAATCTCTTTCACATTATCCTTCAGCATTATCCTTCCCACTTTTGCCTGCTCCTCTCTTGTTCATTACACCTGTGCAAACTCTGCTGCCTCCTGGGCTCGCTTCACACCTACCCTCTCTCTGTTCCTCTGGTATTGTCTTTCCTTTTAACTACAGCCAACACCCTCCCGAAGTGTTTAAGAATACTTTGTAACTCAACTCTCCAGAAAGGATTTCTGAGCTAAATAAGAGAAGTCATAAATATTTAACTATTTTTTATTTTTCTAAATTACTAGATCATAAGCAGCAATAAAACAAAGATTCCACCATATCATTTGAAGAGTTAATTTGGGCATACCAGGAATCCTTTAGTTTCCTGATTAATTTTAAACTTATCAGTAAGCAATTGGTGATATATGTTTAGACATAAAAAAAAATAAGTCAAAGTAGTAATGACACTTGAAAACAGTTTAAGGAAAACAATCTAATGGTTTATGGTAAATGTGTGTGTCTTAATGATTATTTTTAAAAGAAGTATTGAAATTGAGACTTAGAAAAACCATAAAGTGCTTATATTCTTGCCTAACTAAAATAAATAAATAAATAAATGATTTTCTTTCACCTAGCCCCACCAACAGCAAGAACTTATATAGATTTATCTCCAAGAAAGTTGGAATATCAGATCTGTAAAAGCAGAAAATGCTGCAACACTAAAATATTTCTCTAAGTCATCCAAATTATTTAAGACAATATTTCATTTCTTAGAAACATTCAAACTCTGACCTGGTTGCTTCAGGAAACTCTCAGCTCTTGCCTTCCTTCTTCTTTATTTCTCTTTCTCTTTTTTAAGCTCATGATGACTTCCTTCTTTTCCCACATTCCCTCCATCCCAAAATCACTGTACCCGTACTTTTCAGAGACTAGAAAAATTAAACCCTGGCAGTTGAATAAACGACCGCTTTTACCATCTCTAAAAGTATCCTAAACCCTGTCTACTCTTCTAATTAAACTTTCTTCTCTAAAAAAAAAAAAAAAAAATCCCACATTTAACAGATTTACAGTTTTTAAATTCTTTCCTCCCTTTTTATTGTTGCAATACTATTTTTCCTATTGTTCACTTTAAGCATGCAGTATTTCAACTACATTTAGATTAAATAAGCTCTTAATGATCTGATCTTGAAATTCACCATATAAAGCAATGTTACAAAGAACTATGTTTTTAAGATTAACACATGATTTGCTACTATATACCCTTTTTTAAGCTGGAAATTGTTTCTAACAACATAAACATTCATGTATGGGTTTTCTACTCAACTTTGTTAGTTTATACTTTCACCAGAATGTTGCTTGTTAGGCTCTTTTTTGAATTTAGAAGTCATATTATCACCTAATCAGTAGAAATCCACTCATTTTGAACATATGAAAGACACAGTTATTAACAGTTTAGCTTGTAAATTGTGATTAGTCCATCATAATTAGTTGGATTAAATATTTCTATGGCAAGTAAGTGGCCTAGTACTTTTGGTCATTAAAAAGTTGAAATTAGATTGATAGTTTGCTTCCTGATTGAATAGCAACTGGCCTGCTAAATTTCAACCAGATTGGTCATACCGTGCCAGTACATCATACCTTCCCAATACTACATTTTTATAACTCGCTCACTGTGACCCTTTGCCCTCTATCATCTTTTTAAGGGTGTCCTTTACTTCCGTGTTCCTCAGGCTGTAGATCAGGGGGTTAAGCATGGGAATTACAAGACTATAAAACACAGAGACCACTTTGTTGTACTTCCATGAATTCCCTGCTCTGGGTTGCCGCAGGTACATGAAAAACAGCGTTCCATAGAAGATGATGACCACAGTAAGGTGGGAGGCACAGGTGGAAAATGCTTTGCATTTGCCTTCGGAAGACTGGATTTTTATAATCGAAAAGAGAATGCAAATGTAGGAGATCAGGACAGTCAGGAGGGACCCAGTGAGGTTTACTGCAGAGAAGATCAAGAGCTGCTTTTCTTTGTTGTGGGTGTCAGAGCAGGAGAGGGCAAGGAGTGGGGGATCAGCACAGTAGAAATGGTGGATGATGTTGGAGTCACAGAAAGACAACTGGAAAGTCAGAATTGTCTGTATCACAGAGTTTAGGAAGCCATAGGTATAGACCCCTATCACCAACTCCCTGCAGACTCGCTGAGTCATAATGGCTGTGTAAATCAGGGGGTTGCAGATAGCCATGTAGCGGTCATAGGCCATTGTGGCCAAAAGGAAGCATTCAGTAGTGGCAAAAGCACTGGAGAAGTATAGCTGAGCAAAACAGCCAAAAAAGGAGATGGTTTTTTTCTTCACCAATAAATTTTGCAGCATCTTGGGGCCTATGGAAGATGAGTAACAAAGATCAATGAATGACAGGTGGCTAAGGAAATAGTACATGGGGGTGTGGAGCCTGAAATCCACCTTGATGAGCAGGATCATGCCGAGGTTTCCCATTAGTGTGATGAGATAAATTACCAGGAACACCACAAAGAGAGGAAGTTGAAGCTCAGGACGGTCTGTGAATCCCATGAGGACAAATTCTGTCACTTTGGTGTGATTGCCTCTGGCCATTTTGTTCTCTTGTTAAAAAAAGAAGAAATATGGCTTCACAATGATTAGATACTTAAAAACAAAAGCTTCTTACCTCTTTGTTCCAGTATCAGATAACAAAAATTGGGCTTCCCAATCTCCATGATCAAAGGCTGTCATAGCCAATGGGCTTTATTCTGCTAAAACAGACTAAGAAAAGTTTGAGTGCATTCATTTTCTCTTTTGATGATTAACAATTGACCTTCAGGTAAGTTGCACAAAGTTATACACTCAACAATATTGTACAAGAATTGTGATTTTTCTCACAAACCCAGTTTTATTAAATCTTAAACCTTTGCCACTGTGAGGGTAAAAATTAACTCGCGTCCTCTTGATTTGTGTGTGTGTGTGTGTGTTTTAATTATGAGTAGGGTTAGCATTTTTTCAAACAATTATTTGCAAGTGTATTTCTTTTTCTATGATTGGTCAGTTAAGTTCCTTTGTTAATTTTTTATCATGTTGTTGGTTTTCTAAGCATTTTCTTTACAGGGTTTTTTTGTTATAGAAATTAGCCATTTGTTTGATATACCGATTGCAAATTAGTTTTTGGTTTGTCACTTAACAATGGTATGGTAATTTTTTTGTGTGTTATGCAGCAAATCTTCAATGGTTTGATGTCAAATTTATCAGTCTTTTTCTTTTTGAATTCTGATCTTTGTGACATGGTTAGATAAGCCTTCCTCAATTTAAAATAATTTTTAAAAGTATCTCTTGTTTTATTCTAGGCTTTATCAGATTTCATTTTTACATTACGATCTTTGATTGATCTAGAATTTAATTTTGATAGAAGGAATAAGATAAATAACTTTTTATTTATTTCTCCAAACAGGAAGCCAAGTGTGCTAATGCCATTTGATGGTGAAATCATTTTCAGCTGCTTCTGTTGATTTAAAACTCCAGCCTTATTGTATTGCATAGGTCAATTTCTGATTCATTTTCTTTGTAGTCTCTTCTAGAACAAGGACCAAACATTTAAATAAAATAGATATATAATTGATTTTAATACCTAGTAGCAAATTTTCTGACTACTCTCACATGCATTTTTTTCCAGATGAACTTTGGCTTTACTTTATCAAATTCCAAAAAAGAAAAAAAAAAATCCTGTTTGTATTTAGGATGCTGTTGCACTGAATCAATATGTTAATTTGGGTAGAACTGACATCTTTACAATCAAATCTTCTTTCTATAATTAAGGTACATATTTGATTTATTAAAGACTTCCCTGAGTAGTTTTAAAGTTTTCTTTAAATTTACAGATAAACATCTTGCATATTTCTTTAAAGTCTAGTCACAGGCGTTTTATCTTTTTGTAGCTATTGTAAATAAATATATATATTTTTTCATTTTGTGGGCTAAGTATTATTTACATATAAGAAAGCTATTGAGTTTTGTAAATTAATTTTATAAATATTTCCTTTATTATAGTTCCTTATCATTTGAAGACAGTTTTTTAGTCGATTGTCTTGAGTTTTTCAAATGAAATTCATATAATATGAAAAGGATATGAATTTCCTCTCTCACTTCTACATAGTATCTCTCATTCCTTTCTCTACTAGTATTGGCTAGTACCTCCAGAGATATATTTAGAAAGTGACAATGATTGTAATTTTTGCCTTTCAACTTCTTAAAGGATGTTCAGGAGTATTAGGAGACCCTCAGGCATTATAAACAGTGAGACTACTCTGTGTAATGCAATGGATATTTGAGAAAGACAAGCAACAAAGGACTGAAAATATTTGGTGTTGTTAAATACAGGCTCCCTAGGAGCAAGGCCTGCATCTGGCATTGGAAAGGGCCCAAGGCAAGGAGGCCTGTATATCATACGCTTAATATGCAAAAAGTTAAAAATTAAAGATAACAAATTAATAAAATATATCCTACCCTCCCTCAAATATAATTTTATTGTAATCTGGAAGGAAGAATAATTGGGATTCTTAGAGTTCCTGCCTAGAATGAGGTGGTGAAGAAACCTGTCTCCAGTCCATACACACGGCTGCTTATATGTGGATGTGGCAGCCTGCATGTATGTGCTCTGTTCACACCTCTGCAAATAGCCATCCCTTGGTTACCCTTAAGGCCGAGGTGTGTGAACATCAGCAATGTGGTTCACCCTTACAAAGGTGATCTGGGAAAGACTCTGGAAGTAAGTTAGAGTCTACTTGGTCAAGGGATTTTAGGATCCTGTTACCTGGATGATGGTCTAGAAGATATAGATAAAATGGATTCTGGGTGGGCACCTGTCCCATGGGGTGTGGTACAGTAGAAAGAGACCCAGAATTGCCCTAAAGAACGTGGCCAAGGTAGGGTCCCTTTTGTCTGGGTTAAAGGGTAGTACTGCCTGTGAGTGATAAGAAACATGGCTAGAAATGCATGTCTGGACTAGGTAGTTGAAGGCTCTTACCCATTAAAAGGAGTTTGTCTGTATCCTGTAGTGAGTAGGCAGCCTTTGAAATGAACTGATAAGGTCACTGGAAGAGGAAAAGGACCTCAAAATGTGGAAGGTGGATTAGGGGAGAGTATTTTAGGAGGGAACAATTGAGTCAGAAAAGCTCAGAGCATTTTTGTGGACTGTGAGCATCTTTTTGGATAAAAGCAAGTACAAATGAAAGAGATTAGTGAGAAACTAATTGGATGGGGTAAGGCGTGCCATATTGTGAAGAGTTTCACATGCCAGGGAAATTTTAATAACTAGTTCAGTAGTGAACGTTAACCCATTAAGCATTTGAGCAGTAGAGTGGCTAGACATTTCAGGGGATTAATCTGGTAGTATGTGCAAAATGGACTGAAGGAAGAGAGCTATCAGTAGGAACACCAGTTATAGGGTTTTCCATGTAGGAGATGATAAAGGTTTGAACTAAGAAAATGATGGCAGGAATGAAGAAAGGAGAAAGGAATGAGAGATACCTCAAAGGCAGAATCTGTGTCACCTGGCAATTGACTGAGACTCGGATTTTCAAATTGGGAGAACAGGATAATGATAACCTAAGAATTGATAGTTTAATTTAATTTTACCTCATCTTTTTCCTATGAAAATCTGACACAAAATACACATATGTACCAAAATTAATATCACAGAATCCAAAAGTTGAAAATATCACTGAAGGGGAAAAATAAAAGCAAAATTTCTCACTGCATTTATTTTTAACAATGTTACTGTGAGGTGGTGCTTTTAGTAGAAAGAGAAAAGCTAGGAGTGGAGTAGGAGGGAAAGGTGCTAAATTCAGTTTGAGGGGATGGTGGATGTCTATCACACAATCAGAGCTGGTGATACCGATTTGGGAGTCATCAATAAACCAAAGGTATGGAAATTAATGAGATCATTCAGGGAGAGAAAAATAGTTAACAGAAAGGGTTCAAGGACAAACCTTTGGGAAAAGTGTAACTTAAAGGGCTAAGGAGAGGAATAGCAGTCTTAGGTGCCCTAAGATGTTCAGGCTAGCTCATATCAAGAAATGGTAAGGAGCCTTTTAAATATGGCTGTTTATGAAACTTCTGTATTACGTTAGATGTGACCTGTTTTGTTGTAGTCTTATCTCTCTCAATAATAGCTTAAAACAAACAAACAAACAAACAAACAAACAAACAAAACAAACCTCAAGAACTTCAGACAAGGAAACAATCTTGCTCACTACAATCTTTGTTGTTCTGGATTCTGTGCCATCTATAGCTGCGGTCCCCAAACTTTTTGGCACCAGGTGCTGGTGCTCCTATGAGAATCTAATGCCTGATGATCTGAGGTGGAGCTGAGGCAGTGATGCTAGCGCCAGGGAGTGGCTGCAAATATAGATAAAGCTTCGTTTACTTGTCCACTGCTCACTTCCTGCTGTGTGGCCTGGTTCCTAACAGGACACGAACTGGTACCAGCCTGTGGCCTGGGGTTTGGGGACAGCTGTTCTATAGGCAGGAAAATATTCTCTTGAATTCATTTCTAGAAATGGCCAAGTATTCCTGCTCCAGATGCTCTTTGACTCACAACGAGGTTATGTCCTGATAAACCCATCATGTGTTGAAAATAATATCAGTTGAAATGCATTTAATACACTTAGCCTATCAAACATCATAGCCTAGCCTAGCCTACCTTAAATGTGCTCAGAATACTCACATTAGCGTATAGTTGGGCAATTACCCTAAGTTTCACTCAATAACTGCCTTCCTCTTTTCTCACCAGAAGCAAGAGACACAAATGGGCATTTTGCAGACATGATGGGATACAAAAACACAGGACATAATATCCAAAAACACTGGCAACACAGTACACTGTAGAGTACTGGCCATTTATCCTGAGATCACACAGCTGACTAGGAGCTGCGGATCACAGCTATTACCCAGAATCACAAGGGAGTATTGTACCACATATTGCTGGCCTGGGAAAGATCAAAATTCAAGATTTGAAGTATGGTTCCTACTGAATACAAATCATTTTCCCACTATTGTAAAGCTGAAAAATTACATGTCAAACCAACGTTAAGTCAGGGACCGTCTGTACAATGGTTCTCACTTCAGATTGTGACTAGTTTGGTTTGGTAACTGTAATGGTTTATAACTCTGAAAAACCCAAGAAGCCAGTGGGAAGACTCTGGTTTATTCAACATCTCTTGTGTGATAGATTTTTTCTATGTTATTATTGATGTGATTGTACATTTGCCTCTGAAATTTCTAAGATGTGGTTAATGCATTCTAATTTCTAAAATTTAAAAATGTATTAGGTAAATATTTATTCACCAGTTTTCCTAGGAAGATGCTTTTCTGCATTTAAAAAAACTTTCAATGCTCTCTCTTAACAGTTTTCAACCCAGTATATACTCTGATTTTTCTTCAAGGGCAATTAAGATCGAAGCTTATTGATAACATCAATGCCCTGGCTAACAGTTCTTAGAATATAATTAGGCCTGATGACAAATTCCAGGAAAAAGAAAATAATAAATCTGAGACATAGAAATAATCAATAGTTTTTCCAAATTCACAAAATAGATAAATTATATGAGCCAGGATCTGAAACTAGGTGGGCTGATTCCAGAACCGTCAGCTTAAATCATACTGCCTCATCATTTATGATTCCTCAGTATTTATTCATTTCATGATTTTGTTTTTTCTATTTTTTGGAAACAATTTTAACTCCTATGAGAAAACTTTAAGCATATTAGGATGAGTTCAGTGATGCTTTTTCTTGTGTATCGCTTGTAACATTTATTGTTTTACTAATATAGTCAATGTTTGACAATTCAGAGTGTTGTTTTGTGTTTTACTATTCATTGCTTGAACAATTCAGACTACTCTGTTGAATAATCTAGGAAATATTCTTAACCCCTGGGAAGGGAAGGGCACATGAACTACTTTGAGAATCTGATAAAAGCTAAGTATCTGTTCCTAAGAAATTACACTCATAAAATTTTGCATGCAATTTCAGAGGCTTCATGAGTTTAACAGATCCCTGCTATTGTTTCCTCATGGAATACACAGACAGAAAAAAAAAATCCCAATTTTTCCAAGTAAGAGTCAACCAGTCCTTCCCTATTTGCTTCCCTGAGAAGCAAAGCACACTAAAGCTCTGTGTCCTCTTCACAGTCCCAGAACTGAACCCCTTCTCTTGGCTGCCTTGTAGGTTTTACAACAGCCTTAGAAATGAATAGAACTTACTGAGTACCTATTGGACAGTCAGTCAGGATTCCCAGTGTCCAAGAAACATCCACTTAGAGTATTTCCAATCAGAAAAAGAGGCTTCTTCATATTTTGCTGGAAGGCTTGTTTTCTGTCTTCCACACTGACAAACCTGTGAGTATTTATAAAGTTAAGGTGTAATGAGTCTGTTATCTTTTGTTATTCCAGAGCTTCCTGGATACCAAGGGAACATTTTCTATAGAGTCTCTGTGAGATATGTTACATTTGATTTAAACCACCCTTGGAATTAAATCCCTGAATCATTTGGTAACTAATGATGATCAGGTTACAATGCTTTGGTGCATGTTCTCAAGGATGACTCCCAGTCCTTGAATGCTTGGAGACAGCGATAACTGCCCTTGGAATGACATCTGCACTGGGTGCTTTGAAGTTGTGGCTGCGTGGGGGTCCAGTTAATGTTTTATAGGGAATTAGGTAAGGTTTATGCAAAGATTGTGATGACTAGGATACACCTATGGGACGTTTTTGTTTGCAAGAAGAGATGGCCTTGGTAGCTATTTATTACAACAGAATATGTAGAGAAAAACCTATCCATTTCTCCTACTGTTATTATTTTTCCTATTGTTAAATATTTCCTGTTGAATCAAATTAAAGGAATAAAATCATATTAAAACCGAGGTCAGCGACCAAATGTTCTAATGGTCCTAGAGCCTCCCTCTCTTTCGCTCTTCCTTTCCCATCCCTTCTGGATGAAATTGGGGAATCAGTACTACTGATGTGGCCAGGTCATTTTATCAATGCAATCGTCTTTCCTCATGGCCACTAGGGAAAAGAATTAGAGCCTGGTCCTCAAGGTCATTAATTACAGTGATTCAGAACTGCCCTTAATGGATTGTTGCCAAAACGCAGCCCCTCAATCAACCTCAGCATTCAAAGCAAGGCAGAGTTAAGATGAGACATTCTCCAATTAGAAAGCATGTTTCTGTTCTCCCACCATCTGCCAATTCCTTAATACATACCACAAGGAGGAAACTAGAATAGAAGTGTGGTTTGTGTCAGACCTAGACATAGTTAGTGGCCTTTCCTAGTCAATTTTGCCAATTTTAAGTAACTTGTAGCAGGTAAATCTATGAGTCTTCATTCTGGTTAGAGGGAAGATATTCAGGCTATACATGGTGCAGGTAAAATGTAAGCTGATATTAAAATATGGGACACTATCGACTTCTTCATACTAAATTTAACGCATGATAACAAGATGGATAAAGAATGAATGAATAAGATAATAAGATGTTGTTATTTGACTCGTACTGCAGTGTGTCCCTTCCTACATGGACGGACATTCAAAGAGCTAGCATAACATTCATTGCTAGTGAACCCTCACAACCTTCCTTTCCTGCTATTTTCATATGACTTTATGTACTTTGACCAATTGCATATGTAGAACTATAGCATTAATTAATTAATTCATGTTCAAGCTATTATACAAATGTTAGCTTTGTAATGTATCCAGACATTATACTTATCATAAGCAAATGTAGTTGACTATGGGGTCTTTTTGTTTCATACTTCCTCATACCCAATTAAAAATTTTTAAATCTTTTTTTTTGCTCAGTTTGTATTGCTTTGCATTTGTTATTGTACTATATTATTTATTTGGATATACTCCCCATGTACTTAATTTGTAATGTACAAGCTTAAAACACACTTGAAGAGAAAAACAAAAATCGAAATAACCCAACTCCTTAATTATTATAGAACTTAACTTATATAATTATATAAACTGGCTAAATGTTAACGATGAAAAAACATATACATGTAAACATTAATGAAAAGAAAGCAAGAGTGGCTGCATTAATGTCTTCAGTGCAAAGAAAATTACTAGAGACAGAGGAATATAACATGATAAACTCTTCAAAACGATTGTATTATGTTACCATTTGGAGAAACTCAGTAAGGGTATGCGGGATTTTTTATTATTTCTTACAATTGCATGTGAATCTACAATTATCTCAAAAAAATATTAAAAGAAATAAAAGTGGCATCATCTATAAATATATAAAAATAAGCACTTATTTTCCCTTAAGGACTTCTATTTTGACAAGAAATATATTTGACTCCTTTATAACTTTGGGGGGGGGTGAACATGCAAAATATACAGATGTTATTATTGAACTGCACATTTGAAATCTATGTAATTTTATTAACCAATGCACTCCAATAAATTTAATTTAAAAATAAATAAATAAATAGAAAAAATAAATTTATCTGGTACACTATATTTACTATTGTGAGTCCCAAAAATTAGAATGATTTACCAATCCATTTTTTTAAACTATTGCACCCTCAAAACAATGCTTAATGTTCTTAGACAAGACATGTATACCTCTAATTTTCCCTGTCTTGATGGATTTTCACTGGGAATGTTCACAAACAAGGAATGTACTCAAGGGGCTATATCCCCAAAGACCCCAAATCTCATAATATAGCCTTGTTCTACAGTGACAATTCTTTGGTATTTGTCCTTATTGTTGAAGTATCAACACCTGCAGGTAATAATTTCCTTTTATATTGATACAGAAATGCTTTTTCTCATTTTTAATTAGAAGTTAAGTTTTGTTATTCTAAGGAAATAATCATTTGTTGAGCATCCACTTACCTTTGTGAGCCGTGTTTACTGTTATCATGTACATCATCTTATTCAACACAATCCTACGAAGTACATATATTTTTAACAAAGTGATGAAGGTTGAAGAGTTTATGTAAATTGTCTAAGATTCTGTAGGTAGTCAATGGCTACATTGGAATTTCATCCCAGGCTTGTATGGCTCCGAAGCTCATGGCATTTTGGACAATACTTTGTTTCCTTGTCATAATGGCACTCATGACTGACTAAATTTATGTCAAACACATTTATTTTCTTTAAATTTTTAGCTTTTATTCAGTCTTGGGTCCACACTTAGTCAATATTAAGCTCCAGGTCTGCCTGAACAAAGATAAGGAAGCTGGGAACTGAAGTTCAGACTCATAATTACAAGGTATTCATAATGTGTTGTGGCATTCTACAGTTCACTTAATTCACAATAACATTATTCGAGCATTTCTGTTAAGAATAAAACTGTGACATATTGCTCTGAGCCCATGGCTTGATGCTGTGTGTATGTGTGTGTTGTGTGGTGTTGTGTGTGTGTGTGTGAGAGAGAGAGAGAGAGAGAGAGAGAGAGAGAGAGAGAGAGAGAGAGAGTTCAATCTTCTTGATAATGAATATTTGAAAGAAAATAAATATTATTATCTAAAATTTTAGTTGATCTTTATTGCTCAAGAAATATCTAATACCTGGCTATGGCTATGTCACCTTGAACAAGCCCTATCCTGTCTGATCTCGGAAGCTAAGCAGGGTTGGGCCTGGTTAGTACTTGGATAGGAGACCACCTAGGAAGACCAGGTGCTGTAGCTGTAAAAATAAAAATAAGAGATTGTAAGCTGACAAGGTCCTTGCAATCTGTGAGGTCAACCAAGGGTTGCTTGCCAAAAACAAAACAAAACAAAACAAAACAAAAAAACAAAGAAGAAAGAAATACCTAATACCTAACAACATAATGTAGATATGGGTTAAGTTGATAAAGTTAAAAAATATTTTTTCCAAGTATTCCTGGCCTTATATCAATAAACATATATACTATTAAGTTTTACATGAAGTATTTACATGAGGTAAGAACGCACTTCTTACCAAATTTACACTAGAGTGTCTTGTTTTTGTAATTTATTATATATCCTCTGTAAATATAAGTATGCACATTATAATATTTACTTTTGTTCTAATATCAATTTGTTTTGCTTTCAGTGGGCATCATTTCAGTACAGATGGGGACTGGAAACTATACAACTGTAACAGAGTTCATTATTTTGGGGTTAACGAGGATACTACAATGTGTGTCATTTTATTTATTATGTTTCTAGGAATCTATGTTGTTACCTTAATGGGCAATGGCAGCATAATCATGTTAATCAGAAGCAGCCCTCAGCTTCATACCCCGATGTACCTTTTCCTCTGCCACTTGGCCTTTGTAGACATCTGTTACCTCATCGGTCACACCTGTTATGCTCATGGGCTTCCTCAGGGAAGGAACCTCTATCCACATTGCTGGCTGTGTAGCCCAACTCTGTGCTGGGGTCACATTTGGGACAGCTGAGTGCTTCCTGCTGGCTGCCATGGCCTACGATCGCTATGTAGCCATCTGCTCACCACTGCTCTACTCCACTCACATGTCTCCCAGAATCTGCATTCTCTTAGTGGGGATGTCCTACCTAGGCGGATGTGTGAATGCCTGGGCATTACTGGCTGTTTATTAAGTCTATCCTTCTGTGGGCCAAATAAAGTCAATCATTTTTTCTGTGACTATTCACCACTTTTGAAGCTTTCCTGTTCTCATGATTTTACTTCTGAAATAATTCCAGCTATCTCTTCTGGCTCCATCATTGTGGTCACTGTGTTTATCATTGCTCTGTCTTACGTCTGCATCCTTTTCTCAATCTTGAAAATGAATTCCACTGAGGGGCGCCATAAAGCTTTCTCCACCTGCACCTCTCACCTCACAGTGGTCACTCTGTTCTATGGGACTATCACATTCATTTATGTGATGCCCAAGTCCAGCTATTCAACTGAACAAAACAAAGTGGTGTCTGTGTTCTACATGGTGGTGATCCCATGTTGAACCCCATCATCTACAGCCTCAGGAACAAGGAAGTTAAACAGGCAATGAGAAAACTGTTGGCTAGAATACACTGGTGTCATAAGGTACTAATATATAATAAATATTATATAAAGAGGGCCTTTTCTTCAGAGAAACGGACAACATACTAAGGAAATTTCAGTATATATTCACAATATAGCCCCAAAACTTCATTGTGTGATCTGCAAGAAAATTTTCAATGTAAAGAATAAATGAGCATTCACTAAGATAGGAACACCTAGCAGAAAATATGTGCTTTATCCTTTCTTCACCCACCATTTCTTGTATCTACAAGAACAAATATTTTCAAATAAGTTCTATGCTCCTTGAACGTAGTCTTTGGAACTAACACCCAGAGGCGCCTGAAACTCTTTGGATGGGAAATAAAGCATAGTTATGCCATCCAAGATCTAGTCATCTGAAAGAGATGGTTCCATGCTGGGAAGATAATGTAAAGGTTGAAATCAGTGATTCTGGTAGTTATAAAGTTCCATTGCCCTGTGATCTGAGCAACATTAACAAGATTCCTTCCACAGTACTTCTGCAGGTGAGTCTCCTCAAGCCAACTCAAAAGATATCTGAAAGCTCCATTTAGTTACCAGCTCTTTTCTTTTCAGGAATCTATTTGACAAAATACATTAAAGAGTTCCCAAGACTACTGGGGGCTAATTGTCATGACCTGGCTCCTTTCTAGATCAAGAAAGAAAGTGATTTGTTTACGTTGTTTCAATCTTGTCAAATAAATGTGGCAAACTTCTGTAATGTATGTTAAACCATTTCTCTTCCTCCTAATCCTGTTGCCTCTAATACTGAAATTCTCCAATCTCTTGTGCATAATTTACTGAATTTCTTGCACAAAATTTATTGAAAATAACCCCGAAAATGCTTTTTTAAAGCAGACTGTTTCATTTATAGAATTCAAAATTATTTATATTATTACACACCTCTTTATGTTTCTTCTTCCAGTTGTTTTTTTCTATGTGAATATTTTTTAATAAAAAAGAAATAACAATTTTAGAAACCTTTCTCCTTTAATAAAAATGTAAACATAAAATTAATCTTAATACAAGTTATAACATAATTTTTCTTTTTAATCATCAGCAATGATTCTACTATCTCCAACACTGAGTCCAGAATGATACCTATATGGTGGTATGAGATGTCACTCCTTTTTGTCTTCATTTAAAACAACTAAATAGGCATCCATCTACAAACAAAAGTGTCTCATTGAGAGTTGTGGGACCAAGCATCCCATACATCAAGGAATGTGGGAGGAAGTAATAGGCAAAAAGACTCAGTAAGGGTTTCAAAATTAGCAGGAGCCAGTGAACCTGCCCCAACCCCTCTGGCCCTGTTCAGGGAAATCCTGAAGAGTGCTGACTTTGGCAGAAATCAACAGATAAGAGACTTCGTGGAAGTCCAGACTTACAGAGGGCTACTCCAGCACATCATTGGAAAAAAAAAAATATATATATATGAGTTTTGACACATTGGTGACTGAAAAAGGAACTTTGCTGGTGCCTTCTCCCCCAAGACAACACCGCAAGGGGCTGAACTAGTGGGCAGTGCCTTCTCTAGTGGAGGAAAGGGAACAGTGAGTGAGTGCCTGGCTTCCCCAGCTGTGCAGGACACTGTTGGAAAAACTCCCTCTCTCTAGCAGCACCCATACTATGAGGTAGGTCCTCCATGACTGGGGGGAGGTAGGAGATCAGGATAGATGCAGACAATATTAAAGGGCATTAAAGGAACACAGGCTGACTGACATGCTCGTACTTCATGGGAAGTTCACCCACAGCCTTTGGGAGAACCTCACCAAGGGGCCCCCAACTGGGCCGGCAGACACCCTTAACACAAAGTAGTAAACCCAAATCTCTCTATGTTCTGCAGATGGTTTCTTGTGTGCATTCCTAAATGCAGTGAGAGTGAGCTCCAGTAAATGGAGTGCTCTCAGAAAAAAGAACAGGTTCTGTAGGCAAGGCAGAAACTATGAACTTGAGGCTGCAGTACTACTTTCTGGAAACAAAAGAGAGGTTTCCAGCAGCAGTGTGGTGAGTTGTAAGAACCAGGGAAAATGTAAAGCTTAAGAAATTCAGGGGTTCTGGTCAAGATGGTGAAGTAGGTAAATGCTGTTCGTGCCTCCTGCCATGAACACCTCAAATTACAACTAAATTATGGAACAACCATCATGGAGAATCACCTGAAGTCTAGCTGAACAGAAGTCCTATAAATAAGGATATACAGAAGAAACGACCATGAGACTGGTAGGAGGCACAGAGATGCAGAATAGGCTGGTGCTGTACCCACATGTGGTCAGTTAAATACTGGGAGGGCTATCTTGGCCATGGAGGTCCCCCCTGGGCAGCAAGGGGTCCCAGCGCCACAATAGTCCAGGGTTCCAGTGCTGGGAAGAGAAATACTCATAACTTTTGGCTGTGAAAACCAGCAGATTGTGGCTGAGTGAGACAGAGGATGGCTGGAGTCCCAGGTGTTCCTCTTAAAGGGCCCACACACGGCCTTACTGACAGACTCACTCTGAGCTCCAACACGGGCACCAGGGACATATGGGGAGGACTGAATTATCTGGCTTTAGGAAAGGGCTGGAGGGTCAGCTTTCTCTAAGAAAGAAGTACTGGCAGACGCCATTGTTCCTTAGTTAAGTTCTCTCACCACCCAGCCTGTACATGCAGGTGGGCACCATATCTAAGTCTCCATCAACCTAGCTAATACTGTCTGCTCCACCCTGGTGATTTCCTGAGACCTTGTCCCACCCAACCTGTAGGCCCAAACAAGACACTTCCAGTGGCTTTCCCATACAAATGGCCTGTCTTAACTCATGCTGAAGACTTTCCTAAAAACTCTCAAAGGTTCACAACCCCAAACAAGTGGCATCTGGCCTCAGCATGCTCTGTACATCTTGTTAAGCAGACCCAAACCCAGCACTTACAACAGGCAGCCTTGCTTCACTAAAGTGAATCCTGTTCTGTAGGGTTGGCCCCTGCAAAACAGTTCCTTCACTGTAGTCATGGCAAGTCTTCACAACCAATCAGCCTGAGGGTCAATCCTTCTCACTGATGTGCCAAGAGCAATCAAGTCTCAACTACAACAGAAGGGCACACACAATCCACACAGATGACATACCTAGAGAACCTGGCTCAGGTGATAAGGGAGACTGTGCTATTGGGCCCTACCGAACGCCTATTACATAAAGCCACTCTACTAAGACTGGGAGACATAGCAGTTATACCTAATACATAGAAACAAACACAGTGAGGCAGCCAAAATTAGGAGACAAAGAAATATGTCCCAAATGAAAGAAGAGAACAAAGCTCCAGAAAAAGAGCTAAACAAAATGGAGACAATCAATCTATTGAATGCAGAGTTCAAAACACTGGTTATAAGGGTGTTCAATGATCTCAGTAAGAACTTTAACAAAAAGATAGGAAAAATACAAGTGAAGATAGAAAATATAAAAAACTAATCAGAAATAAAGAATAACTGAAATGAAGACTGCATTAGAGGGAATCAACAGATTAGATGAAGCAGAGGATCAAATCAGAGATTTAGAAAAGAAAGTAGCAGAAAACACCCAATCAGAACAGAAACAAGAAAAAAGAATCCTCCCCACCCCCAAATGAGGAAAGTTAAAGGGGCCTCTGGGACAACATCAAGCATACCAACATTTGCATCATAGGGTATCAGAAGTAGAAGAAAGAGAGAGCAAGAAATTGAAAACCTATTTGAAGAAATAACAACAGAAAACTTCCCTAACCTGGTGAAGCATGAAGCAAATAGACATAAAAGCTTAGGGAGTGCAGAGAGTCTCAAACAAGACAAACCCAAAGAGGTTGATATATCATTAAATCAACATGCCAAAAGTTAAAGAGAAAGAATCTTAATAGCAGCTAGAGAAAAGCAGTTAGTTACTTACAAGGGAGCTCTCATAGGGAGCTTATGAGGGAGCTCCCAGAAACTTTGCAGCCCAAAAGGGACTGGTACAACATAATCAAAGTGAAGGAAAGCAAGGACCTACAACTAAGATTACTCTACTCAGGAAAGCTAACATTTAGAAACAAAGGACAGATAAAGAGCTTCCCACATAAGAAAAAAGCTAAAAGAGTTCATTATCGCCAAACTAGTATTACAAAGAATGTTAAAGGGAATTCTTTAAGAAGAAAAAGAAGAAAAAAAATTAAAAATATGAGTAATAAGATGGCAATAAGTACATATCTATTAACAATTACTTTAAATATAAATGGATTAAATGCTCCAATTAAAAGATGCAGGGTGCCTAGGTGGATAAGAAAACAAGACCTTTACATATGCTGCCTGTGAAAGACTAGATTGAAAAACACACAAGACTTAAAGTAAAGGGATGGAAAAAGATTTTTAATGAAAATGTTAACAACAACAAAAAGTAGGGGTAGCAATACTTATACCAAAGTAGTCTTTAAAATAAAGGCATAACAAGAGACAAAGGACCTAGTAATCCCACTTCTAGATATTTATCTGAAGATGCCCAAAACACAACTTTGAAGGGACATGTGAATCCATATGTTCATTGAAATAATAGCCAAGATACGGAAGCAACCTAAGTGTCCATCGACAGATGAATGAATGAAGAAGTGATACATATATAGAATGGAACATTACTCAGCCATAAAAAAGAATGAAATCTTGCCATTAGCAACAACATGAATGGGCTTAGAGGGTATTATGCTAAGTGAAAATAAATCAGAGAAAGATAAATACCAATGATTTCATTCATATGTGGAGTCTAAAAATCAAAATAAACAAACAAAACAGAAACAAACTCAAAATACAGAAAACATTTTGATGGTTGACAGATGGGAGGGACTTGGCAAGATAAGTAGGGGTGGGAAGGAATTTAGAGGTACAAAAACAGTCATGGAGATGTAAAACGTAGCATAGGGAATATAATTGTCAATATTGTAATTACTATGTATAGTGTAAGATGGGTACTAGAGTTTCAGGGCGATCACTTAGTGAGTTATATGAATCTCTAATCACTGTGATGCACACCTGGAACCAATGTAAAATGCATGTCAAGTGTAATTGAAAAATAAAAAATTATTTAAAAATAAACTGTACAACAGATTCTAAAAAAAAAAGAAAAAAAATTCTGTCACAAGAGGGAGCAAGAAGTGTGCAGCAGGTGAATCCATACACGGTCAAAGTAAACCCCAGACATAACAGGACGCGGTGACAATGTATCCCACATGAAGACAACTAGGAGCTATCTGCTGCTTGCAAATGTGAAAGTAGCAACTTAAAACTACAAGAAATATAAGGAATCAGAAATATGGTGGCCTGAGGGGCCCCCGATATCTCCCCTTGAAATTATAACAAGTTGAACAGCTATAATCCAACAAGGATTTCCAGCCTAACACACATTTCTGAGAGATCTGGGCATTGAAACATTGAACATGGGTGAATTGGAGCAAACAGGGGGGGTGGGAAGGTAGAAGAGCAGAGATGGGTACCACAGATGGAGCCCAGAGCTCACCACAGGACTTGGAGAGAGAGGAGAAATCAGATTGCTGCGTGCACTCTCTGTAGCCCCAAGCATCCTGCCTCAGTGATTGGCATATACTATGGCTGAACCTAGCAAGCTATCAGGGCAAGAGACCAGAATACAGAAGTGCGACAGCTGTGTTCTAACAGCTCTCACTGCCAGGCAGAAAACAAAGCTACTGGCCTGGCCACCTCCGCCCACCCTCCCAGAACTTTCTTCCCCACACCCTCCCAGAGCTAGCAGCAGTCCCAGAAAAAACTGTCAATGAGTGTCGGACTACAAAGCAAAGTATCTACAGCCCAGAGAACTGAAGAGATAGCTTTTGAGTGGCAGATACATCTGCAGGTAATCCCTGTGACAGGGTTAGAGATACAGAGTCAAGGCAGCTGAGGTCTGGCAGTCATCATTACTGACAGGACAACAAAGCTGCAAACATATCAGCAACCTCTCTCAACCCAATCTGCGCTTACCATTGAGGCTGATCCCAGCATAGGCACCTGGGACACCTCAGGGAGGACACTAAAACTGCACCTGGCTTCTGGACAGCACTGGGTCTCAGGGGCTAGGAACTCAACTGCCCACCGCATTCTCCCACGGGTGGAACCCTGAGACTGAGGTGACCTGGTCACAGAGGAGCTAACCACTTTCCCAGAGAATAAAAGGCAATTGTTGCCCAGCCAAGGAATGGGAGGCCTAGGCAGTGCGAGAGGCTTGTGCGCCACCTATTGAAAAACAAAAGAAATACCTCTATCAACCTGCTAAAGAGTATCAGTCTTAATAATAATAAAAACTGGCAGAGTTCATTCCCATACATGCCTAGGAGGGGGAAATAATCCATCAACTACCATGAACAACCAGGTAACAAGGCAGCTCAGAAAGAAACTAAGCACTAAGAAGAATGTATAAGCAATCTGCTTTGGAAATGGAAGGCTCTGTATATATGAATTATATCCAGTTTGTCTAATGTGCCATTTAAGATGTTATTTCCTTATTGATTTTCTGTTTGGATTATTTGTACATATCTGACAATGGGGTATTTAGGTCCCCTACTAACAATAGTGTTTTGGTCTGTTTCTCCCTTTAGTTTTGGTTAGTAAAAGCTTTACATATTTCTGGCTCCCTGATTGGGAGCATAGATATTAATAAGTGTTATGCCTTCTTGGTGCATGATCCCTTTATCTCTGAATGCCATTTGCTTGAAATAATCCGCCTTTCACTTCAAGTCTATATTTGTCTTTGGAGCTGAGACGTGTCTCTTGGAGGCAACATATGGTCGGGTTTTCTTTTTGATTCATTCTGCAAGTGTGCCTTTTTATTGATAAGTTCAGTCCTTTTACCATTTAGGGTGATTATTGAAATATGAGGTCTTCTTATAACCATTTTATCTTTGATTTCTGGTAGCTTGGTGTTTCCATTGCTTCCTTGTCTTTGTGTTTCTGCTTTCTCTATTTTGGTTGGCTTTTGTGGTTTTGCCTCTGGTTCTTTCTTGTTTTATGTTATATACTTCAGTTCTGAATCTTTGGTGTGTGGTTACCATTACAAATATGTAAAGGATAGTTCTATATATTGATACAGTCATCATTTTTCTTCTGCGTGTGCTTATCTCCATTCCCCTTAGCAAATTTGGATCTTTGAATCCTCCCTTTTTCAGTAACTGTCGTCTCAATTTGTCCTTATGTATGCAAATATTTACTGCTATCTTGCTATAGCAATTCCCTTCTTATAGTTTAAGTTTATAATGTCCTGTTCTTAGTAAGGATTGCACTCCTCTGCTTCTATTTCCTGATAGTCACCTTTATTCCTAATCGTGTTTTTTTTTTTTTTTTTGTCATTTTGTTTTGGGTGAGCTGACCCCTTTCAGTATTTCCTGTAGTGCAGGCCTCATAGAGGAGAATTCCCTCAGTTTTTGTATGTCTGGAAAGGTCTTGATTCTCCTTCATATCTAAAGGAGAGCTTAGCTGGACACATTATGCTAGGCTAGTAATTTCTTTCACTTAATATTTTGAATATGTGATTCCACTCCTTTCTGGCTTGTAAGATTTGTGCTGAGAAGTCTGACGATAATCTAATGAGTTTTCCTTCATAAGTTACTGTTTTCTTCTCCCTGACTGCCCTGAGATTTGTGTCTTTGTCATTGATTTTTGATAATTTTAATACAATGTGTCTTAGTGAAGGCGTTTTTGAGTTGAGATTATTGGGAGTTCTGTTGACTTCTGGAATTCTAAGTTCCAGCTCATTCCTTAGATTTGGGAAATTCTCAACTACTTGTCTGAAAATACTTTCTGATCCTAGCTGCTTTTCCTTGCCTTCAATAATGCCCCATTATTCTTTTGTTTCCTCTTGTAGTTCTCGTATTTCTTTTTCATTATTTTTCATTCTTTGGTTTCTCTCCTCTGCCTCTGATTTTTTTTCTAGATTTCTCTCTTCGATATCACTGATCCTTTCCTCCATTTGGTCGACTCCATTTCCAAGCTTGCTATTTCATTTTTCAACTCTTGCAGTGTTGTGTGTGTGTGTGTGTGTGTGTGTGTGTGTGTGTGTGTGTGTGTGTGTGTTTTATCTCCAGAAGATTATTCTGTTCTTTTTGAGGGATTCAATCTCCTTGCTCTGCTCATCTAGCTGTTTTTTCAATTTCTAAAATTGTTAATTTGAGTTGTTTTGGATCTCATTGAGTTTTCCAGAAGTACCATCCTGAATTCTCTGTCATTTAAGTTGCATATTACTATGTCTGTAAGCATATTTTCTGGAGATTTTTCTCTTTCTTTCTGAGATGCCTTGTCACCTTGGTTGTTCATGGTGTTTAATGGACTATTTCTCTACCTGGGCATTAATGGGAGTGTATTCAGCTTTTTTTTCCAGAAAGAAGATTTATTATATAAAGGTTTCTCTTCAGCTTGCTGCAAAGAAGGCGTTTTCCTTTTGATTTCCAGTAGGTGGCGACTAAGCTTCTTAGATCCCTGCTTTATATAAAGCCTTCATAATGCCTTTTTTTTTTTAAGATGTTTAATTGCACTAACTACTCTCAGTCTCAGTCCCTGTCAGTGTTAGCAACAGTTTTGGTAGCATTTGCTCAGAATCCCCTGGGGCTCCTTGGTGATTGGTCTTGGAGGATATGGGGGAGGGTCCCTCTGGGATGGGGACTGGGGGCTGTGGTGCAGTCTTGGTTTTGCAACCCTAGTCATCAAAAATCAACTGTTGTTTCTCTGCTGTCCTGCTTCTCTGCTTCCTGCCCTGATGACTGGGCCCTGCTGCCAGCCATGTGGAGCTCATAGCACTCCCAGGCAGGGCTGTTCAGGGAACTCACCACACCTTCTCTTCTCCTCCTCCTCCTACAGGGAGCTCTAGCACCTGCGAGAGGCAGCTTATTTATTCCTCCCAGTCCACTGCCTGGCACCTGCCCGGGGTTCTGACCTGTGGTAGCTCTTATGCGCAGATGTCACGCTCAGACATGCTGGTGTGCAGTTTGGGTGTTTTTTTGTTGAGTTTCAGATGTTCAGCTTATTGTTTTTCAAGGGGGAAAGATCTGGGGATCTCTCTCATCTGTCATGGATCTCCAAACTCCAGGAAATCTCTCTATATACTACTTCAGGGATACTGGTGATGGGTCAGAGGCTCGCAAGGGATTCATACCAAGAAAGTCTGCATTACCTGGCACCAGAACGAGGGCTGGAAGGGCAGCCACCACTGTGCCTTAGTTAGGCCCCTCTATGGGGCTATCTACAGACTGCAGCGGCTTGACTGTCAGAAAGAAATGGAATATCTCCAGAAAATAAACTTTAAAACATGCAAATATGTGATTTAAATACATAAAAAACCAAGATCATAGTTTCTGAAAAAAAATCACGAAGATGCAAGAAAACTGATAGGCAGTTTTTAAAAATCCAGAAAATAAAATCAATGAACAAAAGAAATACTTCAGCAAAGAGACTGAAATTTTAAAAAAAGAAACCAATGGAAATTCTGGAGCTGAATAACGCATTAAAAGGGATAAAAATAAAACAGCAAGCTGAGGAAAAAGAGCTGACCAGATGGAGGAAAGAATTAGTGATATTGAAGACTGAAATCTGGAAATGATGCAGATGGAAGGAAATGGAGACTTGAGAGTAAAAATAAAAAATTAAAGAACTCTACAAGAACTATATGATACCATCAGAAAGAGAAACATAAGAATAATGGGTATACCTGAAGGACAAGAGAGAGAGAAGGGAATAGAGAGCCTATTCAAACAAAAAATTGGGATCCAAAATGGGATCCTCAAACCCAATAAACAAACAGAACTATTATCTCAATTCAAAAAAACCTTCTCTAAGGCACATTATATTAAAACTGTCAAAAATTAATGACAACAAAAGAATTCTCAAGGCAGCCAGGGAATACAAAATGTATAAAAGAAAATCTATTAGGTTATCATTGAATTTTTCAGCAGAAACTTTATAAATTAGGAGGGAGTAAATCAAATATTCAAATTCTGAAAGACAAAAATTACTAGCCAAGAATAATATATCCAGCAAAGTTCTTTAGATATGAAGAGGAAATAAAGATATTGCTAGATGTACAGAAGCTGAGGGAATTTACCACGGTAAGGTCTGCATTACAGGAAATAATGAAGGGGGTTATTCTATCTGAGACAAAAAGACAAAGAAATATTAAGATGAGTAAGATAGCAAAGACAAACATAAACAGTAAATTGCAAACTTTATTAAGAAGAGGATATTATAAACTTAAATATTATGTAATGGTTAAAGGTCAAAAACATTTTCAAAAGAGAAGAAAATAGTTATTGCATTTCAGAAATGAATGGCATAAATAGGATAATTCAAGACAACAAAAACAGAAAAGGAAAGGGAGTAGAGCTCTTAACTTTCAAAGAGGAATGGAGATAAGACACAGGCAGAAGAAAAAGGACTACTGTAAGAAAAAGGAGGAGAAAAAGAAAAAAAAGAAAAAAAGAAAAATAGTAGTATTGTAAAATATGAAATTTCCTTTTACATAAACTTAAGAGTAACCTCACACACACAAATCCAGAACTGTGACACATAACATAAAACAAGAGGAACAGAAGGAAATATCATAGACCACCATCAAATTAAAATAACAGACAAAAACACAGGACGAAGAAGCAATGGAGAAACCAAGGTACCAGAAAACAAAAGACAAAATGGCTATAGGAAAATCTGTGTGTCAATAATCACCCTAAATGTAAATGGACTGAACTCACCAATAGAAAGGCACAAAGTAGCACACTGGATCCAAAAACAAAAAACCCAATCATATTCTGCCTTAAAGGAACACATCTCAGCTACAAGATAAATATGTTTCTACATTTTGATTTTTGTTTTATTAATTTAGTGCTATTGACTATGAATTCTGGTTTGATTCTAATATTTTTATCCCTGTTAGCATATTTTTATCTTCTTTAGCATGCATATGAAATGTTTCTGTACATTTTTAAGTCTGTTATACATCACCTACACTACCATGATCGACATCAAGAAATAGAACTTATCAGTATGATAGAAACCCACATGGGATTTATGGAGTATGAACCTGGAAAGCACATACTGGCAGCACTTCCCACACCTAGTACAGGTGACTGGTTCATGCATGGTGTGTTATTCCACTCTGGTAAATGAAATGGGTGGAATCTTTGGACTGCAGTCTGTGAATGAAAATCCTTTTTCCTCAGGATAACTGGTACATTTTCCACTGGGCGCAGATTAGATAGAATGTATCCCTAAGTGTTGTTGGCAGCCTTATTGCTGCCAGGAGGGGTGGACTTCCTTGAGAAAGCAATCTGCTGCAGGAAGGCAGTGGTGAGAAGTGGACGAAGGTAACCTGCATTCTGGCCACATGATCCAGTTCCAGACAAAGCCGAGTTTGCAGATTCATTCATCTCTTCACTCTGCTGAGACTGAGCCAATGGCCTATTAATTGTTCAAGTCAGTTTGGACTGATCTCTGAGTCTCTGATTCTCATACATATTCCATGAGATTAATGACATTACGTTTGTTTTACAAAAAAAAAAAAAAGCAAAAGAATCAGAGAAGCTAAATGATTTGTTTAAATCACTCAAACTAGGCCAGATCTTTTCACTTCTAGTTTAAAATTTCGACCTATAAGAACCATTTAATAACATTTTTCTCAAAAATTTTCAGTGACTCTATGTTTCTACTAGAAATGGTCAAATGTTCTTCTTGCGTGGTGGGAGGGCACCCAGGCTTTCTACAGAGGCTTCAATCTAC
This sequence comes from Eonycteris spelaea, assembly GCA_003508835.1. Classification (NCBI taxonomy): domain Eukaryota; kingdom Metazoa; phylum Chordata; class Mammalia; order Chiroptera; family Pteropodidae; genus Eonycteris; species Eonycteris spelaea. Next base: position 883,115 of record PUFA01000113.1, on the reverse strand, counting down.
TTTCCTTAACTTGCTCCCACCACTGCCCAAACCATGCATCCCATCGAATCAGATCCTCTACCTCTAGCTCACCTGCATTTGCTCACACCGCCACTCTCTTCTTTCCCCCATTTACAACCTTTATTCAGCCTCTGCTTTCACTTCCTATTGGGAGATATCATGGTGAAACTGAGTCTCCTGTGTGAAGAGGCATTTTTTCCTATAGGAATATGAAGATGCTGGGGCTCCAAAAAGCTCTTGAGCTTTTTCACCAGAGGGGCCAAGTTCAAGCCTCTTTTAATTATTATGCAAAAATACAGAAAAGTGTTTATGAAGTGATTCCATCTTCTCTAGGGAAGAGTTCTCCAGGGCATATATATAATACAATGCCATATGATGTTCTAGAATCAGTGTACCAAATCACTGAGTTATATTTATGAGAAGGTGGTTTTTGACCAGAGGTAAAACTTCTGATAAAGTGGTGTGAAATTTAAAGAGACAGAGTCAATAGGTAAGAAAGTGAAGATTCTGCTTGTGTGTCTGTTGGGATATCCACCTATATTGCTCCTCCCTGACAGTCAGAGATGTTGAAGTAAAGTCTTAGTGCTCAGGAATACCGTACATGGCTGAAATATTTAAGTCAGGTTTTTCTCTTCTTTATAGAGAAGAGTTCAGGCAATACTTGGAGGTAAAAGTACTTTTGCATGTGCCAATCGTTAAACCTAAGAAGTTTGCAACTGGAAGGGAACTTGGTAAAAAAAAGTCTAATTCCTACCTTTTTCAATTGTAAGGATGAAACCTAGAGAAGGAAGTGATCTGCCTAAGTAGTTCACATAGTGAGTTATTCAAGATAGCATTAGGCTGTTCTAAGTTATAGAGAAAACACGGATCATCTGTGGTCAGCTGCTCTTTACTAATCACAAATGTTCTGTCCCATAACATGCTTACAATTAGTTCTATGAGGTTTTCTATTTTATTTACATGATATCCTAAATTCTCTAATTTTCAAAAATTTGTCCACTTTGAGTATTTGCAACTAAGTACATGTTATTCTTTTTTTCCTCCATTAGAAAGAGGTTTTAAATGTTTGACCCTGTGACTACATCTTACTAATTTTAGGTGATTTTTTGAAATCCAAAATACAACTATTAAGGTCAATACACACATTTGCTTTTAATGGATGTTTGTGGTCAACTCAGAAATCAATCAACTTGCCTTCTGTCTGCTAACGTCCTACTAATCTGCACTCAAATAATAATGAATGTGTTCAGCTTACTTTGTCCTTACTGTGTTCTCCTGGGTTTCTCATCTCCCACAGCGTATTTGCTGGTTTTCAAAACATCACACAAAGGACAGGAGGCTCCACTGTATTGCTAAGGTGTCATCAAATACCTTTGACCTGTGCAAATCATCCCTCCTTGCACCTTTCTCCTTCCACCTAACATAACTTCCACTGATGACATATTTATGGGTGTTCATTCTTCCTCCATGTTCAAAAGTAATCTTTCACTCATTGAAATGTCTAAGCACTTGTTACTACTTTTGCTCCCCAATAGTGGTGTGTCCTGGTTTCACTTTAAAAAAAAACACTCTGTTCCTTAAAGGTATGGTGGATTTTCCTCATTTTTTATATTTTATATTCCTCCTTTATATTTGAAAGATTCAATAATCTGAGTAATGGACCATTCTCCCAAATTGCCAAACTTAGTTTCTGTCAGGATGAGTTCCAGTTTACACGACCTGCCAAGACTGTCTGGGGTGAATGCAGACACAGATTCTCAGCTATTGGACTGTGACTTCATAATCCACATACTATGTCCATAAAAACAAAATATGTTCTACTACTGAAATGAAAAGGCAAAATCAAAGCTCTGTGGTTGAATTCATCCTCTTGGGATTTTCTAACTTTCCTGAACTCCAAGAGCAGCTCTTTGGGGTTTCTTGGTTGTTTATCTGGTGACCCTGATGGGAAATGCCATTATTATATTCATCATTTCCTTGGAACAGAGCCTCCACATTCCCATGTATCTGTTCCTCCAGAACTTGTCTGTAGTGGAGGTGAGTTTCAGTGCAGTCATCATGCCGGAAATGCTGGTGGTCCTCTCTACTGAGAAAACATCGATTTCCTTTGTGAGTTGTTTTGCACAGATGTATTTCATTCTTTTTTTTGGCGGGACTGAATGTTTTCTCCTGGGGTAATGGCGTATGATCGCTTTGCTGCAATCTGCCATCCTCTGAGCTACCCAATGATTATGAACAAAAGTGTTTTCATAAAATTAGTTATGTTCTCATGGGTGTCAGGGATCATGGTAGCTACTGTGCAGACCACGTGGGTTTTCAGTTTTCCCTTTTGTGGCCCAAATGAAATTAATCATATCTCTTGTGAAACCCCAGCAGTGTTAGAGCTTGTATGTGCAGACACCTTTTTGTTTGAAATCTATGCATTCACTGGCACCATTTTAATTATTGTGGTTCCTTTCTTGTTGATACTGTTGTCTTATATTCGAATTCTCTTTGCCATCCTGAAGATGCCGTCAACTGCTGGAAGGCAAAAGGCCTTTTCCACCTGTGCCTCCCATCTCACATCTGTCACACTTTTCTATGGTACAGCCAGTATGACCTATTTACAGCCCAAATCTGGATACTCCCAGAAACCAAGAAATTGATGTCATTGGCTTACTCACTTCTTACTCCTCTTCTGAATCCACTGATCTACAGCTTGCGAAACAGTGAGATGAAAAGAGCATTGGTGAAATTGTGGCAAAGAAAAGTAGATTTACACACCATCTGACTGTGCTGGGAAGCCATGTGATATTTTGTCACTGCCTGACTGAACTGTATTTTAATTTACTAAATGGTGGAAATAGTTTGCATTTCTTTGTATGAGAATGCTTAAGTTTTGAATTCTACAAATCTGCTAATATATTAGAGGTATCTATATATGTTTTATTCTTTTTTTTCCCCATAGATGCATATGTTCCTTAACGGTGGGTATGACACAGTTTCTTCAAAAAATTGTTTAGTGGTGGTCCAGATTACAGGTGTGTTTGTTAGTTTCTGGTTCCCTTAGAGAATGCTAATAAAAATTCTAGTTTTATATTTCACAAATATTAGTGCTTTATTTCTGCAGAGTAGGTTCTCCAATGTGAGTTTGATGGGTTAAAGCAACTCCGAGTTTGCTTACTTTCATAAATATTATCAAATTTCTTTTAAAAAGTATATCAGCAAGTTGTTGAAAGTTTTCAGGTAATGTCTGAATGTTGTATCATAACTGTTTTCAGTTAGACATCAAAAGAAACACTAGCAAAAAGTTTGATTGAATCCCATCTCTTGATATCCTGAAATTTCCTTCTTATAGCTCTTAAAAGAACCAATAAAGTAAGTCTGTAAAACAAACAAGCAAACAAAGGAAGCTATGTTTACTCTTATCTACCTCCCCTGCCATCCCTCCTTCCATCTGGTAAGCATTAAACTTTTGTCTGTGTTCATGAGCCTCTGTTTTGTCTGGTTTGTTTTTTGCTTTCAGTTTTATATTCCACATATGAGTGAAATCAGGTGCTTCTCAACTTTTTCTGACTTATTTTGCTTAGCATGATAATCTCAAGATCCATCCATGTTGTCAGAAATGGCAGTATTTCTTTTTTCTTATGGCTGAGTAATATTCCATTGTATATATGTCCTACATCTTCTTTATCCAATCATCTATTGAAGGGCACTTTAGTTGTTTCCATGACTTGGCTACTGTGAATAATGCGCTATAAACATCGGGGTGCATATATTCTTCTGAATAAATGTTGCACACCTGAAACTAATATAATATTGTGTTAACTTTAATTGAAAATAAATTTAAAAAAAACAACTCACATAGAAAAAAGAATGATGTTTCGAATGTTTTCATAGATGCCCTTCGTCAGGTTGTGTTTTGTTCTTCTCTTCCCATTTTTGCATTCGGAGGATTCAAATATTTCAAAATTTAATTTATTCTATCTGCATTTTAGCAATATCACCTTGTATTTTTTAAGTGGTGAGCTCCAGATTACATTATGTTCTTGTGTTTCATAGTTTTGACTTATTATTGTACCATTTTATATAAAATATGAGAACTAGAGCTGCATACATGTATTACTCTTCTCACCCCTTTTATGCTATAGTTGTTACATTTGTTCATCTACATACATGAATGGCCCCATCAGACAATATAATAATTTTTTGCTTTAGTCAATAGTGTGTTATTTAAAGGAATTAAGGGTAATAAAACATATTTGTATTAGCTTGTTCATTTACCATTTAAATTCTTTTCATTCATTCTTATAGATCTGCATTTCTAGTTCTTGCCCTGCTACTGAGCAATATGCTTCTCACCTTTGAACATCGTTCTGCTTTAACTTCTTCTTTAGGAAAAAATGCCCTTTGAGAACTTAAAACACTAATAAAAGGAATACCCAAATCTTTCAGGCTATAATACGCTGACTACTCAGAACGATGCCTTAACTAATATCATGTCAAAGGTCCTGTCTATGGCAAATTTCCTCAATTCAAAGGACTTCTTCATAGCTTTCTCAATCACTTCTACTAGAAAAACGTCTCTAATATCCTTGGACTGTGTCCTAGAGAATGTTAAGCTTATCTTTTCTTATGAGCATTCATCTAACTATAGCCAAAATGACCTGTTTTTAAACATCTAGCCTTGTACTTAAACATACTTTTAAGATAAATTACTTGTAAATTTATATTTGCATATAAATTTATTCTATAAATAATTGATAAAATATTTTGTGAGAACACAAAAATAAGATGAGGCATCAAAAGGGTAATAGTTGTTATACGCAATTATAAATATCATAGTTAAGTATAAGTTTTGTTCTTCTGCAACTAAAAAAAAATCCCTGAAAAAAACTCAAAAGGGTCCAGGCAAATGATAACTTAATTTTTCTCACTGCTATTTCTTCAAAGATACTCTATCAGTTACTTCCTTCTGCCTCCAAATGAAATCCTAGACATATCACATATAGTTTGAGACCATTATCAACTATGAAAACACATTCTCTATTTTTTTTTTTTTGGTATTAAAGAGTACAGTCTCCAGTCTAATATCAATCTTTGAATCACTTCCCATTTAAAATTTCCCATCTTAGTCTTATCACCAAACCCTCCCAGTGCCAATTTGTGTCTATCTCAAACTCAGAGCTTGCTTTAGGAGATAAGGAGTGTATGGTCAGCATCTCTAGCAATTCCTCATATTTCTACTTCCCTTCCTTTAATCGCTAGGCTGTCACTGGCTCCTCTGGTGGTAGAGCTGGAGAAGGAATAAGAGGCAAGCAAAGGCAAAGGCTGTACTTGTCCAGAAATGCACCGGTTGTAGCTGCCAGTCCCCGAAAAGACATACGGACTACTGGAACTCAGTGAGTTATAGGAAACACACTCTTTATTCAGCCAGCTGGGTCTGCCAGGGATACACAGACCCCAAATTAAGCAGCCCTGAAATGGAGAGGTACAGTTTTTTTAAGCCCCAAATCCCATTCTTCATCATTCTGTCTAAACACAAAGGTCTATCCTTTTTCTATTCATTACCTGTAAACTCACAGGTCAGGTGTTTAAGTGGTGGTACAGAAGCAGAAAGCTTATTGTTAGAATGTTATGTTCCTATGGGTGACAGCCTATGTTCCCATGGACATGGCCAAGCAGTAATTTTCTTTGCAAGTAATAAATTTCTGCAGTCATTTTTCAGTCATTACACACCTTTCAATGTCCCCCTCTGTTCCCCCCCACCCCCACCCCACAGGAATAAGTCAGAAACTATTCTCTCACATTCCAGGGCTTACATGCAAAACTCTGAGTGATTCTCAGATATCTCCTTAATTGTGTTGTGATTGGGAATGAGGGCATTTCTGTCTTAATTTGAGTTTCCTGGAGAGTAGAGCCCGAGGCAAGGATTTGGCTTCAGGTATTTTTATTTGGGAGGTGATCCAAGAAGCAGGAATGAGGATATAGAGAGGGTAAGACAGGCAAGGAGGAAAAGCCAATCCAAGTTCTGTGCTGTAGCAACAGTGGTTTGATTCTACTTGGACATGTGAGAAGTCCACAGACTGCCTTCCAGAATTTTTCAACTGAAGGAGAAGGAGGGATGTTTATACACTGAATTCCAACCTTTGTTGATTGGGGTTTCCCCTGGGGTTTTAACTACTCCCCACCCCTGGGATGTGGTTGCATGTGGAGGTTACTGGTGACTCCCTAGAAGGTCTTAGGCTTCAGAGAAAGACTGGGATAAGAAGTGGAAACATTACTGGAAATCTCTGGAAGCAGGGAACTCACAATATGAATTATAACCACCCATCATATATGCTCTTAAAATCATAAATGGGGCAAGAGTAGGTGTCGCTATCAGAATTGTGTGCTACAACTCCTTCCCACACCACTTTACCCTACAGTGAGAGATGGGAAAATGCCACTCCAACAATTTGTTCCATAAATAAGTCTATTCTAGAAATTGTTTTTACCATTTTCCTATACATATGCCCTAAAATATGTCCTTGAATTGCATGATTAGTTAAATACTATTGGACCAGTTTTGGGTTTTGTCTTGTTTGGAGGTGGAGTGGCTGAGATCACACTTAACAAATCCTGATTTGGTGCTGTCATCAATATTATCTTAAGTTAGTTTCCACAGAAACAGATCCTGAGAAGAGGGTTTGTTTTAAAGTGATTTATTATAGAAATGTCCCCAGGTGAAAGTGATAAGTGTATAGGGAAGCAGAACAGTGAAAGGGAGGAAAACAAATAAAGGTACAATTTCAGGAAAAGTCCTGGTTTTACAATGAATATGATTTATATGGTAGTAATATTGATAAAATTTATTTATATAAGATTTTGTAATCAGCATATAGGATTTACAAAAATTAACTCTAATTATATAACATAGTGATAAGGTAAGTTGATTGAAATAAGGCCCAATTTTGGGAAGAGAGTTGAAGAAAAAAATAGATGTACAGATATCTTTATCTTAAAAAATAGAGGTCATTAGATATTTTCTATAATGAAAGTAAAATAATTGAATATGGAATGTGTATTACATAAAGATTCAGAATTTAACAAAATAGAACATTGAAATATAATTATATTGAAAGCATGGAAAGAGTGGAAGATAAATGAGCTTATCAGTGCGTCTGTGTGTATTAATGTGAATGTTGGAAGTGTGTAGAATGTGAATAGATGGATGAATATATAAAATTCTGGATAAATAATGGTAGAAGTAGAAATACAAATTTTAAACTCCAAGTGCTTAATTCAGTCTTAATTAAAATTAAAGTTATCTGAGGACATATATTAATAGGTTGGAACTTGAAAGATTAAAAAACTGATCTTTTAGGTAATATAGAATTTGAGATGGCAATGAACTGAGCAAGTTCAATACATCTTGTTATGTAGATATGAATAAAACCTTGGAAAATATATATGATCATTAATTTAAAAAATTGAAAACATGGTTTTTTGGGGGATAAGATTTACATTTATTCTCTACTTAGCTAGAATAAAGTAGAGTAGCTTATTTATAATGAAATTCCACTTTAACTCTACGTGTTTATAGCTATATATCTTTTTGAAAGTTGACACTACTGCTTATAGTGCTTATCTGTGAGAAACTTTTATCTTTGCAATACAATATTGAATTAAAATATTTTCTTTTTGACATTTAACCTGTTGATTATTCTGACCTTGTTATAACAAATTCAACAAACAATATCCATAATAATCCTTTTAGACTTGGAAAATCCACTGGTTTCTTTTTGATTCAATTATGTCCAAAGTAAATAAAAAGGAAAACAAGTAGGAATATAGAGAGAAATTATAAGTTTTGGGGTGATGTCAGAAACATGGTGGAATGAAAGATGTCTCCAGAACTCTCCCCTTGAAACAACAATAAGGTGAAATGCTAAAACCCAACAAAAAAACACCCAACCTGAACACAAGCACATCTGAGTGAGGCATCTGTGAATAAGAGCTACCACAGATCAGAACCACAGGAGTCAGGTGGTAGACTGGGAGAAAAAAAAGACACAACCTCTTGCAGCCGGAGCTGCCAGCAGGAGGAGTAGGAGGGAAGGTAGGGAGGGTTCCTTGAACAGCCCTGCCTGAGAGAGTTTTGAACTCTACACAGTGGCGGTGACCACAGATTAGGTTAGAAAGCAGAGAAGTGGGGATGGCAGAGAAAAACAGCTGATTATTACCAGCCTATTTCAAAATGAAAGGCTGAGCCACAGACCCCGACCCCAAACACAGAGGGCATCTCCCCCCATATCCTCCAAGACCTGAACACTGCTGAGTCCCAGGGGAATCTGAGCAAACATTACTGAAACTATTGCTACCACTGACAGGGACAGGGACTGAGACTGAGGGTAGAGAGTGTGATTGAAAATTTATAAGGAAAAAAAGGCATTATTAAGTTTTTATATAAAGCAGGGATCCAAGAAGCTTAGACACCACTTACTAGAAACCAAAAGAAAAACACCTTCTTTGCAGCAGGCTGAAGAGAGACTTTTATACAATAAATCTTCTTTCTGGAAAAAAAAAAGCAAAATACACTTCCATTAATGTCCAGGCAGAGAACTAGTCCATTAAACACTGGGAACAACCAAAGTGACAAGGCAGCTCAGAAAGAAAGAGAAAAATCTCCAGAAAATAAACTTAAAGACATAGAAATATGAACTGAAATGACAGAGAATTCAGAGGGTACTTCTGAAAAAATTCAATGAGATCCAAAATTATTCATATCAATTCCATGAAGTGAAAAAACAACTAGATGAGCAGAATGAGATTTTTTAGCAAAGAGACTGAAACTCTCAAAATGAACAGAATAGAACTTGTGGAGATGAAGAATACACTAAAAGAGATGAAGAATGAAATAGCAAGCTTGGGAAATAGAGTTGACCAAATGGAGGAAAGGACAGTGATATCGACGACAAGAAATCTAGAAATAAATCGAAGGAAGAAGAGAGAAAACAAAGAATAAAAAATAATGAAAAAAGAAATACAAGAACTAGCAGATGTCACCACGAAAGAAACATAAGAATAAAAGGCATTTCGATGGGGAGAAAAAGAAGCAGGATCAGAAAGCATTTTCAGACAAGTAGTTGACAAGAATTTCCCAAATCTAAGGAATGAACTGGAGCTTGGAATTCAAGAAATCTACAGAACACCCAATTATATCAACCCAAAAAGGCCTTCTCCAAGACACATTGTATTAAAATTATCAAAAATCAATGACAAAGAAAGAATTCTCAGGGCAGCAAGGGAAAAGAAGATGGTAACCTAAAAAGGAAAACCCATTAGATATCATAGGACTTCTCAGCACAAACCTTAAATGCCAGAATGGAGTGGAGTCAAATATTCAAACTAGTAAATGAAAGGTACTACCAGACAAGAATAATGTATCCAGTAAAGGTCTCCTTTAGATATGAAGGAGAAATAAAGACTTTTCCAGACATACAAAAGTTGAGGGAATTCTCCACTAAAATGCCCGCTACAGGAAATACTAAAAGGGGTCAGCTCACCTAAAGCAAAATGACAAAAGGAATATATAACTGAGTAAGGAGACTAGCATGCAGATAGAAGCAGAGGATTGCAACACTTATTAAGAACAAGGTATTATAAGCTTAAAATGATAAGAAGAGATTTGCTATTGCAAAATAGTAGTGAACATTCAGCATTCACAAGGACAAATTGAAGCAATAAAATAACAGAAAATGGGAGAATTCAAAGATCCAAATTCGCAAAGGAGAATGGAGAAAAGGCATACACAGAAGAAAATGGACGTGTGCGTGTGTGTGTGCGTGTGTGTGTGCGTGTGTGTATGAACGTATGTATGCATGTATAACTATCTTCTACATATTTGTAAGGTAACCACACACCAAAGATTCAGAACTGAAATATATAACATAAAAAAGAAGAAACAGAGGGAGAATCCATGAAATCCAACCAAAACAAAATGATATGTCAAGCAAATGGCATTCACAAAAAAGCGAAAGTAGTGGTACTAATATCAATGAAACAGACTTCAAAATAAAAAAAATGTAAAGAAAGATACTGAGGGACACTTCATAATGATAAAGGGAATCATACACTAAGACACATAACACTTATTAATATATATTCTCCCAATCAGGGAGCCCAGAATATATACTAACAGAATAAATTACTACCAGAACTAAAGGGAGAAACAGACCAAAACACTATTGTAGTAGGGGACCCTAAATACCTCACTATGGATATGGATAGATCATCCAAACAGAAAATCAATAAGGAAATAACATCCTTATATGACACATTGGACCAATTGCACATAATTGACATTTACAAAGCCTTCTATCCCCAAACAGCTGCTTATACATTCTTCTCTAGTGCACATGGAACATTCTCAAGAATCGACCACATACTGGGACAGAGATAGCTCAACAAATATAAGAGGGTTGAAAACATACCATATTCTCTGATCATAATGCCTTGAAACTAGAGATCAATTGCAAAAAGAAATCAGGAAGAACCACAATACATGGAGATTAAACAATATGCTACTGAAGAATAACTGGGTCAGGGAAGAAATAAAAAGAGATTAAGAGATACATAGAAACGAATGATAATGATAGTACAACATATCAAAACTTTTGGGCATGGCAAAAGTGGTCATAAGAGGAAAATTCATATCATTACAGGCCTATCTCCAAAAACAAAATGAGCCAAATAAACAACCTAACACTTCATCTTAAAAAAACTAGAAAAGGAAAAACAAATGAGGCCTAAAGTCAGCAGAAGGAAAGAAATAATCAAAATTAGAGCAGAAATAAATGAAATTGAAAACAAACAACAACAAAAAACAACAAAAAAAAAATACAACAAAGGCTGGTTCTTTGAGAAGGTTAATAAAATTGACAAACCCCTGGCTAGACTCACTAAAGAAAAAAGAGAAAGGACACAAATAAACAAAATCAGGGATGAAAGAGGGGAAATTACAACTGACATCACAGAAATACAAAGGATCATGAAAAAGAATACTATGAAAAAGTATATAATAACAAATTTAAAACCTAGAAGGAAATGGACCAGTACTTAGAAAAATATAACCTTTCTAGACTGAATCAAGAAGATCTGGAAAATCTAAATAGACAGATCAGCAACATGGAAATTGAAACAATCATCAAAAACCTACCAAAAAGTAAAAGTCCAGGACCAGATGGCTTTATCGGAATTCTACCAAACATTCAAAGAAGATTTAATACCTATTCTCCTCAAACTCTTCCAAAAATTAAAGAGGAAGCATACTTCCCTACTCATTTTATGAGGCCAGTATTACTCTGATACCAAAACCTGGTAAAGATAACACAAAAAAAGAAAACTACAGACCAATATCTCTCATGAACACAGATGCAAAAATCCTGTATAAGATATTAGAGAACCGAATACAGCCTTACCCAGGCTGTTCTGCGAAAGGCTAAATGTACATATAGAAAAATCAATTAGACAACTATTTTAGTGTCAAGATGGTGAGAAGTGGACATGTGATGGGCATTAGAAGATAACATCAACAGGAACTGGTCATCAGTGGGCACATGAGAGTAGGTGAGGATCCTGAGAACTGACCTGGCGCTCAGGGCCAGAATGTAAGTCTAGCCAGTTTTAGGGAATTAGGCAGAGAGATGGAGGTGGGGGAGAAAACTGTATGTCAGAAACTAGTTGGGAACCAGTGGTCTTCACTGAGGCACTTAAGTCCTGAAATTGACTAGAAGACAGTAGTACTTAGGAGTATACATTCTAACATTTGGTCTGAGAAAAATTTAAACCTAGATTGAATTATACCAGTTGAATACATTGGACATATATCTTGAACTAAGCCTCAATTCATTCGGTAAAATTAGTGTAATGGGAATACTTATCTCACTAAATTATTGTGAGGATTAAATGAAATACGTAAGTAAAGGGTTAAGCACAGTACCTGGCTAAGAGTAAAGTCTGGATGAAAGTTGATTACTATTATTAGTGGACTATTTGTTAAGTGGTGCATGGCAGGGTGACATAAGATACTCTAAAAAGAGAATTACCAAGAGCATTAGCTTGAGTCTTCAGGTTGAAGGTAGCTGTTTCCACCATCATTCACCCACTCAAATAAGACACTAATTAGTAGTCATCTCTTTAAGGAATGTAGACTAAGTCTGATCTGGAAGTCATTCAGACCTCTTTTTAAACCACAGTTCTCTATCTATATTTTAAGATACTCATTTTATACTTTTTGCTAGGAAAGACCATATACCTATCTCAAATAATTTTAAAATTCACTTTATGGCATTCCACACATTCCCAAGACACGTAAAGGAGCATCCTACCATATCATGATAAAACACAAAAACACACACATGCTGAAAAAAGAAGCTAAGGTTACCATTTTATAGTTGAAGTCTAATGTTACTTAACTTGAAATATCAAAGTAAACTTAAAACTAATATTTATCTATGAAATACTTGATTATTCATACTCCCAATAACTATTAATTAAAAGTCCATCAAATCTAGATATTAAGAAAAATGATTAGTTCAAAATTAACAAACCTGAAAGATTAGTTGCCCTTATGTGAAGTGAACTGCTCAATGCTCACTTGAGAATGTGATGGTGATCCCTGGTGCTTTTTTCTTTCTTTTATTTCTTTTTTTGCTGATAAACAATAAAAATTTATTTCTAATAGTAATGGAGAATGGGGGTCCAAGATCATGATGCCCACAGATTGAGGGCTCACTTTCTTGTTAGCAGATAGCACTGTCTGGCTGTAACCACCCTGGGCCTCCTCTTATAAGGGTGCTAACCTCAGTCATGAGAGCTCCTCCCTCATGACCTAATCGCCTCCCAAAAGACCCCACCTCCTAAACCATCACCTTGATAAACTTTGGGGAAACACAAACATTCAGACCACAGCACCGCACATAATTATTATAGCTCATAGTATGAATTTTGAAATCACATTTGAATCTCTAGAACCTCCAGATATTTATCCCCAAAGAAAAACAATAATAAAAACATGGCTACTATATAACAATGACTTTGAATTTATTGCTGTAAGATGAATGAGTTCTTATTTTAAGAGGTAAGATTTTGGCTTTTGTGAGAACTTAATGCAATGATTTCCATTTTACTATTTGAGAACACTTTGTTCTCTAAAGTTGTATTGTACTCACAGACCATGGTGGAGAAACAAAAATGTAATCCAACCAGTAAACTTAATTAACCTAAGTTTCAACAGTGTATTTAGTGGAATAATCAGGCATAATTCAAAGTTTCAGAATTCCTCATTTATCCACCCATAAGAGTAGAAATTCACATGGTCTTTCAGGCTTGGCACTCAACCATAAATGCAAAAAGATTCGCTAGCTTGAGATGCTTCGGGGACTTACTGTTTGTAAATCTTCCTTTGTTTATTGCTCTGAATGCTTTAGCTTTCAGGCAACCAGATACTTTTGGCAAAGTTGAGAATGTACATCCAGAAAACTTGGAGATGAGGTTCAATTTCGCCATGAGCTGGGTGAACCAGGGTAAACTTCTAAACTTTTTAGGCTGTAACTTTATTAAGCTGTATATTATGTTGAATCTAAAATTATTTCATCCCATAATATTCTAATTACAAAGCATTGATACATCAAAATGATTTGTTTAAATAAATATATTTTTATTATGTCCTAGATGTTAAACATATGTTTTACATAGTAATGAGCCACATTTCAAACTATTTGAGAAAACAATATTTCACTTGTAAATGTTAAAATATACAATATAAAGTAGGTAACTTCATTTGCAATGTTAATATCTAAATTTCTTTTTTCCTTTGTCCTATCAAAAAAAATTGATAATTATCCTTTAAAAATGGCCTCTTCTTTCTGATAGAAACTATAAAGTTTCTGATTAATTAGGCATTTCTTTTACACATTAGCTGTCAGACAGGAGAAATAATAATTTGTTATTTGACCATTTCCAAAAAACTTGACTTCATTATGAGTATTATTTCATTTCATTTATAGATTAATTACTAAAGAATGGACTGGATTCAAACTGTCTGAGATTCACAACTAGATTCTACAATTTGCTATGTAAACTAGGGTAACACTTAACACTTATTGTCAAAATAAGTTTCTTCACTACAAATAAAAGTCCTTAAAATTATTTTATGGATATTAAAATAGAACTATATTCTAAAATTCTTAACCTTGTGCCCACCATTTAGTCAGCTTTCCAAATGCTAGCTATTACTCAAGTCTCTATTACATACCTATATTTATACATGTTCATTTTTTGGTTATACTGACCATTCCTTCTGCTATTCTCATAAGTCTTATGTTTTTAATGTTTAGATTACAAGCTATTTTAAGTGTATTTTACAAATAGATAATACAAAGAGACAAAGATCTACATTATTTGAAGCAGGTTTTACTAGTGTACTTGTAAAGATTAGACATTTGTTTTTTCACAATGTTGGAAACTTCATATAAATAGCTACGATGTCTTTCCTTTTTCTCTGTGCATCTATTTCCACACATCCTTGGAACATAGGAAGCATCAATGCTTAGTTGAAATGAATGAAAGTATTAATGAATGAGTGAATGAATGGCTGAATGAAACTGTTGCTTTGGTATGAACCAGTGATCTGCTGGCTTCAAATCCTGGCCACTAGCTGTTGAATGCTGCATGCTAATTCAAGTGACTGAACGTTTGTGTCAGATATTGCTACAACTGTGACAGGCCATTACACAAAAACATGCTCACCACAATTATGCCCTTGCGTTTACACTAATGAACTCAAACTGGTGACTAGAATCCCAGCCTATTTGTTAAATGTTTTGCAAATGCCCTCTGATGAATGTATATGTCTGCATGGCTAGAGAGTTAGAAAGATCAAGAAGGCAAATATTACTCCTAATAGTGGTATCAGTAGTAACAGTATTGCAGTAAGAGCTAAGACTATGAGATTGTTTACTACTGTTCTCAGAGATTTGTAAGTATTAACCCCATTAATCCCAATAACCTTATGAAAGCTTTTCCTTCCAGTTTGTGTTACAGGGGATGTAACTGACATATATAAAGTTAAGTAAAATCTAAAAGTTCAAATAACCTCTTAATACTTTGCCTCCCTTTAAGGCATATACTCTGTTGAGGGAAATACAGAGGGGCTCTTTTTAGAATACAGGTGATCCTTGAACGACACAGGTTTGAACTGTGAGGGTCCACTTATAGGTGGAATTTTTTCAATAAATACAGTTAATGTACTTGCTCTTATTCATTATTTTCCAAACAACATTTTCTTTTCTCTAGCTTATTTTATTGTAAGCATATAGTATATAATACACATAACATACAAAACATGTATTAACTGACAGTTTAAATTATTGGTAATATTTGGGTCAACATTAGACTTTAGTATTTAAGTTTTGGGAGAGCCAAATTTATACAGAGATTTTCTACTGTGTGAGGGTTCTGGCCCCCTAACCCCAACATTGTTTAAAGGTCAACTGTACTTAACTCATGATGGACTTTAGTCATCTTGGACATGCTTCTTTCTTCCTTTCTGTTAAGAATAAGTACAGAGGTTTCTACATTAGATGTGTCAGGCTAACTTGTAATAGAACAACATTCTGGCACAAAATAAGAAGATAAATGAATAACTTTAATTTTTTTAAAGACAAAATTCCGGTTATATTGAAAATTAAGTAGCACCATTTTTATAGGGTCCTCCATTTAATTAGGAAAAAACCCTATATGTAACACAACAAACAAGCATAGAAAGATTCTGAAGGAGGAAAGTGAAGGCAGACGTGCAGAGACTTAGGGACCTGAGAAACAACATAGTGGTTATCGCTGGGTTCCTTATCACTTCTACAAATCCAGGACCGGTTCTACACAAGCCTCCGACCCAGAACCAAGAAAGGTAGACACAAAGAGCTCTCAGAAAAGCCTGATTTCCTAGCCAAAGAGCTGGGGAAAAGGTGGCCTTAAAAGACCAGAAAATGTTTCGGCAATACTTTCCCTACTCCAAACTAACACCAATGGAAAGACTGTACCTTACCACCTCCACTTTTTAGTGAGGCCAAGCAAGGAGGTGATCTTCACCCCACCCATCCTCCAGTTCTCCTGCTAGGGTAGTGTCAGTGGAGTATAGTGACGATTTGAGCTCCACTGTCATCTGGTAACATGAAACAATGAAGTAGGGCTAATAGTGTTCTGCTCACACTGACGTCAGTCCTAATCCTGAGTGAGCCAGTGGCGAGCTGAGCTTCCATCTCAGCCCTGCAGCAACAAAAATGGTGTGAACCAGCTCTCTACTTCCCCCTTCACTAATGGCAGTGGGGCCCAACTAGGAGCTGAGCTTACTTGGAAGGCAGGAGTCACGTAAGTCAGTGTCACACTGTCACTGGGGAGAAGACAAGGAAGATGGTTGAACTGAATGTCCACCTCACTCATCTGCAAGGAGGCAGAGTGAGCCAGCACTCCATTTCTGCCAGCGTTGTGTCAGTGGTGCCACAGCAGGAAGCTGAACATACACACTCACATGGTTGTTGCAGTGACACCTCAACAGGAAAACATTCTTCTAAAAAAGATTGACTATGTTCCAGATTCTCATACTATATAATCCTGAATGTCTATGATATAATAAAAAAACTACTTGTCATACCACACAGGAAAATAAATCACAACTTCAATGAGAGAAGACTACATATGCCAACACCAAAAACAAATACGATGTTGAAATCATCTGACAATAATTTTAAAGCATTCATAAAACAAATGCTTCATCAAGCAATCATCAATTTTCTTGAAACAAATGAAAAAGAAATAGGAAATCTCAGCAAGCAGAAGCTATAAGAATAACCAAGTGAAAATGGTAGACTGAAAAAAAAAATAACAAAGTTAAAAACAAAACAACTTGCTGTATGGGCTCAATAGTAGAGAGAAATGACAGGATAGAATCAATGAACTTGAAGAAAGATGAATAGAACACCTGATCTAAGTGGGAAAAAATTGACCAGAGAAAGAATAGCACTACATGGTCTGTGGGACAATATAAATGAGCTAACATTCACATTTTCGTGGTCTCAGAGAGACTAGAAAGAAAGGAGGACTGAATAAGTATTTAAGGAAATGATGGCTGAAAACTTCACATATTCGTGAGTTACAGATTCTGAAAGCTTAGAAAACTTCAAGCAAGATAAACCCAAAAGAAATCCATACCAAGACAAAAATAAGTAAAGTT
This sequence comes from Eonycteris spelaea, assembly GCA_003508835.1. Lineage (NCBI taxonomy): Eukaryota > Metazoa > Chordata > Mammalia > Chiroptera > Pteropodidae > Eonycteris > Eonycteris spelaea. The sequence continues at coordinate 865,861 of PUFA01000113.1, read as the reverse complement.
CTAAAAATTAAAAACAAAGAAAAATCTTGAAATCACTCAGGGAGGAAGCACTCATTATCTACTGAAAAAAGCAATAGTGAAAACAACAATTTTCTCATATGAAAGCGTAAGGCCTGAAGGAAGAGGCACAATATTTGTACTTAAAGCAAAGAATTGTCAAATGTAATACTACATCTGGGAAAAACAGCCTTCATGAATGAAGGAGAAATAAAAAAAAATTCAGATGAAAAGAAAGCTAAGAAATCTTGTTCCCTACAAATCTACTTTACATAAGGATTAAAAGGAAGCTCTCTACTGAGAACGTAAATGATAAGAAGACCGGTAACTTCAATATTTAAAAAATAAATAGAAAGGGATGAAAATGAAAAGATAATCAAACATGTGAGATTCAGGTAAGGCGGTACTGAGAGAGAAATTTGCAACACTAAGTGCTTGTATTACTACTAAAGAGGACAGGTCCTAGGATGTATAAATTCATCTTGAAAGAGAAGAATAATGTGGGGGGTAAAGATTGTGACTGAGCTTGATGATCATCATATAAAACAGTTGCAACTAGCATGATCACATGGCAGAAGAAAATCATCACAAAAAGGACACTCTGCAGCTGAGAAACAGAAGAAACCCCACAGAAGGAACGTGCTCACTGTGGTGTGATTGCCCATCGTCCTGGTGCATGCGGCAACTTTCTAAAGTCAGGTTCAGGAATCAGAGTGATGAGAATGATTCTAGTATGAGAATCTGCATAAATGACACAGACTCGGTACAAATATCATCTTGGACCATACTCAAGAAAACTCTTAATTTTCTCTTTTCCAATCAATCTTCAGAAAAGCAGGAAAATATGAGTAAAACTGCTTCATTATGAACCACTGAATTTTGTGTTGCTATATTTTTAGCTATGGTTTGAGATCTAATGGTAATTTAGAGTGCTTAATGAACTACTGACTGAATGATGAATGTAATTCAATTATTTAATTCATTTATATTTTAAAATTTAGGGAAATCAGTGAAATTTTCCAAGAGAAGGTTGACTGTTTTTTCAATGCAATCCTTCTTTTTCAGTGTACCACCATGAAGTGGCTCCAGAGGTGGGAATTGTGACAATGACTAGATCCCTAAATGAATTTAACATACTGTAACTCCTGCTGGGTTCTCTCTATATTAACAACTGGAGCCTGAGATATAAAATATCATCACTTCTTAATACATATCAATAAATTTTGGGGTTCTCCAGAACTTCTCTTTGACATTTTTTTTTTCCCAGTTGCCTAACATAATATAATGGACTAGTGCGGAGTCAAAATTATTTTGAAGTTACTGTCTCATTTTAGAATCGCATATTCTTTTCATAATGTTTTAGTCAACTGTTTGGACTTTTAGCAAAACCCCCAGGTTTTCCAGCAGGTATAACTAATTATTTGGTTTGCTTCAGAAGTCCAGAACTGAATAGAATCAACCCATATGCTTCAGATTAATTTCCTAAATCATATATTTGTTTTGATTTTTAATTAAACATCCAGTCTTGTCGCAGGTCAGCACAAAAAGGAGATAGAAAGATTCAAAGTGAGGATCCTTGTAATTCTGATTTGAATTAAGCTGTAGTTTTAAAAACAATATTTTTTTCTTTCTTCTCTCTCAGCATACTTCACTGACCTAACCTTAGTCTCTCACCTTGATGATCACTGACACCTGAGGCAGCAGAAGACAAACAGCCAGGTTCTGACTAATGGTCACAAAGTTTAAGCCCTGGACGGCTAAAGATAACATCTTAAGTTTAAGTTACATTTCATTTCCTGAGCCCTGTGGTCAATAACCTCCTTGGCTATGGAGCTTACCCTCTAAGAGTTGTCCTCAAGAGTTGAAGAAATGATTTATTACCCTTATCTCATCTGTGACCCATAGGCTCCTAATTGACCCTGAATCCCTAACCGTTGGTGTCTTGTGATTTTTCCCTATATAATCTGAAACCTACATGCTATTGGGCAATTTGGTCTTGCAGTAAAGGAACTCATCCATGTCTGGATTGGCCAATTCTAACAAATTCCTTTCTTTACTCCAAACCCCTCCTCGTGCATTTTTTATCCAGAGTGCACAAATCCAATTTTGGGGGTTTGGTAACAAAGACACTCCATAGACTCTTTATCTTAATACAGTCACTGTTAAAGGTGAAAGAACAGAAAAATAGTAAGAAATCTGTGGTGGAAATGGAAAGAGTGGTGCAAGAGAAATAAACACTGGCTGGAAATTATTCTGTGTGTGGACAAAGATTAAAGGCATAAGAAAAATAAATAAACCAAATATACTGTTAGGTTCAAGAGCTACTGTTTTCTATTTACACTGTATTCTTTGCACATAAGTATGATGTAAACAGAATTATGTGCAAAGAATACAACAGGAGTCAATCCTGGCAACTAGCACTTCTGTAATATCTATAATGTGCCAAGACAATATGTTGTGGTTAGACACAGCTTTCTCATACAATCTTCCCAAGATTGTGTAGTAGAAACTTTCATTCTGATTTTTGAAAAAGATAAGGTAATGTAAGTCAAAACATAAAGCAAGGTGATGACAATGTAAGTCATGAATTTATTCATACATGTTGACTAATGAGCATGGTATGCCAGTATTCTTCTTCATGGAAAATACAATATGGACCAGACACATCAGATCTATGTGATATGAGAGGAAATGACTATTTTTGTTTGTGGAATCATGGAAGCCTTCTCTGAGAATGTGACATACTTAAATAAACACAAAATGGCAATAAGCAACCATTAAGCAGGTAAAGGTCAGGGAAGAGCATTAAAGGCATAGTTCACAGGTAAACACAGAGACTCTAAGGTGGGAAAGTCATCTACCCAAGTAAACTTCAACCAGTATCTGTATGGCTTATCTTCCAGACCACGCCACACTCGTTCCTCTGAAGGTTCCCCAGTCCTCTCTGGTTCTGAAGGAAACACTTTTTCACTCTCATTGCCTTACCTACCGCTTGCCAAGTGTGACTCTAATTCCTGTCTACCAAGAGAGAATCTCCAACTTCCTCTGGCCAGAATGTCCTCCATTATTAAATTCAAGATTTTCAGAGCAGAAATGGCCGCATTTTCCCACGTGTCAACTTTCCTCCTGTATTTCATATTTGAGTTACTTACAGACAGCTACCATCGGACCACAATTTTGACTCCTTCTTTATCTTTCCACCCAAAAAGTTACTTCCAAAATTTCAGATAGCTGTTTGCTGTTATCTTTATTTACATGCTTATTTTTTATTCCCTCGGAAATTTTCCTGGACCTATCCCACAGGGTGAACATGGTACATCCTTAGTTGGCTATTAGTCACAAGTCTGCTTTGTTTTTATTTTTCATTTAAACACTGTGATGACAATCTTATGTTCTAAATACAGGATATATTAATTCACTGAAAGTGTCAAAAATCACAAATAGTGACACAACTACTCATTAGGAGAAAATCTAAATACCCAAGTATAACCTTTGTGCTCATTACAAACTAATGCCTAGACACTGTTCCTGGCTCAGTTTCCACACATTCCTCCACTTCCCCTACACACAATCCAGACAATAGTACCTCTCTTTTTCAAACGCATCAACAAACCTTTATGCCGTTGTGCCTTTGCACCTGGTGTTCCACTGCTTCCATTTTCTCTCCTTCATTTTACTTCCTATTAAACTTTTACTCATTTTTCAGGCCCTAGCATTGATTAATTTGACTCCTCATCCTCTCTCATCCACATTTTCTATATTCCAGGATCCTTATTTAAAAATGTCTCCTGCACTCTACTCTATGGGCTCATTTAAATTTTTGCAACAGCCCTATTAGGTTTCCCAGACTATCCTTTACCTTCTACCAGCTTTCCTATCCAATCTACAATCATGTTATATTTCTTCATTATTGATTTCTCTTAGATACCCTTTGCCTACGAACTAGATAATTCTAATAATTCTAAATTTTATTCCATACTTCAGTTATATCATCTCATATAATCATAGCTATCCTAAGAGATAAGTGCTATTATTATGACCAAGTATGATAGTGAGAAAAGTATGGCATAGAGAGTTACTTAATTTGTCAAAGGTGATCTAGCTGGTAAGTGTACATGCACTGTATATTTATAGTATGGCAGCAAGAGCCCAGAGACCCACTTGCTTGGCTAGTTCATCAGTAAGCCCTAGTGTGGCATTCAATGAATCTACACAGCCTCACTGCCTACTGGCAACCTCCCCACATGGGTAACGTATCACTGTTTCCAAAACCAGTATGTTCTTCATGACTCTTCTACTTTGCACATGTTTTCTGTAACTTGTAATGGTCTTCCTGCCCTCCTCTGCCTTCTAAAAACAGCTCTCTTGAACTACAATTCATATGTGACTTCCAACAGAAGCCTCCCCAAACCTCCCTGGCTGTGTTAGTCATTTCTTCCAGATTCACATCCCATTATACTTGATGATATGAGGTTTTCGTTTTTTTTGTTTTTTTTTCCCCCCTGGCTTTAGTGAAATATAATAGACTAGACAATTAGTTGCTCATATTTACATTGTACAATTCAATGAGTATTTTCAATATAGTTGATATATAATAATATTAGTTTCAGTTGTACAGCATAGTAATTAGCAATCTATTTAACTCACAAAGTGATCGTCCCACTAAATCTAATGGCCCTCTTCCACTTATATATATTTATTACAACATTGTTAACTATTTTCCTTATGCTATACTTCATATCTCCATGTAAATATCCATTTGAACTTCTTAATCTCTTTGCCATTTTTCACTGTACTCAGAACTCCCCTCCCATCTTATAGCCCTCAAATATTCTCTGTATCTATGAATTTATGTCTGTTGTTGATGTTGATTTTGTTCTTTATATTCCACATGTACATGAATGAAATCATGTGTTATTTGTCTTCCTCTATCTGACTTATTTCATTCAGTGCAATACCCTCTACGTCCATCAAAGCAATGTCTTTTTCCATCCCCTTCCTTTTAGTCTGTGTGTCCTTTAATCTGAAGTCTCTTGCAGATAACAAATGTAGGGGTCTTGTTTTCATGTCTATTCAGCCACTTTGTTTTGGTTGGAGCACTTAATTCTTTTCCATCTGAGGTACTTATTGATAGGAATGTAGTTATTACCATTCTTTATTCATGTTTTTGATACATGTTTTTTCTTCTTAAAAAAGTCCCTCCAACATTTCCTGTAATACTGGCTTTGTGTTGATAAATTCCTTTTGCTTATTTTTGTCTGAAAAACTCTTTATCTGTGCTTTGATTCTAAATGATAGGTTCGCTGGATAAAGTATTCTTGGTAGTAGATCCTGGGTTTTCATCACACTGATTTTTTTTTTTTTGTGCCAAGCCTTTCTGTCCTGCATAATTTCTTTTGAGAAATCAGCAGCCAGTCTTATGATCGCTCCCTTGTAGGTATCTAACTGCTTTTCTTTTGCAGCTTTTAAAATTCTCTTTGTATTTAACCTTTGGTATTTTAATTATATAATGTATCTTGGTGTGGGCATCTTTGGGTTCACCTTTTTAGGGGCTGAGTTTCCTGGGGTTGTATGACTATTTCTTTCACCAGGTTAAGGAAGTTTTCCAGCATTATTTCTTCAAATAGCTCTTGGCTGCCTCCTCCTCCTCCTCCTCCTCCTCCCCCTCCTCCTCCTCCTTCTTCTTTCCTCCTTCTCCTCCTTTTGCGATTCTGATTGAGTGTCCTTGGCTTCCCCATCCTCTATATCCATGGTTCGATCTTCTCCTTAATCTATTGATTCCCTTTTATACACTCATCTCAGATAATGTGTTCTTCATTTCTGACTGGTTCCCTTTTATGTTCCATTTTTATGTTTTTAATTTTTTTTTTAAAGTTCTCGCTGAGTTCACTTACTTTCTCCTCATTTTATTGAGCATCTTTATAACCAGTGCTTTGAACTCTGCATCAGGTAGATTGCTTAACTCCATTATTCCGGGATCCTTGTTCTGTTTTCTCATGTGGTTTCTATTCCTTTGTCTTCCCATTTTGGCTGCCTTTCTGTGTCTGTTTCAATGTACTAAGCAAAGCTTTTAAGTATTCCAGTCCTATTAGTGTGACTTTGTGTAGTAGGTGTCCAGTGGCATAGTCCTGAGAGGGGTTCAGCTGTAGGTCAAGTTTAGCCCCAGTCTATGCCCCTCTAGGGCATCTGTTAAGATTCAGAAAGTAATCATCAGATGCGATGCTTATAGTTGCGTTAAGAGTCTGCACCAGAAACTGAGGCCAGCTGCCACCAGTGTGGATCTTGGGGCTGGCTCGGCAAGAACAGTCAGATTCCCCGAGTACACAACTGCATGTGGTTTGAGTGGGGCCCGAGTAGGAGCAGGAGGATTTTCAGAGAATTCTCTGGGCAAAGTGACCTCTGTTATCCAGTTAGATGACATCTCAGCTATTGCAATGCTAAGTTGGCACAATGGGAGTGGGAAGGACTCAACAAAAGAACAATAGCACCAGCACTGCTGCATAGGAGAGAGCCTTGCCTCCTACTCTTGCTCTGATAACTCAGTGTCCCCCTGTAAGTCCCTGGTGTCGCTCCTTACCTCCCCACCCCACCTCCTACCATGCAGCCGAGAGAGCAGGTCGCCACTACAAAAGTCCACTTGCAGACAACCCCTTTAATAAGTGGCAGCTGTTGCCATAACTTGTGTCCCACTCAGCCGTTTGGGACGGGAAGCCTCATGTCTTCAACCACTCCTACCTTCTCCCATTGCAGGGTGATTTCTTATTGTAGTGCTTCTGTTAATCTAGATTCCAGTTGACTTTGCTTGCTGTTTGCTCCATGTTTCTGACACAACTTTGATGTGGTTGCAAGAGGGATGAACAAAGCCTCTATCATCTACGCCATTTTCCCTCTCCTGTTTTTTTCTTTTTCTCTCCCTGTTTTTTTTTTTTCACTCCTATACTAGAAAGGGCAGAAACGTGTTTTAAAATTTTGTATCCCCTAACTTGCAGCCTAAGCCTAGTGTGTGTGTAAGTTTTACAACAGTTAGTTCAAAGGCTTAGGAAAAAATGGAATCCCATATTCTCCAGAAAGCCTACATGATTACTTCACTTATTCATTTATTCATTCCTATTCACTACACTGCTTGCTCTATATAGCATTTATTTTATTTTCATATGTACCAAAGATAGTTGACTACTCTCTAAATGGATTTTAAGAATCTTGTCACATAGTAATGTGAAGGCACATACAGATGCTTTCCACATTCTTGTTTAATTTAATTTTAAAAAGGCGAATAAACAAAAACCTTTAAATTCTAGGAGTGTTTGCTTAGAGCTGAAGAGAAAGAAGCTATCTTTTAAAATTCTATGTGTAACCACCTATTACTATAATACTGAATTACATTTGACCAGTACAAGTGGTCATCCAGTAATGGGCATATCAGAATAGTTAGAAGAGCATTATAAAAACTATACATCTTCACTTATAGCAACCACAGTTCTCATTAAGCCTAAAAAGAGAAATCTCCAGGATATGAAGGTATGTGTATGTTGCACAATCTTTTTCATTAATTTTAGCTGAGAATATTTGACTTCTATGATACTCTGCATATATCTTCATGGTAAACTGTTTTGTTTTGTTTTGTTTTGTATATTCTAAAATAGTAGTGATAGAAGACAATGTCAATATGGAATTATTTTCATTCTACCCAATGACGCTGAAAGGTACTGAGACCAAAGTGCATATAACTTTTTTTCAGCCCCGCTGTCTGTTTTTCCCAAGCCTTTCCTCTTTATTCACCTGGCTTTTGCCTTGAGTTTACTATCCTATTTTCTGTTTTAAATTCTGCAAAGTCTTCCCCCTACTGTTTTCTGGATTCCACCTCTCCCAGGAGTAGGGAATTGATAAGATTCTTAATTGCTAGCTTATCTGTGCCCATTGTTTCTTTAATATCTACTAACAGGCTACAACACTCACAGGTACTTAATTATTAGAACATATATAATAATGTTAATTGCAAAGAGTAACAAAACTCTAAAATTTAAACCTCCCACAGAAAGGAAATCACTTCCAGGTTACTTAAAATAATAATGTAGCTAGGCTGAAGAAAGAACTTACAGTATCACAACTCAGGTATGGCTTTCTGCAGTTCTTCCTCATGGATCTCATAACTCAGGGATAAGTTTTAAGGCAATTGTTCCCTTTGACTGACAGTAGTGAGCCCCTTTCATATTAGTCTCATGTTACATAAAAGGTTGTATTGTCTCTGTTCTTTTAGGATGGAGCTCAGTACAATGAAGATTGTGAAGGGAGTTCTAGTGCCACTGAGACCACGATCTTTAGACTACTACTTTAGGTACTAGGAATCTTGTGCTCTGTGGGCCTATCACCCAATGTGATGTCCAAAAATATTTTTTCTTAAATCTTGACATACCACAGAGACTTTTCAGTGATTTTGTACTTATTCTTATGAATAACAACTGAAATAATGGAACTCAACTTGTTAAAAATATATCTTGGGGCATATATGATTCCCTCAGGGACATTTTACTTCCTGTACAATATATATATATGGCAAGAGAATGGTATGGATTGAGAAGCTATTGCCTGGGGAAACATTCAGAAGAAGGTGAGTAGGAAGAAAATGATCACCTAGTATGAACACTGTGATTTCTTTCTCATGAGACCTCTCTGCTGGGGAGGAACTTGCTGAAAAAGAATAATCCCCAGTTACTGCACTGCCATTCATCGTATCTGTAATTGCCAGTCTAATTAGCTTGACTTCAAATTCTTCCATAATCACTACTATCTTCCACCTAATGTGCTATCTATCTTATCTGCTTTCAGAACCTCAATACTTTAGGCAAACACACTATTTCCTGATTGAATTCTGCACTTTCCTTGCTCTGTACTCTCTTCTTCTGAAAATCTCTTCCCGTGACTTTACTCCCCCAAATCTTGCCCATTCTTTAAGGTTCAGCACAAATTCTACCTCGTCCATGAAGCCACTTGGTTGTAATGTACATAATCCCAGAGAGAGATTATAATCATTAAGAATGAATTCTATAAGGAGAGTCACTTTGGAAGGCTTCCACTGAACACCAGAACCTCAAAACTAAAATATGCAGCATAGTAATCTAGGAAGCTATACATAGCAATAAACTGGTACATTTGAAGGTACGTAGACATTTAGTGCCTTTCACAGATCTCCCTTACCAGGCCAGTGGCATTTCATCACACCTCTTTCAGAGAAATCTGCTAATGTATTATTTGGATCATTGTCCTTGGTTGTAAGGAACATAAGTGACTGGAAATATCTGGGAGTGCATGGCTTCTTCTCCATGGTAGCCCATAAGCCAGCATCTTAATGATATACTAATTTATAAAATAAATAAATAAATACATCCTGTTGTTACAAAGCAAAACAACTGTAGTGCCATTCATACTCCAGTGCTCCATGTGAGATGAGACTGAAGCTACACTTCAGCAGAGCCCATATTTTTACCTGGCTTCTCCCTATGCCTTATCTTGCTTCTCTCTCACCTTTAGAGTTTTCCCCTGAGTTCACTGATCACTAAATCACTTGCATAAGAATTGCCGTCCAAGGCTCTTCTTTTGGAGAATTTGTCATAAGACAGAGTCTCAATGCATACACAGAAATGAGGATGATGTACTTCATTATACACACTCAAAACTTAAAGAACAATGAAGTATAAGCATCAGGTTCTCAATGCTTGCCCAAATTCCTTCTCAATGAAGGACTTGTCATACATAACCCTTAATCATTACTGACAGTCATGTAGCTATACATACTAATTTCTGACTATGGGTATTATTTTACTTGCTCTTTTGGGATTTCTGCTTCCTGCTAAATGGCCCTGATTACTAGAGATGGTATTGTTTCCTTATGAATCTATTTAGAGGAGAGTTACTGAATTCTGAGTTCATATCATTGATTTTCTATGGATGTACGAAATGGTCTGCTAAAAACAGATGGAGCTGCATGTTACTGCTGCTTTGCGTCTCCCTAAATCATCACTCTATCTTTGTTATTACCTTCATACTCTGCTCTTTCAAGTGCAATGTAAATCAGCTACAGCAAGGATAACAGAAATAACTGTCATTTCCTGCTAGAAAATGGAGCTACAGATACTGCAGCCTCTGTTCAATTATGAAGAAATCTGTATATGTTAGATTTTCTTCATAACACTTTTAAACATCTTGCTAGACACAGTGACAAGAGCATTTAATCAATTCATTCATTCAAAAATTATATTGACTGCTCTTATAGCAAGCACTGTCCAAGGCTATGGGAAATAAAACTAACAAACAGCTGAAGATGTCTGACCACATGGAATTTATTTCTAGCATCTTCAAAGCAAGAAGATAAGAAACTATGGTCTAGCATTACTTAATAGGTCAAAAAATTAGAAGAGGAAAGAATATTTCAATAACCCTGTCAAGCAAAGTGGTCACCAATTAACCTCAAATCATTTAAACTCCCTCTACTAGCTTCTAGGTAGAGAGAGGAAGATCAATAACGGAGATGCAGAAAAGAGAAAGCAGAGACAAAACAAGTAAATAAGGCTGGAGTAGGAATTACTTTTAAGGCCCATTTTCTTTAATGCAAAAATAATTCAATATGATTGGTGAAGTTTTTTTCTGGAAGAGAAAAAGCCTCTCATCTGATAGTAATGCTCCTTGTTATTCATTTTAATAACTTAACAAGCACAACAGAACATTTCCATCACCTTCTAATGACTTCTCATGTCCATTTGCAGTTCATGCTTCCCTCTGCTCTGGCCCCAGATAATTGCTGATTTGCTTTTTGACAATATAATTTGCTTTTTCTAGAGTTTTATAAAGTAAAATCACATAGCATATGCTCTATTTTATCTGACATCTTTCTATCAACGTAAATTTTCCATGCATGTTGTGTCAGTAATTGGTCTCTTCTTACTGCTATTATTCCAGTATACGGTATAAGACTTTTTTATCCATTGCCTGTTAGTGGGCTTTGAGGTTGTTTCAGGTTTGAAGCTTTTGTGAATAAAGCTGCTATCTATGAAACTTCAAGTAATATTGGCAAGAATATGTGTTTTCATTTGTCTAATGTAAATTCAGAGACGTGGGCATGCTGGATAGGTGTATTTTTACATTTTCAAGAAACTGTAGACAGTTTTCAAAAATGATTGTATGGTTTTATATTCCCACATATGATATTGAGAATTCCAGTTACTCCCAAACCTTTGGTAACATTTGTTGTTATTTAAGTTTAGATATTCAATGATTATATATTGGTATTTTATTTTAATTTGTATTTCTCTGGTGTCTCAAGATGTTAAGCATCTTCCCATGTGTTTATTACTAATTTGTATATCTCCTTTTCCAAGTGCGTGTTCAAATCCTCCCCCCACTTAAACGATTAGGCTTTTTGTCTTCTTTTTATGTAGTTCTAGGAGTTATCTGAAATGAAAACAGTCTCCTTTTCAGTGTCCTAGAGTTTTTGTTTGATTGAAGAGCAAATGTTTTCAATTTTGATGAAGTCCAATGTCACTTTGTTAATTTTGTGTCTGTGTCCTATCTAAACAACCTTTGCCCATTCTAAAGTACAAAGATTTTATTATATTTAGCTGTAGAAATATTACAGTTTTGATTTTGCATGTATATCTGTGATAGATTTAGAGTTAATTTTTTGTATGGTATGAAATCAGGGTTATTGTTTATTATTTACTATAATATGAAGTTTTTCAAGTAATATATACTAAAAACTTTTCCCTCATTGATTGCCATTTAACATCAGTTCAAAATAAATTGGCTGATATATATATCCAATTCATATGTGGATCTAGTTTTAGATTGTATTTTCACTTCCTTTGACCTATATGTCTAGCATTTCACCAATACCATGCTGTTAATGATTACTTTGGTTTTATGGTAAATCTTGAAGTCATGTTGTGCTAATCTGCCAACTTTTTTTTGAAACTATTTTCACTATTCTGGCTGATTTGCATCTTCATATAGAATCAGCTTCTCTATTTATATAAAATGTCCTTCCAGGATTTTTATCCATATTGTATTAAATCTAGATCAATATTGGGAGAATTAGCCCCTTAATGATATTGGGTCTTCCAATTCATGAACATGGGGTATCTTACTCCATTTATTTGTCTTTATTTCTCTCATCAGTGTTCTGTAATTTTTAGGAGAAAACTGATGCATGGGTTTTCATAAATTTATCCCTAAATATTTGTGGCTTTGTTATATTATAAATGTATTTTTCTGTTTTAATCTTTTCAATGTTTGCTGATATATTAAATATAAAAGTGTTTATTATCTTTTATTCCTGCAATATTACTAAATAAGTTATAATATGTTTTGTGGATTTCTTAGAATTTTCTCCATTATGGAGATAGTTTTTTCCTTCCTGTTTCATCTCTATGCTTTTTATTACTTTTGACTGCTTTATTTCAATACCTGGTACTTCCAGCATAATGCTCAGTAGAACTGCTGAGGTTTGACTGCCATGCCCTTTCCCAAAATGCACATGGAAGACAAAGGATGTCGGATCACTAAGAATTATATGAACTAAAAGTGTTTCATAGATGTTCTTTATCCGTTGTTGGTGTTATTTTTCTCATTTCCCTTTTTCTGATTTCCTTTGGGTGATCTGAAAGTTTTAAATTCTATTTTCATTTTTACATTGACATTAATTGACATAAATGACTTTTTGCATTACAGTTTTACTCATTGCTTTCAGGATAATATATGCTCCTACATTTTCAGTTTTCCTAAAGTTAATATTGTAGTAATTTACATAAAATATAGAGATTCTGAGAGCTTGTATGGTTTATTTTCCTCCTGTCTTTATGTTAATGTTGTCATGTCTTATATTTTTCTATGAAAAGACTCCAGAAGACTATATTATAATTTTTATTTGTTGAGTTTTATGTATTTTAAAGGGATTGATAAGAATATATGTGTACAGTAAACCAAGGATTTCCTATTTTAGATTTTCTTTATTCATTCCTGAAAATCAAAGATTTCCATTTTTCCCACTGATGTCTTGCTCCCTGGTTGTATGATTAAGTTTACTGTTATAGCAAGAGTTATTTGATTCCTCTTAGATATTTGAATACTAGATAGTACCTTCTAGAATTGTTCAGATGAAAAATGGTGGGGGCGGGGGGAATGCTTATACTGTCCTCCAGCCTACATTAATTGAAATTTTCTCTGGGGCCTTACCTGCTTCTACACTTGGATGTACTTGTCTGTGGACAAAGCAGTCTACTTACAGTTTCCCAGAAGGCCTTCTATTTCAGAGGAGGAGAGGACTACTACAGTAGAGATTTAACGGTTAGTACTGGAAGTGGGAGTCTTACAAAGTGAGTCAGAATCACATAGCACAAGTTGTTTGGACTCCTCAATTTCGTTCTCCCATCTGAAAAATGATGATAATAAAACCGCCTACATCATAAAATTGTACTGAGGATTAAAAATATGCAAAATGTTAAGCGCATTTCTTGCCAAAAAGTTAACTTTGAATGAATATTGGTTCTCATTATTTTCCTGGTAGTAAACTAAGTTCCTCAAAAGTGGAGTGCCAGGGGTAAGAAAAGAAAATTTAAAATCAACAACAAAAAAAGACATATTGAATGAGAGAAGATATTGACAAATGATATATCCAATAAGGGGTTAATATATCTAAAGTATATAGGGAATATTATAAAGTATATAATATCTAAAGTATATAAGGAACACATACAACCCAGTAACAAAAAATAAACAATTGCATTTAAAAATAAACAGAGGAACTAAACAGATTTCTACAAAGAAGACATACAGATGGCCAACAGAAATATGAAAAGATGCTCAACATTACTAATCATCAGGAAAATGCAAATCAAAACCACAATGAGATATCACTTCATACAAGTCAGAATGGGGATCATCAGAAAGTAAAAAAAAAAAAAATAACAAGTGTTGCCAAAAATGTGCAGAAAATGAAATATTTGTGCACCATTGGTGGGACTGTAAATTGGTGTACCCACTATGAAAATCAGTTTGGAGGTTCCTCAAAAAGTTGACAATAGAACTACCATATGACTCTACAATTCTACTTCTGGATATTTATCAAAAGAAAACAAAAGCACTGAGTTGAACAGATACATGCACCCTTATTTTCATTGAAGCATTATTATAATAGCCAAGATATAGAAGCAACCACAGTGTCAACGATAGATAAATGGTAAGGAAGATTTTATAATGAAATATTTTTCAGTGATAGGAAAGAATGAAATCTTTACAAAAACATGAAAAGGCCCACAGGGTACTATGCTACATGGAATAAGCCAGACAGAGAAAGACAAATACCATATGATTTCATTTATATGTGGAATCTTAAAAACAAAGCAAATAAAACAAAACATAAACAGACTCTTTGTATATAGAAGAGATTGGCGGTTGTTGGGGAGGGAGGTGAAAAAGGTAAAAACGAGTAAGAGGTACCAACTTCTAGTTATAAAAATAATCCATGAGGACGTAATATAAAGCACAGGGAATATAGTCAATAATATCATATTCTATAGGTGACAGATGACTAAGTACACTTATTGTGGCGATCACATCATAAGATCAATAAATGTCGGATCACTATGTTGTGCGCTTAAAACTAATATGCTATTGTATGCCAACAATAGATTAATAAAAAGCTTTTAAAAATTAAAGAAATAAAATTAGGATTTACAAGAGTATTAGGTAAGATTAAACCTAGGGTGGAAAACACCTGTATTCTACCACCATCCACCTAAACCATAAGTGACTACCCCAGGAGGCAACATCTGAGGTTACTGACAGTGAGAGACTATTCCTCAACTGGAATTCATCCACATACTTTTTTTCTTTAAAGCTATATACAACTTTCAAATCTTTCATTGTTTCACATTTGATATTATAAATAAATGTAAATGTCTTAAAAATTTGTTTTATTTAAATTCAATTTTACACCAAGTTCTACCTCATATGTCCCCAAAGTAATTAATGGCACTCTTACAAAGATCAATAGAAAAATTTATCAATAAACACACACTGAATGGATAAAGCTAAGGTTACCTTTTTATACCTGAACTTCAGTACTGAGTATTTCTTAATCTGAAATATCAAAGTAAATGTAGAAACAGTATTTGCCTATGAGACAATTTATATTATACTCTAATAATTATTAAATGAAGATTATACAACTATGTGTGAACACCTACACAGAAGCAAAAGAATAAACTGACTATCTGGGAACTGACAGAAGACTGGAAGATTAGTTGTTTGTGTGTGTGTGGATTGAACTGCTTGCTCAATATCCACTATAGAATATAATGATGCTACATGATGTTGCTGAACTCTCATTCCAATCTCTAGAATCTTCAGAGATTTATCCCCAAAGGAAACAAAAATTAAAGGTAACAATATAACTACAACGACTTTGATCTGTTACTAAAGGATGAAAGACTTCTTATTCCAAGAGGTAAGATTTTCCCTTTTGTTAATGAATCTGATGTACTGACATTCATTTACTGTTTGAAAACACTTTACTCCCTAAAATTATATCTGTACTCACACGTCATAGTTGTGAAACAGGGCAGATGTAATAAAGCAATCAGCTAGCAAGCAACTTTGGCTGAATAGCTGTTTCCACCATTAGTCATGTGTAAACAGGCATAATCTAAGTTACCAGGATTCCTGTTATTACCCATAAGATGGAAACTCATTGGTCTTTCAACACTACCCAAACTTGGCACTCTCCAATAATGCTAACTAATTCACTATCTCTGAGATACCCTGGGCCTTTATTGATATGTAAGAATTGAAGAATTTAAACGGAAGATTTAAAAAACTTAAAGGTATTACAATACCTTTGCAGAAAGACTGACTTTGTTTCTCTCTCCGAATGCTTTAGTGTGAAGGCAATGACACAAGACAAAGCTCAGGATACAAAGTCAGAAAATATGGAGATGAGTATCAACTTGGCCAAAAGCTGAGTGATCCATTTTCAATGATTAGTCTAAAGCTTGATTCAGCACATATTATGTTGAAAATAGGATTATTTCACTTTACAAAACTTTCATTAGAAAACATTGTTACAGTAGGAAGTAATTTGATGTAGTTTAATTATCTCCTGAATATTGATCATGCTTTTTGCAGTGATTACATTAATATCTGTAATCCTTTGATAAAACAGTAATATTCTGAATTACAAGTACCCAATAAATATACAACAGATGATCTCATTCATAACTTAATTTGAAATTCCTATCTGATTAGTATCAGGAAAAACAAAATCGTATTTAACTGATAGATATTGTGAAATGGAAAAATAATTATATGCTTCTTGTATAGGAAACTTCCACGAGGCTTAAAGGATAATCTGTGGTCTGCTCAATGTCAGACATATTGATTTCACATTGAGCATTATTGAACTTCATTTGTTCCATAATCACTAAGGGAGTGGGTTGTTAAGACTCCCTGGACTTCATACTCTGAATTCAACCACTTGCCATGTAACCTTCTTAAGTTACATAACCCCTTTTAGACCCAGTTTACTCATCTATAAATATATATTATTTTAAGAGCAATGGACTATACATACACACACATATGTGTATGTGTGTGTACGTGTGTGTATTTATACCTCTCAGCCCTATGCTTACCATTTAGTAAGCAGGTAGTAAATGTTAGCTATTAATAAAGTCTTTATAATCGATAAAGTAATAGCATTATGTGGCGTCAGATGGTTGCCTGACTTATGATGGTGATCACTTCTTTGGGATATGAATGCTGAATAACTATGGTGTACACCTGAAACTAATAAAATATAGTGTGATAGCTAAAGTATAATAAAAATCTTAAGAAACAATTTCTTTATTATAATATATATTATACTATACACAATACACACATATATATTACTACACATTTATATTTACAAGTACTTTTGTTATTCTCACCTGTATTACATCATTTATTCTTTGAACTCAATACGACTTTAAGTGCATATGTGAAAAAAATATATCTATATAAGAAAAAGACATTATTCTTTCTGAAATTTCTGCTAAAATAAATTAAAAAATGATAGACTCATCATTGCATGTAACTATGCATTGATGCCTGAATACCTTTATTTATAATTACTAACTATATGTGTATTTAAAAAAGTATAAGTTATTTAATGTAATATTTCATTACAGGTTCTTTGGTAGCAGCTACGTATCGCATGGATTCCTTAGGAGACGAAACCATACAGATGTAAAAGGTTTCATTTTATTGGCTTAACTGCTGACCCAATCCTTTGTGCCATACTCTTTATGATCATCCTATGTATATACCTGGTGACCATATCTGGCAATCTTAGCACAATCATTCTTATCAGAATCTCTTCTCAGCTCCATCATCCTATGTATTTTTTCCTGAGCCACCTGGCATTTGCTGACATCTGCTTTTCAAGTTCTGTCACACCTAATATGCTTGTAAATTTCCTGGTGGAGAGAAATACAATCTCCTATCACGGATGTGGCATCCAGCTTGGTTCAGTTGTTCTCTTTGGAACAAATGAGTGTTTTCTTCTGGCTGCCATGGCATATGATCGCTTTGTGGCAATCTACAACCCACTGTTTTATTCAACCAAGATGTCCACAGGGGTTTGTGTTCAAATCCTCATAGTGGCTTATGTGAGTAGTTTTCTCAATGCTTCCTCATTTACTATTTGCTTTTATCTTTTACTCTTCTGTGGACCTAATCAAGTCAATCATTTCTTCTGTGATTTTGCCCCTTTAATTGAACTCTCCTGTTCGGACAGCAGTATCTCCTCAGTCGTGCCCTCATTTACAGCTGGCTCCATCATTGTGTTTACAGTGTTTGTCATAGCCACCTCCTACATCTATATCCTCATCACAATACTGAAGATGCGCTCCAATAGAGGGCGTCGCAAGGCCTTCTCTACTTGCACTGCCCACCTCACAGCAGTCACTCTCTATTTTGGGACCATCACATTCGTTTATGTGATGCCCAAATCCACCTTCTCAACTGACCAGAACAAGGTGGTGTCTGTGTTCTACATGGTGGTGATTCCCATGCTGAATCCCATCATCTATAGCCTCAAGAACAATGAGATTAAGGGGGCTCTTAAAAAGGAGCTTGGCAGAAAAATATTATCCTAGAGAACTTGATATTCTGTAGGATTTTGTATAATAACATTATAAATATAACAATAACATAAAATTTAGTGTTTATGGACTGAATATATTCATCCATATGTCATTAACCTGTGTGGAGATTTTTGGTGAAGGGGGATAATTTTCTGATATAATGTAAATTCGAGGTGCATAGTGAGTCACCTTTAATAACATTAAATTAAATAGTTTTGGAAACATTTCAAATCTGTTATAATCTTTTGAAAGTTTAATTTATATATTTTTTCAAAAATTGTTCTCTGCCATAAGTTAAGATTATAGGACCTCCACACTTCTAAGGGTTTATCCATTAACCACAGCATTTTGTCCTGGAGTAAGTGTGATAATTATAGTTATCACCAAGTACATTCTACGAGCAAATGACAAAGCGGAACCTATAGAAAATTGGTAGAAATGTTTTTTTTTCTTGCAGGAAGGTTATCTGTAGAGGATGGCAGGGCTTGTGAATCCCTAAAATGTGAACTGTCTTCCTATTCACTGGCTCCAGTAATTTCATAGCAGTTCCCAAAAGGAAAACAGGATGAGATGTTCCTGACTGATCTGTGAATGCTGTCAAATTGAAACAGGTGACTTCTGTTGGGAATGAGGATTCCTGACCTCCTGAGTGAAGCAAACCCACTGAGTGACCTTTTCATGGGCAGGCCTACATCCTGCTCAGGAAACTCGAAGGAACTGGATTATTTCTTCCCTAAATTTGTGACTGCCCCTTGGAGAGGCTTAGCCAATCTCTATACGCTACAACTGTATTTATTCACCTTTCCCGCCCCCTCTTTAGTGTTTGAGATGCAAAATGTATTTTTGACAGATTCAATGGGCATTAATCATTTCACTCATTCTTTTGTTCTTCCCTAGATTAAAAATTAGCATTAAATGATCCTTTTATTCCAGGGATTGTCCTAGGATTTTGGAAATAGAAGTAACAAGCATCCAAAGCTATGTGCCCTCACAGAATTTGTCTTAGCGCAAAAGACAAACAATAAAACTGTCAAGTTAGTGATTCCAACTATTCGAAGGGGATGGTGCTTGGAGAAAGAAAAAGCAGAGCACAGTAAGGAGAATTAACATGCTAGAGGCAGGGAACGTTCAATGCAGATCTCGCTGGGAACTTAAGAACTGAGACAGGATGCAGGAGATGAAGACACTTCCTGTCAACCATGTGGTTACCTGTGTACATTTGTGCAAGTCTAATCTTCTGCTCACATGCATATAATTTGTCTCTGAGGCAATGCCAGGCTTGACCATTTTAATCGGTGTCATGGTGAGGACAACTGAAACAACTGATACCATGTTAAATGCATCTTAAATTCACATGAGAGGATCATATGGGATGGCCTCACCAGAAACTTTGAGGACCTAGACATACAGATATAATACCCCAAAATGTTTTGTGTGAAAGAATTTTACAAAGCAGATGCCCTGGGCCATGCATTCAGTGTTCTTTTGGAATGAGAAGGGCATTAGTCAAAGCCTAGGTAGGACATGTCCAGGTGAGACTTCTGATGGTCACACCTTACAGATATCCAAAGAATAAGAGGAAACCTGATGTGACCAAAGTCTTGCACAGACTCACATCCCTGGAGAGAGTCTTCTAGAGAGTTTTTCTCAAGCCTTGAACTTGGACATAAGATGATCCAGGACAGGTAGACCTCGGGGTGAACTGAATAAGCAAACAAACAACTTAAGCCTCAGTTATGTCTACCGATAATTATTCAAATACAATGACCGGTGTCTAGTGGAAAAATAATGACTAAACAGTATGAAAACAATCATATAGAACATCGTAACTAAAAATTCACCATGCCAGCCGTTATAGCAGGAATTTCTCTTTGGCGGGCATAACCCTCATGGCTTTTCATGTTGGATCACAAGAGAAAGCACAGGTAGATGAGCCATCCTAGCTTAGAGTCTCATGATTATAATTGAGAACAACATAACTTATAACCATCAAGTATAAATCCAGGGTCCCGGCAAGCATTGGTTCCAGATATAAGAATCACTGCAGTCAGGAAGCAGAAAGCATAGAACAGAACATATTTCGTATATTGTTCTTTCAGTCTAAATGTACTTTACAATTAAGGAATCATTTTGTTGTAACCAATGTTGCATGTAACACAGCTGATATTCCATTTTTGTCACGATTTAGGCAAATTGGAATGTTCATAAGGTCAATTTGTCCTTAAGAAGTCAAAGGATTTTGTTACTGCTTAAAAGGGATGGATGATACTTGCCATCTGGGATTCTTAAACACTGTGCAGACTCTATGTGGATCCTGTACTGTTTAGGATTCTGTACTCAATCATAAGCAGAACATAAGGACCCTCTATGGTGGTATTTTGGAAATGGGCCATCTACCCTCTGTGCGCATACGAGGTTCTCAGAAAAATTATGGAATACTTTTGCATTTTATAAAAGAGGTACTACTACATAAAGTCCTGGACAATCTTCTAGTTTTTCTTTGGCAAAGTTCTTAAGTCCTTTGCTAAAATGAGATGGCTATTTACCAGTGAGCCTATGCCAAAAATGTAAGTTTAATAAAAATGTATTTTGCTGGTTGGTCTTGATAGAATTTATAACAGTTATCAGTTGTTCTACACAATTTCCTGGCACATGTTAACCATCTGAATTAAGAAAGAAAATAATAGGTAAGGAAAATAAAAAACTCAGCTCTTTGCTAAACCAAATAGAAAAGGTAATTCTTTGACTTCCATAATGAATTTTAACACACTTTCTTAAATAATATAATGGGCAAAATCTGAACCATAAATTGAAGATAGATAGAACATATGTGAATACAGCAACAATTGCAGAAAAGACATTATTTTTCAATACATTACATTTTTAAAAGTTGAGCAGATATTGGGAATAAAGCAAGTCTCAACCTAGTTTAATGATTTTCAATTACATAAATATCTTCTCTATATGTAATGTAATAAACCTAGACATCAATTACAAAATGATAACTGGAAAATACCTATATATTTGGAAATGAAATAAATAACCCTTTAAATAACCCATAGATCAAAGGTAAAAAAAAATAAAAAGGATTTAAAAGAAACTTAATGATACATATCAAATCCTATTGCTATAGCTCTGTCAGTTCTTGGAAGAAAAGTTATACTAGAAATACCAGAAAGAGAAAGCCTAAAATTAATAATATTTGCATTAATTTTAATAGGTAGAAAGCAATAGTAAAATAAAATCCAGGGGGTAGAAGATAAAGAATTATAAAATTAATAGCAGATATTCATCAAATAGAAGATCAACATGTAATGAAGAGGACTGACAATGAGAAATATTTACTTTTTATAGTGATTTTCATTGGACTTATCGTGAAAAATATTTTTAAAAGAAAGTCCAAATAAGACTTGTGTAAGGCAGGGAGACGTGATATAACATGGATTTGTGATATCGATACAGCAATAAGAGTAATAATGAATCCCAGAGAAATTAAACACGTAAAAGAATTAAAGGACATCAAATCAGAAAGGAAGTAATAAAACTGTCTCTATTTGCAGATGCCATGATTTTATATAACAAAAACTCTGAAGGTTCCACCAAAATATTGTTAGTACTAATAAACAAATTCAGTGAAATTGCAGGGTACAAAATCAATACAGAAAAACCAGTCACATGTCTATAAACTAATAACGAACTAGCAGAAAGAGAAATTAAAAAACAATCTGTTAACAATTATATCAAAAGTAAAATATCTTGGAATAAATTTAATTGAGGATGTGAAGAGCTCCACACTGAAAACTATAACTCTAATGAAAAGAATTGAGAAGACTCGAATAAATAGAAAGATAATCTGTGCACAGCATTGGAAGAATATTATTAAAATGCCCATACATGCAAAGCAATTTAATGAAAGCAATTAAATGAAATCCCTATCAAATTCTAATGGCATTTTTCACAGAAATAGAAAATAGCTATCCTAAAAGTATAACAAAGAATGACAAAAGTCTCTGAATAGTAAAGCAATCTTGAGAAAGAAGAACAAAGTTGGAGGTATCATGCTCTCTTATTTCAAATTATATTACAAAGCTATAGTAAATAGTATGGTATTGGCATATAAAAATACACATAGATAAATAAAAGGTATAGATTAGGGAGTTAAGAAATACACTTACATTTATGGCCAATTAATTTATGACAAAAGAGGCAAAGATATAAAAGGGAAGTGACAGTCTCCTTGATAAATGGTGTTGCGAAAATGAGACAGCCACATGTGAAAGAATAAAATTAGACCGCTGTCTTACTTCATACAGAAATATAAACTCGAAATTATTTACAGACTTAAATGTAAAACCTGAAACCATAAAACTCCTAGAAGAAAACTTAGGCAGTAAGCTACTTGATATCAGTCACAGCAATGATTTTTGAGATCTCACTCCAAAAGAAAACATGACAAAAGCAAAAGTTAACAAATGGGAATCCATCAAACTAAAGGTTTCTGTACAACAAAGGTGATAATCAAGAAAATGAAAAGACAACCCCAAATGGAAAAATGTATATGCAAATGATATATTCGATAAGAGTCTAATGGCCAAAAAATATGCCGAACTCATACAACTCAATAACAAAAAAAAAAAATAAACAATCCAACTTTAAAAATTGACAGTGAATATAGACAGACATTTCTGCAAAGAAGACATAAAGATAACCAACAGGTACATGAAAAGATGTTCAACATCACTAATCATCAGGGAAAAGTAAATCAAATCCACAATGAGATATCATCTCACACCTGTTAGAATGGCTTCTATCAAAAAGACAAGAAATAAAAGTATTAGCAAGGATGTGAAGAAATGGGAATCCTCATGCACTGTTTGTGGGATTGTAAATTGGTGCAGCCACTATGGAAAACACCATGGTAATGCCTCAAAAAAATACAAATAGAACTACCAATTGCACTTCTGAGTATTTTTTCCATAGAACCAAACACTAATTTGAAAAATATATGCACCCCTAGAAACCACCTCAGTGTCCATCAATAAATAAATATATAAAGAAGTCGTGGTACATATATACAGTAGAATATTACTCAGCTATAAAAAGAATGAAATCCTGCCATTATACAACAACGTGGATGGACCTTGAGAGTACTTAAATAGAATAAGACAGAAAGAGAAAGACAAATACCATATGATTTCACTTATACATGGAATCTAAAAAGCAAAACAAGTAAACAATAACAACAAACCTCCAAAACATATAGATACATAGAACAGACTGGTGGTTAGCAGAGGTGAAAGACATGTGGCAGGGGGTTGGGTGCACAATAAGCGAAGAGGGTCCAGATGTACAAGCTTCTAGTTACAAAGATAAATAAGGCATGTGGATATAATATCTCACATGGTTTTTGAAGAAGTGATACCTGCTTAGACTTAAAAGACAGTAGAGAATGAAGAGGTTTTTTGGACTCTCAACCCAGAATGAGCAAGAAACAGGCTAAATAATTTACTCAGCTATAAAATGGGCTATTTTTTTCCCTATAAAATGAAAGATGATTCAGAGGACTGAATTATAAGCTCAGAAAGCAGAGCCAAGAGACACAGAAACTTACAAGTAGGGAGCAGGGTGGAACCTGATCAAGAAAATGGAAATATGTGTTTAGTTGGATTTTGGAATTTCTATAGGCCCATATTGCTATATGTGACTCCTGTATTCCCCTTTATGAACAGGGGTATATACTAAAATTTTTCTACTCTTGTATCAACAGTACCTGATAGATGTATAAGGAACATATGCCTTGTGTATTTAGTTCCTAGGTCTTCAAATCAAGAGGGACCGTATTTGAGTTGTGTCCAAGGAACCTCATCCATGCCCGAATTTGACCTAGATCTCAAGATGATAGACCCAATGCTGATGCTGTAATAGCATAATGTTTTAGGGAAATGTAGGAGGTATGAATATATTTTGGCAGGTGGGAAATATGTAAATATTTTGGCCAAAGGAATTATGAAACATTGGAGATAGTTGCAGTCTTTGTTATTTCTCTCACTGAAAGGTGTTATCTAATTTCCATCTCCTTAAATCTGGACTGGTTTTAGTGATTTGTTTCACCAAGAGAAAACAGGATAAATAATGTCCTGGGTCTCCTGAGGCTAGGTCACAGAAAAACACTGCAGATTCCTTTTTAGTCTTACTTGCTGCTGGAGTCTGAGCCAATGTGAGAAATTCGATTACTCTGCAGGTAAGACCATATAGAAAGATTCTTAGGACTCTATGGAGAACAACCTTTCAAACTATTCCTGCTAAAGTGACAGGCATTTGAGTGAAACCATCATGCACTCTAGACATGCCCAGATATCACCTGAATATCAGTAGGTGACTTCTGCTTAGTACATGTGAAGAAGGAATGTGCCAACCGAAGTTGAATTTCTGACTCACAAATATAATGTAATATAAAATAATAATTTTGTTTTAGGCCAATTAAGTTTTGAGTGGCTTTGTTCTGCAGCAATAGACAACCTGAAAATCACTTTTCCTCAGCTAATAAATGATGCCCTATTCACATCCACCTAACTATAAGCCAAAAATTGCTGAGGTTTCCTCAACTTCTTTAATTTTTAATCTTCCACACTAATCCACTGGGAAAGTCCTTTTTTTGTCTCTTACTTAAACTGTATATTGAACAGGTTAATTTCTAACTACACTAAAACTGAACTAGTCCAATGTACCATCATCACAGATCTTGAATATTAACCTCATTGGTCTCCTGCTCCCACTCTTCCCTTTAATAATTTTTCATACAACTAGAATGATCTTTAAAAAAACTACTCACATTAGATTAGACCAACTAAAATCACCATTAAATGGTAGGGATAAAATCCAAGCACTTTTTCCATGTTCTATGAAGCTCCTCATGATCTAACCCTTTTTGAGTACTTCTCTCTTCCTGGGTCACCATGGTCTCTTTATTTCTTGAGATTATCAGGATTTGGCACTTGCTGATTTGTCTGGTAGCTTTCCCCTCAATCTCCATATCAATGGGTCCTTCTCATCTGTCAACTTTCTACTCAACTATCACCTACTCCAAGTGGACGTGCATGTCACTCTAAGGTAACACCACTCATATCGTCACAGTTACTCTTTGTAAGCCACATCAACTCAATTGACTTTCTCCCACACCATTTATCATGTTCTGTAGTTATAATTTTTATTAATGCCTTAGTATTTCTCCCAATATATTTAAACTGCATTAGAACTCTGTATACTCATCAACATATCTTCAGTGTTTACTGAGTTCCTAGAATATAATAAAGGTTCAACAAATATTTATGAAATAAATGACTATCTCATATCTATCTGTAAAATGACTTCAAGGCCTGGATCAAAATTCCTCACATACACTGAGGTTACAATGCAAGAAAATTACCAATATTTGAGGCCCTCTCCCACCTCTCATGAAATATTGAAAACACAATAAGATGGATATATAAATCCAAATAGATACGATAGTTAATGTTGGACAATGGTCTTTGACTCAAATTGGTTCCCAATGGGCAAAGCTCAAATGCTACTTGAGGCAAAATACAGAAGATCTATGAATATTCTGACCGCTGAGGTACAAGTCTACAGTGTCCCGAGGGATACTAGCCTTTATATTCTGGACTTTAGTAGAGTTCACATAGCTAAAGCTCCAACATATCATGGGAGTCAGGATGCACCTGGAATTTTTCAGAACAGTTGGAAATGTTCTTTCTCAAAAATACAGTATTACAATAAAACCTCAAAAGAGACTCAGAGCGAGATGACACTGTCTCTAGGTAATCATACCAGATTCCTGAAAAGGTGAAGTCATATATTGCTGAGAAAATTTCTGCCTGTTAGAAGCCAAATGGAAGATTGTGAACTTGAAGAGACTCACCATGAGGGAGATTTTTATATGAAGTGATGATAGACTAGTTATTCACTGTATGGGATTCTAGTTATGAGCAAGTACCTTTGGACTTTTATGATTATTTTTCTATGATGTGTCCACAGCCATACATCAGTGTGACATATAGAAATATATCTTCAGTCTCTGCTCCCAGTTCCTGACACATAGCTCCCAAACACCCTTGTTATTTCCTGAGTGACAATAGCAATTTTTTCTGATATATAGATCTGTAAATTTTGTTTTTATTACTTTTAAGTATACAGTACATTGATTAGACATTTACATAGTTTATAAAACAATCCCCCTGATTGCTCTTTCTCTCCTCTGGCTTTCCATCCAACCATGACATTAATGCTAACTACATTCCCTAGGCCGTGCTCCCCATCTCTGTGACCATCCATCAACTACTAATTTGTATTTCTTTAACCCTTTACTCCATTCTCCTGGCCAACCTTCCCCCTCTGGCTGTTACCAGATTGTTCTCTATATTTGTGTTTGTTATTGATCAGATTCTGCATATAAGTAAAATCATATGGTATTTATCTTTCTCCGTCTGACTTATTTCACTCAGTACAATAACCTCTGGGTCCATGTCATTACAAATGGTAGATTTCATTTTTTTAATGGCAAATATTCTATTGTAAATATGAACCATAACTTCTTTATCCAAACATCTGTTGATGGGCATTTAGGTTGCTTCCATATCTTGGCTATAGTAAACTGTGCTGCCATGAACATAGGGGTACATACATCTTTAGAAACTGTTTTGGTTTTCTTTGTGTAAAATACCCAGAAATGCAAATGCTGGGCAAAAAATATATCCATTTTTAATTTTTTGAGAAAACTCCAGCCTGTATTCCACAGTGGCTGTACCAACCAATTTGCAATCCCACCAACAGTGTATGACAGTTCCCTTTTCTCCACATCCTTGCCAACACTTGTCGTTCTTTAATTTATTGATGATAATAGCCATTCTGACAGGTTGTGAGGTGATATCTATTGTGGTTTTAATTTTCATTTCTCTGATGTATAGTGACCTTGAGCATCTTTTCATGTCTACAAGCCATCAGTATTTCCTCTTTGGAAAAATATCTGTTCAACTATTGCAAAAAGTTCAAAAAGAGGGAAAGCTCCCGAATTCCTTTGTGGAGGCCACCATTACCTTGATTCCAAAACCAGACAAGACATTACAAAAACAGAAAACTATAGGCAACTATCTCTTATGAACATCGATGCGAAAATCCTCAACAAAATGTTAGCAAACCGAATTCAGCAATACATTAAAAATATCATACACCATGATCAAGTTGGATTTATTCCTGGGATGCAAGGTTGGTATAAATATCCTTAAACCAATTAATGTGATACATTGCATTAACAAATTGAAAGATGAAACCATACGTTCATATCAATAGATTCAGGAGAAGTGTTGGAAAAAATCCAGCATCCATTTATGATAAAAACTCTCAACAAAGTGGGAATACAAAGAATATACCTCAACATAACAAAGGCCATACATGAAAAACCTACAGCTAACATCATACTCAATGGCGAAAGGGTAAAAGCATTTTCCTTAAGATCAAGAAAGAGACAAGGATGACCACATTCACCATTTCTCTTCAATATTGTGTTGGAGGTCTTAGCCACAGTGATAAGATAAAAAAGAGTAATACAAGGCATCCAAATTGGAAAGGAGAAGTAAAAATCTCGTTATTTGCTGATGACATGATACTACATATAGAGAACCTATGAAATCATGTGACTGTGGTGCCTAGACTTGATAACTTAAGAGATGGGAATCAGCACAGTTTTCTCATCCTCCTACCTGTTTTCACATGTCTCACAGCCCAGATCTTGGGAGTAGAATTTGTTCAAAAGACTGATACAAAGTAACAACTTAGGCTTCATGGCTCTGCTCAAAACTTCTTGATGAATAACAGTGCTGAAGTCATTAGACTGATTTAGACATTATACTCCATATTAAACGCTTGGAACCAAATAACTTGATTCCTAGAATCAGAGGACTTGAGTCCACATCTCTCCAGATGCACTATTAAATTTCCTTAAAGACACAGAATTCTAATCTGTAAATTGAGGAAAATTAATAATTCCACCATCATGGGATTTCTGGGAATAATAAATAGAGAAGCATAGTGGTTTTAAACCCAGATTTCTGGATTCAAACTCTGGTGCCACAATATCCTAGCTACATGAATTGCAGCAATGTACTTAATGTCTCTGTGCCCCAAATGATTTTTTTTTTTGTAAGACAGAAATAGTACTACTTCATTGGGTTTGGTGAGGAATAACCCAGTTAATATATGTCAGAGTAAGTGCAAATTATTGTTTGCTAGATTAATTAAATAAGAGAAAGTACTTGGAACCTATGACTATTAAGAATAGTAACAATTACAGTAACAATATTTGGTTTACTATTGAATAAAAGTGAGAGTTAGAGGAGGCATGAATTTAATCTAAGCAATCAGTTACACTTGGTAGGTCCTAAGTGTAATACAGGTAATAAAAACTTTATAGTTCATCGGAGAAAAATGGATCCTAAGAATGTATTCTGATAGTTGCCTTTCTCAGGGCCTCCTTTACATCTCTGTTCCTCAGACTGTAGATGAGAGGGTTCAACATGGGGATCACCACTGTGTAGAACAGAGATACCACTCTGTTCTGGTCAGTAGAGTAACTAGATTTGGGCATCACATAAATGAAAGTGATCGTTCCATAGTAAAGAGTAACTGCAGTGAGGTGGGAGGTGCAGGTGGAGAAGGCCTTGTGTCTCCCTTCAGCGGAGCGCATCTTCAGGACTGTGATGAGGATGCAGATGTAAGATAGAGATATGACAAACACTGTGATCACAATGATGGATCCAGAAGAGACGGAAGGAATGATTTCAATAATGGAGATATCCGAGCAGGAAAGTTTCAACAAAGGGGAGAAATCACAGAAAAAGTGATCTACCTGATTTGGTCCACAGAAAGACAGACTCAATAAACAGCCAGTAAATGTCCAAGCATTCACAAATCCACCCAAGTAGGAACATCCCCACTAAGAGAATACAGATTCTGGGGACATGTGGGTGGAGTAGAGCAGTGGTGAGCAGATGGCCACATAACGATCGTAGGCCATGGCAGCCAGCAGGAAGCACTCAGTGGTCCCAAATTTGACCATAGCATAGAGCTGAGCCATACAGCCAGCAATAGGCAGAGAGATACTTTTTTGTCAGGAAGCCCATGAGCATGACAGGTGTGACTGAAGAGGATAACCAGATGTCCACAAAGGCCAAATGACAGAGGAAAAGGTACATTGGGGTGTGAAGCTGAGGGCTGCTATTGATTAACATGATTATGCTGACATTGCCCATTAAGGTGACAATATAGATTCCAAGAAATATCACAAAGAAGATGACACTAAGTGTAGGATCCTCTGTTAACCCCAAAATGATGAACTGTGTCACGCTGGTGTGGTTTCCAACCTCCATCTCCTCTGTGCATTATTTTAGAAAGAAACATGAATATCCATTATTTTAGACTTCTCCATGTTTTTCTACTGTATTGTCACAAAGGCAAAAAATTCCTGTGTTTTGAGGCAGTCCTGAGAGAGTAGAATTAATGATAATATGGGAAGACACAGAGAAATTACTGCAGTGTAATGCAACAATTTCAAGGTATACTAAAGATTCAGTAAAAATGAGAAAAGTATACCTATCAAAATGAGAAAACAGAAAAATGAAAATAATTAAAAATATTTCTTTAAGATATTATAATTTTATTTGGACTTTATTGACATGAAAATTTCACATATATACACATTTATTTCAAGGAACTTTAACTAAATAACAATCTTTAAAGGCAAATTTTACAGATGTACATGTTATATTTGCAAACAAATATAATATGTAAAGATTCACCTAAAACCTTTTACTTTAACAATGCCTCACAATCTATATTCATATAATACTTATTCCATTTTCATGTATTTTAATACTGAGACATAAGTAGTATTTAGATATTTGTAATAATACATATTCCATTCTCATAATTTACACTTTCACTTAATATTATCAATAAAGTATTTCCTAGTCTCCTGAGAAATTATCATATCTGAAATCGTGGATGGATTCTATGTCAAAATCTACAGCATGGAGCTTCACATTCTGTCTCTGATTATTTTTCTAAATATATTTCCTATATGTGGTTCCTTGCAACTTTTGTGCTTTTAAATTCATGTTAATCAGAAAGAGATTTCTACTCAATTGTTAGTGATTCTAATTTTCATAGAAACAGATTTTCTGTTAACATTATTTCAGTTTATAAGGTCTTAAATGTTTACCATGAGTGATAAATATTGGTACAAAATATCTTCAAAATGTCTTAGTATCTTAAATATTTTTTATTGTCTTACTGTAGATAAGAAAACATTTAGTATTTCCAATAGTTGGGTCCTGCAGCTCATAAAAGAATGTGTCTATTTCTTCTTTGACTGATCTTCATTAAGAGTACTTAAATTACTCAGTGACAGGCAGCTCACTGTCATTGCTGTTAGCTCCATCATTAAAAAAAAATGTTTTTTATCTTATCGATGATCCCTCAAAAGTTTAATGGTATAAATGGTACAAGGTATCTCTATTTCTATATATAAAAAAAAAACTTCATAATATTCATATACAGCTAATATACTTCCAGTGCCTTTCTTTTCTAAAATTGAGCAACCATATTTCCTTTGGCCATTCCACCTGTGGCACACTTTTCAGATCCCTAAATGCTTCTTGTCACCCTTGAACTTACACTGGTCTGAGGAACAGTGCCAAGCACTGAGAAGCATTTGTTCTTTTCTCTTCTGTATCAAGCACAGTTGAGTGGGGCCACCCCTGCATCATTGTGCATGCTGTGTGAGCTTCAGTCTCTGCTGACTGCAGAGTCATGGAGATGGAGAGAGAAAACTCAGGTCCTGCCCACTGGCCAGCTCTTTTAACTTACACATGACACTTAATCTCTCTGACTCTCAGTTTTTTCATTTGAAAAAATGGAAATAATTGTCCCTGTAATGCACCTGTGTTGTGATATTAAAAGAAATGATATCTATAAAGTACTCAAAAGTGTTTGATCAGACATCAGGGCTAAGTAAGTTTTTCATTAGGTAAGAATGAACTTTCGGTAGGTTTTCAGTTATTTAATTTTTTGATGAGAAGTATATGTAGTTTTTTGTCTCAACACATGGCAGGGCTCTTTCTAGAGCTCTAAATATCGGTATCCCATTCATGCTTGCCCACTTGGGTCAGGCACTCTCACTCTCAACTACCTTTCCCCTCAACACATGGGGCACTTTTGATGGTCATAGGACTGTGAGCCTCATCTAACCTGAATACCCAGTGGTTTCTTCCCGATTTCCTTTCACAGTTTCAGTAGTGGCTTTGACTGCTGCAGACCATCCACACTGCCCTGGGGACTCCTAGGCAGCCTGGTTGGGTGTCCAAAAAAGCATCCTGCAGTGTATCCCTTGCTGAGGCCACAGTGGTCCACAGAGGTCAAGAGCTAAGTTGATGAGACAGTTTCTTTTATTTTTAATTTCTTATTGAACAAATAAAAATTTTAATTATTTAAACAAAACCCATGAGTATTGCACTTACCGTCAGAGCCAGTACTATTGAGGCTGAACTCGAAAGAGAGTTTTATAAAGCATCTGTTTTCCACTTAGTGTTACAAGTAGTTGTGGACTGAACACTTGGCAGTATAAACCCCTGAATGCTCTCCTCGGTCAAGGAACAGAGTTACATACACGTTGTGCGGATGAGGGTGGGTATCTGTGTGTCTGGTGGGAGGAAAAGGAAGGCAACAAATCTCCCAGGGCTGTTTCTGCCTGCCCCCTTGAGAAAAAGGTTCTCTTGCACAGAAATGCTTGTGGAGCCCGGTGACTCATTAAGGCCAGGCTGCCTTCCCAAAGGGGCATCTATAAGTCATGGTGTCCTTTGGAATTATTTCTCCCTTGTTTAGTGAAAATGAAGGCGAGAGTTCTTATGTTTCTCAGAGCACGTCACACATTCAAAACCATTAGCTTACTACTTGGTTAGGGTTAGCTGGGTCATATCAGTGTCCTTCCCAATAAAATAAACTTTGAGTCATAGGAAAAGGAGTATTAGAATTGAAGTAGGGAATAGTAAGGAAGAAAACTATTACTTGGACTTTGTGACTATTTAGCTGTAGAAAACAAGACAATTCTTTCTGAAATTCAGTTTACACAGGATGGTCCCCTATTTTTTCTTCTCCTTTCTTCTCTCCCTCCACAGAACAAGTAAAGAAACTCTTCCGATGTATTTAGGTACCAACATTCCATTGTGGCAGCAGGCAATGAGTACATTAGATACTTCAACCTACTTTACATATCTCTGAAAGTTAGCATTGTAATCCATCATTCCTACAGCTCTTCTGACAAGTTCTGGTAGGCAGAGGCATTTCAAAAGGATTTATTTTGCTGTTCACAATCATCATTTTCCATCCTCAAGTGCTACTCAGTGGTGAACTCCTGTACTTCTTGCCCATTAATTTGTCCCATGCCCCTTCCAGGATTGTCTGACCCCATATAAGAATATGTCCTTCAACCTAAAGCCATCAAAATATTTTCCTGCAATACATCAGCTCCTCACTTCACACTTCTATTCAAAGCACTGACATCATTATCAAGTAGAGTGGACTGCAACATGAGAAGAAGAAGGAGCAGGTCCCAAATCTCCAAAATGGTGTTTGCTGGCAGATCTACTCCTACTCAGACATTCTTTAGCAACAAATTGAACTATTGGTCTTTTTAGACAGTGGTAGTGGCCAATATTCCATAAAGTCTGAGAAGCCGACAGCAAACACAATGTTTATTTAATCGCTGATTTATTCAACCCATCATCCAAACTAAACTGAATCCCTCTTCCCTGTAAGAAACCAATCAAAAGCAACTACAACCTACATGGAATTTATCACATAGGATCATTAGCAGTACAATGAAGGATGTAGATGCTGCTTCAGAAATATAGGAGAAAGAATAATTAACTTTGTGTTTAAGGAGCTGGTCAGGGAAAGTGGCATAAATAGAAGGTCCAGGTGTTAACAAAATATGTATTTCCAAGGATCTTGACAGCAGCTT
Organism: Eonycteris spelaea; assembly: GCA_003508835.1. NCBI lineage: Eukaryota > Metazoa > Chordata > Mammalia > Chiroptera > Pteropodidae > Eonycteris > Eonycteris spelaea. The sequence goes on along the minus strand of PUFA01000113.1, from coordinate 832,621 downwards.
TGTCCAGAGGTCTGAACAAAGACTAGGTGGAATAGAAAGGTGACTAGAAATGAAGACAAGAGTCAGTGCTGCCAGGGCTCGAATCCAACACTATAGACCAAACAGGCCCTTTAGCTGAGAACTTCAGGTAGTGGGGGGAATAATGTAGAATAACATGAGTAACCAAGAAAAAACAAAGCATAGTCTATTGTTACTCAAAATGTAGTCCATGGGCAAATGGTTTTTGGCAAATTGTTTATTATTAGTACATGACACAATAAGGACAGAAGTTGAGGGTAACCATTTATACACTTTTATTGCAATATGAGAGGGTAATTTAAATATTAAAGTTACAGGTCTTTTTATCATTTACTTTCTCAATAGAGAACTTCCTTTAGTCATTACTTAAAAGTAGATTTGTTGGGAACAGATTTTCTTAGCTTTCTTTCATCCAATTTTTTTTTCATTTCTACGTCATTCATGAAGGCTGTTTTTACCTGATGTAGTATTTATATTTGACTATTCTTTGCTTTTAGTACTTGAAAAGTATTCACCCTCTACTTTCTGGCCTTATGATTTCACATGCGAAAATTATTATTTTTGATTTTGCTTTGGCAAAAAGTAATAAGTGCTTTCTCCCTGAGTGCTTTCAAGATTTTTCTTTTTAATTTTTAGAACTTTACTTATTTTGTCTTGGTATGGATTTCGTTGAGCTTATCCTATTTGAGGTTTTCTACAGTTCCTGAATCTTTCCTAAAATCTTTCTTTCACAAATATGTGAAGTTTTCAGCCATCATTTTTTAAATACTTATTCAGTCCCCCTTTCTTTCTACTCTTCTCTGGATCATTGGAAGCTCATTTTTATTGTACCACAGATCCATATAGTGCTATACTTTCTCTGGTCTATTTTTTCCCATTCAGATCAGGTGTTTTTATTCACCTTTCTTCAAGTTCATTGATTCTATCCTGTCATTTCATCCTACTATTGAGCCCATCTGGCAAGTTTGTTTCAGTTTTTAACTTCACTGACTGTATTTTTCAGTTCTACAATTTTCATGGGTTATTTTTACAACTTTATTTGCTGATATTTTCCTTTTTTTTCATTTTGTGTCAAGAAAATTAATGATTGCTTGAGGAAGCATTTGTTTGATGATGACTTTAAAATTCTTGTCATGATTTCAATATCTTATTTGTTTTGGTGTTGGCATATGTTGGTGTTTTCTCGTTTGAAGTTGTGATTTTTCCTGTGTGCTATGACAAGTGGTTTTTTATTATATCATAGACATTTAGGATTATATAGTATGAGAATCTGGAACACAGTTAATATTTTTTTGAAGGAAGTTTTCCTGTTTAGGTGTCATTGCAACAACATGTGAGTATGTTCAGAGTCCTGCTGGCACTACTGACACAACTCTGGCAGAAATGGAGTGCTGACTCACACTGCCTCCTTGCAGATGAGTGAGATGGACATTCAGTTCTAGCAACTTCCCTGTTGTCTTCTCCTAGGGACAGGTGACACTGACTTGTGTGACTCCTGGCTTCCAAGTAAGTTCAGCTCCTTGTTGGGCTCCAGTAGTTCTCCAGTGATTCTGGGTTGGAGCTTGTGTAGAATCCGGTTCTGAATCTCTGGAAGTGATAAGGAACCCAGGACTCAGCGCTATGTTGTTTCTCAGGTCCTAAGTAGGCATCTGCTTTCAGCATCCTCCTTCAGATCATCCTATGCTTGTTTGTTGTGTTACATCTAGGTTTCTCTTTAATAAAATGGAGAGCCCTGAAGAATGGTTTCTGCATCATCTTCAATGGAACCAGAAGTCTGTGTCTTAAGACACTGAAAGATATTTATGTATTATCTTACTTATTTGTATAGAAAGATGTCCTAATACAAGTTAGCTTGATATATCTAATGTAAGAAGCCTCCATATTATTCTGAGCAGCAAAGGTTGGGTAGAAAGGAATATGTCCAACATGAGTAAAGTCCTCTAGGAATGAAGCGCAATTGACTTTTAAACAATGTGAAAGTTAGAGCCCAGAACCCTTGCACTGTAGAAAATCTATGTACAACTTTGACTCCCCAAAATACTAATAGCCTACTGTTGACCACGTCTTACTAATCACATAAACTGTCAATTAACAAATATTTTGTTCTAGTTTATATACTATATGATTAAAATAAAATAAGGTAGCGGAGGACCTAAATACCCCATTTTCAGATACAGACAGATCATCCAAACAGAAAATCAATAAGGAAATAACATCCTTAAATGACACGTTAGTCCAACTGCACATAATTGACATTTACAGAGCCTTCCATCCCAAACAGCTGCTTATACATTCTTCTCTAGTGCATATGTCAGTATGTCAAGAATCAACATACTGAGATACAGAGATAACCTCAATAAATATAGAGGGTTGAAACATACCAATCAATTCTCTGATCATAATGCTTTGAAACTAGAGATCAATGCAAAAGAATCAGAAGAACCACAAATACATGGAGCTTAAACAATATCCTACTGAAGAATAACTGGGTCAGAGAAGAAATAGAAAAGAGATCAAGAGATACACAGAAATGAAGATAATGAGAGTACAACATATCAAAACTTTTGGGGCATGGCAAAAGCGGTCATGAGAGGAAAGTTCTTATCATAACAGGCCTACTTCCAAAAACGAGACGAACCCAAATAAATAACCTAACGCTTCATCTTAAAAAACTAGAAAAGGAAAAACAAATGAAGCCTAAAGTCAGCAGAAGGAAAGAAATAATCAAAATTAGAGCAGAAATAAATAAAATTGAAAACAAAAACAGAAAAAATAAATACAACAAGAGCTGGTTCTTTGAGAAGGTTAATAAAATTGACAAACCCCTGGCTAGACTCACTAAAGAAAAAAAGAGAAAGGACACAAAATAACAAAATCAGGGATGAAAGAGGAGAAATGAATATTGCAGAAATACAAAGGATCATACAAGAATACTATGAAAAAATATATAACACAAATTTAATAACCTAGGAAATGGACCAGTACTTAGAAAAATACAACCTTCCTAGACTGAATCAAGAAGAACTGGAAAATCTAAATAGACTGATCAGCAGTATGGAAATTGAAACAATCATCAAAAACCTACCAAAAAGTAAAAGTCCAGGACCAGATGGCTTCACCAGTGAATTCTACCAAACATTCAAAGAAGATTTAATACCTTCTCCTCAAACTCTTCCAAAAATCAAAGAGGAGGCAATACTTCCCAACTCATTTATGAGGCCAATATTACTCTGATACCAAAACCTGGTAAAGATAACACAAAAAAGAAAACTACAGACCAATATCTCTCATGAACACAGATGCAAAAATCCTAAATAAGATACTAGTGAAATGAATACAGCAACATATTAAAAAGATTATACACCACGATCAAGTGGGCTTCATCCAGGGCACAGGGATGGTTCAACATACGCAAATCGATTAATGTGATATACCACATAAACAAATTAAAAAATAAGAATCATATGATCATATCAATAGATGCAAAAAAGCCTTTGACAAGATACAGCATCCATTTATGATCAAAACACTTCAAAAATTGGTATAGAAGGAAAGTACCTTAACATAATAAAGGCCATCTATGACAAACCCTCAGCCAACATTATACTTAATGGTGAAAAACAAAAAACCTTCCCTCTAAGATCAGAACAAGGCAAGGCTGTCCACTATCACCACTGTTATTCAATATAACATTGGAGGTCCTAGCAAGTGCAATCAGGCAAGAGAAAGATATAAAAGGCATCCAAATAGGAAATGAAGAAGTCAAACTGTCACTATTTGCAGATGACATGATTCTCTATATAGAAAACCCTAAAGACTCCACAAGAACACTACTAGAAACAATAAGCAAATACAGTAAAGTCTCTGGATACAAAATCAACATTCAAAAATCCATAGTGTTCCTATACTCTAATAATGAAGTGTCAGAAAAAGAAGTGGAAAAAATAATTCCTTTTGCAATTGCAACAAAAAGAATAAAATACCTAGGAATAAATTTAACAAAACATGTGAAGGACCATATAATGAAAACTACAAGACCTATTAAAAGAAATGAAGAAGATACAAAGAAATGGAAAGATATTCCATGTTCTTGGATTGGAAGAATCACATAGTTAAAATGACCATTACCTAAAGCATTATACAGATTTAATGCAATCCCATCAAAATCCCATCAGCTTTTTTTTAAAGAAATAGAACAAAAAATCATCAGATTTGTATGGAAGCACAAAAGACCCTGAATTGCCAAAGCCATCCTGAGAAAAAAGAACGAGCTGGAGGCATCACCTGACTTCAAATTATACTACAAAGCAACAGTAATCAAAACGGCATGGTATTGGAAAAACAATGGACCAGTGGAACAGTAGAACAGAATGAGAGTCCAGAAGTAAACCCATATTTATATGGCAAATAATTTTGACAAAAAAGCCAAAAACATACAGTGGAGAAAGGAAAGCCTCTTCAATAAATGGTGCTGGGAAAACTGGAAAGCCACCTGCAAAAGAATGAAACTAGACTGTTGTCTATCACCACACACCAAAATTAACTCAAAATGGATTAAACCTGAATATAAGACCTGAAACAATAAAATGCATAGAAGAAAACATAGGAACTAAACTCAAGGACCTTGGACTTAAAGAGGATTTTATGAATTTGACCTCAAAGCAAGGGAAGTAAAAGCAAAAATAAATGAATGGGACTATATCAAACTAAAAAGCTTCTGCTCAGCAAAAAAACCATCAACAAGGTAAAGAGACACCATCTGAATGGGAAAATATATTTGCAAGCAATGCCTCCAATAAGGGCCTAATATCCAAAATATACAAAGAACTCATATGACTCAAAAAAAAAAAAAAAAACAAACTAGCAAATCAAAAAATGGGCAGAGGACCTAAACAGACACTTCTCCCTAAAGGACATACAAATGACCAAGAAATATATGAAAAGATGCTTAACATCACTAGGTATTAGGGAAATACAAATAAAAGCCACAATGAGATAAGTAATAACAAATTGGAGAGGATATGGAGAAAAAAGAACCCTCATACATTGCTGGTGGGACTGCAGATTGCTACAGCCACTGTGGAAAACAGTATGGAGGTTCCTCAAAAAACTATGATGAATTGATCGACCATATGATCCAGTAATCCCTCTGCTGGGTATTTAACTCCAAAGACTTGAAAACTCATATCCAAAAAGATAATTGCACACCAATGTTCATAGCAGCATTATTCACAGTGGCCAGGACATGGAAGCAAACCAGAGTGTTCTATGATAGATTACTGGCTAAAGAAGCTATCGTGTGTGTGTGTGTGTGTGTGTGTGTGTGTGTGTGTGTGTGTGTTGTGTGTGTGTGTGTGTACACACACACACAATGTGTATATATATACACAATGGAATATTAGTCATAAAAAGAGATGAAATACTGCCATTTGCAACAACATAGATGGACCTTGAAGAAAATCATGCTAAGCGAAATAAGCCAGAAAACAAAGTTGAAAATCAGATGATATCACTTATATGTGGGATATAAACCTAAAAGTAACAAATGAATGGACAAATAGAGCCTTTTGGACATGGACTATAGACTAGTGTTTACCAGAGCGTAAGGGGTGTTGGAGGGGAGAGGTAGATGGGGTAAAGGGTGTCAAATATGTGATGACAGAAATTTAACTATGGGAAGTGAACATTCAGTGTAAAATATATATATGTCTCACTGTTAAAGTATACAGATGAATCTTAATGTCACCATAAAAATAATTTAATTAATTTTAAAATCTTAGAGAAATAGACTATCATTTTTACATTCTAGACATTACCCTATTTACTACAGTATCAGATCACACTTGATCTACATAAGTGGCATATAAGAATCTCCAAGAGAGATTTATGAATACAGTCATCTCCATCCATACTTGCCATAAGCTCTGAGCAAGCCTATATAAGGAGAGAAATCTCCAGGTTATCAGAGCATGTATAGTTTGCTCAATCTTTCTCATATTGTTGGAAACTTCTGACTTTTAAGGTATTCTTTCTTTTGTGTGTATATTAATGGCAAATTGTTATATATTTTTGTACTATATCTAGTACAGTACTGACAGGAGATTATGTCAATATGGCATTGTTTCCATTCTTCCCAGTGACCCTAACAGTATGTCAATATGGCATTGTTTCCATTCTTCCCAGTGACCCTAACAGGCACTTGAGAACAAGATGCCTAGAACAACTTTTAGCCCTTCTGTTTATTTCTCCCAAGCTCTTTACTCACCTGGCTTTTGCTTGTAATTTGCCATCCTTTTCTCTCTTTTCAGTTCTTTAAAGATTTCCCTATATAATTTACTGAGTTCCATCTCTGTCTGGAATAGGAAATTGACAAAATTCTTAATTTTCAGTTTAGAATATTTATTGTAGATATAGAATATTTATTGTAGAGAGAAAAAAACCCTAAAATTCCCACCTTCTACAAAAGGCAAATCACTTTCAAGTTATTTAAATTTATGAAGTATTAATAAGCTGTAAAAAATTGGGGTCTGATGGTAGCTTTCTGATGTCTGTAATTTAACTCAGGTAAGTTGTATAGAAGGAAAATATGATGTGGGAAAATATATTGTCGGTTTTGTTTTGAAAATCTACATTTAATACTTGGAGGACATTCTGGCACTGGAAATGTTCCTGAGGAAATTGCAGATCCTTTTTTTTTGAGACAGGAACTGGAGAGTCATCCTTGGTTAAGTGGTAGCTGAAGCAACAAAAATGGAGAAAAAAATGTTTCCTTTAGAAATAGATAGACTAGAAAACATTCAGAGGATTGAGTGTGGAGTGGTCTCAAAGATAAGCCATATGGATGCTGGTTGAGGATTACCTGAGTAAATGACTTTCCTACCCGAGGGTCTTTGTGTTAGCTCTCTACTCTGACCTTCATGTGCTTAATGGCTGCTGATTGCTGTTCTGTTCTTCATTTAAATAAATATGTCACCTCTTCACAGAGGGTGCCTCTGACTCCACAAACTAAAAATAGTCATTTACTCTCACATCACAGAGATCTTATGTGTCTGGTTCATGTTGTATTTCCCATGTAGGAGAACCCTGGCATATCATACACATTTAGTCAATATGTATCAAATAAATTCATGACTTCTGTATCATTTAACTTTCTATAGCTCACTTATATCTTTTATGAATTCAGAATGAAAATTCCTAATATACAACTCATAAACTTTGTATGAGACGGCTCTGTCTAACCCCAACATATGTCAAGAACATTATAGATATTACTTAGGTGCTAATTACCTGGCCTAACTCCTCTTGTGTTCTTGGCACATGACTATAGTGCAAATAGAAAACAGCAGCTCTTCGACTAACAATATGTTTGTTTTCTTTTTGTCTTCTTATGTCTTTAATCTTTGTGCATCGTACAGAAAAATTTCCATCTAGTGTTTTTCTCTTTTTCTAGCATACTCTTTCCTTTTCCATCACAGATTCCTTACTATTTTTCTGTCCCTTCACCTTTAACAGTGACCGTGTTAAGATTAAAATTCTATGCAGTGTCTTCATATGACTTTTCTGCCCTCACTTCTACACAACTGGTTTAATGAATAATCAGAATAGAAATAATATTTACCGAATCAACCTGAGGAATGTGGGTTGATCTACTCAGTTCTGGACTTCAATGCAAACCACATAACAAGTATAACTGCTAGAAAATGTCCTGAAGGTTTTGAAAAACAAAAAAAAAAAACCCACGGTGGATTAGAAATCATGACCAGAATATGCCATTCTAAAATGAGACAGTAACTTCTTATGTTACACATCTGGAAAAGAACATCAAAAGAAGTTCTCAAGAACCTAAAAATTATTGATTATATTAACACCTAATGATATTGTCTATCTCAAGCTTACAGTTGTTACTATGGCTAGGAACCCAGCAGAAAGTACGACGCATTAAATTCATTTATGGAGTCTAGTCATTGTGACAATTATCACCTTTGGAGCCACTTCAGGGTGGTGCACTGAGAAAAGAAGAATTGCACTGAAAAAGTCAAAGTTCTTTTCGGAAAATTTCACTGATCTTCCTAAAATTTTAAAAATATTCATTTTAAATGATTAAATTATTTAATCATTCAATCAATAGCATATTAAGCACTTCTGAGTACCCCAGTACCATTAGATTTCAAAAAGTATTTGAAATACGTAGCATTGCAAAATCCAGTGGGTCAGAACAAAGCAATTTTATTCATATTTTCCTGCTTATGTGAAGATCCTCATTAGAAAAGAAAAGAGTTAAGAATTCTCTTGTGAGTATAATCCAAGATGATATTTATGCCCACTCTATGTCATTTATATAGATTCTCATACCACAATCATTCTCATTACTCTGACTCCTGAACTTGACTTCAGTCAGGTGCATTTGCTTTCCCATAAGAGTTGCTTTAAACTTACCCAGGTTCCTTGATTAAAGTCTAGGTGACCTCAGTGCATAATGATGTTTTTATAATCGTATCAGTCTTATTCTCGAGAACCCCTGCACCATTGAAAGAAAGTTCCTGCAGGCATCAGGCAGATGGGCAATCATACCACCAGTGAGCACAATCCTTCTGTGGGGTTGTTCCTGTTTCTCAGAATGCAGAGTCTCCTTTTTGTAAAGTGACCATGCTAGTTGCAAATTTGTCTGTAATGGTGGGCAACGAGCTCAATCACGACCTTTATACCGCATGTACTTTTTCCTCTCTAGCCTGTCCTTTTTCAGAAAACTTGTACCACTGAATATTAGCGGACTTGCTATCAGACAGCAAGACCATTTTTTCTTCCTGAGTGAGCCGCACAGATGTTTTTCTTCTTTGGCTTGGCAGGTGATAACTGCTTCATCATGGCTGCCATGTCCTATGACCAGTACGCTGCCATTCACAAGCCACTGCACTAAACCATGCTCATGACTCACAGACTCTGCTTTTAGCTCAGGAGGACCACTGGGCAGCTGGGTTCCTGGATTCTCTGTGCATCATCCTCATTGTATTCAAATTGTTTTCTGTGGTTTCAACAGCATCTATTGCTTCTTCTTTGACATCTCCCCTGGCGGTCTGCCTTGCTTGTGATCATTCTTTCCATCATCTAATGGTTTTTTTCTTTTTTTCAATCTCTGCCTTTCTGTTGGTGGGCAATTTTGTCTTCAGTATGATTTTCCTCTGTCTTCCCAATTTCTTATTTCATCCATGGTTATAAGGATTACCCTCTGCAAAGGGGTGGGGTAAAGGCCTCCTCAGCTTGCTCTGCTCATCTCAGTATAGCGGTGCATACACTATTGATTTGCTGTCTCTGGTTTTTTTGAGCCCAGCAACAGTGACTCTTCCCTTAAAGATATGCTAGGCTGTGCCATATGTAGTGCTGACAACCTCTGCTAAGCCCATAGTTTACAGTCTAAGACACAACGAAATGCAGATACTCCTAAGGATGGTACTAGACAATGCAGGATTATCTTCCGGGTGCTAATAAAGGAAACCTTGAACATTAAAAATTACGATTGTTGATATATTAAAATGGATAAAGTAGAGAACTTCCAAAAAAATCATCACTTTGGGTACGAAGCAATTAAAGTATTAACTAATCACATGATATATCCTGACATCATCATCACCATTTTTTTCTAGTACAAAAAGGTAACCATTTAAAATATTTTTTAAACATATGTGTTGTGTGTATGCAATGGTATATGCTGTATATACAAACATGCATGCAGCAAACGAATCGAAAACATGTTTTCAAATAGTATTTTCATGATAGTAGTGACACAATTCTTTCTGTTTATGGATTTAATTTTAGTATCTGTTCTAAAAACTACTTAGCCCTAAATCTGGACTATTTCTTATTTTCTCCTACAGATTCATAGTTTAACATTCTACCTTTTACATTTAAATCCATGATGAATTTTAACTAAATTCTCATATAAGATGTGAGGTTTAGATCAGTGGCCAGGATTCAAAGCCAGCAGAGTCACTTGGTTCATGCTGCAGCAAAAGCTTCATTCAGCTATTGTTCATTTATTTATTAATTGTTTCTTTTATTCATTTCAGCTAAGCATTTTATTCTTACTATGTTTTCAGGACCTGAATGAAAATAAATGCATGGAGAAAAAGGAAACACATCGTAGTTATCTAAATGAAGCTTCCATTCATTGTGGGGTAAATACTGAATCTTTAACTGTTAAGCCCAGAGTATTTTTGAAGAAAATATGCAGGGTTCTTACAGAGGGATAACAGTTGTACTTAATTTTGTCTGCAGCCTCAATAAGACTTTCCAGGGGATAAAAAAACAGCATTTAGATTTGTATGTATAGCGTAAGTAAGGCAATTACCCAGGTAAGGAGAAATATGCATTTCAGGAAGAGCTTCCTACATTTAAGAATGTCCTGATGTTGGTAAAGTATGATGAATATATTTAATTGATTTAAGAGAAGACCAAATGACTTATTCCTAGAGTTTGTACGTTTAGAAGGAAAACTGGTGAGAGGCAAAAAAAAAAGAAAGAAAAAAAAAGAAAAAATAGGGCCCCATGTTCAAGACTTTCTAAGCTATGTTAAGAATTCTTTATTCTAAAATAGTTGGAGGGATATCAATGAAGGAACTAATGTATAGATTATGGTTTTGGTCGATGTATGGATAATGATTGGAACAGAGTACAAAAGAGAAGAAAAGTGTAATTAGGGTTGTATTAGGATTCTCCAGTGAAACAGAATGAATAGGAGAGAGAGAATGAGAAAGTGAGAGGGAAAGAGAGGGAAAGAGGGAGAGGAGTGATTGATTGATTTTAGGGAACTGCTTAGACAGTTGTGGGAGCTAGTAGTTCCAAAATCCAAAGGCAGTTCAGCAAACATGCGGTAGTCGTCAGTGTTTAGAGGTAAATTCAGCTTCAAAGGGGAACACAATCTTGTTCTCTCAAGCTTGCTCAACAGGATATGAACCTGACCATGAACCAGTCACTCAAGAGCTTGTTTTCTCAGTCTCTGAGGATATCAGAAACCCTCAAAGAAGTCACTGTTTGACCTGACAGAAGAATTCACAGTCAAGGGCATCTCATCCTGTTCTTAAAATGGTCTCCTATAGTTAGACTGGAGCCAGAGATCAGGAGCACAGCTCAGAATTTATAGGTCTACAAGTCCCAACCCCAGCAGATATCCTTCCTGCAAGAAGAATGTCTTCAGTAATTTTACTGTCTGGTTCTTAGGGGTCACTTCTGCTCAGGATATATTTGTTGTAACTACAATTAGATGCTCATTTTAGGATAAGTTGCCTGTTTGAAAGAAGCTGCAGTATTAAGTTTGGAGGTACAATAACCTTATGATAGAGAAGAACTTTTGAAAAAAATTAAAATTTTAAGTGAATTATCAGCAATTAAGTATTTTTTATGTTAAGTAATGTTGTTTCTAATTATAAATTTTAGGTTAGTTTTATTAGAGTTAACTGACAACTGCCTCTGATTAACTATTGGAATATCAGAAAATTCACCCTCTACCGCTGCTTAAAAGCTCAACTCTGGCTAATTATTGATATATTTTGACCACAGCCAACTTTCTCTTATTATTATATTCATGGTATAGTATCATAACAGGTTTTAGTAAGAAAATACTTTTTTGCCAAGCACTCTCTTCAGAGCCCCCTTAATCTCATTGTTCCTGAGGCTGTAGATGATGGGGTTCAGCATGGGAATCACCACCATGTAGAACACAGACACAACCTTGTTCTGGTCAGTTTGAGTAGCTGGACTTGGGCATCATATAAATGAGTGTGATGGTCCCATATAACAGAGTGACTACAGTGAGGTGGCAGTGCAGGTGGAGAAGGCCTTGTGACGCCCCTCATTGGAACGCATCTTCAGGATTGTGATGAGGGATGTGAGTATAGTAGAGGTTGGCTATGGACGATTAATCATCTGTGTTACCTACAATGATGGAGCAGCCACAATCGAGGAGATAACTGTGGAGATCGGTTATATCAGAACAGAGACAGTTCAACTAAAGGAGCAAAATCACAGAAGAAGTGATTGACTCGATTTGGTCCACAAAAGATTAAAAAATAGAAGGAAATAGTAAAAGAGGAAGCATTAATAAAACCACCTACATAAGCCACTATGAGGAACTGAACACACACTCGTGTGGACATTTGGTGGAATAAAGCAGTGGGTTGCAAATTGCCACAAAGCGATCGTATGCCATGACAGCCAGCAGGAAGCAGTCAATTGCCCCAAAGAAAGTAGCTGAACCCAGCTGGATGCCACATCCATGATAGGAGATTGTATTGCTCTCCACCAGGAAATTTATAAGCATATTGGGTGTGACAGAAGTTGAAAGGCATATGTCTACAAAAGCCAAGTGGTTCAGAAAGAAATACATAGGATGATGGAGCTGAGAAGAGATTCTGATAAGAATGATTGTGCTGAGATTGCCAGATATGGTCACCAGGTAGATACATAGGATGATCATAAAGAGTATGACTTGAAGGATTAGGTTGTCAGTTAAGCCAAGCAAAGTGAAACCTTTTACTGCTGTGTGGTTCCCATCCCTTGGGGAATCCATGAGGTAGCTGCTACCAGAGAACCTGTGGTGAAATATTACATTAAAGAAAGCTGTAAATTCAATGGTTTCATTTTTATTAATACACATATAAGTTATTATAAACAAAATAATTATTCAAGCTAAGTCAAAAAAATTTTTCCACTTTAGAGCCCAGTGTTTATTATTTATGGATAATGACTCATATATTTTTAAAATTATTTTTAGCAGAAGCACTAGAGGACATACTTCAAATAATGTAGATCTTTTTCTCTTTATATTATCGATTTATAAAATGTGCCTAAAGTGGCTTTAAACCTAAACATTAAAAGCATATGATTTATGAGAATACCAAATTGAAACGGTCACTGTAACAGAAAAGATAAATGTATAAATTTTGCATAATATAATACATACCTGAGTAATAGCTAATAATTATTGAAAATTTACTAAATGGTAAGCACAGGGTTAAGAAGTTTAGACATATAGTTCTGTATTAATATCCATGAAATAATATTGAGGATTTCAGATAAAGAAACTGATTTGATATTGTTAAGTAATTTACCTAAATTTACATAGCAAGTGGTACAATCAAATTGTGAATCTCAGGAAGTTAAATTCCATTTCACTTTTTTAAAGTTACTACACTATAAATGAAATTAAATAATACTCTTGATGAAGTTGAGTCTCTCAGAAATGGGTGGATAAAATACCTACTGTATAAAAGAAGCGCCTAGTTAATTAGAAAGTTTATAATTTCCATCAGTAAACAAGATCTTTTTTTAAAGAAGAAATATAATTTTCTTAATAGGATAAAGAAGAAATAGGAATTTCAAACTGAGATCCTGAATAGATACCTATTGAAAATTTACTATGTATATTTGACATTTACAATTAAAATACTGTTTTATCAAATAGTCTGATCTGTAAACCTAAATGCTATAAAACATGCTATGTTTAATACCTAGAACATTATTATAGTTATGCAAGCCATTCAAATCATTTGCTAATGTAACAATATTTTATAATTGTAGTGTTATAGAATGAACAAATTTTAGTTTCTACATAAAGTACAGCTAAATAAATACAGCCTTAACATGTTCAGAAGTTTACCCAGCTCATGGCCAGGTTGAATCTCATCTCCGAGATTCCTGGCTGCACAGTCTTGACTTTGTCAAAAGTTTCTGGTTGCCTGAAAGCTCAGCATTCAAAATAATATGTAAAAATAAATCCCCAAAGCATCACAAAGCTAGTGAATTTATTAGCATTATGGTTGAGTAGCTAGTTTCGATAGCCTGAAAGACTATGTGAGTTTCTGGTTTTATGGGTGGTTAAATAAAGAAGCTCAAAACCTTGAATTATGCCTGTTTATCCTACTAAATAGACTGCAGAAACTTAGATTAATTCCGCTGAGATTACTTGCTTTCTGACTGTTGGATTCTATTGTCGTTTCTCTTCTGTGGCTTATGAGTACACTACAGTTTTAAAGAATACAGTGTTTTCAAATAGTAAGAAATCAGCACATCAGATTACTCACAAAAGCCAAAATCTTACCCCTTGAAAATAAGAATTCATTCTTCTTACAGCAATAAATTCAAAGTCATTGTTGTTATATAGTTTCCATGCTGTCTTTCATTGTTGTTTACTTTTGGGGATAAATCTCTGAAGAGTCTAGAGAGTCAAATGTGAATTCACAAGCACCAGGGGTCATTATCACATTCTCAGGTAAGTATTTAGCAGTTCACTTCACACAAACACAACAAATCTTTCAGGGTTCTGTCAATTTTGATCTCATTTTTTCCTTAATATCTAGATTTTGATGCCTTTCAACAGTTATCAGAAGTATAAATAGTAACTTATTTATAGATAAATATTAGTTCTAAGTTTACTTTGAAATTACAGTTTAATACTAAATTTCAACTATAAAATGGTAACCTTAGCTTTAGTTAATGTGTTCATTTTATAAGTATTTATAGTGATTTATGTCAAACATTCCTTTCAATGATTTAAGGTACATGGGGTAGAATGTCATGTAAAGTTAAATTTTATTTTATTTATTTCTTATTAAAAATTATTGGGTGTCACTAACGAAATCACATAAGTTTCAAGTGTATCATTCAACAGTAAGTCAAATATATTGCATTGTGTATTCACCACCCCAAATTAGATTTCCTTCTGTTACCAAATATTTGACATCTTTTACCCCATCTAACTCTCCCTTCCCCTCTTCCCTCTGGTAACCACTAATCCATTATCCATGTCCATGAGTCTCTGTTAGTTAGTCATGTTTGTTTGTTGCTTTCAGTTTTATATCCCACATGTGAGTGACATCATGTGGTTTTTAGCTTTTTGTCTGACTTATTTTGCTTAGCATGATTATCTCAAGATCCATCCATTTTATCGCAAATGGCAGTATTACATTTTCTACGGCTAATATTCCATTGTACATATGTACCACATCTTCATTACCAATAATCTATCATAAGATATTTCAGTTGCTTCCATGTCCTGGACACTGTGAATAATGCTGCTATGAACCTTGGGGTGCATAAACCTTTGTGAATAAATGCTTTCAGGTGTTTTGGGTAAATACCCAAAAGAGGAATTCCTAGATCATATGGTAATTCAAGTCTTAGTTTTTTGAGGAACCTTCATACTGTTTTCCATAGTAGCTGTGCCAATTTGCATTCCTACCAGCAGTGTATGAGGGTTCCTTTTTCCACCACAAACTTTGTCCTGTTGTTGATAGCCATTCTCACAGGTATGGTCAAATTGTTACTCTTGGCAGATAAGGTGATTACTTTATAGTGGAAACCCTAAGGACTCCACTAAAACCCCATTAGAAACAAACAAATACAGTAAAATTTCAGGATCCAAAATCAGTGCTCAAAAATCCATATGTTCCTATACATGATTTTTCAGAAAAGAAATGAAAAAAACCAAACACTTGTTTGTGCAATTGCTACAAAAGAATGAAATACTGAGGAATAAACTTAAAGCATGTGAAGAACCTATATACTGAAAACTATAAGACCCTACATAAAGAAATTGAAGAAGATACAAAGAAATGGAAAGATATTCCGTGTTCTTGGATTGGAAGAATCAACACAGTTAAAGTGACCTTATTACTTAAAGCATATAAATATTGATATCCTTGAAAAATCCCAATGGCATTTTTTAAAGATATAGAACAAAAAAAATCATCACATTTGTATGAAAGCACAAAAAGATCACAAATAGCCAAAGCAATTCTGAAGGAGAAAAACAGACCAGAGGTATCACTCTCCCTGACTTCAAATTATACCATACAGTTGAATTTTAAATAACACAATTATTTAAACATGTGTTTGCTCTTGTTTTCTAGCAGAAAGTATAAAACTAATATCACTCAATTTGTAGATAGAGAATTGTGAAGTATAAGAGGTCTGAATGACTTCCAGATCAGAGTTAGTCTACAGGCCTCAAAGGGATGACTATAATTAGTGGCTTATTTGACTAGATAAATGATGGTGGAAACACCTACTTTCAACCCGAAGACACAAGCTAATCCTCTTGTTAATTCTAATTTTATAAAGTCCTGTCTCACCTTGCTGATGGGCCCCTTGATAGATATTCCACTAATAATAGTAACCAACTTGCCTTCAGACTTTCCTCTTTGCCAAGTACTGTACTTAACGCATTTACATATATTTTCTCATTTAATCACTACAATACTTTGGTGAGCGAAGTACTGCAATTATCCTAATTTACAGAAAGTGGACCGAGGCTTATTCTACTTGTTCAATGTAATCAACTGGTATAATTCAATCCTGGTTTAAAATTCAGTTCAGACTGAGTGCTAGAATGTGTATACTAACTACTACTGTCTTCTAGTCAACTTTAAGACTAAGTGCCTAAGTGATCACCACTGGTTCCCTCCCGACTAGTCCCTGATTTACTGTCTTTTCTCCCCACCTCTACACTCTGCTTAATTCCCTAAAATTGGCTAGACCTACATTGTGGTCCTGAGCACCAGGTCAGTACTCAGGATCCTAACTTACACCCATGTGCCCACCAATGACCAGCTCCTGTTGATCGTATCTCCTGATTTACATCATGTGTCCACTTCTCTCCACTCAACACTGAAATTGCTGTCTACTTGATTTTCCTGTATGCACACCTGACCTCCCCCAAAACAGCCAAAGTGAGTTATTCATTACAATAACTTAATATTACTCATTTTAAATGCTATAAGTTACATACACTTGGGTAAAAGTTCTCGGAAGAGATAACATTTGTCCATTTTCCTTTCCTTTGCAAATCCGAAGTACAACTCTCCACAGGTAACAGCTTTTGACTCTAAACTATTTCGTGATTGAGATTTCTCAGTATTTGTAACTAATATGTTTTAGTAAAGAAAAGTTATAATTTCTGTCTGTGTTCCTGCTAGTTTCCCTATTTATTTAATTTCAACATAATTGATACAAGGAGAAAATCAGTGGATTTCACACTGTGAGAAGATCATTATGCATATTATTTGTAGAGTTTATATAACATGGCCAGAACAAAATAATAGGTTAAATGTCAAAATAAAATTTTTAATTCAATATTCCATTGCAAAGATGAAATAAAAAGTAATTTCTCACAGCTAACATGTAAAGGAATGTTTGGGTACCAAGCTTTAAAAGATATATAGCAATAAACAAGTAGAGTTAAAGTGGAATCTTATGACAAGGTTCTTACAAATAAGTTACTCAACTTTATTTTAGCTAAGTAGAGAATGAAAATAAATCTTATCCCTTGAAAAACCATCTTTTTAGTTTAATTTTGAACATTTTATTCATATCTATATAACAGATTAAAAATAGCTCAGTTTGTTGTCATCTTAAATTCTACCTTACCTAAAAAATCAGTTGATCATTTATGTTTTCAGCTATTACAGTAAGTCCTCTGATTATAACTTTAATTTTAGTCTAGACTCAATTAAATAACTTGGAGTTAAAATTTGTGTTTCTAAAGCTTATAAGTTTTAATTGTTCCCCAATTTTATATATTCATCTGTTTATATTCTGCACACCTCCTCATTCACATCAATACACACAAAAATACACACATACACAAATAATTCCACATCTTCCATCCTTTGAATATAATTGTTAAACTTTGGAACTTTATGTAATATGGATTTCACATTTATTTTAAGTGTAGAAAATATCTTATAATCCCTATTTCATAAGGAACAAGATATCTGCATACCTAGTCTTCTCTTTATCTCTCTTAGCAAAATTTGCTTCCTTATTTTAGTCACCTGTACCTTAAGACAGTGTTCTGTAATTAGAATGATTTATAAATTTTATGCTGACTACAAAATATTAAAGGTTTGCACTGTTATGACTATGTAAATTATATTCACTGGAGAACCAGGATATTTTTCTTAAATTGCACCTTTATTTGCTTTTCTCTTTTTCCCTGTCCTGCTTGCTTCCCTGCTTCCTTACCAGGTTTTCCTGGGAGCATCTTCTAAATAAATCATTTTAAAACCCATCTCCTCAGGATCTGTTTCTAAGGAAGCTAACCTAAGATTACATTGATAAAGGACACAAAAGTCAGAATTTGCTAAATGTGATTTCAACCACCCCACCCTCCAAAAAAGAGAAACCAAAATTGGTCCAACATTTAAATAATTATGCAATACAGAGAATATTAGGACATTTGTATAGGGGAATGGTAGAAACAATTTGAGAGCTGACTTATTTATGGAATGAATTGTGGGTGTATCATTATTCTTTCCCTCACTATAGGATAAGGTGTGGGCAGGGGTTGCAGCACGATTCTAACATTTACATCACATACCCTTGCCAATTATGATTTTAAAGGCATATATAGTGAGTGGTTATAACTCACAGTGTCACTTTCCTGCTTGCAGATATAACCATTAATGTCTCCACTTAATGTTCCAGTCCAATTCTGAAGCCTAAAACCTTCTGGGAAGTTACTAGAAACCTGATCAGTACACATCTAAGCCCATACCAGACGTGGGGAGTAGTTAAAGCTCCCGGGAAACCCCGAGTCAACGGAGACTGGAATTCAGTGCATAAATATTTTTCCTCCTTCAGGTGAAAAATCTGGAAGGGCTCCTCACATGGAATCAAGCCACTGTTGCTATAGCAGTGACTATTTTGTACCCGTCAGTTTGTATTTCTTAATCCTTCAATTTTTTTTAATATAGACGCTTAACCTTCCTTTCATCTGGCATCCATCAGTTTGTTCTTTGTATCTGTGATTTTTTTTTAATGGTTTATTTGTTCTTTAGATTCTACATGTAAGTGATATCATATGGCATCTGTCTTTTTCTGTCTGACTTTCTTCACTGAACATAACACGCTCTAGGTCCATATGTATTGTTGCAGATGGCAAGATTTCATTCTTGTTCATGTCTGCATAGTATTCCATTGAATGTATGTACCACTTCTTCTTCATCTATTCATCCATTGATGGATATCGAGGTTACCTCCTAATCTTGGCTATTGCAAATAATGCTGCAATGAACATATAGATTCACACATCCTTTCGAAGTAGTGTTTTAGGTGTCTTTGGATAAATACTCAGAAGTGGGATTACTGGGTCTTTCTTTGTCTCTTCTTATACCTTTGTTTTAAACTGTTTGTCTGGTATGAGGACTGCTACGCCATCTTTTTTCATTTCTTTTTCATGGAAATTTGTTTTCCACTCATTTACTTTAAGTCTGTGTATATCTTTCAACCTGAAGTGAATCTCTTGTCAGTAGCATATGCATGGATCTTATTTTCTTATCTATTCAGCCAGGTTGTGTCTTTTGATGGAAGCATTTAATCCATTTAATTTTAAAGTAAGTATTGATAGATACGTAGTTATGGCCACTTTATTATTTATATATTTATTTTTCTTCTTAAGTACATTTGACATTCCTTGTAATATTGATTTGGTATTGATGAACTTTAGCTTTTCTTCTCTTGGGAGCTTATTACCTCTCCTTTAATCGTAAATGATAGCTTTGCCAGCATAAGTAATCTCAGCTATAGTTCCTGCTCTTCATCACTTTGAATATTTTGTGCCAGTCCCTCCTGGTCTGCAAAGTTTCTGTTAAGAAATCAGCTCACAGTCTTATGAGAGCTCCTTTGTACATAACTAACTGCTCTTCTTTGCTGCTTTTAATATTCTCTCTTTGTCTTTAACCTTTGGGATTTTAATTATGATGTGTCTTGGTGTGAGCCTCTCTGGATTTGTTTTTTTGGGGGACCTTCTGCTCTTCATGGACTTGTATGTCTATTTCCTTTGCCAGGTTAGAGAAACTTCCAATCATTATTTCTTCAAAAAGGTTTTGATGAGACTGGAAAAATGGCATAGATGATAGAGGCTTTGTACATCTCCTCTTGCGACCACACCAAAATTGTGATGAAAATACAGAGCAAACAGAAAGCAGCATCACCTGGAACTAGATGAACAGAAGCCCTACAAGTAGGGAGAAAAATAAGAAATCACCCTGCAATGGTAGGAAGTTAGGAAGGGGTAAAGACATGAGGTGGCCCAGTCCTGAGTGGCTGAGTGGGAAAGAGGCTATGGCAGCAACAAGCATTCCTTTTAAAGGAGCCATAACCGTAACCATACTTTCCTGATGACAGACTCACTCTCATTGAGCTCCAGGTTGGCCACCGAGGGGGCACTAGGAAGTTACAGGGGTACACTCAGTTGTTGGAGCAAGGGCCAGAGGAGAGGCTTTCTCCCTGGCAGAAGTGCTGGCAGTAACCATTGTTCCTCTGTTGAGCCCTCCCACTTCCCAGTGTGTGGACACAGGGCTGCCGTAGCTGTGACATCATCAAAATGGATAATAGACGTTGCTCTGCCTAGAGGATTCTCTAAAATTCTACACTTCTCAACTCATGGCCTTATCGAAGCCGCATCCAGTTATGTCCTGTGTGTACTGGGCTCCTTGCTGAATAGTTCCAAGCCCCATATTGGTGGCAGCTGGACTCGGTTTTTGGTATGGCCTCTTGAAGCAACTATAAGCACAGAATCTATGGATTGCTTGCTGAACTTTATCTGGTGGCCCCAGAGGGACACAGGCTGGGGCTAATCTTGGCTTGCAGCTGAACCCATCTCAGGAGTGTGCTACTGGACACCTACTACACAAAGCCACACTTATACGACCGGGAGACACAGGAGTTTTGCTTAGTACATAGAAACAGACAAAGAAGCAGAAACCATATGAGAAACAGAGGAAAGCTCCAAGAATAGTGGAGTCAGACAATCTACCAGACGCTGAGCTCAAAACACTGGTTATAAAGATGCTCAGTGAACTTAAGGGAAGTATAGTGAACTCAGTGAGAACTTTAACAAAGAGATAAAAACCATCAAAATTAAAATAGAAATTTTAA
Organism: Eonycteris spelaea; assembly: GCA_003508835.1. NCBI lineage: Eukaryota > Metazoa > Chordata > Mammalia > Chiroptera > Pteropodidae > Eonycteris > Eonycteris spelaea. The sequence goes on along the minus strand of PUFA01000113.1, from coordinate 811,672 downwards.
TAGGAAACCAGTGAGAAACGAAGAACACAGTATCTGAAATGAAAAATATATTAGAAGGAATCAACAGAGTGGATGAAGCAGAGGATTGAATCACTGACAGAGAGGATGGAGGAGTGGAAGGCAACCAATCAGAATGGGAAGAAATCCAATTATGTGATAATAAGTTAGGAGCATATGGGACAAAGTTAAATGTAAAACAACAATCGTGTCATAGGGGTACCCGAAAGAAAAGAGGGAGAACAAGAAGTTAAAACATATTTGAAGAAATAATGATGGAAAACTTCCCTAATCTGGTGAGGGAAAAAGACAAGTAACTCCAGGAAGATCAGAGAGAACCAAAAAGATGAACCCAAAGATGCCCACACCAAGACACATCATAATTTAAATGCCAGACATTAAATACAAAGAATCTTAAGGACTGAAGTCAGGAGCTCAGTGGAGTGAGAGATGTCCTCAGATCTTTCCCCATGAAATAACAATAATCTGAATATCTAAAACTCAACAAAAAACACCTACAAAAAACCTACACACTAGCATGTCTGAGCGTATGATCTGCACGTAATAGTTACCATAGGTAACAACTGTGGAAGTCAAATGGTAGACGCAGAGAAACAAAAGAGCTGCCTATTGCACACAGAGCTCCTTGCATGAGGACATTAGGGGAGAAGTGCTGTGGGTTCCCTGACAGCCCTCCCTGGGAGAGCTGTGAGCTCCATGCAGTGGCAATGCCCAGGGACCAGGGCAGAAAGCAGAGAAGTGAGCATGGTAGAGAAGCAGGGATGGCATAGAAGCAATAACTGATCATTACCAGCCACATTCGCAAAACATAGCCCGTTCTCCAACTCATGGAGTTCCTACCCCCATATCGTCCAAGATCAAACACTGCAGAGTCTCAGAGAAATCTGGTCAAACATTAACAAAGCTGTTGCTAACACTGACAGGAACTGACTGAGGGTAGCGTGTGTGATTGAATAGTTATATATATCATTATTAAGGCTTTATATAAAGCAGGTATGTAAGAGGCTGAGATGCCACCTACTGGAAACCAAAAGAAAAATGCCATTTCAGCAATAGGCTAAAGAGAGACCTCTATATAATAAATCTTTCTGGAAAAGAAGCAGAATACACACCCATTAATGCCCAGGCAGAGAAATAGTACATTGAACACCATGAATAATCAAGGTGATAAGGCAGTTTAGAAAGAAAGAGAAAAATCTTCAGAAAATAAACTTGAAGACGTAGAAATATGTGACTTAAACGACAGAGAATTCAAGATAATGGTACTTTTGAAAAAAACTCAATCAGATCCAAAATAATTCATATCAATAATTCCAGGAATTTAAAAAACTAGATCAGCAGAATGAGTTCTCTTATCAAGGAGATGGAAATCCTTAAAAGAACCAAATAAGTCTTCTGGAGATGAAAAACACACTAAATGAGATAAAGAATGGAATAGCAAATTTGGGAAAAGAGTCAACTAAATGGAGGAAAGAATCAGTGATATCAAAGACAGAAAACTAGAAACAAATCACAAGGAAAAGAGATAATCCAAAGAATGAAAAATAATGAAAGAGAAATACAAGAACTAGCTGATACCATCAGAAAAAGAAATGTAATAATAATGGGCATTATTGAAGGAGAAGAATAGAGGGATCATAAAGCATTTTCAGACAAATAGCGAATGAGAATATCCCAAATCTAAGGAATGAGCTGGAGCTTGGAATTCAGGAAGGCAACAGAACACCCAATTATCTCAACCCAAAAAGGCCTTCATCAAGACACATTGTATTAAAATTATCAAAAAGCAATGACAAAGACAGAATTCTCAGGGCAGCCAGGGAAAAAAAGATGGTAACCTATTAAGGAAAACCTATTAGAATATCCTCGGTCTTCTCAGCACAAACCTTATGAGCAATAAAGCACTGGAATGAAATATTCAAACCATTAAATGAAAGGAACTACCAACCAAGAATAATGTTTCCAGCTAAGCACTCCTTTAAATATGAAGGAGAAATAAAGACCTTTCCGGACATACAAAAATTGAAGGAATTCTACACTGTAAGGCCTGAACTACAGGAAATACTGAAAGGGGTCAGCTCACCTAAATCAAAATGACAAAAAAAATTAATAATTAGGAGTAAAGTGACTAGAAGGTTGATAAAAGCAGAGTGCAACCCTTACTAAGAACAGGGCATTATAGCTTAAAAATAAGAAGAGATTTGCTATAGAAAGATAGTAATGAATGCTCAGCATACATAGGGACAAATTGAGGTAACAAGGATCGAAAAGGGGAGGATTCAAGATCCAAATTCGCAAAGGGAATGGAGAGAAAGCACGTGCAGAAGAAAATGGATGACTGAATATATGTAACTATCCTTTACATATTCGTAATGATAACCACACACCAAAGATTCAGAACTGAAGTATATAACATAAAACAAGAAGGAACCTGAGACAAAACTCCCTAAGCCAAACAAAATAAGAAAAAACAGAAACACAAAGACAAGGAAGCAGTGAAAACACTGAACTCCAGAAAGCAAAAAATAAAATGGCTATAAGAAGACCTCATATTTCAATAATCACCCTAAATGTAAAAGGACTGAACTCACCCATAAAAGGCACAGAGTTGCAGATGGGATCAAGAAAACAAAACCTAGCCATATGCTGCCTCCAGGAGACATATCTCAGCTCCAAAGGTAAATACAGAAAGGGTGGAAAATGATATTTCAATCAAATGGTATTCAGAGAAAAGCCTTGAGAAACTTCAAAAAATTTAAAATTAAAAAAAAGGAATTGTGCTAAGTGAAATGAGTCAGAGAGAAAAAGTTGATAACCATGTGATATCATTTATACGTTACATAAAACTTAAAAGCAACATACCACTGCATTCTAGTGCTTATCTGTGAGAAATTTTATCTTCATAATAGAATAATTAAAATGTTTTATTTTTGAATATTTAACCTGTTGCTTATGTTGATGTTATTATAATAAATTCAACTATCAATATCCATAATAATTATCTCCCAATTTTAAAAACTACTGGTGTTCTCCTTGTTTCAACTATGTTCATATTAAATAAAAAGGAAAATGAGCAAAAACTTAAGATAGAAACTATAAGTTTTCTTTAGTAAAACATTATTTACAGATACTGAGGAATCTCAATCATGAAACAGTTTAAAGAGTCAAAAGTGGTTATCTAGCCGGATTCATACTTTGGCTTTGTAAAGGGGAAATGCAACATTTTTTTTCTGAGAAATTTTAATCAAGTGAATACAATTATAAAAGTGCTAAAAATGAGAACTATTAAATTATTTTAATAAAGAACTTAGCCTATTCTGTAGAAGGCTAAATGTACATATAGGAAAATCAATTAGACAATTATTTTAGTGTCAAGATGGCAAGAAGTGGACACGTGATGGGCATTAGGAGATAAGATCAACAGGAACTAGTCACACTAGTGGGCACATGAGAGTAGGTTAGGACCCTTAGAACTGACCTGGTGCTCAAGGCCAGAATGTAGGTCTAGCCAGTTTTTGGGAATTAGGCAGTGTTGAGGGTGGAGAGAGAGAAATTGTATGTCAGAAACTAGTTGGGAACCAGTGGTCTTCATTGAGGCATGTAAGTATTGAAATTAACTAGGAGATGGTAGTACTTAGGAGTATACATTCTAACATTTGATCTGACCTGAAGTTTAAAGCTGGATTCAATTATATCAGTTGAATACATTGGACAAATATCTTGAACTAAGCCTCAGTTCATTTGATAAAATTAGCATAATGGGAATACTTATCTCACCAAATTATTATGAGGACTAAATGGAAATACTAAGTTAAAGGTTAAGCGCAGTACTTGGCTAAGAGTAAAGTCTGGATGAAAGATGATTATTATTATTAGTGGACTATTTTTCTTCCTTTTCTTTTCTTTTTGTCTTTTTTTTATTATGTAATTGGGATAACACTGGTTAATACAATAATACAATTTTCATGTGTACATTATAATTTGACATCTATATACTCTCTTGTGTGTTTACCACCCAAAGTTCAGTTTCCCTCAGCTACCATATATTTGAACCCTTGTCTTTGTGTTTCTGTTTTCTTTATTTTGGTTGGCCTTTGTGGATTTTGTCTCAGGTTTTTCTTGCTTTATGTTATATATTTCAGTTCTGAATCTTTGGTATGTGGTTACCATTACAAGTATATAAGGATAGTTATATATAGACAGTCGTCCATTTTCTTCTGCACGTGACTTATCTCCATTCCTGTTTGTGAATTCGGAATTTGGATTCCTCCCACTTTTCAGTCATTGTTATCTCAATTTGTCCCTGTATATGCTGAATGTTCATTCCTATCTTGCTATAGCAATTCTCTTCTTAATGTTTAAGCTTATAATGCCCTGCTCTTAGTAAGGGTTGCACTCCTCTGCTTCTATTTGCCTGATAGTCACCTTACTCATAATTTTTTGTTTGTTTGTTTCTTTTCATTTTGTTTTGCTGACCCCTTTCAGTATTTCCTGTAGTGCGGGCCTTGTGGAGAATCCCTTCAATTTTTGTAAGTCTGGAAAGGTCTTAATTTCTCCTTTGTATCTAAAGGAGAGCTTAGCTAAATGCACTATTCTAGGCTGGTAGTTTCTTTCACTTAATAGTTTAAATATTTGGTTCCATTCCTTTCTGGCTTGTATGGTCTGCACTGAGAAGTCCAAGGATAATCTAATGGGTTTTCCTTAATAGGTTGCCACCTTCTTTTCCCTGGCTGCCCTGAGAATTCTGTCTTTTTTGTTGATTTTTGATAATTTTAATATGATGTGTCTTGGTGAAGGCCTTTTTGGATTGAGATAATTGAGTGTTCTATTGACTGCTCAAATTCCAAGCTCTAGCTCATTCCTTAGATTTGGAAAATTCTTGTCCACTATTTATCTGAAAATGCTTTCTAATCCCTGGCCATTTTCCTCACCTTCAAGAATGTCCATTATTCTATGTTTCCTCTTCTGATGGTATCAGCTAGTTCTTGTATTTCTCTTTCATTATTTTTCATTCTCTTCTTCCTTCTGATTTATGTCTAGATTTCTATCTTTGATATCACTAATTTTTTCCTCTATTTGGTCAACTCTGTTTTCCAAGCTTGCTAATTCATTTTTCAACTTTTGCAGTGTGTTTTTTTATCTCCAGAAGATCTATTCTGTTCTTTCTGAGGGTGTCAATATCCTTGCTAAAGAACGCAATCTGCTCATCTAGTTGTTGTTTTCAATTCTTGATATTGTTGATATGACTTGTTTTGGAACTGAGTTTTTTCAAATGTACTATTCTGAATTCTCTATCATTTAAGTAGCATATTTCTATATCTGTAAGGTTATTTTCTGGAGATGTTTCTCTTTCTTTCTGAGATGTCTTGTTACCTTGGTTGTTTATGGTGTTTAATGAACTATTTTTTCCACCTGGGAATTAATGGAAGTGTACTTTGCTTTTTTTCTAGAAAGATTTACTATATAAAGGCCTCTCTTCAGCCTGCTTTTGGTTTCCAGTAGGTGGTGTCTAAGCCTCTTGGATCCCTGCTTTATATAAAGGCTATAAAATATCTTTTTATGTTCTTATAGATGTTTAATAGTGCTCTCTACTCTCAGTCTCAGTCACTGGCAATGTTAGTGACAGTTTCGGTAGTGATTGCTCAGATATCCCTGGGCTCTGCAGTGATGAGTCTTGGAGTGTCGGTTAGAAGGGCCTTCTGGGTTGGGGTTGGGGGCTGTGGCTCGGCCTTGGTTTTGCAACCGGGACTGGTGAAAATCAACTGTTGTTTCTCTGACGTTCTACTTCTCTGCATTCTTCCCTGATGACTGGTCCCCGCCACTGACAACGTGGAGCTCATAACACTCCCAGGCAGAACTGTTCGGGGAAGTCTCCTACCTTCTCTCTTCCTCCTCCTCCTACAGATAGCTTCAGAGGCTGAGAGAGGCAGGTTCTTTATTTCTCCCAGTCCATGGCCCAACCCCCGGGGTTCCGACCTGTGGTAGCTCTTCCGTGCAAATCAGGTGCTCGGACGTGCTAGTGTGCAATTTGGGTGTTTTTTTTGTTGAATTTTAGATGCTCAGCTTATTGTTGTTTCAAGGGGAGAGATCTGAGGACATCTCTCACTTCATCATGTTTCCTTTCTTGTTTTTTAAGCAACCACTGCTGGTATTTTCAAATATTTGTCAATTCAACATTCGTAAATTCATGAAGTGAACATGTAGAAAACTTGTGCACATGTATTCACATTGCTAGGTGACAAGATTCTTAAATCTAGTTAGAAAGCATCCAGTTGTCCTTAGTACATGTACAAATAAATGAAATGCTAAATAGAGCAAAATCAAAATAGATTAGGGAGAAATAAGTAAATAAAAGTGGAAAGCATGTAGTGTTTCCAATAAAAACAACGGAATTAAAGTATTATCAAATTACCTGAAATGCAGGCATTATCTAGCACTAACAGGATTCATTTAAAAACCTTTTAAAATACATGGATGGTGTGTATGTACATGCATGTATGTGTGTGTGTGTGATACATGACAGTAGTTGGACAAATCTTTGTTTTGGATAACAGTTTTAGTGTCTATTCTCAGAACTTTTTGACTAGCCATATATCCTGAATGTTTCTCTTATGCTTTCCTAAAATTTAATAGTTTATAGTTCTACATTTTGTATTTAATTTCATGATTTATCTGAGTAAATTTTTGTGTACGGTGTGAGGTTTAGGTTGAGGTGTCTGCCCCTGCATGGAAGTCCAATTGCTCCAGCAGGATTTGTTGAAAGCCTTCCTTCTTTCTTTGGATTTCTTTTATACCTTCGTAAAGAATCAGTTGGGCATATCTCTGTAGGTCTCATACCTACCGGTTTCTCCAGTCAGTGTCATTGATTCATTTGTCTATTCTTCCACCAGTACCACACTGTCCTGATGACTGCAACCATGCAGTAAATCTTAATATCAGGTACAGTGATATTTACACAGCGATGTACATAGCAGCATTATTCTTAGTGGCCAGGACATGGAAGCAACTGAAGTGTGGTACAATAGATGATTGGCTAAAGAAGCTGTGATACGTATATAAATAATGGAATATTACTCAGCCATAAGAAAAGATGAAATATTGCCATTTGCAACAACATGGATGGACCCTCAGATAATCATGTAAAGCTAAATAAGCCAGATAGAAAAGGTTAAAAATCACAATATATTACTTACATATGGGATATAAACCTAAAAGCACCAAATGAATAGGACTAACAAACAGAGACTCATGGACATGGACTATAGACTAGTATTTACCAGTGGGTAGGGTGTAGTGAAAGAGGGGGAAGATTGATGAGGTTAAAAGGGTCAAATGTAGGGTATAGGAGGAGGGTGAAGTGGGTAAAGGGAATCAAATATATGGTGGCTGAAGGAAACTGGACTTTGGGTGGTAAACACATGAGAATATACAGATGTCAAATTATAATGTACATTATAATGTACGCATGAAAATTAAATAATTGTATTAACCAACATTACCCCAATAAACTAATTTAAAAATTAAAAAATAAATGAAATTTAAAAAAAAAAAAGAAAGAAACCCAGGGATTCACCAACATGTTTTTTCTCAAGTTCCTCATTTGTAAAAAGTCTGCCTTTCTCTTCCCTATTCAGTGTCTTTATATTGTTGTTTGTTGTGTTACATCTAGGAGGTGTTTTCTGTTTGTTTGTTTTTTGTTTGTTTTTGTTTCTTTTTTTTAATAATAAGAGGGAGGACCTTAAAAGAATGGAGCTACTTCATCTTCAATGGAATGAGAAGAAGTCTATGTTTCAAACATTTAGAGATATTTATTTATCCTTCTTATTTATTTTGGGCCAGAAAGTTGTCCTGATACAAGTTTTCCTGATATATACAATGTAGAAGCCTCTGTAGTTATTCTGAAGAGTAAGAGTAGGCTAGAAAAGTAAAATCTTTTGGCTGAGAGAAGTAAAGTTTTCTAGGCTTGAAGTACAGTGGACACTTGAACAATGCTGGATTAGGGGCATCACCCCCTGCACAATTAAAAATCTGTGTGTAATTATTGATTCTCCAAAACTACTACTAGCCTGCTTTTGATCAGAAGCCTCGCCAATAACATAAACAATCAATTAAGATATACTCTGTATGTTATATATATTATATGCTATATTCTTATAATAAAGTAAGCTAGAGAAAGACAATGTTATCAAGAAAATCATAAGGAAGAGAAAATACGTTTACTGTGTTTAATGAAACAAATTTGCCAATAAGTAAATCCTCACGGTTCAAAATTTTTGTTCAAGGGTCAGTAGTATTCTCAGGCTCTCAGCATCTCCCTTGCCAGAGTATATGCCTTAAAAGAAGGCAAATAATTAAGAAGATATTTGTGACCTTGAGCATTTGCTTAAACTTTACATGACTGTAACATCTTCTGTAACATACAAAGTGAAAAAAGAAACTTCATAGGATTATTAGGATGAATGAAGTTAATACTTATAAATCTCTGAAACAGTACCTAAAATGTAGTAAACAATCTTATATTGTTAGCTTTTCTACTGTTAATCTCTTAGTATTGCTACTACTACCCGTACCAACATTTGACTTCTAGATCTAACTCTCAAATCATATAGATATATAAGAAAGACATCATTCAGCAGAGGGATTTAAAAAACATTTAATAACTAAGCTCAGATTCTAGTTGACAATCTAAGTTCATCATTGGGGCATAACTGGTGAGCATGACTTTGTGTAATGGCCTGCCACTATAGTACCAACATCTGACACAAGCATTCTATCTGTCACATGTTTGAGACATCGATAGCTTCAAATAACTTTTCCACATAATTACACGCTATCCCATTTAAATCTTATGACCAGCCTATGAAATAAGAATTATTAATCTCATTTTAAAGTTCATGAAATTGGGTCTCAAATAGGTTAAACAATGTTCCTGACCTCATACACCTCAAACTGAACCCAGGTCTCCTGGTTACAAAGGTCACACTAAGAGTTTTAAAATATTTAAATGAGGGACAATATTCCCCCAAGCATACATGAAAAAACAATTTTTAGAAAGATAATAAAATTGAACTACTAAAAAAACAACAGAAATGTAAACTCATTTTTTATTATTAGAATCAACACACTTAAAATTACTCTCTCAAATTGCAATAAAAGTATTATAAATGATTACCCTCAACTTCTGTCCTTTTAGTGTCATGCAATAATAAATGATTTGCATACAACCACCAGTCCATGGTCTACATTTTTGCATATAGTACACTGTGCTGTGTTTCTGCTTACCTACTCAGAGTACAACATGGCTCTCTCCGCACTACCTGAAGTCCTCAGCTGAAGGAATTGTTTTTTTCTACAGAGATGAAATTAGGGTGCTGGCTGCAATGACTCATGTCCCTCTGTCCACTGAACGTTCTATTCCAACAAGCCTTTTCAGCGTCTCTAGACAAACCTTCCATCAAAATCCTTGAAAATATACCTGTCATTATCATCTAACTTTCTAATTATGCTACCTTCCCTGACCAGCTCCTTAGATGCAGAGTTAATTATACTTTCCTCCTATATTTCTGAAGCAGCTTTGATATGCTTTCATTGTACTACTGATGAGACTGTGTGGTAAATTCTACCTGGGCTGAAGTTTGCTTTTCTGTGTGTTTTGGGGAGCAGGGACTCAATTTAGTTTGGTTGATGGGTTAAAAAAAAAGTGGTTAAATGAACTATGGGTTTACCCTCAACTTCTCATGGCTTATGAAGTAATGGCCCAATGCCCCTGTTCAAAAAGTCCAATGTAATGTTGAAGGATTGAACAGGATGCAATTCATTGTAATGTTAAAGGATTGAACAGGGTGCAGATCTACTGTCAAACATCATTCTGAAGAGTTGGGGCCTACTCCTCTTATTCTCGTGTTGCAACGCACTCTGCTTCTTGATAACAATGTAAGTACTTCTGAAAAGGACTGTGAAGTGAGGAGGTTTATATATTGTAGGAAAATATTTTGATGTTTTAGGTTGAAAGACATATTCTTAGTTAAGGTCAGACAATCCTGGAAGGAGAATGGGACAAATTAATGGTAAAAGAAATTAAGGATTTCGCCCTGAGTAGAACTTGCAGAATAATAATGGTTATGAATAGCAAATTAAATCAGTTTAAAATGCCTCTCCTTAACAGAACTTGTCAAAAAGAGCTGAATGGATGGTGGATCCCAATAGTAACACTCAAGACATGTAAAGGAAGTTGGGGTAGATAATGTACTTGCTATGCCCTGTTGCCTCAATGGAATACGGGTTCTTAAATTCCTCAACAGAATTTCTTGGATTGTTCTTTTGAGGGGTAGGGAAATAAAAGAGTTCCAAGACACTTGAATAGGGGATTATACTGTGTATACTGAATCCAGAAAGAACTGCTTAATTCTTTTCTACAGCTAAATAGTCACTAAGTTAAAATAATATTTTCCTCCCTTATTATTCCTACTTTCAAATCTAATGCTCCTTTTCTTTTTTAAATTTTTATTTATCAATTAGACAAAATTATATCCATTTTACATGTACAACAAGGTGATTAGACATTTATGTAACTTACAAAGTGATCACCCCAATAAGTCTAGTACCCTACTGAAACCATAGTTATTACAATATTATTGACTATATTCCTTATGCTATCTTTATATCCCCATGACTATTTTGTAACTACCAATCTGTACTTCTTAATCCCTTAACCTCTTCCAAACCCTTGAACCCCTATCCCATCTTGCAACCATCAAAATATTCTCTTTATTTGAGTTTGTTTCTCTTTTGTTTGTTTGCTTATTTTGTTCTTTAGATTCCACATGCAAATGGCATTTGTCATTCTCTGTCTGACTTACGCCACTCAGTGCAATACCCTCCAAGTCCAACCATGTCGTTGCAGATGACAAGATTTCATTCTATTTTATGTTCGAGTAATATTCCGTTGTATATATGTACCACCTCGTATTCATCCTTTCATCCATTGATGGACACCAGGTTGCCTTCATATCTCAGCTATTGTAAACAATGCTGCAATGAACATATGGATTCACATGTCCCTTCAAAGTAGTTTTTTGAGTTTCTTCAAATTAATACCCAGAAGTAGAATTACTGTGTTTTTCTTTGTTCCTAGTTATGCCTTTGTTTTAAAGTTGATTAAAACAAAGTATAAGTATTACTATCCTAGCTTTTTTGTGTTTCCATATTCATGAAATATCTTTTTCGATCCTTTACTTTCAGTCTGTGTGTATCTTTCAATCTGAAGTTAGTCTCTTCTTATAGGCAGCATATATGAGGGTCTTGCTTTCTTATCCATTCAGCCATCCTATCTTTTGATTGCAGTATTTAATCCATTTATGTTTAAAGTAATTGGTGAGAGATATCTAGTTATTGCATTTTCTTACTCATATTCTTGATTTTTTTTTTTTTTCTCTTAAAGAAGTCCCTCTAGTATTTCTTGTAATACTGGTTCGGTGTTGATGAACTCTTTAGGTTCTTCTTATCTAGGAAGCTCTTTATCTGTCCTTCTATTCTAAATGACAGCTTTGCTGGGTAGAGAATACTTGGATATAGATACTCTCTTTTCATTATTTTGAATATTTCCTGCCAATCCCTCTGGCCTGCAGTTTCTGTTGAGAAATCAGCTGATAGTCTTCTTGGGAGCTCCTCTGAACGTAACTGACTGCTTTTCTCTTGCTGCTTTTAAGATTCTCTCTTTGTCTTTAACCCTTGGCATTTTCATTATGATATGTCTTGGCGTGTGCCTCTTTGGGTTCTCTTGCTTGGGACTCTGTGCACTTATGGATTTCTATGTATATTTCCTTCAACACGTTAGGGAGGTTTTCCATTATTATTTTGTAAATAGGTTTTCAATTTCTTTCTCTCTCTTCTCCTTCTGGTATCCCCATGATACGAATGTTGGTATACCTGATGTTGTCTTAGAGGCACCTTAAACTTTGCTCATTTTTTAAATTTCTTTTTCTTATTGTTGTTCTGATTGGGTGTTTTCTATTTCTTTCTCTTCTAAATAGCTGATGCAATCCTCTGCTTCATCTCATCTACTGTTGAGTCCCTCCAATGTATTCTTCATTTCAGTTATTATATTCTTCATTTCTGACTGGTTCTTTTTTATGTTTCCTATCTCCATTTTTACATTTTCTATTTTTTGTTAAGGTTCTCATGAATCTAAGTTCATTGAGCATACTTATAACGAGTGTTTTGAACTCTGCATCTGATAGATTGTTTCTCTCCATTTTGTTCAGTTCTTTTGCTGGAGCTTTGTTCTGTACTTTCATCTGGGACATGTTTCTTTGTCTCCCAATTAAGGCTGCCACCCTGTGTTTGTTTCTATGCATTAGGTAGGGCTTCTTTGTCTCCCTGCCTTGGTAGAGTGGTGGTTATGTAATAGGTGTCCTCTAGGGCCCAGACGGGCTGTCTCCTCTGGTCATCCGAGCCAGGGTTTCCAGGTGTGTCCCTTGTGTGGGTTGTGTGTGCCATTCTGTTTGTAATTGAGCCCTGATTACTGTTTATAATGTCAATGGAAGGGAATGACCTTCAGGCAGATTGGTTGTGAGGACTGGCTAGTGAGGGGCTGACCCTATGGTCTTATGCACCTTTTCAATTTGACTCAAAGGTTATTTGAATTGGAAAGAATCATGACATCATCCTAGTGACCTAATGAAGTAGTAAACTAATTGTTCTGAATGTGAGACATGCGCTTGGATACAAAGATGTCTCTCCTTCACATTCAATAAAGAAGGCAGGAAGAATTCCAGAGGAACCATGGCTTATTGATGTCCGTTGGGAGGGCAGTTTGGCCTTAATGAGTCTGCAGGCTCCACAATGCATTTCTGTATAAAAGAAACTAAAATCTTTTTCTCAAAGAGGTAATCAGAAATAGCCCTAAAAGATTTATTATGTTCTTTAAGAGTCTTTCTTTCTCCACCACCACACATACATAGATACCCACCCTTATTCTCCAAGCATGTATGTAACTATGTTCTTTGACTGAGGAGAGCATTCAGTGGTCTACATTACCGAGTGATCAGTCCACAACTACTTGTAACAAAAGTGGAAAACAAATGCTTTATAAACTTCCCTTTGGAGTTCAGCCTCAAGAGTTCTAGATCTTAAGGTGAGTGCAATACTAATCGCTTTTTGTTTAAATAGTTAAAATTTTTTATTTTTATTCAATAAGAAATTAAAAATAAAAAAAACTAACTCATTGACTTAGCTCTTGACCTTTGTGGACACTGTGGCTTCAGTAAGGCATGCACTGAGGAATGCTTTTTGGGCACCTGAACCAGGCCACCCAGAAGTCCCCAGGGCAGTGTGGATGGTCTGCAGTGGCCAAAGCCACTGCCAAAACTGTGAAAGGAAATTGGGAAGAAACCACCAGGTATTCAGGTTAGATGAAGCTCACAGTCCTATGACCATCAAAAGTGCCCCATGTGTTTAGGGAAAGATAGTTGAGAGTCAGAGTCCTGATCCAGATGGGCAAGCATGAATGGGATATCAATATGAAGAGCTTTAGAAAGAGCCCTGCCATGTTGAAAGAAAAAATATATATACTTCTCATCAAAAAATTAAATAACTGAAAACCTACCGAAAGTTCATTCTTACCTAATGAAAATACTTACTTAGCCCTGATGTCTGATCAAACACCTTTGAGTACTTTATAGATATCATTTCTTTTAATATCACAACACAGGTGCATTACAGGGTCAATTATTTCCATTTTTCAAATGAAAAAACCGATAGAGATATTAGGTGTCATGTGCAAGTTAAAACAGCTGGCCAGTGGGAGGACCTGAGTTTTCTCTCTCCATCTCCATGACTCTGCAGTCAGCAGAGACTGAAGCTCACACAGCACGCACAATGATGCAGGGATGGTCTCACTGAACTGTGCTTGATACAGAAGAGAAAGCACACAAATGCGTCTCAGTGCTTGGCACCATTCCTCAGACCAGTGTAAGTTCAGAGAATATATAATATCAACAAAATATATAAATACTACTTATTTATGAGCCAATATTAAAAATAAATTAGAATGGATTGTGGCACTGTTAAAGATTTGTAAGTGAGTCTTTCTTTGTTAACTATGTGTAAACAAAATAAAAGAAAATGCATGCAAAAGGGATTTATAAATTTGTAGACTATTTGCAGGAATTTTTATTCAGCTGAAGTTAATAGAAAACAATGTGCATAAGTGAAATTTTAAGATAATTGACCCCAATTAAAAAATTTTATTTAAAAATATTTTACAAAAATATATTAAACTTATTTTCATACTTTGATTTTCTCATTATGAGAAATACAATTTTCTTCCCTAAGTTCATGAATTTTGTATGCTCTAAAATTATTGCATTGGACTACAATAATTTCTCTGTGTCTTCTCTTATTAATCATCATCAATTCTGCTTTTCAAGACTACTTCAAAATACAGGCACTTTGCCTTTGACAAAATACAATGGCAAAATGTGGAGTAGGTACTAAGCTCTTTAATAAAAATGCAGCCAAGAATTGAACAAAACAGTGAGCAACATGGAGCACTTTGGTTTAGTATTTTTGCTACTGCAAATTGAGATTGTCATTATGTCAAAAACAAACAAACAAACTTACTTTAGAACACATAATATACTTGTTTTGAAATATTACTCTCTAATAAAAATGACACTATTTAAAAAATTTATCATATTTTATTATGTTATCCTCCTGATCCTGATCCAATTTGTGGGATTGCTAGTTTGAGAATAAAAAGCTATGAACAACTTAAATGTCTAAAATTAGTAGATGATTAATTAAGGTATAGGTGCTCAATGCATTATCATGCTGATCTTAAAAAAATTATGTTTGTGAGGAATTATAATGTGATAAAATTCTAATATTGAAATTTAAAGTAAAAATAGCAGTTTTAAAATTTAGCTACATTATGAAATAGCTATTAAAATATTAAAAAATAAAAAGGCAAACTTTCCTTGAAATAGTGCACAAAAACATAATAGTTGACTTGTGTGACAATAGCCAGATTAAGAGGAAATGTTTATTTGAATTTTCAAGTGTTTTTCACAAAGTCATGTAATTTTTATTTAAAAAGAAAAAATAAGCCATGACTTTACTTATACTACGATTACAGACTTCAATGCACTATAATATCTCCACTGTCTTCTTTACAAGGCCTGGTTTCCTGGACAAGGAAACTAAAAGTTATATTCATCCCTGGTCCCCACAGCCTATTCATTACACTAATTATGCATTCATTCATTCAATAAGGTTTTCTTCAGCATATTTTATTCCAAGTGCTAGTTATTTGTGATACAAGATAAAACACACAATTATTGAAGAGAATATATATTAATTGGGGAGAGTGAAATGTAAACAAGCAAACACCAAAACCATAACCCAGTATAAACAATGGTAATCCAGACATCTTCAAAGTATGGTATCTGCACAAAGGAAAGTTATGTGATTAACCTGAAAAGCCAGAAATCTTTGGAGAGAAATGAATATTGAAAAAGGAATAGAAGTCACACAGGGAAATGATGGTAAGAGACTGGGAACCATCTAAGCAGAAAAAAGAGCAAAAGCTAGAGAATAGAGGGCATTAAGGGGACGCTAGATAGTTTAGGACAGTTGGAACAGTCCAAAAGCGTTGGACGGAAATATCCTGAGAGACAAGCAAAGAGTCACTGGAGGGGATATATCTGAAAGTATACGGTGTCCTGTGATAAGGAAGTTAGGTTTCATCATGAAGGTTTAAGGAAGCAATGATGGGTTAGAAGGATCCCTTTGGGATCGCTGCTTTTTACTTTGGCAAGAGATCACTTTGGCAGATTAGTGTGAGTTATGAGAGACAAGAATGAAGGCGACAAGGAAAAGAGAAAAATAAAATGAGGAAAACTGACCAGACCTTCAATTAAAGTAGGTATACCAGGAATGGAAGCGAGATGAAGAAATATAATTGGGAACTAAATTGTAGACAGAATCAATAGGCTTATACTAGATGTGGCACAATGAGAGGGAAAGGCTAGGATGGCTCCCACGTTTCAGACATGAGAGATTGGGTGGATGGTGGTCATTCCACAGACACAGAATGTAGAAAGAGTGGTCCTAGAAAAGATGAGTTTGGTATAAAGGATGCTTTGAGGTGGGGTTTCCAACTGTCAACTCTCAAAAGTTAACTGAAACTATAGATTAGCAGAGAGATCAACGTAAGAACCAAGGCTGGAAAGGTGCTTTAAAATTAACATTAGATAAATGAAAGATATAACTGAGATCCCAGAGAGTAAGGCTGAATCATTCTCCTTTTTGCAGAGAGAAGAGACAAAATATATACATATACACATATACATACTTGTATATGTATATGTGTATATATGTATGTATGTATATGCATATGTGTGTAAACATATATGTGTGCGTGTGTATATATATACATCTATATCTATATCTATATCTATATCTATATCATATCTATCTATCTATCTATCTATATCTCATCCTGTAGAACACCATATTTATAGGCTGTGGAGAGGAAGAAATCACTCTAAATGTGTCTAAGGAATAACCAAAGAAAACTGGAATGTGTGGAACAAAAGTATAAAACAAATGATTATTGACATTTCCCTCAACAGGAATAATTCAGAGGAAATGGAGGTTGGAAACCACACCAGTGTGACAGAGTTCATCATTTTGGGGTTAACGGAGGATCCTACACTTAGTGTCATCTTCTTTGTGATATTTCTAGGAATATATGTTGTCACTATAGTAGGCAATATCAGTATAATCACTGTAATAAGAAGCTGTGCCAGGCTTCACACCCCAATGTACTTCTTCCTCAGCCATTTGGCTTTTGTGGACATTGGGTGTTCCACGTCAATCACACCTTTAATGCTTATAGGATTCCTTAGCCATGAAATAGTCCTCCCTGTCACTGGATGTGAAGCCCAGCTCTATTCTGGGGTCACATGTGGGACAGCAGAGTGCTTCCTGCTGGCTGCCATGGCCTACGATCGTTATGTGGCCATCTGCTCACCACTGCTCTACTCCACCCACATGTCCCCCAGAATCTGCATTCTCTTAGTGGGGATGTCCTACTTGGGTGCATCGGTGAATGCCTGGACATTTACTGCCTGTTTAATGAGTCTGTCTTTCTGTGGACCAAATCAGGTAGATCACTTTTTCTGTGATTTCTCCCCTTTGTTGAAACTCTCCTGCTCGGATATCTCCATTATTGAAATCATCCCTTCCATCTCTTCTGGATTCGTCATTGTGGTCACAGTGTTTGTCATCTCTCTCTCTTACATCTGCATCCTCATCACAGTCCTCAAGATGCGCTCCGCTGAAGGGAGACACAAGGCCTTCTCCACCTGCACCTCCCACCTCACTGCAGTTACTCTTTACTACGGACAGTCACCTTCATTTATGTGATGCCCAAATCTAGTTACTCAGCTGACCAGAACAGAGTGGTATCTCTGTTCTACACAGTGGTGATCCCCATGTTGAATCCTCTCATCTACAGTCTTAGGAACAGAGATGTGAAGGAGGCCCTGAGAAAGGCAACTGTCAGAATACAGTCTTATGGTCCATTCTTGTCCAAGGAACTATAAAGTTTTGGTTTACCTGTATCACACTTAGGACCTACCAAATAGGTAGGGTGCATAACTGATTTCTAAAATGAAATTCATGTCTCCTATAACTCTCACTTTTTTCACTAGTAAAGAAAATATTGTTACTGTAATTGTTACTATTTTTAATACCTGTAGGTTCCAAGTACTTTTTCTTATTTAATTAATCTAGCAAACATTAACTTGCACTTACTCTGACATATATTAACTGGGTTATTCCTCACGAAAACCTATGAAGTAGTACTATTATTTCTCTTACCAAAAAAAAAAAAAATCATTTAGGGCACAGAGACATTAAGTACATTGAAGCAATTCATGCAGCTAAGGTATTGTGCCACTGGAGTTTGAATCTAGAAACCACTAGGCTTCTCCATTTATTATTCCTAGCAATCTCATGATGATGGAATTATTAATTTTCCTCAAGTTATAGAGCAGAA
Organism: Eonycteris spelaea; assembly: GCA_003508835.1. Taxonomy (NCBI): domain Eukaryota; kingdom Metazoa; phylum Chordata; class Mammalia; order Chiroptera; family Pteropodidae; genus Eonycteris; species Eonycteris spelaea. The sequence continues at coordinate 793,590 of PUFA01000113.1, read as the reverse complement.
TTCTATGTCTTAAGGAGATTTAATAGTGTACCTGGAGAGATGTTTACTCAAGTCCTCTGATTCTAGGAATCAAGTTATTTAATTCCATGCCCTTAATGTGTACTGTAATGTCTAAATTGGTCTGAGGATTTTGGCACTGCTACTCACCTAGTGTTTTAGCAGAGCAAACAAGCCTAAGCTGTTACTTTGTAACAGTCATTTGAACTAATGGTACCCCCAGGAAAATCTGGGCTGTTGTTAAGACCTGCACAGCTTGAGGGTTAATAGACCTGAAAGGGGGTGACTGAAGGATGGAGAAAAACACAAAGAGAGTATACACAAAAGCAGGGCTAGGTGGGACACTGCACTTTGCTTAGATACAGTGACCCTGAGCCGAGCTCATTGTGTTTCTTATATACTTTTGAAAGTCAAAGAGGGAGTGGAAGTTTTCTTTTTCAGGACTTGCAACTTGCTGGCAGCAATAATTTCCCAAGTCCTATCTGTACCTCATTATCAATGGTAAACTAGAAGCAGCTGAATGTTAAGTGTTTAGCTTTTTTGTTCTTAGCTACACAGCCAAGCATGGTTTTGCCAATGCTTCGATCAGGTCTGGCTCAGATCTGGCTCTCTACAGGCTGTGAAGACGTCAAAACAGGCATGAGGATGGGAATACTGTGCTGATTCACATCTCTTAGGATATCAGGACTGGGCACCATAATCCATGATTTGATAGTAGTCTATGCATATTTAAACAAATATTTAAAAAACACTCCTATTTGGCATAATGTAGACTTCTTTATTGTAGGAATTAAAGAGCTACCTTTTAATTCTTAGCATTGAAATTAATCTGTTAACAATCACAGTTCTATGTCTGCATTTATGAGGAAATTAGAACATTAAAACAACTTGAAATGTTGTCAGAGATTGCACTAAATATATATCTTGTATAACAATCTACCCTCGTTTGCTTCCATGAGACCAGAAAACAGGCGGAGATTTCTGTAGTCAGGCATTCCAAACCAAAACACAACTCTTGAGAGCAGCTGAAAGCAAGACTTAGATCATAGAAGTCCACATCTCAGTGCAATGGGATGAAAGAAGTGATGATTGGGAGATATAAGATGTGATAAAATGGAAAATATTATAATATGCTGCTAAGTTAAAATGCAGAGTACCTATAATATTGTAAATTTTAAGAAGAAAATACATAGCAAAGACTGAAATGTAACATAAATTTAAAAATATGAAATGATTTAAAATAGGTAAAAAAATAACTGTTCTTGTACTCACAACCAAATATGTGCTAATCCCCCACCACCAACAAACAATTGGAAAACTGATATTTTCTAAATATGTGAACACTCGTTTTATGTCCGATTTAAAAATTCAATTGTGATGCTAACTACTTGGAGGTAGTGTCTGACTTCACAGATTTAAGGGCCCAGTGCCACACGACTGCCCTCACTTCAGACACCAGTTGTTAGTAATGGGTCCCAGGGTACCCACACTTCTGTCCAGATGGCTACAAAGTTGGGGATTAGCTCACACTCTCTCCCATGTTTGAGTCCTACAACCCTCTCACAGGTTCAAAATTTGCTGCAATGGCTCACAAAACTCACGGAAACATTTACTCATATTTACGAGGTAATAATAAAAGGTATCAAAAAGGATACAAATTAGTAGCCAAATGCAGAAACATAACTGGAGATCTGGAAGGGCTCCAGGGAGGAGCTTCTGTCACCATGAAGCTGGAGTCACCATCCATCTGGCATGTGGATGTGTTCACCAACCTGGAAGCTCTCCAGCCATTGTTTAAGGATTTTTGTGGGGCTACCTGACCGGCATTAAGTCAATCTCCAACCCTGTCTCTTCCTTGCAGAACAGGGGGGCAGGCAGAAAGTTACCAGCTTTCATCATGGACTGTTCTTTCTGGTGACCAGCCCCCATCCTGAAGCTATGGAGGAACCCAATAGTGCTTCATTAAAACAAAAGATGCTCTTGTCACTCAGGAAATTCCAGGGTATTGAGGACCTCTGTGCTGGAAACGGGGTGTGGGGTGCCGGAGCCAGCAGGCTAAAGTCGAACAGCACCTAAAAGAGGGGGATGAAGCCTAAGGAAAAAAGAAGAAGACAGGAAAGCGCTTCGGGAGGGCATACAGTCAAGCTGCAGCCTTGAGTTTATTTAGCATAGCCCTTATATTTCTTTTTTTGAACACAATAGCAAGGCACAGAGTACAATACCATAGGAATGCTGGCATTTACATAAGTTCCTATACATCCTTCCTTCAGGGTACAAACATCCTAGCTATTTGTAAAACATTCCACTATCTTATAAGGATTACTTTAGGAGGCATACCTCTCCTTCAGGGTCAGTAATGTTTAACTCAAATCCCTGCTTCCTTGAACCATTGTTTAAGCAGTCTCAGTAACTGCTTTATGGCTATAAGCTACATGACTTCTTCAGTGTCTCATAATGGCTCCTGACAGGGGGGCAAGAACAAACATTGAACAAAAGATGCTCCTAGTGCCCCTATTACTCAGGAAATTACAAGAGTTTTTAGGATGGCTGAATGAAACTTTTGCTTTGGCATGAACCAGTGACTGCTGGCTTTGAATCCTGGCCACTGTCTGTTGAATGCTGCATGCTAATTCAAGTGATTAAAAGTTTGTGTCAGATGTTGCTACAACTGTGACAGGCCATCACACAAACTCATGCTCACCACAATTATGCCCTCGTGTTTACACTAATGAACTCAAATGGCGATTGAATCTGAGCCTATTTATTAAATGTTTTGGAAATGTCCTGAGACTAATGTCTTTATTATATGTTTGTATGGCTAGGAAGTTAGATCAAGAAGTCAAACGTTACTCCTAGTAGTGGTATCAGTAGTAACAGTATTGCAATATGAGCTAAGAATATGAGGTTGTTTACAACTGTTCTCAGAGATTTGTAAATATTAATCCCACTAATCTAATAACCTTATGAAACTCCTCTCCACAATTTGTATATTAAAGAGGATATAACTGACATGTAAAAATTAATAAAATCTAAAAATTACAAATATCCTCTAAATAATTTAACTCTCTTTCAGGCATATACTCTGTTGAGGGAAATACAGAGGGGCTCTTTGAGAATACAGGTGACCATTGAACAACACAGGTTTGAACTGTGGGAGTCCACTTATAGCTGGATTTTTTTCAATAAAATCTTTGCTCTTACTTTTGACTTTCCTAACAACATTTTCTTTTCTCTAGCTTATTTTATTGTATGTATTTTGTAGATAACACACATAACATACAAAATATGTGTTAACTGACAGTTTATATTACTGGTAATATTTGGGTCAACGGTAGACTATTAGTATTTAAGTTTTGGGGGAGCCAAGGTTAGACACAGATTTTCTATTGCATGGGAGTTGGGCCCCTAAATCCAACGTTGTTTAAAGGTCAGCTATACTTCAGTCATGGAGACTTTACTCATCTTGGACATATTTCTATCCAACCCTTTCTATTAAGAATAACTACGGGGCCACTACATTAGATATCTCAGGCTAACTTGTAATTGAACAACTTTTTGGCACAAAATAAGAAGATAAATGAATATCTTTTTTTTTAAAAAAAACAGACTTCAGGTGCAATTGAAAATTATGTAGCACTGTTCTTCTAGGCCTTCCATTTTATTTTTTTTAAAAAACTCTAAATGTAACACAACAAAAAAGCATATGAAGATTTTGAAAGAGGAAGGCAAGGCAGATGAGACCTGAGAACCAACATGGTAGTGATCCCTGGGTTCCTTATCACTTCCATAGATCCAGGGCAGGGTTCTACACAAGCCTCCAACCTAGAACGACCGAGACACAGATACAGAGAGCTCTCAGAAAAGCCTGATTTCCTAGGCAAAGAACTGGGGGAAAGGTAAGCTTAACAGAACAGAAAATGTTTCGCAATACCATCTCTACTCCAGACTAACCCAATGGAACATCTGACCTTACCACTCTCAGTTTTAGTGAGGCCAAGCAGGGAGCAGATCTCCACCCCACCCACCCTTCAGTTCCCCTGCTAGGGTAGTGTCAGTGGAGTATAGTGAAGATTTGAGCTCCACTGTCATCTGGTAGCAACGAAACGATGAAGTAGGGCTAATAGTGTTCTGCTCACACCAATGTCAGTCCTACTCCTGAGTGAGCCAGGAGTGAGCCAGTGGCGAGCTGAGCTTCCATCTCAGCCCTGCAGCAACAAAATGGTGTGAACCAGCTCTCCTTCCCCTTCACTAATGGCAGGGGGCCCAACTAGGAGCTGAGCTTACTTGGAAGGCAGGAGTCACGTAAGTCAGTGTCACACTGTCACTGGGGAGAAGACAAGGAAGATGGTTGAACTGAATGTCCACCTCACTCATCTGCAAGGAGGCAGTGTGAGCAGCACTCCATTTCTGCCAGCGTTGTGTCTAGTGCCCAGCAGGAAGCTGAACATACACACTCACATGGTTGTTGCAGTGACACCTCAACAGGAAAACATTCTTCTAAAAAAGATTGACTATGTTCCAGATTCTCATACTACATAATCCTGAATGTCTATGATGTAATAAAAAAAACTACTTGTCATACTACACAGGAAAATAATCACAACATCAATGAGGGAAGACTACATATGCCAACACCAAAACAAATAAGATGTTGAAATTATCTGATAATAACTTTAAAGCATTCATAAAACAAATGCTACATCAAGCAATCATTAATTTTCTTGAAACAAATGAAAAAGAAATAGGAAATCTCAGCAAGCAGAAGCTAGAATAACCAAGTGAAAATTGTAGAACTGAAAAAAAAATCAGCAAAGTTAAAAACAAAACAACTTGCTGACGGGCTGAACAGTAGAGTGAAATGACAGGATAGAATCAATGAACTCAAAGAAAGATGAATAGAAACACCTGATCTAAATGGGGAAAAAAATGACCAGAGAAAGAACTGCACTACATGGATCTGTGGGACAATAAAAAGAGCTAACTCACATTTTGGTGGTCTCAGAGGAGACTAGAAAGAAAGGGGACTGAATAAGTATTTAAAGAAATGATGGCTGAAAACTTCACATATCGTGAAAGAGCTACAGATTCTGAAAGCTTAGAAAACTTCAAGCAAGATAAACCCAAAGAAATCCATACCAAGACAAAAATAAGTAAAGTTCTAAAAATTAAAAACAAAGAAAAATCTTGAAATCACTCAGGGAGGAAGCACTCATTATCTACTGAAAAAAGCAATATCGAAAACAACATTTTTCTCATCTGAAAGCATAGACCAGAAGAAAGAGGCACAATATTTTTCAGGTACTAAAAGCAAAGAATTGTCAAATGTAAATTCTACATCTGGGAAAAACAGCCTTCGTGAATGAAGAAGAAATAAAAAAAATTCAGTGAAAAGAAAGCTAAGAAAATCTGTTCCCAAAAATCTACCTTTACGTAACGGTTAAAGGAAGCTCTCTACTGAGAACGTAAATGATAAGAGGACCGGTAACTTCAATATTTAAAAAATACATAGAAAGGAATGAAAATGAAAAGATAATCAAAACGTGAGATTCAGGTAAGGCGGTACTGAGAGAGAAATTTACAGCACTAAGTGCTTGTATTACTACTAAAGAGGACAGTCCTAGGATGTACAAATTCATCTTGAAAGAGAAGAATAAATGTGGGGGGTAAAGGTTGTGACTGAGCTTGATGACCATCATTATAAAACAGTTGCAACTAGCATGATCACATGGCAGAAGAAAATCATCACAAAAAGGACACTCTGCAGCTGAGAAACAGAAGAAACCCCACAGAAGGAACGTGCTCACTGTGGTGTGATTGCCCATCGTCCTGGTGCATGCGGCAACTTTCTAAAGTCAGGTTCAGGAATCAGAGTGATGAGAATGATTCTAGTATGAGAATCTGCATAAATGACACAGACTGGGTACAAATATCTTCTTGGACCATACTCACAAGAAAACTCTTAATTTTCTCTTTTCCAATCAATCTTCAGAAAAGCAGGAAAATATGAGTAAAACTGCTTCATTATGAACCACTGAATTTTGTGTTGCTATATTTTTAGCTATGGTTTGAGATCTAATGGTAATTTAGAGTGCTTAATGAACTACTGACTGAATGATGAATGTAATTCAATTATTTAATTCATTTATATTTTAAAATTTAGGGAAATCAGTGAAATTTTCCAAGAGAATGTTGACTTGTTTTTTCAATGCAATCCTTCTTTTTCAGTGTACCACCATGAAGTGGCTCCAGAGGTGGGAATTGTGACAATGACTAGATCCCATAAATGAATTTAACATATTGTAACTCCTGCTGGGTTCCTCTCTATATTAACAACCGGAGCCTGAGATATAAAATATCATCACTTCTTAATACATATCAATAAATTTTGGGGTTCTCCAGAACTTCTCTTTGACATTCTTTTCCCCAGTTGCCTAACATAACATAATGGACTAGTGCGGAGTCAAAATTATTTTGAAGTTACTGTCTCATTTCAGATTCGCATACTCTGCTCATCATGTTCTAGTCAACTTTTGGACTTTTAGCAAAACCCCCAGGTTTTCTAGCAGGTATAACTAGTTATTTGGTTTCTTCAAAGTCCAGAACTGAATAGAATCAACCCATTTGCTTTAGATTAATTTGCCAAATCATATTGTTATTTTGATTACTCTTTAAATATCCAGTCTTGTTGCAGGTCAGGGCAAAAAAAAAAAAAAGCGATAGAAAGATGCAAATTGCAGATCCTTGTAATTCTGATTTGAATTAAGCTGTAGTTTTAAAACAATATTTTTTTCTTTCTTCTCTCTCAGCATACTTCACTGACCTAACCTTAGTCTCTCACCTTGATGATCACTGACACCTGAGGCAGCAGAAGACAACAGCCAGGTTCTGACTAATGGTCACAAAGTTTAAGCCCTGGACGGCTAAAAATAACATCTTAAGTTTAAGTTACATTTCATTTCCTGAGCCCTGTGGTCAATAACTTCCTTGGCTATGGAGCTTACCCTCCAAGAGTTGTCCTCAAGAGTTGAAGAAATGATTTATTACCCTTATCTCATCTGTGACCCATAGGCTCCTAATTGACCCCGAATCCCTAACCGTTGGTGTCTTGTGAGTTTTCCCTATATAATCTGCAACCTACATGCTATTGGGCAGTTTGGTCTTGCAGTAAAGGAACTCATCCATGTCTGGATTGGCCAATTCTAACAAATTCCTTTCTTTACTCCAAACCCCTGCTCATGCATTTTTTATCCAGAGTGCACAAATCCAATTTTGGGGGTTTGGTAACAAAACACTCCATAGAATCTTGATCTTAATACAGTTACTGTTAAAGGTGAAAGAACAGAAAAATAGTAAGAAATCTGTGGTGGAAAAGGAAAGAATGTGCAAGAGAAATAACACTGGCTGGAAATTATTCTGTGGGTGGACAAAGATTAAAGGCATAAGAAAATAAAAAAATATATATACTGTTAGGTTCAAAAGCTACTGTTTTCTATTTACATTGTATTCAATGAATCTACACAGCCTCATTGCCTACTGGCAACCTCCCCACATGGGTAACATATCACTGTTTCCAAAACCAGTATGTTCTTCACGACTCTTCCACTTTGCACATGTTTTCTGTAACTTGTAATGGTCTTCCTGCCCTCCTCTGCCTTCTAAAAACAGCTCTCTTGAACTACAATTCATATGTGACTTCCAACAGAAGCCTCCCCAAACCTCCCTGGCTGTGTTAGTCATTTCTTCCAGATTCACATCCCATTATATTGATGATATAAGGTTTCTGTTTTGTTTGTTTCTTTTCTTCCTGGCTTTAATGAAATGTAATAGACTAGACAATTAGTTGCTCATATTTACATTGTACAATTCAATGAGTATTTTCAGTATAGTTGATATATAATATTAGTTTCAGGTGTACAGCATAGTAATTAGAGATCTATTTAACGCCCAAAGTGTTCGTCCCACTAAATCTAATGGCCCTCTTTCCACTTACATGTATTTATTATAACATTGTTAACTATTTTCCTTATGCTACACTCTATATCACCATGTAACTATCCATTTGTACTTCTTAATCCCTTTGCCATTTTCACTGTGCTCCCAACTTCGCTCCCATCTAGTAGCCCTCAAATATTCTCTGTATTTATGAGTTTATGTGTTGTTGTTATTGTTCTTTTGTTCTTTATATTCCACATGTACATGAAATCACGCATTGTCTTCCTGTATCTGACTTATTTCATTCAGCGCAATACCCTCTACGTCCATCAAAGCAATGTCTTTTTCCTTCCCCTTCCTTTTAGTCTGCTTGTCCTTTAATCTGAAGTGCGTCTGGTGTAGACAACAGATGTAGGGGTCTTGTTTTCATATCTATTCAGCCACTCTATTTTGGTGGAGCACTTATTTCTTTTCCATTTGATGTACTTGTTGATAGGAACATAGTTATTACATTCTTTATTCATGTTTTTGATACATATTTTTTATTCTTCTTAAAAAAGTCCCTTCAACACTTCCTGTAATACTGGCTGTGTATTGATAAATTACTTTAGCTTATTTTTGTCTCAGAAGCTCTTTATCTGTCCTTTGACTCTAAATGATAGCTTCACTGGATAAAGATTTCTTGGTAGTAGATCCTGGGTTTTCATCACATTGAATTTTGTGTGTGTGTGTGTGTGTGTGCCAAGCCCTTCTATCCTGCATAGTTTCTTTTGAGAAATCTTGCTTAATTTAATCTTAAAGAGTCAAACAAGCAAAAACCTTCAAATTCTAGGAGTGTTTGCTCAGAGCCAAAGAGAAAGAAGCTATCTTTTAAATTTCTATGTGTAACCACCACTTACTGTAATATTGAATTACATTTGACCAGTCCAAGTGGTCATCCAGTAATGGGCATATCAGAATAGTTAGAAGAGCTTTATAAAAACAATACATCTCCACTTATAGCTACCACAGTTCTCATTAAGCCTAAAAAGAGAAATCTCCAGGATATGAAGGTATGTGTATGTTGCACAATCTTTTTCATTAATTTTAGCTGAGAACATTTGACTTCTATGATACTCTGCATATATCTTCATGGTAAACTGTTTATTTTTTGTTTCTTTTGTTTTGTTTTATACATTCTAAAACAGTAGTAATAGAAGACAATGTCAATATGGAATAATTTTCACTCTTCCCAATGACCCTGAAAGGTACTGGAGACCAAAATGCATATAACTTTTTTTGCTTTTCCCAAGTCTTACCCTCTTTATTCACCTGGCTTTTGCCTTGAGTTTACTATCCTATTTTCTGTTTTAAATTCTGCAAAGTCTTCCCCTTACTGTTTTCTGGATTCCATCTCTACCAGGAGTAGGGAATGATAAGATTCTTAATTGCTAGCTTATCCGTGCCCAATGTTTCTTTAAAATCTATCTACTAATAGGCTACAACACTCATAGGTACTTGATTATTAGAACATATATAATAATGTTAACTGAAAAGAGTAACAAAACTCTAAAATTTAAACCTCCCACAGAAAGGAAATCACTTCCAAGTTACTTAAAATAATAAGGTAGCTAGGCTGAAGAAAGAACTTACAGTATCACAACTCAGGTATGGCTTTCTGCAGTTCTTCCTCTGATTTCATGGATCTCATAACTCAGGGATAAGTTTTAAGGCAATTGTTCCCTTTGACTGACAGTAGTGAGCCCCTTTCATATTAGTCTGATGTTACATAAAAGGTTGTATTGTCTCTGTTCTTTTAGGATGGAGCTCAGTACAATGAAGATTGTAGTGGGAGTTCTGGTGCCACTGAAGACCACGATCTTTAGACTACTACTTTAGGTACTAGGAATCTTGTGCTCTGTGGGCCTATCACCCAATGTGATGTCCAAAAATATTTTTTTCTTAAATCTTGACATACCACAGAGACTTTTCAGTGATTTTGTACTTATTCTTATGAATAACAACTGAAATAATGGAACTCAACTTGTTAAAAATATATCTTGGGGCATATATGATTCCCTCAGGGACATTTTACTTCCTGTACAATATATATATATGGCAAGAGAATGGTATGGATTGAGAAGCTATTGCCTGGGGAAACATTCAGAAGAAGGTGAGTAGGAAGAAAATGATCACCTAGTATGAACACTGATTTCTTTCTCATGAGACCTCTCTGCTGGGGAGGAACTTGCTGAAAAAGAAAATCCCCAGTTACTGCACTGCCATTCATCGTATCTGTAATTGCCAGTCTAATTACCTTGGCTTTCAAATTCTTCGACGATCAATACTATCTTCCACCTAATGTGCTATCTATCTATCTATCTGCTTTCAGAACCTCAATACTTTAGGCAAACACACTATTTCCTGATTGAATTCTTCACTTTCCTTGCTCTGTACTCTCTTCTTCTGAAAATCTCTTCCCGTGACTTTACTCCCCCAGATCTTGCCCATTCTTTAAGGTCCAGCACAAATTCTACCTCGTCCATGAAGCCACTTCCTCAAATAATGTACATAATCCAAGAGAGAGATTATAATCATTAAGAATGAATTCTATAAGGAGAGTCACTTTAGAAGGCTTCCACTGGATACCTGAACCTCAACACTAACGGATGTAGCATAGTAATCTAGGAAGCTATACATAGCAATAAACTGGTACATTTGAAGGAATGTAGACAATTTAGTGCCTTTCACAGATCTCCCTTACCAGGCCAGTGGCATTTCATCACACCTCTTTCAGAGAAATCTGCTAATGTATTATTTGGATCATTGTCCTTGGTTGTAAGGAACATAAGTGACTGGAAATATCTGGGAGTGCATGGCTTCTTCTCCATGGTAGCCCATAAGCCAGCATCTTAATGATATACTAATTTGTAAAATAAAGAAATAAATACATCCTGTTGTAACAAAGCAAAACAATTGTAGTGCCATTCATACTCCAGTGCTCCATGAAGCTACACTTCAGCAGAGCCCATATTTTTACCTGGCTTCTCCCTATGCCTTATCTTGCTTCTCTCTCACCTTTAGAGTTTTCCCCTGAGTTCACTGATCACTAAATCACTTGCATAAGAATTGCCTTCCAAGGCTCTTCTTTTGGAGAATTTGTCATAAGACAGAGTCTCAATGCATACACAGAAATGAGGATGATATACTTCATTATGCACACTCAAAACTTAAAGAACAATGAAGTATAAGCAACAGGTTCTCAATGCTTGCCCAAATTCCTTCTCAATGAAGGACTTGTCATACATAACCCTTAATCATTACTGACAGTCATGTAGCTATACATACTAATTTCTGACTATGGGTCTTATTTTACTTGCTCTTTTGGGATTTCTGCTTCCTGCTAAATGGCCCTGATTACTAGAGATGAGTACTGTTTCCTTATGAATCTATTTAGAGGAGAGTTACTGAATTCTAAGTTCATATCATTGATTTTCTATGGATGTACGAAATGGTCTGCTAAAAACAGATGGAGCTGCATGTTACTGCTGCTTTGTGTCTCCCTAAATCATCACTCTATCTTTGTTATTACCTTCATACTCTGGTCTTTCAAGTGCAATGTAAATCAGCTACAGCAAGGATAACAGAAATAACTGTCATTTCCTGCTAGAAAATGGAGCTACAGATACTGCAGCCTCTGTTCAATTATGAAGAAATCTGTATATGTTAGATTTTCTTCATAACACTTTTAAACATCTTGCTAGACACAGTGACAAGAGCATTTAATCAATTCATTCATTCAAAAATTATATTGACTGCTCTTATATTCTAGGCACTGTCCAAGGCTATGGGAAATAAAACTAACAAACAGCCGAAGATGACTGACCACATGGAATTTATTTTCAAAGCAAGAAGATAAGAAACTATGGTCTAGCATTACTTACTAGGTCAAAAAATTAGAAGAGGAAAGAATATTTCAATAACCCTGTCAAGCAAAGTGGTCACCAATTAACCTCAAATCATTTAAACTCCCTCTGCTAGCTTCTAGCTAGAGAGAGGAAGATCAATAACGGAGATGCAGAAAAGAGAAAGCAGAGACAAAACAAGTAAATAAGGTTGAGTAGGAATTACTTTTAAGGTCCATTTTCTTTAATGCAAAAATAATTCAATAAGATTGATGAAGTTTTTTTTTTCTGGAAGAGAAAAAAACCTCTCATCTGATAGTAATGCTCCTTGTTATTCATTTTAATAACTTAACAACCACAAGATAACATTTCCATCACCTTCTAATGACTTCTCATGTCTATATTTGCAGTTCATGCTTCCTTTTGCCCTGCCCCAGATAACTGCTGATTTGCTTTTTGACACTATAATTTGCTTTTTCTAGAGTTTTATAAAGTAAAACCACATAGCATATGCTCTATTGTATCTGACATCTTTCTATCAACATAAGTTTTTCATTCATGTTGTGATATCAGTAATTGGTCTCTTCTTACTGCTATTATTCCTGTATATGGTGCACAACTTTTTTGAGGTTGTTTCAAGTTTGAAGCTTTTGGAATCAAGCTGCTATCTATGAATCTTCAAGTAATCTTGGCAAGAACATATGTTTTCACTTGTCTAAGGTAAATTCAGAGATATGGGCATGCTAGGTTATGTGGTAGGTATATATTTATATTTTTAAGAAACTGTAGACAGTTTTCAAAAATGATTGCATGGTTTTATATACACACATGTGATGCTGAGAATTCCAGTTGTTCCCAAACCATTGATAATGTGTAGTACTGTTATTTAAGTTTAGCTATTGAATGGTTGTATATTGGTACGTTTTGTTTTTTTATTTTGTATTTCTCTGGTGACTCATGGTGTTAAACATCTTCTCATGTGCTTATTACTAATTTGTATATCTCCTTTTCCAAGTGCGTGTTCAAATCCTTCCCCCACTTAAACGATTAGGCTTTTTATCTTCTTTTTGTAGTTCTAGGAGTTATCTGAAATGAAAACAGTCTCCTTTTCAGTGTCTTAGAGTTTTTGTATGATTGAAGAGCAAATGTTTTCAATTTTGATGAAGTCTCTTGTCATTTTTGTTAATTTTTGTGTCTGTGTCCTATCTAAAAAATCTTTTACCCAATCTAAAGTTACAAAGATTTTATTATATTTAGCTGTAGAAATATTACAGTTTTTAATTTGCATGTATATCTGTTATAGATTTGGAGTTAATTTTGCATATAGTATGAAATCAGGGTTATTGTTCATTATTTTCTGTAATATCAAGTTTTTCAAGTAATATATACTAAAAACTTTTTCTTCATTGAATTGCTATTTAATATTAGTTCAAAATAAATTGGCCTACATATCCAGTACATATGCGGATCTGGTTTTGGATTGTCTTTTCTCTTCCTTTGATCTATATGTCTAGCGTTTCACCAATGGTTTTATGGTAAATCTTGAAGTCATGTGTTAATCTGCCAACTTTTTTTTGAAATTATTTTCCCTATTTCGGCTTATTTACGTCTCTATATAAAATCAGCTTCTCTATTCATATAAAATGTCCTTCAGGATTTTTATCCATACTGTATTAAATCTAGATCGATATTTGGAGAATTAGCCCCTTAATAATATTGGGTCTTCCAATCCATGAACATGGGTATCTTATTCCATTTATTTGTGTTTATTTCTCTCATCAGTGTTCTGTAATTTTTAGTAAAAACTGTTGCAGACATGTTCATACAGTTATCTCTAAATATATATGGCTTTGCTATATTATAAACGTATTTTTCTGTTTTAATCATTTCAACGTTTGCTGCTATGTTAAATACAAAACTGTTTATTATCTTTCATTCCTGCAATATTACTAAATGAGTTATAATATAGACTTTATGGATTTCTTAGAATTTTCTGCATGAACACTTACCTGCAGATGGAGATAGTTTTTTCCTTCTTGTTTCATCTCTATGCTTTTTATTACTTTTGACTGCTTTATCTCATTACTGGCACTTCCAGCATAATGCTCACATATACATGTATATGAAATATTACTCAGAGATAGGAAAGAACGAAATCTTGCCATTTATAACAACATGGAAGGGCCTACAGGGTACTGTGCTATTTGAAATAAGACAGACAGAGAAAGATAAATACCATATAATTTCACTTATATGTGGATCTTAAAAACAAAACAAATAAATAAAACATAAACGGACTCATAGATATATAGAACAGATTGGTCGTTGCTGGGGAGGGAGGTGAAATAGGTAAAAGTGAGTAAGAGGTACCAACTTCCAGTTATTAAAAAACGTTATAAAAATAATGTAAAGCATGGGGAATATAATCAATAATATCATACTCAGTATGGCGACATGTGATTACTAGACTTATTTCGGTGATCACATCATATGGTCATTAAATGTCGAATCACTATGTTGGATGCCTGAAAATAACATGATATTGCATGCAAACTATAGATTGATATAAAGCTTTTAAAATTAAAGAGATAAAATTAGTGTTCATAATAGAATTAGGTAAGATTAAATCCTAGGGTTGAATATACCTATATTCCACCACAATCCACTTACACCATAAGTGACTACCTCGGGAGGCACTAATCTAGAATTCATCCAAATGCTTTTATTCTTTAAAGTTCGATACAACTTTCAAGTTTTTCACTTTCTCATATTTGGTATTATAACTAATGCAAATGTCTTAAAATTCTGTGTTATTTAAAATTCAATTTTACATCGTTTCACCTCTTATGTCCCCAAAGTAATTAGTGGCATGTCTTACAAATATCAATAGAAAATATTTATCGATACACACACACTGAATGGATAAAGCCATGGCTACCTTTTTATACCTGAACCTTAGTACTGAGAACTTCTTAATCTGAAATATCGAAATAAACGTGCAACCAGTATTTTGCTACGAGACAATTTATTATATTATACTCTAATAATTATTAAATGAAGGTTATATATAGCTATGTGTGAACACCTAGACAGAAGCAAAAGCATAAACTGACCATCTGGGAACTGACAGAACACTGAAAAATTAGTTGTTTTTATGTGTGTGTGTGAATTGAACTGCTTACTCAATATCCACTACAGAACATAATGATGCTACATAATGTTGCTGAACTCTCAGTTGAATCTCTAGAATCTTCAGAGATTTATCCTCAAAGGAAACAAAAATTAAAGGTAACAATATAACTACAATGACTTTGATCTGTTACTAAAGGATGAATGACTTCTTATTCCAAGAGGTAAGATTTTCCCTTTTGTTAATAAATCTGATGTACTGATTTTAATTTACTGTTTGAAAACCACTTTACTCCCTAAAATTATATCTGTACTCACAAGTCATAGTTGTGAAACAGGGCCGATGTAATCAAGCAATCAACTAGCAAGCAACTTTAGCCAAATTGCTATTTCCACCATTAGTTCATCTGTAAACAGGCATAATTTAAGTTACCAGGATTCCTGTTTATTTACCCATAAGATGGAAACTCAGATGGTCTTTCAACATTACCCAAACTTGGCACTCTCCAATAATGCTAACTAATCTTTGAAATACCCTGGCCTTTGAAATACCCTGGCCTTTTATTGATATGTAAGAATTCTAAGATTTAAATGGAGGATTTAAACATTTTAAGATATTATAAATATCTGTGCAGAAAGATTGTTTATCTCTCTGAATGCTTTAGTGTGAAGGCAATGACGCATAGACAAAGCTCAGGATACAAAGTCAAAAAATGTGGAGATGAGTATCAACTTAGCCAAAAGTTGAGTGATCCATTATCAACAATTAAACTACACTTGGTTCAGCTACATATTATGTAAAAAATAGGATTATTCCATTTCTCAAACTTTCATTGGAAAACATTACTATAGTAGGAAGTAATCTGATGTAGTTTAATTATCTTCCAAATATCAATCATGTTTTTTGCAGTGATTACATTAATATTTGAAATCATTTAATATAGTAATATTCTAAATTTCAAATATTTTTCAAGTATCCACTAAATGTACAACAAGTGATCTCATTCATAACCCTAATTTGAAATTCCTATATGGATTAGTATCAGAACAAATTTTATTTCCCTTTAAAAAACTGATCTGATTTAAATGACATATTTTGAAATAGGAAAATAATTATGTGCTTCTTTTATACATAACTGCCAGAAGGCTTAAAGTACAATCTGTTGTCTGCTCAATGTCAGATGTGTTAATTTCACCTTGAGTATTACTGAACTTCATTTGTTCCATAGTCACTTAAGGAGTGGCTAGTTAGACTTCCTGGGCTTTATACTCTGAATCCAACCACTTGCCATGTTAACATTCAGTTACATAACCTCTTTCAGATTCAGTTTACTCATCCATAAAATAAGTACTATTTTATGAGCAATAGACTGTATATATATACACACACATATGTGTTTGTGTGTATAACTCCTAGCCCTGTCCTTACCATTTAGTAGCATGTAGTAAATGTTTGCTATTAACAAAGTCTTTAAAATCAATAATATAGTAGTAATAGCATTGTATGGTGTCAGATGGTTGCTGGACTTATTTATGATGGTGATCGCTTCTTTGGCTATATGAATGCTGAATAACTATGGTGTACAACTAAAATAAAGACAATTTTGTGTGTTAGCTATAATTTAATAAAAATCTTAAAGAATAACTTATCACAATATATATTATAGTATATATATTACAATACATATATTTACCAGCATTTTATTATTCTCACCTGTATTACATCATTTATTCTTTGAACTCAATGCCACTTTAAGTGCATATGTGAAAAATATATATCTATATATGAAAAAGACAATATTTGATGAAATTTTTCTGCTATAATAAGTTAAAAACAGACTTATTATTGCATGTAAATATGCACTGATGCTCAAATACCCTTACCTTACTCCCCATATGTGTATTAATAAAAATAAAATCATTAAATGTATAACTTATACATGTAATATTTCATCACAGGTTCTTTTGGCAGCAGCTACATTATCTCATGGATTTCCAAAGGGATGGGAACCACACAGCAGTAAAAGGTTTCATTTTATTGGGCTTAACTGCTGACCCAATCCTTCGTGTCATATTCTTTATCATCATCCTATGTATCTACCTGCTGACCGTATCTGGCAACTTAGCACAATCATTCTTATCAGAATCTCTTCTCAGCTCCATCATCCTATGTACTTTTTCCTGAGCCACTTGGCATTTGCTGACATCTGCTTTTCAGGTTCTGTCACACCTAATATGCTTGTAAATTTTCTGGTGGAGAGAAATACAATCTCCTATCACGGATGTGGCATCCAGCTTGGTTCAGTTGCTCTCTTTGGAACAATTGAGTGCTTTCTTCTGGCTGCCATGGCATATGATCGCTTTGTGGCAATCTACAACCCACTGTTTTATTCAACCAAGATGTCCACACAGGTTTGCATTCAGATCCTCATAATGGTGTATGTGGTGGCTTTCTCAATGCTTCCTCATTTACTATTTGCTTCTATCTTTTATTCTTGTGGACCCAATCGAGTCAATCATTTCTTCTGTGATTTTGCCCCTTTAATTGAACTCTCCTGTTCTGACAGCAGTATTGCCGCAATTGTCCCCTCATTTACAGGTGGCTCCATCATTGTGTTTACAGTGTTTTTCATAGCCACCTCTTACATCTACATCTTCATCACCATCTTGAAGATGCACTCCAATGAGGGACGTCACAAGGCCTTCTCTACGTGCACTGCCCACCTCACAGTGGTCACCCTATACCCTAATTCACATTCATTTATGTGATGCCCAAGTCTAACTACTCAACAGACCAGAACAAGGTAATATCTGTGTTCTACATGGTGGTGATTCCCATGCTGAACCCCATCATCTACAGCCTCAGGAACAATGAGATTAAGGGGGCTCTGAAGAGAGTGCTTGGCAGAAAAATAATTTCCTAGAGAAGCTTCATATTCTGTAGGATTTTATATAATAACATTATAAATATAATAAAATTGATGCTCTGGGCTAAATATATTCATCCACATGTCATTAAACCATGTGGAGCTTTTTAGTGAAGAGGGAGTTAATTTTCTGATATCATAATGCAAATTTGAGGGGCATAGTGAGTTACCTTAAATAACATTAAATTAAATTGATTTAGAAACACATATTGGTTCACATGAAAAAATTTCTACTGTGTTGTCATCTTTTAAAAACTTATTTATATATTTTTTTTCAAAAGTTATTCTCTGCCATAAGTTAAGATTATAGAATCTCCAAACCTTTAAGACTGTGTCCAATTTCAACAGCATTTCATCCTGAAATGAGTGTGATAACCATAGTTATGACTGAGTACATTCTAAGGGGAATGACAAAGTGGAACCTATAGAATATAGGTAAAATGTTTTTCTTGCAGGAAGGTTATCTGTAGTGGATCGGAGGGCTGGCCCTAAAATTCTGACCTGTGTTCCCAGTCTCTGGCTCAGTCAGCTCATAGGTGTTCTTCACAGAAAAACAGGATGAGATGTTCCTGACTGATTTGTGAATTCTGTCAGGTTGAAACAGGTTGGGAGTGAGAAGGGTTCCTGACTTCCCTGAGTGGAGCAAACCCTTGGAGTGACTTGCTCATGGGCAGGCCCATGATCTGCTCAGGAAACCAGAGAGAACGGGATAGTTTCTTTCCTGAATTTGTGACTGCCCTCAGAGAGGCTTACTCAGCCTCTATACGCTACAATAACCACATTTATCCACCTTCCTGTCCCCTCTTCAGTGTTTGAGATGCAAAATGTATCTTTTTGACAGATTCGGTGGGCATTAATCATTTCATTCATTCCTTTGTTCTTTCTTAGATTAAAAAATTATATTAAATGATCTCTTTATTTCAGGGATTGTCCTAGGATTTTGGAAATAGAAGTGACAAGCATCAAAGCTTGTGCCCTCACAGAATTTATCTTAGAGCAAAAGAGAGACAATATAACTAACAAGTTAGTGATTCAGACAATTCAAAGGGGATGGTGCTATGGAGAAAGAAAAAGCAGAGCATGGTAAGGAAAATCAACATCTAGGGCCAGAAGTGTTCAATGCAGATCTCACTGGGGCATAACGACTGAGACAGGGTGCAGGAGATGAAGACCTTCCCGTCAACCATGTGGTTATCTGTGTACATTTGTGCAAGTCTAATCTTCCACTCACGTGCATAGAATTTACCTCTGAGGCTAGGCCAGGCTTGACAGTTTTAATCAATCCCATGGTAAAGACAACTGAAACAACTGACATGTTAAATGTATCTTAAGTATCACATGAAAAGATCATACGGAATGGCCTCGCTGGAAACTGTGAAGGTCCTAGACATACAGATATAATACTCCAAAATGCATGGGTGATGAAAGAATTTGACAACCAGATGCCCTGGCCCATGCATTCAGTGTTCTTTTGGGGTAGGAAGGGCACAAGTCAAAGCCTAGGTAGGACATGCCCAGGTGGTCACACCTCACAGATATCCACAGAATAAGAGGAAACCTGATGTGATGAAGTCTTGCACAGACTCACATCCCTGGATTTTAGAGAGTCTTTTCGAGCCTTGAACTTAGACATAAGATGGTCTAGGACAGGTGGACCTTGGGGTAAACTAAATAAGCAAACAAACAACTCAAGCCTCAATTTTGTCTACCAATATTATTCAAATACAATGACCAGTGCCTAGTAAAAAAATAATGACTAAACTGTATGCAGAACAATCATACTGAACATCATAACTGAAAAATACACCATGCCAGCCATTATAGCAAGCATTTCTCTTTGGCAAGCATAATCCTCATGGAAAACGTTGTGATCCAACGTTTTCATATTGGATCACAAGAAAAAGCACAGGCAGAGAAGCTATCCTAGCTTAGAAGTCTCATTATTATAATTGAGAACACATATCTTATAACACCATCGGGTATAAATCCAGGGTCCTGGCAAGCATTGCTTCCAGGTATAAGAATCACTGCAATCAGGAAGCATAGAGCACAGAACATTACATATTTCATATATATAATATATATATATATATATATATATATATATATATAATATCTTTTCAGTCTAGATGTACTTTATAATTAAAGAATCATTTTTGTTATAACCAATGTTGCACGTAACACAGTGGGCCTTCCATTTAAATCAGGATTTAGGGGAATCAGAATGTTCACAAAGTCAAATTTGTCCTTAGAAAAGTCAAAGGATTTTGTTACGCCTTAAGAGGGATGGATGATACTTGCCATCTGGGATCTTAAATGCTGTGCAGTCTCTATGTGGAACCTGCGCTGTTTAGGATTCTGTATTCGTTCATAAGCAGAACATAAGGACCCTCTGGGTGGTATTTGGGAAATGGGCCATCTACCTCTGTGCGCATACAAGGTTCTCAGAAATTATGGAACACCTTTGCATTTTATAAAGAGGTGCTACAACATAGAGTCCTGGATAATCTTCTAGTTTTTATTTGGCAAAGTTCTTAAGTTCTTTGCCAAATGACATGGTTATTTATCAGTGAGCCTATGTCAGAAATGTAAGTTTAACAAAATATATTTTGCTGGTTGGTCTTGATAGGATCTATAACAATTATTGCCAGTTCTACATAATGTCCTGGCACATGTTAACCTTCTTAGTGAAACAAGAAAATAATAGCTAAGGAAAGTATAAAACTCAGCTCTTTGCTACACCAAATAGAAAAAGTAATTCTTAGATTTTTCATAATGGATTTTAATGCACTTTCTTGAGTAATATAATGTGCAAACCTGAACCACAAGACTGAATATAGACAGAACATATGTGAATTCAGTAACAATTGCAAAAATATATCATTTTTCAACAAACTATCGTTTTAAAAATTGAGCAGATATTGGGGGAACAAAGCAAGTTTCAATCTATTTTAATGATTTTCAAGTACTTAAAATATCTTCGCTACATCTAATGCAATACACCTAGAAATCATCACAAAAGATAACTAGAAAATACCCATATATTTAGAAAGGAGATAAACAACCCTTTAAATAACCCATAGGTTAAACATTAAAGAAATTTTTTTAATTGAATGATTAATATCAAATCTTGTGCTATAGTTCTATTATTTCTTGGAAGAAAAGTTATACTAGAAAAGAGAAAACTAAATTAACAGTTGCATTAATTTTATAGGTAGAAAATAATAGTAAAAGAAAATGCAGGAGAGCAGAGGATAAAGAATTATAAATTAATAGATATTCATCAAATAGAAAATGAACACACAACGAGGAGGACTGACAAGGCCAAATGTTTGTTTTTTACAGTGATTTTCAATGGACTTATCATAAAAAAAAATCTTTTAAAAAAAGTCCAAATAACCTGTACAGGGCAAGTAATGGCAGATATAATAAGGACTTGAGTATAGTGAGACAGTTATAAGAGTAATAATTAATCCCAAAGAAATTAAGCAAGTAAAAGAATTAAAGAACATCCAAATCGGAAAGGAAGTGAAACACCTCTATTAGCAAATGCCATGATATTATAGAACTAAAACTCTGAAACTTCCACCGAAAACTGTTTGTACTAATAAAAAACATTCAGTAAATTCACAGAATACAAAATCAGTTGCATTTCTTTAAACAAACAACGAAATAGCAGAAAGAGAAATTAAAGAACAATCCATTAACAATTATATCGAAAGAATAAATATCTCGAATAATTTTAACCAAGAATGTGACAATCTCTACAATGAAAACTATGACTGGTGAAAAAATTGAGAAGACTCAAATAAATAGAAAGATAATCCATGCACATAGATTAGAAGGATATTATTAAAATGTCCATACATGCAAAGCATCTAGAGCTTTAATGAAATCGCTATCAAATTCCATGGCATTTTTAACAGAAATAACTAAACAATTGTAAAATTGTATAGAACTACAGAAGTCTCTGAATAGCCAAAGCAATCTTGAAAAGAAGGACAAGGGTGGAGGTATCACACTCTCTGACTTCAAATTATACTATAAAGCTATAGTAAACAGGATGATATTGGCATAAAATAGACACATGGATGAAAAGAAGAATAGAGAATCAAGAAATAACCTTGCATTTATGGTCAATTAATTTATGACAAAAGAGGTAAGAATATAAATGGTGAAATGACAGTCTCTTCAATAAATGATGTTGGAAAATTAGACAACCACATGTGAAAGAATAAAATTAGACCACCATACAAAATATAAACTCAAAATGAATTAAAGACTTGAATGTAAAACCTGAAACCATAAAACTCATAAATAGAAATGTAGGCAGTAAGCTACTTGACACCAGTCTCAGCAATGATTTTGAGATCTCACTCCAAAAGCAAACATGCCAATATCAAAACTAAACAAGTGAGACTCCATCAAACTAAAGGCTTCTGTACAACAAAAGAAATAATCAAGATGATGAAAAGACAACTCACCAAATGGAAAAATGTACCTGATATATTCGATAAGAGATTAATATCCAAAAAAAAAAACCACGCAAACTCATATAACTGAATAACAGCAACAACAACAAAAACCAATCCAATTAAAAAAAAATTGGCTGAGGATCTAAATAGACATTTCTGCAAAGAAGACATAAAGATAACCAACAGGCACACGAAAAGATGCTCAACATCACTAATCATCAGGGAAAAGTAAATCAAATCCATAATGAGATATCATCTCACACCTGTTACAATGGCTTATTTAAAAAATACAAGAAATAAAAGTGTTAGCAAGGTTGTGGAGAAATGGGAATCTTTGTGCACTGTTTGTGGGATTGTAAATTAGTGCAGCCACTATAGAAAACACCACGGCAATTCCTCAAATGTAATCCAGCAATTGCACTTCTGAATATTTTTCCATTGAACTAAAACACTGATCTGAAAAGATATATGCCCCCCTAGAAACAACCTCAGTGTTCATCTATAGATAAGTGGATAAAGAGGTTGTGGTACATACATACACACACACACACACACGTATATACACACACATATATGTATATATATATATATGTATACACATATATATGTATATATATGTATATATATATATGTATACACATATATATGTATATATATGTATATATATATACACACACAACACACACTTGAATATTACTCAGCAATAAAAAAAATGAAATCATGCTAATATACAATGTGGATGGACGTTGAGGGTATTAAATAACAAGACAGAAAAAGAAAGACAAATACCATATGATTTCACTTACATGTAGAATCTAAAAAGCAAAACAAGTGAACAACAACAAAGAAAAAACACTTCCGAAACTCACAGATATGCAGAACAGACTGATGGTTGCTAGAGGTGAGAGAGAGGTGGTAGGGGGTAGGGTGCACAAAATAAGTGAAGAGGGTCCAGAGGTACACACTTCCAGTTACAAAATAAATAAGGCATAGGGATATAATATCTCACATGGTTTTTGAAGCAATTATACATGCTTAGACTGTAAAGGACAGTAGAAAATGAAGAGGTCTTTGGACTCTCAACCTAGAATGAGCAGGAAGGAGGCAAAAAGAAAGCAATTACTCAGCTATAACATGGGCTATTTCTTTCCCTGTAAAATGAAAGATGATTCAGAGACTGAATTATAAGCTCAGAAAGCAGAGTCAAGAGCCACAGAAACATTAGTAGGAAGCAGGTCTGGACCTTGATCAAAAAAATAGCAACATGTGTCTCACTGGATTTTGGAATTTCTATAGGCCTGTGTTGCTGCTATGTGACTCCTGTATTCCCCTTTATGAACAGGAGTATTTACTAAAGTTTTTCTACTCATGTATCAACAGTGCCTGATAGATGTATAAAGGACATACACCTTGTGTATTTAGTTCCTGGGTTTTCAAATTAGAGGGACTGTATTTGAGTTGAGCCCAAGGACATCACCAATGTCTGAATTTGATCTATATCTCAGGATGACAGAGCCAATGCTGATGCTGTGATTGCATAATGTTTTAGGGAAATGTAGAAGGGTATGAATGTAATTAGGCAGGTGGGAAATATGTAAATATTGTTGTCAGAAGAAACATGGAACATTGGAGATGGTCGTAGAGTCTTTGTTATTTCTCTCACTGAAAGGTGTGATCTAATTTCTGTCTCCTTAAACCTGGACTGGTTTTAGTGATTTGTTTCACCAAGAGAAGACAGGATAAATAATGTTCTGAATCTCCTGAGGCTAGGTCATAGAAGACATTGCAGAGTCCTCTTAGTCTCTTGGGATACTTGCTACTGGAGTTTAGGCCAATGTGAGAAATTCGACTACTCTGCAGGTAAGACCATATGGAAAGATTCTTAGGACTCTATGGAGAACAACCTTTCAAACTATCCCTGCCAAAATGACAGGCATTTGAGTGAAACCATCATGGACTCTAGACATGCCCAGATACCACCTGAATGTCAGTAGGTGACTCCTGCTTAGTACATGTGAAGAAGGAATGTGCCAAACTGACGCTGAATTTCTGACTCAGAAATAAACGTAATACAAAATAATAGTCTGTTATAGGCCAATTAAGTTTAGAGTGACCAGTTCTGCAGCAATAGACAACCTGAAAATTACTTTTCCTCAGCTAATAAATGACACCCTATTTACATTCACCAAATACTACAAGCCAAAAATTGCTGAAGGTTCCTCAACTTCTTTAATTTTTAATCTCCCACACTAATCCACTGGCAAAGTCCTCTTTAGTCCCTTACTTAAACTATATCTTGAACAGGTTAATTTCTCTCTAACTACACTAAAACTGAACTAGTCCAATGTACCATCATCACAGATCTTGAATATTAACTTCATTGGTACCGCTCCACTCTTCTCTTTATTAATTTTTCATACAACCAGAATGATCTTTAAAAAAATACTCACATTAGATTAGAACAACTAAAACCACCATTTAATGGTAGGAATAAAATTCAAGCACTTTTCCATGTTCTATGAAGCTCCCTTTTTGAGTATTTCTCTCTTCCTGGGTCACCATGGTCTCTTTATTTCTTGAGATTATCAGGATTTGGCACTTGCTGATTTGTCTGGCAGCTTTCCTCTCACTCTCCGTATCAATGGGTCCTTCTCATCTGTCAACTTTCTACTCAACTATCACCTACTCCAAGTGGACGTGCTTGTCACTCTAAGGTAACACCACTCACATTGTCACAGTTACTCTTTGTAAGCCACATCAACTCGATTAACTTTCTCCCACACCATTTATCATGTTCTGTAGTTATAATCTTTACTTATGCCCTAGCATCTCCCTACTAAAATCTAAACTGAATTAGAACTCTGTTTTACTCATCAATATCTTCAGTGTTTACTCAGTTCCTAGAATATAATAAAGGTTCAATGAAAATTTATGAAATAAATGACTATCCCATATCTATCTGTAAAGTGACTTCAAGGCCTGGATCAAAATTCATCATACACACTGAGGTCACAATGAAAGAAAATTTTCAATGTTTGAGGCCCCCTCCCACACCATCTCATGAAGCACGATAGGAAGTATATATAAATCTAAACAGATATGGTAGGTTGGTCAATGGTCTTTGACTCAAATTAGTTCTAAGATGTCATGGAGTCAGGATACACCTGGAATCTTTACGGAATAGTTGGAAATGTTCTTTATCAAAAATACAGTGCTATAGTAACACCTCAAAAGAGACTCAAAGCAAGAGATTATATTCTCTTAGGTAATCATACCAGATTTCTGAAAAGGTGAAGCCATATATGCTGAGATCACTCCTGCCTTCATAAGCCAACAGTGTCAAATGGAAGCCTGCAAAACTGAATAGATTACCATGGGGGAGATTTTCATGACCTGATAATGGACTAGTTATTCACTGTATGGGATTCTAGTTATGAGCAAGTACCTTTGGACTTTTATGATTATTTTTCTATGATGTGTCCACAGCCACACACCAGTGGGTGGACTGTGATATATAAAATGTATCTTCAGTCTATGCCTCCAGTTTCTGACACAAATTTCCCCCAACCCTTGTTATTTCCTGAGTAACAGAGGCACAAGGAGTACCTTTTGTTCTACTGTTTGATCTTGGCCCCATTCCTGATGCAAAGCTCCTAAACCCCTGGAATTTCCTGAGTGACAGCAGCATTTTTTTTCTGATATATATATATATATATATTTGTAAATTTTGTTTTATTACTTTCAAGAACACTGTACAGTAGTTACACTTTTATATAGGTTATAAAACAATCCCCGATTGCTCTTTCTCTTCTCTGGTTTTCCACTCAGCCATTACATTAATGCTAACTACATTACCCAGGCCATGCTCCCCATCCTGTGACCATCTATCAACCACTAATTTGCACTTCTTCAACCCTTCACCCCATTCTCCCAGCCATGTAATTCTTCCCGACCCCTACCTGTTACCAGATTGTTCTCTATATTTGTGCTTGTTCTTGATCAGTTTGTTCTGTTTGTTCCTTAGATTCTGCATATAAGTAAAATCATATGGTATTTATCTTTTTCTATCTGACTTATTTCACTCAGCATAATAACCTCTAGGTCCATCCATGTTGTTACAAATGGTAGATTTCATTTTTTGAATGGCTGACTAATATTCCATTGTATATATGAACCATAACTTCTTTATCCAATTGTGTGTTGATAGGCATTTAGTTGCTTCCATATCTTGGCTATTGTAAATTGTGCTGCCATGAACATAGGGGTACATACATCTTTAGAAATTATTGTTTTGGTTTTCTTTGTGTGAATACCCAGAAATGCAAATGCTAGGTCAAGAAATATATCCATTTTTAATTTTTTGAGAAAACTCCAGCCTGTTTCCACAGTGGCTGTACCAACCAATTTGCAATCCCACCAACAGTGTATGACAGTTCCCTTTTCTCCACATCCTCGCCAACACTTGTTGTTCTTTAATTTATTGATAGCCATTCTGACAGGTGTGAGGTGATATCTATTGTGGTTTTAATTCTCATTTCTCTGATGTCTAGTGACTTTGAGCATCTTTTCATGTCTATAAGCCATCAGTATTTCCTCTTTGGAAAAATATCTGTTCAACTATTGCAAAAAGTTCAAAAAGAGGGAAAGCTCCCGAATTCTTTTGTGGAGACCACCATTACTTGATTCCAAAACCAAAGACATTACAAAAAAAGAAAACTATAGACAACTCTCTCTTATGAACATCGATGCGAAAATCCTCAACAAAATGTTAGCAAACCGAATTCAGCAATACATTAAAAATATCATACACCATGATCAAGTTGGATTTATTCCTGGGATGCAAAGTTGGTATAATATCCATAAACCAATTAATGTGATACATTGCATTAAAAATTGAAAGATGAAACCATATGATTATACAATAGATGCAGGAAAAGTGTTGGAAAAAATCCAGCATCCATTTATGATAAAAACTTTCAACAAAGTGGGAATACAAAGAATATACCTCAACGTAACAAAGGCCATATATGACACTCATCATACTCAATGGGGAAAGGGTAAAAGCATTTTCCTTAAGATCAAGAAAGAGACAAGGATGGCCATTCGCCATTTCTCTTCAATATTGTGTTGGAGGTCTTAGCCACAGTGATAAGATAAAAAAGAGTAATACAAGGCATCCAAATTGGAAAGGAAAAGTAAAATTCTCGTTATTTGCTGATGACATGATACTACATATAGAGAACCCTAGAGATTCCACTAAAACCTGTTAGAACAGATCAATGAATTCACTAAAGTAGCAGGATACAAAATTAATATTCAGAAGTCAGTGACATTTTTATATACTAATGATGAACTTTCAGAAAGAGAAATTAAGAACACAAATCCCACTTACAATTGTATCAAAAAGAATAAAATTCTTGGGAATCAAATTAACCAAGGAGGTAAAAGACCAGTTCTCAGAAAATTATGTCATTGAAAAAAGAAACTGAAGAAGATACAAATAAATGGAAGCATATACCGTGCTCATGTGTAGGAAGAATCACCATCACTGAAATGGTCATGCTACCCAAAGCGATCTATAGATTCAATGCATCCTATCAAAATACCAATGGCAGGAGTATGATTTGTCTTAATGAAGCGACTGTTTGGTTTCTGGATAGCTTCAGGATGGGGACTGGTCACCAGAAAGACCGGGCCATGATCAGAAGCTGGGAACTTTCTGCTTGCCCCGCTGTTCTACAAGGAACAGACAGGGTTGGAGATTGCCTTAATGCCAGTCAGGAGCCTCCATAAAAATCCTTAAACAATGGCGTGGAGAGCTTCCAGGTTGGTGAACAGATCCACATGCCAGATGGATGGTGACTCTAGCATCATGGTGACAGAAGCTCCTGCCCTGGAAGCCTTTCCAGATCTCCAATTATGTTTCTGCATTTGGCTACTAATTGATATCCTTTCTGATACCTTTTATAATTACCTGGTAAATGTAAGTAAATGTTTCCAAGAGTTTTGTGAGCCATTCCAGCAGATTATCAAACCTGGGAGAGGGTTGTAGGACTCAAACATGGGAGAGAGTTATGGGCTCATCCCTAACTTTATAGCCAGCAGGATGGAAGTGTGAGTACCCTGGGGACCGATTATTTACAATTTGTGTCTGAAGTGAGGACAGTCTTGTGGAAGTGAGCTTTAAACCTGTGAAGTCTGACACTGCCTCGAATTAGTGTCACAAATAAATTCTTAATCAAACTGAGGTCCACATATTTAGAAAATAGTGGTTTTCCAATCTGTTGGTGGGGGAGGGTAACAGCACATATTTGGTTCTGAGTAGGCTATCTTTTACCCATAACTTAAATCATTTCATATTTTTAAATTTATCTGTGTTACCTTTTGGTCTTTGTTATGTATTTTCCACCTAAAATTCACAACGTTATAGATACTTTGCATTTTTACTTAGCAACATATTATAAATAGTTTCCATTTTATTACATCTTATATTTCCTAATCATCACTTCTTTCATCTCATTACATTGAGACATGGACTTTTATGATCTAAGTCTTGCTTTCAGCTGCTCTCAACAGTTGTGCTTCGGTCTGGGGATGCCTGACTACAGAAAATCTCTGCCTCTTTCTAGTCTCACGGTGATGAAGTAAATGAGGGTAGATTGTTATACAAGAAATATATTTAGTGCAATCTCTGACAACATTTCTAGTTCTTTTAATGAGTTCAATTTCCTTATAATGCAGACTATGGAACTATGATTGTTAACAAATTAATTTCAGTGTTAAGAATTAAAAGGTACCTTTTATAATTCCTACAAATAAGTCTACATTATGCCAAATAGGACTATATTTTTATTTTTGTTCAAATATGGAGACACTTCTATCAAATCACGAGATATCTTAAGAGATGGGAATCAGCACAGATTTCTCATCCTCCTACCTGTTTTCACATGTCTCCACAGCCCAGATCTTGGGAGTAGAATTTGTTACAACTTTGACTCCCCAAAATACTAATAGTCTACTGTTGACCACATGTCTTACTACTAACTAAACTTTGAATTAAGAAACATTTTGTTTTAGTTTATATACTACATGCTTAAAATAAAATAAGATAGGGGACTAAATACCCCATTGTCAGATACAGACAGCTCATCCAAACAGAAAATCAATAAGGAACAACATCCTTAAATGACACGTTAGTCCAACTGCACATAATTGACATTTACAGAGCCTTCTATCCCCAAAAGTCTGCTTATACATTCTTCTCTAGTGCATATGGATTCTCAAGAATCGACACATACTGAGACACAGAGATAACCTCAATAAATATAAGAGGGTTGAAAACATACCAGTCATATTCTCTGATCATAATGCTTTGAAACTAGAGATCAATTACAAAAAGAAATCACGAATAACCACAAATACATGGAGCTTAAACAATATGCTACTGAAAAATAACTGGGTCAGAGAAGAAATAGAAAGGAGATCAAGAGATACATAGAAACGAAAGATAATGAGAGTACAACATATCAAAACTTTTGGGGCACGGCAAAAGCGGTCATAAGAGGAAAGCTCATATTAAAACAGGCCTACCTCCAAGAACAAGAACGTAGTCCAATATAAACGGTTCATCTTTAAAAACTAGAAAAGAAAAAATAATAAGAATGAAAGCAGAAGGAAAAAAATAATCAAATTAGAGGCAGAATTAAAGTAAACTGAAAACACAAGAACAGAAAAAATAAATACAACAAGGAGCTGTTTCTTTGAGAAGGTTCAAAAATTGACAACCCTGGCTGACTCACTAAAGAAAAAAGAGAAAAGGACCAAATGAACAAAATCAAGGATGAAAGAGAAGAAATTACGACCGATATCGCAGAAATAAAAAGGATCATACTAGAATACTGTGAACAAAATATATGATTAAAGCGTAATCTGCTTTAATCATGTCTACTGATTTTGAATGTTAGTCACACCTAAAAATTACCTTTACAGTATAAATAATCAATTCTGGTGTTTGAGCAAACAATTGGTCACCATAAGCTAGGTCCACTTGACTCATAAAATTAGCTCATAAAATCAATGTATAAGGCAGTAGCTTGAAATAGAAGTGCTAACAAATGAATATGAAAAGTAGATCAATATTAGCCTCAGAATGTTCAAGGCTGTGTGTAGAATGTAGGTGTGTGCAGGAAGAAAAGGAAATTCCTCTAGGGTTCAGAATCAATAAATTGATTGAATAATGTCCTCCTACTGAGATGGGTCACAGGATGGGGAGCAGTTTGAGGTGGGAGGAGATGACTACTTTAGTTTTTGGACAATTTGTGCTGGAATTCAATAGACAAAAAATAATATTGTCTAAAACATTAAGTAGAGGACAGGGAAAGATAAAGAAATGTGGTGGTCATCAGTTATTAGAAGTAAGTTTGCTTTACAGGAAACACAATCCAGTTTCCTCAAGTTTTCCTAAGCAGGAATGAAGCTGACCATGAACAAGTCACTTGAAGCCACCTGGGAAGTTTATTTGAGTAGACCTGGTGTTCTGAGGAGATCAGGAACTCTGCTCATTCCCAGGAAGAGTCACTGTTTGGACCCAACAGGAAATTCACAGGTTAGTCAGGGTCATCTCGTCCTGTTCTTTAGTGTGCTCCCTTATGATTAGACTGGAGCCAGAGATCAGGAGCACAGATCAGAATTAAC
Source organism: Eonycteris spelaea (assembly GCA_003508835.1). NCBI lineage: Eukaryota > Metazoa > Chordata > Mammalia > Chiroptera > Pteropodidae > Eonycteris > Eonycteris spelaea. The sequence goes on along the minus strand of PUFA01000113.1, from coordinate 762,552 downwards.
CCAGTGGATAACCTTCCTGCTAGAAGAAATGTTTCCGGTAATTTACTCTGTGGTTCTACTTGGTCATTTCCACTCAGAATATACTGTCATAACTCTAATTATCATGTTCATTTCAGGAAAAGCTGCTAATGAAGCAGACACAGTCTTAAAGGTTTGGAGGTACAATAATTTTAACTTATGATAAAGAACAACTTTCAAAAAAAATTTCAGCAGATTAAGTATTTTTTTTATGTTAACTAATTATGTTCCTAATGATAAAATTGAATTTAGTTAATAACTCAATATGGACCTCTGATTTTCAATTTTGGTATCAGAAAATCTATCTCTTATCTTCACAGAAAAGTTTCAAAGAGACTAATGGCATATTGATAAATACATTTAAACACAAACAGACATGCAATTTTACTTTTATTGTTATATTTATGCCATGTTATTATATCAAATCATAGAAAATATCAAGCTTCACTTAAAAAATATTCTACCAAGCTCTCTCTTCAGAGCCCCTTTTATCTCATTGTTCCTGAGGCTGTAGATGATAGGGTTCAGCATGGGAAATCACCACATTGTAGAACACAGATGCCACCTTGTTCTGGTCACTTGAGAAGGTAGACTTAGGCATCACTAAACGAATGTGATGGTCCCAAAATACAAAGTGACTGCTGTGAGGTGGGTGGTACAAGTGGAAGAAGGCCTTGTGGTACCCCTCGGCAGAGCTCATCTTCAGAATGGTGATGAGGATGTAGATGTAGGAGATAACTATGACAAACACTGTGACCACAATGATGGAGCCAGCAACAAATGAGGGGCAACTGCAGGGATACTGCTGCTAGCAGAACAGGAGATTCAACTAAAGGAGCAAAGTCACAGAAGAAATGGTTGACTAGATTTGGTCCACAGAAGAGTAAAAGTAGAAGGAAATAGTAAAAGAGCAAGAATTGAGAAAACCAGCCACGTAAGCCACTATGAGGAACTGAACACACACTTGTGTGGACATTTTGGTGGAATAAAGCAGTGGGTTACAGATTGCCACAGCGATCATATGCCATGATAGCCAGCAAGAAGCACTCAACTGCCCAAAGACAGCAATTGAACCAAGCTGCAGTCCACATCCATGATAGGAGACTGGATTTCTCTCCACCAGGAAATTTATAAGCATATTGGGTGTTACAGAAGTTGAAAGGCATATGTCTGCAAAAGCCAAGTGGCTCAAAAAGAAATACACAGGATGATGGAGCTGAGAAGAGATTCTGATAAGAGTGATTGTGCTGACATTTCCAAATATGGTCACCATAGATACATAGGATGATCATAAAGAGTATGACACGAAGAATTGGGTCATCAGTTAACCCAATAAAATGAACCTTGTAACTACAGTGTGGTTCCCATCTCGTAGGGAATCTGAGATAATTTTTCTGCTACCAAAGGAACCTGTGATAAAATATTACATGAAAGAAGTTATACACTTTCATAGTTTATTATCATTAATACACAGATATTATTATGAAAAAATTACTTAAGTTTGAATTTTTTTTAACTTTAGAGCCCAGAGTTTATATTTACATGTAAAAAGTCTTCTACATTCAAAAATTATTTTTAGTCCAAACACTAGTGAATGTGCTTCAAATAATGTGATCTTTGCTCTTTGTATTTATCTATTTATAAAATACACTTAAATAGCTTGTAATCTAATCATTAAAAACAAGACTTATGAGAATAGCAAAAGGAATGGTCAGTATAACCAAAAGATAAACATGTATAAATGCAGGTATGTAATAGAGACTTGAGTAATGTTTAACATTTGGAAAGCTGACTAAATGGCAGTCACAAGGTTAAGAATTTTAGATATATAGTTCTATTTTAATATCCATGAAATAATTTTAAGGACATTTATTTGTAGATGAAGAAACTTATTTTGACAATACATGTTCCTAAGTTTACCTAGCGAGTTGAAGAGACTAGTTGTGAATCTCAGATAGTTTGAATCCAGTCCATTCCTTTAGTAATTATTTATAAATAAAATAAAATATTACTCATAATGAAGTCAAGTAGTTTGTAAATGGGTAGATAACAAATTATTATTTTCTACTGTCTAATAGCTAATGTATAAAAGAAGTGCCTAACTAATAAGCAGAAACTTTACACTTTCTATCAGTAAGAGGAGAACATTTTTAAAGAATTATCATACTTTTTGACAGGACAGAAGAAACAGAATTTTAATATTAAGATTATAAATTAAGTCAAACTACTTTATATTTATTATGTACAATTAACATTTACACATGAAATATTGTTTTATCAAGTAGTTGGGAAATGTCAATCTAATCATCATGCAAACATTATGTGTTTAACATCTAGGATATAATTAAATATATTTATTCAAACAAATCATTTTTGACATAATGCTTTATAATTAAAGCATTATGGAATGAAATAATTTAGTTTCAACATAATATACAGCTTATAAAGTTACAGCCTAAAAATTTTCAGAAGTTTACCCAGCTTCACCCAGCTCATAGCCAAGTTGAATCTCATCTCCAAGTTTTCTGGATGTATATTAACAGTAAATATGCAAAGCATCTCAAAGCTAGTGAATTTGTTAACATTTTAGTTGAGTGCCAAGTTTAGATAGCTTGAAAGACCATTGAGTTTCTGGTCTAATTGGTGAATCAACAAGAAACCCTGGTATCTTGAATTATGCCAGATTATCCCACGAAACAGACTTGAAACAGGTTAATTCAGTTAAGGTTATTGGTTGGATTACATTTACCCTGCTTCTCTGCCATGGCCTGGGAGTACACACAACATTAGAGAACAAAGTGTTCTCAAATAGTAAATGGAAATCATTGCATTAAGTTTCTCAACAAAAGCCAAAATCTTACCTCTTGAAATAAGAATTCATTCATCTTACAGCAATAAATTCAGTCATTGTTGTTATATAGTAGCCATGTTTTTTTTATTGTTTCCTTTGGGTATAAATGTCTGGAGATTCTAGAGATTCAAATGTGAATTCAAAAGCACCAGGGATCACAATCACATTCTCAGGTGAGCATTGAGCAGTTTCAGTTCACACAAACACAACTAATTTTTCAGGTTTCTGCCAATTTTAAACTAAACATTTTTCTCAGTTTCTAGATTTGATGTACTTTTCATTGTTACTGGGAGTATAAAAAATCAATTATTGCATAGTTAAATATTGGTTTTAAGTTTGACTTGATACTTCAGATTAATAATACTAGACTTCGACTTTAAAATGCTAACCTTCATTCATTCAGCATGTGTGTATTTTACAGGTTTTTATCATAATATAGGTAAGATACTCCATTATGTGTCTTGCAGAACATGGGTGGAATGCCACATAAAGTGAATTTTAAATAATACAATTATTTGAGACATGTATATGTTCTTTCCTAGCAAAAGTATAAAATGAGTATCTTAAAGATGCAGATAGAGAACTGTGAAGTAAAAAGAGGTCTGAATGACTTCCGATCAGACTTAGTCTACACTCCTTGAATGATGACTACTGATTAGTGTCTTATTTGAGTGGGTGGAATGATAGTGGACACAGCTATCTTCGACTTGAAGACTCAAGCTAATTCTCTTGCTAATTCCTATTTTATAATATCTTATGTCATCCTGCTGATGTGCCATTTAATGGATATTCCTCTAATAATAGTAATTAGCTTTCATTCAGACTTTACTCTTAGCCAAGTACTGTGCTTAACCCTTGACTTACGTATTTCCATTTAACCCTCACAATGATTTGGTGAGATAAGTATTCCCATTACACTAATTTTACCAAATGAACTGAGGCTCAGTTCAAGATATTTGTCCAGTGTATTTATTTAGTATGGTTCAATCCAGCTTTAAACTTCGGGTCAGACCAAATGCTAGAATGTATACTCCTAAGTACTATCATCTTCTAGTCAATTTCAGACTTAAAGTGCTCAGTTAAGACTACTGACTACTGGTTACCCGACTAGTTTCTGACATACAATTTCTCTCTCCCCACCTCAACACTCTGCCTAATTCCCTAAAACTGGCTGGACCTACATTCTGGCGCTGAGCACCAGGTCAGTTCTAAGGATCCTAACCTACTCTCATGTGCCCACTGATGACCAGTTCCTGTTGATCCCATTACCTCCTAATGCCCATCATGTGTCCACTTCTTGCTATCTTGACACTAAAATCATTGTCTAATTGATTTTCCTACATGCACATTTAGCCTTCCACAGAACAACCTAAGTTCTTTATTCAAATAATTTAATAGTATTCATTTTTAGAGCTATTATAATTATATTCACTTGGTTAAAATTTTCTCAGAAAAGAAAACTATGGTGCACTTCCCTTTTACAAATACAAAGTATGAATTCCACAGGTAACCACTCTTGACTCTATAACTATTTCATGATTGAGATTCCTCAGTATCTGTAAATAAAATGCTTTACTAAAGAAAACTTATAGTTTCTATCTATGTTCCAGCTTGCTCTCCTTTTTATTTAACTTGAACATAATTGATACAAGGAGAAAACCAGTGTGTTTGTTCAAGTATGAGAGGATTATTATGGATATTGTTTGTTGAATTTATTATAATAATGTGTCAAAATACTCAACAGGTTAAATATCAAAAGAGAAAACATTTAAATTAAATATTCTACTGGGAAATAAATTTCTTACAGATACGCACTAGAATGCAACAGTATCTACTTTTGAAAGATTTATAGGAATAAAACAAGTGGAATTTCATAGGCATGTTATTATAAATAAGCCACTCTCGTTTATTCTAGCTCATTAGAGAATAAATATAAACCTTACCCTCAAAAACTCCATGTTTTCAGTTCTTTAATTAATGACCATTTATACTTTTCCAACATTTTATTCATGTCTACCTAACAAGATGTAATGAACTAGCTCAGTACATTTTCATTCTACATTACCTAAAAAATCAATTTTTTAATCTGTCAAGTTTCCACCTATTAATATATGTCTCAGGCATAATTTAATTTTAATTAAGACTGAATTAAGAACTTGGAGTTTAAAATATGTATTTCCACTTCATATATGATCTGTCCATATCTGACAGTGGGGTCTTTTGGTCCCTGCTATGACAGTGTTTTGGTTTGTTTCTCCCTTTAGTCTGTTAGTAATTGTTTTATATATTTTGGGGCTCCCTGATTGGGAGCATAGATATTAATAAGTATTATCTGCCTTGATGTATGATACTCTTTATCATTAAGAAGTGTCCCCAGTAATCTTTCTTTACCTTTTTTATTTTGAAATCTGTTTTGTTGGATACTAGTACCACTCCTTCCCCTTTCCTCTAAATGCCATTTGCTTGAAATAGCATTTTCTACCCTTTTACTTTGAGTGTATATATGTCTTTGGAATTGAGATGTGTCTCCTGGAGGCAGAATATGGTTGGGTTTTGTTTTTTGATCCAATCTGTAACTCTGTGCCTTTTCATTGGTGAGTTTAGTCCATTTTCATTTAGGATGATTACTGAAATAAGAATTCTTCTTATACCCATTGTATCTTTCGCTTTCTGGTAGTTTGGTGTTTCCATTGCTTCCTTGTTCTTGTGTTTATTATTATTATTATTATTATTTATTATTATTATTATTAATTATTATTATTATTATTTTGATTGGATTCTCCTTCTGGTCCTTCTTATTTTATGTGATATTATTCAGTTTTGAATCTTGGCATGTGGTAACCATTACAAATAATAAAAGATAGTTTTACACACACACACAAACACACACACATTCTTCTGCATGTGCTGTATATCTACATTCCCCTTTAGAAATTTGGGTCTCTAAATCCTTTGTCCCTATGTATGCTGAACATTCATTACTATCTTGCTATAGCAATTCTCTTCTTAATGTTTAAGCTTATAAGGTCCTGTTCTTAATAAGAATTGCACTCCTCTGCTTCTATCTGCTTCCTTACTCATAGTTATGCTTATGTTTTTGCTTTTGTTTTTGTTTTTGTCATTTTATTTTAGGTGAGCTGACCCCTTTCAGTAGTTCTGTAATGCAGGCCTTGTAGTGGAGAATCCCTCAATTTTTCTATGTCTGTAAATGTATTTATTTCTGCTTCATATCTAAAGGAGAGCTTTGCAGGATATATTATTCTGGGCTGGTATTTCATTTAATAGTTTGACTATTTGATTCCACTCTTTCTGGCTTCTAAAGTTTTTGCTCAGAAGTTAGATGATACTCTAATGACTAATGAATTTTCCTTTATAGGTTACCATCTTTTTTTCCCTGGCTGCTCTGAGAATTCTATCTTTGTCATTGATTTTTGATCATTTTAATATGATGTTTCTTGGTGAAGGCCTTTTTGGGTTGAGATAATTGGGTGTTCTGTTGCCTTCCTGAATTCCAAGCTCCAGCTCATTCCTTAGATTTGGGATATTCTCATTTGCAATTTGTCTGAAAATGCTTTATGATCACTGCTTCTATTCTTCCCCTTTGAAAATGCCCATTATTATTATGTTTCTTTTTCTGATGGTATCAGCTAGTTCTTGTATTTCTCTTTCATTAGTTTCCATTCTTTGGATTCTCTTTCCCCTCTAATTTATTTCTAGGTTTCTGTCTTTGATATCACTGATTCTTTCCTCCATTTGGTTGACTCTATTTCCCAAAGTTGCTACTCCATTCTTCATCTCATTTACTGTGTTCTTATCTCCAGAAGATCTATTTGGTTCTTTTTAAGGATTTCCATCTCCTTGCAAAAGAACTCATTCTGCTGATCTAGTTGTTTTTTAAATTCCTGAATTATTGATATGAATTATTTTTCATCTCATTGAGTTTTTTCAAAGTACCATCATCTTGAATTCTCTGTCATTTAAGTGACATATTTCTATGTCTTTAAGTTTATTTTCTGAAGATTTTTCTTTCTTTCTGAGCTGCCTTATCACCTTGATTGTCCATGGTGTTCAATGAACTACTTCTATGCCTGGGCATTAATGGATGTGTATTCTTCTTCTTTTCCAGAAAGATTTATTAGCCTTTTGCTGAGATGGCATTTTTCTTTTGGTTTCCAGTAGGTGGCATCTCAGCCTCTTACATACCTGCTTTATATAAAGCCTTAATAATGCCTTTTTTCTATATATAAATATTCAATCACACATGCTACACTCAGTCTCAGTCCCTGTCAGTGTTAGCGACAATTTTGGTAATGTCTGATCAGATTCCTCTGAGACTCTGCGGTGTATGGTCTTGGACGATATGGGGGTAGGAACCCATAAGTTGGAGAACAGGCTATGTTTTGCAAATGTGGCTGGTAATGATCAGTTATTGCTTCTCTGCCATCCCTGCTTCTTTACCATCTTCACTTCTCTGCTTTCTGCCCTGGTCCCTGGGCACTGCCACTGCACGGAGCTCACAACTTGCCCAGGGAGGGCTGTCAGGGAACCCGCAGCATTCTCCCCTAATGTCCTCATGCAAGGAGCTCTGTGTGCAATAGGCAGCTCTTTTGTTTCTCTGCGTCTACCATTTGACTTCCACAGTTGTTACCTGTGGTAACTATTACGTGCAGATCATACGCTCAGACATGCTAGTGTGTAGGTTTTTTGTAGGTGTTTTTTGTTGAGTTTTAGATATTCAGATTATTGTTATTTCATGGGAAAGATCTGAGGACATCTCTCACTCCACTGAGCTCCTGACTTCAGTCCTTAAGATTCTTTGTATTTAATGTCTGGCATTTAAATTATGATGTGTCTTGGTGTGGGCATCTTTGGGTTCATCTTTTTGGTTCTCTCTGATCTTCCTGGAGTTACTTGTCTATTTCCCTCACCAGATTAGGGAAGTTTTCCATCATTATTTCTTCAAATATGTTTTAACTTCTTGTTCTCCCTCTTTTCTTTCGGGTACCTCTATGACACGATTGTTGTTTTACATTTAACTTTGTCCCATATGCTCCTAACTTATTATCACATATTTGGATTTCTTGCCATTCTGATTGGTTGCCTTCCACTACTCCATCTTCTATATCAGTGATTCAATCCTCTGCTTCATCCACTCTGTTAATTCCTTCTAATATATTTTTCATTTCAGATACTGTGTTCTTCGTTTCTCACTGGTTTCCTATTAAATTTCTATTTTAATTTTGATGGTTTTTATCTCTTTGTTAAAGTTCTCACTGAGTTCACTATACTTCCCTTAAGTTCACTGAGCATCTTTATAACCAGTGTTTTGAGCTCAGCATCTGGTAGATTGCCTGACTCCACTATTCTTGGAGCTTTACTCTGTTTCTCGTATGGTTTCTGCTTCTTTGTCTGTTTCTATGTACTAAGCAAAACTCCTGTGTCTCCCGGTCGTGTAAGTGTGGCTTTGTGTAGTAGGTGTCCAGTAGCACACTCCTGAGAGGGGTTCAGCTGCAAGCCAAGATTATCCCCAGCCTGTGCCCCTTTGGGGCCACCAATTAAGGCTCAGCAAGCAAACCACAGATTCTGTGCTTACAGTTGCCTCAAGATGCCATGCCAGAAACTGGAGGCAGCTGCCACCAATCTGGGCTTGGCTGCTCCGCAAGGACCCCAGTACAGACAGAGGACATCATTGAATGTGGCTTCAGTAGGGCTGTGAGTTGAGAGGGGCAGAGTGTCAAGGAATCCGCTGGGTGGAATGACCTCTGTTATCCAGTTTGATGATGTATCAGCGATGGCAGCCCTGTGTTCACACACTGGGAAGTGGGAGAGCTCAACAGAGGAACAATAAATACCACCAAGCATTTCAGCCAGGAGAAAGCCTCTCCTCTGGCCCTTGCTACAACTGAGTGTCCTCTTGTAACTTTCTAGTGCCCCCTGGGCAGCTGACCTGGAGGTATGAAAGAGTGTGTCTGTCATTGTGAAAGTCTGGTCATGGATAGGTCTCCTTTAAAGGGAACGTCTGATGCTGCCATAGTCTGTGTCCCACTTAACCACTTGGAACTGGGCAAACTCTGTTGGTGCCCCTTCCTAACCTCCTGCCATTGCAGGGTGAATTCTTATTTCTCTCCCTAGTTGTGGGGCTTCTGTTCGTCCAGACCCCAGGCAACTCTGCTTGCTGTTGCCTGTTTTTGTCACAACTTTGGTGTGGTCACAAGAGGAGATGTACAAAGCCTCTATCATCTACACCATTTTGCCCAGTATTATTAAAACCTATTTGAAGAAATAACAATTGGAGACTTCCCAAAACCTGGCAAAGTAAATAGACATACAAGTCCATGAAGATAAAGACAAAGAGAGAATCTTAAAAGCAGAAAGAGAAAGCACTTAGTGATGCTCAAGGGAGCTCTCAGAAGACTATGAGCTGATTTCTTACAGAAACTTTGCAGGCCAGAAGGGAACTAGCACAAAATATTCAAAGTGATGAAGAGCAGGAACTATGGCTGGAAAAGCTATCATTTACAATTAAAGGAGAATTAAAGAGCTCCCAAGACAAGAATAAGCTAAGAGAGTTCATCAACACCAAATCAATATCATAAGAAATGTCAAATGTACTTAAGAAGAAAAAATAAATATATATAAATAATAAAGTGGCCGTAACTACATATCTATCAATACTTACTTTAAAATTAAATGGATTAAATGCTTCCATCAAAAGACACGGCCTGGCTGAATAGATAAGAAAATAAGATCCATGCATATGCTACTGACAAGAGATTCACTTCAGGTGGAAAGATACACACAGACTTAAAGTAAATGGGTGGAAAAGAATTTCCATGAAAACAGAAATGAAAAAAGATGGCGTAGCAGTCCTCACACCAGACAGAGTTTAAAATAAAAGTATAAGAAGACACAAAGAAGGACTCAGTAATCCCACTTCTGGGTATTTATCCAAAGAAACCTAAAACACTACTTCGAAAGGACGTGTGAATCCATATGTTCATTGCAGCATTATTTACAATAGCCAAGATATGGAGGTAAACTGGGTGCCCATCAATAGATGAATGGATGAAGAAGAGGTGGTACATATATTCAATGGACTACTACGCAGACATAAATAATGAAATCTTGGCATTTACAACAACATGGATGGCCTAGAGGGTGTTATGTTGAATGAAGAAAGCCGAACAGAAAAGACAAATGCCATATGATTTCACTTACATGTGGAACCAAAAGAACAAAATCAACAAATAAACCATTAAAAACAAAACAAAACAAAACAAACAAAACCTCAACAAACTGATAGTTGCCAGATGAAAGGAGGTTTTAAGCATCTGGATAAAAAACCGGAAGGGATTAAGAAGTACAAACTACAAGTACAAAATAGTCACTGCTATAGCAACAGTGGCTTGATTCCATTGGGACAAGTGAGGAGCCCAAAAATTGCCTTCTAGATTTTTCACCTGAAGGAGGAAAAAATTTATGCACTGAATTCCAGCCTGTTGACCCGGGTTTCCCCAGGAGCTTTAACTACTCCCCACATCTGGTATGGCTTGAGGTGAACTGATCAGGTTTCTAGTAACTTCCCAGAAGGTCTTAGGATTCAGAATTGGACTAGAACATTAAGTGGAGACATTACTGGTTATGTCTGCAAGCAGGAAAGTGACATTGTGAGTTATAACCACTCACTATATATGCCCTTAACATCATAATTGGGGCAAGAGTATGTGATGTAAATGTTAGAATTGTGCTGCAACCCCTGCCCACACCTTATCCTATAGTGAGGGAAGAATAATGACACCCACAATTCACTCCATAAAGAAGTCAGCTCTCAAATTGTTTCTACCATTCCCCATACAAATGCCCTAATATTCTCTGAATTGCATAATTATTTAAATGTTGTTGGACTAATTTTGGTTTCCCTTTTTTGGAGGTGGAGTGGGTGAGATCACATCTAGCAAATTCTGACTTTTGTGTTCTTCAAAATGTGATCTTACGGTTAGTTTCCCTAGAAACAGATCCTGAGAAGATGGTGTTTTAAAGTGATTTATTTAGAAGATGCTCCCAGGAGAACCTAGTAAGGAAGCAGGGAAGCAGGACAGGGAAAAAGAGAAAAGAATATAAAGGTGTAATTTAAGAAAAAAATCCTGGTTCTCCAGCAAATATAATTTACATAGTCATAAGAGTGCAAACCTTTAATATTTTGTAATCAGTATATAAAATTTATATGGCTTTATTGTAATTACAGAATACTGTCTTAAGATACAGGTGACTAAAATAAGGAAGCAAATTTGGTAAGAGAGTTGAAGAGAAGACTAGGTATACAGATATCCTGTTCCTTATGAAATAGGGGGTTATAAGATATTTTCTACAATTAAAGTAAAATAAATGGGAAATGTATTCAAAGGAATTTTCACTCAAAAGGCTAACTTTATAATGAGCTCTTTGTCTGCTCCTATAGATATGCTTGTTGCATAGGTTGTATAGCAGGGTGACCTGGAAATTAACTAAAGACTCATCCTTCTTTTTTGCTTGCTCTGTCTAACAAATGTAACTGCCTGTAACCCACAGCATTTTCCACCTTTGCAACAAATGTCACTGGCTGTACCCCATAGCAATTCCCCTGCTTTGTAACACTTTGTAACTGCCTGCAACCCACAGCAACTCCTGAGATTTGTAAACATCGAGGATAAATTAACCCATTGACACATGCCAAATAAGCCCTATATAAGCAAAGTTGCATCTGAGCTCCTGGCACAGATTTTCAGAGCGCTAGCTCCTCTTCAACTGCTGGCATAATAAACCTGAGTTCTCCAACTCTTCAAGTGCTGCCTGGTTTCTCACAGGTCTTATTTTTGCAATATTTCTGCAACAGTATATTACAGAAAATTCCAAAGTTTTACAGATTAGAATATCAAAAACAATTATATTGAAAGGATGGAGGGAGTGAAGTTATTTGTGTACCTGTGTATTTCTGTGTATACTGATGTGAATGGGGAGGTGTGCAGAATGTCAATAGGTGAATATATGAAAAATTCAGAATCAATTAAAACTGGAATAAGGTTTAGAAAACAAATTTAACTCCAAGTTATTTAATTGAGCCCAGAGTAAAATTAAGGGTATAACCAGAGGATTTACTGTAATAGTTAGAAACTTAAAAGATAAAATGATTTTTTAGTAAGGTAGAATTTGAGATGAGAACAAACTGAGCTATTTTTTAAACTGGATATGAAGAAAATGTTCAAAATATGACCATTAATTAAACTAAAAAGATGGTTTATCAAGGAGTAAAATTTATTTCCATTCTCTACTTAGCTAAAATAAAGTTGAATAACTTATTTATAACAACCTTGTATGTAAGGTTCCACTTTAACTCATTTATTGCTATATATCTTTCAAAGCTCGGTACCAAAACATTCTTTGCATGTTAGCTGTGAGAAATTACTTTTTATTTCATCTTTGCAATGGAATATTGAATTAAAATTTATTCTTTTTGACATTTAACCTATTATTTGTTCTGGCTGTGTTATATAAATTCTACAAATAATATGCATAATGATTCTCTCACAGTGTGAAGTCCATTGATTTTCTCCCTGTATCAATTATGTTGAAATTAAATAAAAAGAGAAACTAGCAGGATCACAGACGGAAAATATAACTTTTCTTTACTGAAGCATATTATTTACAGATACTGAGAAATCTCAATCATGAAATAGTTTAGGGTCAAAAGCAGTTACCTGTGGGAGTTGTACTTTGGATTTGCAAAGGAAAGGAAAATAGAAAACTGTTATCTCTTTTCAGACATTTTAACCAAGTATCTGTAACTGATAGCATTAAAAATGAGTAATATTAAGTCATTTTAATAATAACTCACTTTGGCTGTTCTGGAGGAGGCCAAATGTACATACAGGAAAATCAAGTAGACAGTGATTTCAGTGTTGAGTGGAAAGAAGTGGACAAGTGATGGAAATCAGGAGATACAATCAACAAGAGCTGGTCATTGGTGGGCACATGGGAGTAAGTTAGGATCCTGAGTACTGACCTGGTACTCAGGACCACAATGTAGGTATAGCCATTTTAGGGAATTAAGCAGAGTGTAGAGAGTGGGGAGAAAAGACAAAATCAGGCACTAGTCAGGAACTAGTGGTGATCACTTAGGCACTTAAGTCTTAAAGTTGACTAGAAGACAGTAGTAGTTAGTATACACATTCTAGCACTCAGTCTGAACTGAATTTTAAACCAGGATTGAATTATACCAGTTGATTACATTGAACAAGTAGAATAAGCCTCAGTCCACTTTCTGTAAAATTAGGATAATTGCAGTACTTCGCTCACCAAAGTATTGTAGTGATTAAATGAGAAAATATATGTAAATGTGTTAAGTACAGTACTTGGCAAAGAGGAAAGTCTGAAAGCAAGTTGGTTACTATTATTAGCGAAATAACCATGAAGGGGCCTATCAGCAAGGTGAGACAGGACTTTATAAAATTAGGATTAGCAAAAGGATTAGCTTGTGTCTTCAGGTCAAAAATAGGTGTTTCCACCATCATCCATCTAGTTAAATAAGCCACTAATTAGTAGTCATCCCTTTGAGGCCTGTAGACTAAGTCTGATCTTGAAGTCATTCAGACCTCTTGTACTTCACAATTCTCTACCTTCAAATTAAATGATTTTTTAACACTTTCTGCTAGAAAAAAAAATAGCAAACACATGTCTAAATAACTGTGTTATTTGAAATTAAACTTTATGGTACAATTTGAAGTCAGGCAGAGTGATACCTCTGCCTTGCTTTCCTCCTTCAGAATTGCTTTGGCTATTTGGGGTTTTTGTGCTTCCATACAAATCTGATGATTTTTTGTTCTATTTCTTTAAAAAAATGCCATTCAAATTATTTTGGGGGATTATATTAGATCTGTATATTCTTAAGGTAATAAGGTCATTTAACTGTGTTGATTCTTCCAATCCAAGACCACGGAATATCTTTCCACTTCTTTGTACTTCTTTAATTTCTTTACAGTGTCTTATAGTTTTCAGTGTATAGGTCCTTCACATATTCCATTAAGTTTATTCCTAGGTATTACATTATTTTTGTAGTGATTGTAAAAGGATTTTTTTTTCATTTCTTTTCTGAAAATTCATTATTAGAGTATAGGAACACTACGGATTTTTGAACATTGATTTTGGATCCCGAAACTTTACTGTATTTGTTTGTTTCTAATGGTGTTTTAGTGGAGTCCTTAGGGTTTTCTATATAGAGAATTATGCCATTTGCAAAGAGTAACAATTTGATTCACACCTGTTAGGATGATTATCATCTACAGGACAAGTAATATGTGTTGGAGAGGTTGTGGGGAAAAAGGAACCCTCATACACTGCTGGTGGGAATGCAAATTGGCACAGCCACTGTGGAAAACAGTATGGAGGTTCCTCAAAACACTAAGAATTGATCTACCATATGATCCAGCAAACCCTCTACTGGTATTTGCCCAAAAACCTGAAAACATTTATCCACAAAGGTATATGTACCCGAGGTTCATAGCAGCATTATTCACGGTGTCCAGGATATAGAAACAATTGAAGTGTCTTATGATAGATGATTGGATAAAGAAGATGTGGTACATATATACAATGGAATATTAGCCATAAAAAGGTGGAATATTGCCATTTGTGACAAAATGGATAGATCTTGAGATAATCATGCTAAGCAAAATAAGTCAGACAAAAAGTTGAAAACCACATAATGTCACTCACATGTAGGATATAAAACTGAAAGCAACAAACAAACATGACTAACCAACAGAGACTTATGGACATGGACAGTGGATTAGTATTTCTAGAGGGAAGGCAGGAAGGGAAAGGTAGATGGGGTAAAAGAGGTCAAAGTTTGGTGACAAAAGGAAATCTAACTCTGGATGGCGAATATACAATGCAATATATATGACTTACTGTTGAATGATACACTGGAAACTTAAGTGATTTTGTTAACCAATGATACCCCAATAATTTTTAATAACAAATAAACAAAATAAAATTTAACTTTGTGTGACATTCCATCCCATGCACACTAAAGCATTGAAAGGAATGTTTTCCATAAATCACTATAAACACTTGTAAAATGAACACACATTGAATAAAGCTAAAGTTACCATTTTATAGTTGAAATATAGTATTACTTATACTGAATTTCAAAGCAAACTTAGAACTAATACTTACTTATAAGTTATTATTTATATTGCCAATAACTATTGAAAAGGCATCAAATCTAGATATAAAGGAAAAAAATGAGATCAAATTGACAGAACTCTGAAAAATTTGTTGTGTTTATGTGAAGTGAACTGCTCAATACTCACCTGAGAATGTGATAATGACCCTGGTGCTTGTGAATTCACATTTGACTCTCTAGACTCTTCAGAGATTTATCCTCAAAAGTAAACAATAATGAAAGACGGCATGGAAACTATATAACAACAATGACTTTGAATTTATTGCTGTAAGATGAATGAATTCTTATTTTCAAGGGGTAAGATTTTGGCTTGTGTGTGTAATCTGATGTAATGATTTCTTACCATTTGAAAATAATGTATTCTTTATAACTGTAGTGTACTCAAAATCATTGAAGAGAAACACAAAAGAATCCAACAGTCAGAAAGCAAGTAATCTCAGTGGAATTAATCTAAATTTCTACAGTCTATTTAGTAGGATAAATAGACATAATTTAAAGTTTCAGGGTTCTTTATTTATCCACCCTTAAGGCCAGAAACACACATAGTCTTTCAGACTATCTAAACTTGCCACTCAACCATAGTGCTAATAAATTCATTAGCTTTGTGATGCTTTGGAGACTTATTTTGGACATATGGTTTTGCATGCTAAGTTTGCATGCAAACCAGATACTTTTGACAAAGTCAAGAAGATACAGCCAGAACACATGGAGATGAGGTTCAACCTGGTGATGAGCTGGGTAAAGTTCTGAACATTTATTCACTTGTATTTTATGTAGAAACTAAAATTATTTCATTCTTTAACACTCCAATTATAAAATATTGTTACATTAGCACATGATTTGAAGGTTGAATAAATATACTTAATAATGTTCTAGGTATTAAACATAGAATGTTTTATAGTATTTAGGTTTACAGATCAGACTATTAATAGTATTTTACTTGTAAATGTTAAATATACATAGTAAATTTACAATAGGTATCTATTCATGATCTCAGTTTGAAATTCCTATTTCTTCTTTATTCTATTAAGAAAATTGTATTTCTCCTTTAAAAAAATGATCTTGTTTACTGATGGAAATTATAAACTTTCTAATTAGAAGCTTCTTTTATACACTAGGTAATTTGATCCACCCATTTCTGAGAGACTCAACTTCATCAAGAGTATTATGTAATTTCGTTACTTAAAAAAAAATGAAATGAATTCAAAGTTCCTGATATTCACAACTTGACTGCATCCCTTGCTATGTAAATTTAGGTAAATTACTTAATAATGTAAAATCAGTTTCTTTGTCTGAAGTCCTCAATATTATTTCATGGATATTAATACAGAAAATATGCCTAAAATTCTTAACCCTGTGCTTACTATTTAGTAAAGTTTCAATAACTGTTAGCTATTGCTCAACTATCTGATTATAACAGAAAATTTATACATCTATATTTTCTATTATAGTGTCCATTCCAATTTGGTATTCTCATAAATCATATGTTGTAATGTTTAGATTTAAAGCTGCTTCAAATACATTTTATAAATTGATAATATAGAAAAAATATCTCATTATTTGAAGCATGTCCTCTAGTGCTTCTGCTAAAAATAATTTTAAAAATATATGACTCATTATCCATAAATAATAAACACTGGGCTCTAAAGTGGAAAAATTTTTTTGACTTAGCTTGAATAATTATTTGTTTATAATAACTTCTATGTGTTAATAAAAATGAAACCATCGAATTTACAGCTTCTTTAATGTAATGTTTCACCACAGGTTCTCTGTAGCAGCTACCTCATGGATTCCCCAAGGGATGGGAACCACACAGCAGTAAAAGGTTTCACTTTGCTTGGCTTAACTGACAACCTAATCCTTCAAGTCATACTCTTTATGATCATCCTATGTATCTACCTGGTGACCATATCTGGCAATCTCAGCACAATCATTCTTATCAGAATCTCTTCTCAGCTCCATCATCCTATGTATTTCTTTCTGAACCACTTGGCTTTTGTGACATATGCCTTTCAACTTCTGTCACACCCAATATGCTTATAAATTTCCTGGTGGAGAGCAATACAATCTCCTATTATGGATGTGGCACCCAGCTGGGTTCAGCTGCTTTCTTTGGGGCAGTTGATGCTTCTGCTGGCTATCATGGCATATGATCGCTTTGTGGCAATCTGCAACCCACTGCTTTATTCCACCAAAATGTCCACACAAGTGTGTGTTCAGTTCTCATAGTGGCTTATGTAGGTGGTTTTATTAATGCTTCCTCTTTTACTATTTCCTTCTATTTTTTAATCTTTTGTGGGCCAAATCGAGTCAATCATTTTTTCTGTGATTTTGCTCCTTTACTTGAACTCTCCTGTTCTGATAGCAGATTGCCTGCAGTTCTCCCTCACTTACAGCTGGATCCCTCATTGTGGTCACAGCATTTGTCATAGCCACCTCCTACATCTACATCCTCACCACCATCCTGAAGATGCACTCCAATGAAGGTTACCACAAGGCCTTCTCCACCTGCAGTGCCCTCCTCACAGCAGTCATTCTGTATTATGGGACTATCATACTCATTTACATGATCCCAAGTCCAGCTACTCAACTGACCAGAACAAGGTGGTGTCTGTGTTCTACATGGTGGTGATTCCCATGCTGAACCCCATCATCTACAGCCTCAGGAACAATGAGATTAAGGGGGCTCTGAAGAGAGTGCTTGGCAAAAAAGTATATTTCTTAGTGAAACCTATTATTTTGTAGAAATTAATATGATACTATACCATAAAATATAATAATAAAAGAAAATCGCCTGTGGTCAAAATATATCAGTAATTAACCAGTGTGGAGCTTTTGAGCAGCGGTAGAGGGTGGATTTTCTGATATCAAATAGTAAATCAGAGGCCCATCATCAGTTACCGCTAATAAAATTAACATAAGTTTATAATTAAAGAAGCACAAATTACTTAACATAAAAAATACTTAATCTGCTGATAATTTACTTACAATTTTATTTTTTTCAAAAGTTATTCTCTATCATAAGTTAAGGTTACTGTACCTGCAAACTTTAATATTGCTGCACTTTCAACAGCACGACTTATCTTAAATTGAGCATCATAATTATAGTTTATGACAATACATTCTGAGCGAAATGACCCATAAGAACCAGACAGTAAAATTACTAAAGATATTCTTCTTTCAATAAGGTTTTCTGCTGGGATTGGGCTTTGTGAACCCATAAACTCTGACCTGTGTGCCTGATATCTCTGGCTCCAGTCTAGTTATAGAGGACTACATTAAAGAACAGGATGCATGCCCTTGACTAATCTGTGAATTCTTCTGTCAGGTCAAACAATGACTTCTCTATGGGAATAAGCACGATTCTCATATCCTCAGAGACTGAGCAAACAAGCTCTTGGAGTGACTGGTTCATGGTCAGGTTCATATTCTGTTAAGCAAGCTTGAGGGAACAAGATTGTGTTTCCGCTTTGAAGTTGAATTTCCTCTATACACTGATAACTACACATTTATGTCTCTTTCTCTATCTTCTATTTCAGTGTTTTTATAAAAATATTTTTTTGTCTATTGAATTTCCAGCATAATGCTTAAAATTAAACTCATTACTCTTTCAACTCCCACCTTCCTTTCCTCCAAATGTTTCAATTCCAGTAAAAGGCACCATTACTCAATTTATTGATCAGAATCCTGACAGTCATTTCTTTCATCTCTTCACATGTCAACATTAAATAACAAAGTTCTGTACATTCTGAGTCAAATACTTATTCTCTACTTGTCTTATTTTAATTGTCAGCCATTCATTTCAAGCTTACTACTCATACATTTATATTGCAGTAATACTCATGTGATAGCAAATTTTATGTGTGAAGTTGGCTAGCTAGACTAATGGTGATGGCTGTTTTGGTCAAACACCAGTGTAGATTTTGCTCTGTGGGTATTTTTCAGCTGTGATTAACATTTACATCTGTAGGTTGAGTAAAGGTGAGTACTCGCCACAATGTGAGTGGCCCTCATTAAATCTGTTGAAATCCTTAAGGAAAAACACTGAGGTCTCCTGAAAAAGATTCTGTACCCTGGCAGTCTTAGAGGTCAACACTGCGACACCAACTCTTACTTCAATCTTCATTCTGCTGAACTGCTCTGGACTTTGGAATTGCCAGCTCTCACAACTATCTAAGACAATTCCCTAAACTCAATCAATCAATCAATCAATCTCCCTCTCCCACAGGCTCTACCCCTTCGGGCTCCCCTCCCCTGCTCTCCTATTCATTCTGTTTTCACTAGAGAATCCTAATAAAACGTTAATTTCTTTTTCTTCCCTCTTGTACTATTCCTATCACCATACATCAATCAAAACTAAAATCTAAATAGATCAGTTCCTTCGTTAATATTCCTCCGACTATCTTAGAAGAAAGAATTCTTATCATGCATGGCTTATAAAGTCATGAACCTGGGCCTGTTTCTTTTGGCTCTCACCATTCTTCCTCAATCTTTAACATAACAAACTCTAGGATAAATTATTTGGTCTTCTCTTAAATCCTTAAATAGATTCTGGGAAATCATGACAGAGTGAGAGACGTCCTCAGAATCTCCCCTAGACACACCAATAAACTGATCATCTAAACTGAACAAAACACCCAAAATGCACACCAGATGTCTGAGTGTGGGATCTGTGCATAAGAGCTACCGCGGGTCAGAACCTTGGGTGTCAGGCAGTGGACTGGGACAAATAAAGAAGCTGCTCTAGCAGCCTCCAGAGTCTTTGCAGGAGGGGGGGAGGTGAAGGTGCGGCACTTCTTTGAACAGTCCTGCTTGGACGTGCTGGGACTTTCTACACACAGCAGCAGGACTCAGTCATTGGGACAGAAAACAGAGAAGTGGGACGGTCAGCAGAGGAACAACAGTTGATTTTTAGTGCCCTGGTTGCAAAACCAAGGCTGAGCTGCAGCCCCCAACCTCCAATCCAGAGGGCCCCACCCCCATATCCTCCGAGACCAATCACCAACAGCCCAAGGGTATCTGAGCAAATGCTAACTAAACTGTTGCTAACACTGACAGGAATTGAATGTGAGAGTAACGAGTGTGATTAAAATCTACAACAAAATTAAAAGCCTTAGGCTTATATAAAGGAGGGATCCAAGAGGCTTAGATGCCACCTACTGGAAATCAAAAGAAAAGTGCCTTCTTTGCAGCAGGCTAAAGAAAGACCTTTATATAATAAAGCTTCTTTCCAGAAAACAACAGAATACATTTCCATTAATGCCCAGGTGGAGAAATTGTCTATTAAACACCCATGAACAACCAAGGTATATGCATCTAAGAAAGAAAGAGAAAAAATCTCCAGAAAATGGCCTTACAGATGTAGAAATATGCGACTTAAGTGACAGAGAATTCAGGATGGTACTTCTGAAAAAACTCAGTGAGTTCCAAAACGAATCATATCAACAATTTCAGAAATTGAGAAAACAGCTAGATGAGTAGAGCAAGGATATTGAAACCCTCAAAAGAACAAATAGAACTTCTAGAGGTAAAACACACACACACACACCACACACACACACACACACACACACACACTGCAAGAGTTGAAAAATGAAATAGCAAGCTTGGGAAATAGAGTCATCAAATGAGGAAAGAATCAGTTATATCAAAGACAGAAATTGAGAATAAATCAGAAGGAAGAAGAGAGAAACTGAAGAATGAAAAATAATGAAAGAAAATACAAGAACTAGCTGATACCATTAGGATAGGAAACATAAAAAAATGGCATTACTGAAAGCGAGGAAAAGGAGCAGGGACTAGAAAGCATTTTCAGACAAAATAGTGCAAGAGAATTTCCCAAATCTAAGGAATGAGCTGGTACTTGGAATTCAAGAAGTCAACAGAACACCCAAATATCTCAACCCAAAAAGGCCTTCACCAAGACACATTGTATTAAAGTTATCAAAAATCAATGACAAAGGTAGAATTCTCAGGGCAGCCAGAAAAAGAAGACAACAGTAATACATTAGATTATCATCAGACTTCTCAGAGCAGACCACACAAGCCAGAAAGGAATAGAACCAAATATTTAAACTATTAAGTAAAAGAAACTACCAGCCTAGAATAATGTATCCACCTAAGCTCTCCTTTAGATACAAAGGAGAATTAAGACCTTTTCAGATGTGCAAAAATTGAGGGAATTCTCCACTATGAGGCCTGCACTACAGGAAATTCTGAAATGGGTCAGCTCACTTAAAACAAAATAACAACAACAAAAAAATAAATAATTCCTTTGCAATTGCAACAAAAAGAATAAAATACCTAGGAATAAATTTTACAAAACATGTGAAGGACCTATATAATGAAAACTATAAGATCCTAAAAGAATCAAAGAAGGTACAAAGAAAGGGAAAGATATTCCATGTTTTGGATTAGAAGAATCAAATAGTTAAAATGACCATATTACCTAAAGCATTATACAGATTTAATGTAATCCCCATCAAAATCCCAAAGGCATTTATTAATGAAATAGAAAAAAAATTGTCAGATTTGTATGGAATTTGCACGAAAGACCACAAACGCCCAAAGCCATCCCAAATAAAAAAAGAATGAAGCTGGAGGCATCACTCTGTCTGACTTCAAATTATACTACAAAGCAACAATAATCAAAATGCCAAGCTACTGGCAGCAAAACAGACACAGGAACCAGTAGAACAGAATTGAGAGTCTAGAAATAAACCCATATTTACATGGGAAAATAATTTTCGGAAAAAAGCCAAAAATATACAGTGGAGAATGAAAAGTCTCTTCTATAAATGGTGCTGGGAAAACTGGAAAATCACCTGTAAAAGAATGAAACTAGACTGTTGTCTATCACCACAACCGAAATTAACTCAAAATGGATTAAGGACCTGAATATAAGACCTCAAACAATAAAATGCATAGAAGAAAACATAAGAACTAAACTCAAGGACCTTGGACTTAAAGAGGATTTTATGAGTTTGACCTCAAAGGCAAGGGAAGTAAAAGCAAAAATAAATGAATGGGACTACATCAAACCAAAAAGCTTCTGCTCAGCAAAAGAAACTGTCAACAGGTAAAGAGACAACTATTCCAATGGGAAAATATTCAAGCAATGCCTCCATAAGGCCTAATGTCTAAAATATACAGAAGAACTCTTATGACTCAATAACAACAAAAAACAAATGATCCAATAAAAAAATGGGCTGAGGACCTGAAGAGACACTTCTCCCTAGAGGACATACAAAAATGGCCAAAAAATATATGAAAAGATGCTCAACATCTCTAGCTATTAGAAAAATGCAAATCAAAATCACAATGAGATACATCTCACACCTGTTAGAATAGCTATAATCAACAGGACAAGTAATAAAAATGTTGGAGAGGATGCAGAGAAAAAGGAACCCTCAAACTGCTGGTGGGACTGCAAATTGGTACAGCCATTATGGAAAACAGTATGGATGTTCCTCAAAAACTAAGAATTGATCTACCATATGATCCAGCAATCCTCTACTGGGTATTTATCCCAAAGACTTGAAAACCATATCCGAAAAGATATTTGCACACTGATGTTCATAGCCGCACTATTCACAGTGACAGGAAAATGGAAGCAACCAGTGTCCTATGATAGATGATTGGCTAAAGAAGTTGTGGTACATACATACAATGGAATATTACTCAGCCTTAAGAAAAGATGAAATACTGCCATTTGCGACAAATGGATGGACCTCATGAATAATCATGCTAAGCGAATAAGCCAGACTGAAAAAGTAGAAAATCACAAGATATCACTTATTTGTGGGATATAAACCTAAAAGCAACAAATGA
This sequence comes from Eonycteris spelaea, assembly GCA_003508835.1. Taxonomy (NCBI): domain Eukaryota; kingdom Metazoa; phylum Chordata; class Mammalia; order Chiroptera; family Pteropodidae; genus Eonycteris; species Eonycteris spelaea. The sequence goes on along the minus strand of PUFA01000113.1, from coordinate 739,633 downwards.
ACAGGACAAACAAACAGAGACTCAGGGACATGAACAATGGACTAGTGGTTACCAAAAGTTGAGGGGAGGGGAGGAGAGGGGAGGTAGATGGGGTAAATGCGGTCAAATATAAGGGGATGGGGTAGGGTGAAGTGGGTAAAGGGGATCAAATAGGAAACTGGACTTTGGGTGGTAATCTCACAATAGAATATGCAGATGTCAAATTATAATGTACATCTGAAAATTATATATTGTATTAACCAATTACCCAATAAACTTAATTTTAAAAATCCTTAAAATGTCCATATTCTTTACCAAATCAGGACATTCTCATATGCAGTAACTCTTCCTGAAATGCATATTTCTGCTCACCTGGGTAATGCCTACTTATGGGAAGTCTTATTGAGGCTACAGACAAAATTAAGTGCAACTGTTATCCCTATGTAGAACCTTGTGTATTTTTTCTCAAAATACTCAGTGAACTTGCATTTAGTTTCTGTATTTAACCCACAATGATGGAAGCTTCATATAGACAGCTACAATGTCTTTCCTTTTCCTTCATACATCTATTTTCACACAGTTTCAGAACATAGTAAGCATAAATGCTTAGTTGAAATGAATAAAAGAAACAATAAATAAATGAATGGATGGCTGAATGAAGCTTTTGCTCTGGCATGAAACCAGTGATTCTGCTGGCTTTGAATCTGGTCACTATCTGTTGAATGCTTCATGCTAATTCAAAGACTGAATGTTTGTACCAAGATATTGCTACTATAGTGACAGGCCATTACAACAAACTCATGTTTCACCACAATTATGCCCTTGTGTTTACATCGATGATCTCAGATTGGCAACAAGAATACCAGCCTAGTTATTAAAGGTCATTTAATCTCCCTCTGCTGAATATTTTATGGCTGAAGAATTAGAAGATATACCAGTCAAATGTTAGTAAGGTTAGGAATAGCAGTAGTTAAGAGTATTTGCAATAGAAGAAATGATATGAGGTTGATTACTACATTTCAGGTAGTGCTCTCAGAGAATAACCCTATGAAGTTTTATTTAATTTTATCATACATAAGATGTAACTGGGGCATATAAAGATTAAGCAAAAGCTCAAGGTCACAGATATCCTCTTAATATTTTGCCTTCTTTTTAAGTATATACCTGTCAAGGGACAGACTGAGGGGCCACATTGAGAATATATCCCTTATAGGAATTTGTCTCAAAAACTCACTTTTTTCTAGCCAACCCTTTCTGTTCAGAGTAAGCAGGAGACTTCTACATTGGATACATCAGGATAACTTGTATTAGGCCAACTCATGGCAAACAAAAGAAATAAAAAGATACTTAAATATTCTAAATATTTGAAGTAACAGACTTCTTGTTTCACTAAAGATGTACTAGCTCATTTCTCAAGGGTCCCTCCGATTATTAAAAAAAAAAAATCTCCTGTATGTAACATGACAACAATTATAGGAAGCTCTGAAGGAGAAGACAAAGGCAGATGCCTAGAGACTGGGGACCGGAGAAACATAACAGTGAGCCTCTAGGTTTCCTTATTGCTTCCATACACCCAGGACAAGGTTCTCTGCACAAGGTTCTAACCCAGAAACTGCCAAGAGGCAAAGAAAAGAGAGCTCTATGAAAGCCTGCTACTCTTATCCAAGAACATGGGAAAGATGGCTCTTACAGAACAGGAAACATTTTGGCAATATCTTCCCCACTCCAACTAATACAAATGAAAAGATCACACTGCCTCCACCCATGCTTTGGTTAGGCCAAGCAGGGAGCTGATCTCACCCCACCCACCCTCTGACTCCCTGCCAGGATAGTGTCAGTGGAGTATAGTGGAGTATATGAAGAAATGAGCCTCCACTCTCTTGGTAGCAATGAAGACAATAAGGAGACTGAGGAAGGGCCCAATGGCACTCTGTTCCTCCCAACTTCAAAACTACTTGTAGGTTGAGCCAGTGGAAATCTGACTTTCCACCTCCACCTCTACCCTGCAACAGTGTGAACCAGCTCTCCACTTTCCCTTCTAAGTGGCAGTGTGGCCCAACGAAGAGCTGAGCTTAGGTGGAAACGTGCAAGGAAGGCATAAAAGTCAGTGTCACAAATGTCACTGAGATGAAGACAACAGGGAAGTGGGGAAAAATGGACTTCTATCCACTCATCTGCAAGGAGACATTGTGAGTCAGCACTTTTGTTTTGCCAGAGTTGTGCTCAGTAGTGCTTAGTAGGAAGTTAAACATATACACTCAGATGGTGATTGCAGTGATACCTCAACAGAACTTCCTCATAAAAAATTAAAATTAAACATGACCCAGAGTTTCATAATATAATATCCTAAATATCTATGCTACATTAAAAATCACTTGTCATCTACACAGAAAAATAATCGCAATTCAATGTGAAAAGACAATATATGCCAACACCGAAGATGAATCAAATATTGAAATCATCTAAACAAAAAATTTTAAAGTAGATCAAACAACATTTTTCTCAATCATAACTTTCTCAACAAAATTGAAAAAAAAAATAGGAATTTTGAGCAAAGAAGTTTATAAAATAATTAAATTAAAATGATAGAAATGAAAAAAAATGCAATTACCGAAGTCACAAAATAAAACAGCTTCCTATCTAGTCTCAATAATAGAGCAAAATGACAGAGGACAGAATGAATGAACTGTAAGAAATATTATAGAAATACCTGTTCTAAACATAAAGAATATAGATCAGGAAAAGAATACAGCTACATGGATCTGTGGGACAATCAAAACAAGTTTATATTTATATGTTAGGAGTCCCAGAAGGAGAGGAGAAAGAAAGGGGGACTGAGTAATTAAAGAAAGTCAGGCTGAAAACTTCCTAAATTTGGTAAAAGACAGCCACAGATTTGGGAAGTGGAGCAAAAACCCTACAGAGTATAAATCCAAAGAAATCCATACCAAAACACATATAATTAAAGCTCTGAAAAGTAAAAATAAAGAAAAATCTTGAAAATATGCAGAAAGAACTCATGATGTATTTGCAAAAGATATATGAAAACAATTTTCTCATCTGAAACCATGAAGGCCATAAGAAATGACACAATATTTTTCAAGTACTAAAATCAAAGAATTGTTAAAAGGAAACCTAATTTGGCAAAATAGACTGTGTAAATGAAGAATAAAGCATTTCTGATGAAGACACGCTAAGTGAATTGTTTCTAATATATTTTTAAGTAACAGCTAAAGATAGGTCTTTATTCAGAAAGTATGTGAATTAAAAAGAAACTTGGAAGTCCAGTATTTAAAAAGAACATAGAACAGAATAAAAGTAACAAGGCAATATATCAAAAATGTGAGATTCAGTAAAGCAATGCTGAGAAGGAAATTTACAGCACTAAATGCTAACATTACTAATGGGAAAAGGTTCCAGGATATATAAAACATCTTGAATGTGAAGGCTAAAGTAAGAAAATCACTATACATTATATTAAAAGCTTATTGTAATAGCTGCAGTCATCAGGACAGTGTGGTACTGGTGGAAGAATAAACATAGATTAATGAAGCTGACTAGAGAACCCAAAAGAGAACTACACAAGTATCTCCGACTGATTTTCTTTTTTTTTTTTTTTTTAAGTAATCCAATGAAAAAATGAAGTCTTTCATCAAATGGTTCTGGAGCAAATGGACAAATAACAGAGTGAGGAACCATCATAACTTTAAACCTCACATCTTATAGGAGAATTTACTTAAAATTCATCATGGATTTAAATGTAAAAGGTAGAACAATAAATTATGAATCTGTAGGAAAAAATAAGAGAACTTAGTCAAAATTCAGGGCTAGTTTTTAGAACAGACACTAAAATTACAGCCCATAAACACAAAGAATTATGCCACTACTATCATGAAAATACTATTCCAAAACATGTTTTGATTCATTTACTGCATGCATATTTGTGTATACACATACATGCATGCATACACACAACACACCCATATGTTTAAAAATGTTTTAAAATGGTTACATTTTGTACTAGAAAAAATGGTGATGCCAGGATATCAGGTGATTAGTTAATACTTTAATTGCATTGTACCCAAAGTGATGATTTTTATTGGAAGTTCTCTACTTTATCCATTTTTATATTATCAACAATCTGTAATTTTTTTAATGTTCAAGGTTTCCTTTATTTAGCACCCGGAAGATAATCCTGCATTGTCTAGTACCATCCTTAGGAGTATCTGCATTTCGTTTTCTTAGACTGTAAACTATGGGCTTAAGCAGAGGTGTCAGCACTGTATATGGCACAGCCATCAGCATATCTTTAAGGGAAGAGTCACTGTTGCTGGGCCTCAAAAAACCAGAGCCAGCAAATCAATAGCGTATGCACCGCTATACTGAGATGAGCAGAGCAAGCTGAGGAGGCCTTATACCCCACCCCTTTGCAGAGGGTATCCTTATAACCATGGATGAAATAAGAAATTGGGAAGACAGAAAATCATACCGAAGATAAAGTTGCCCACCAACAGAAAGGCAGAGATCGCAAAAAAAAAAAAAGAAAACCCATTAGATGATGGAAAGAATGATCACAAGCAAGGCAGACCACAGGGGAGATGTCAAAGAAGAAGCAATAGATGCTGTTGAAACCACAGAAAACAATTTGAATACAATGAGGACGATGCACAGAGAATCCAGGAACCCAGCTGTCCCAATGGTCCTCCTGAGCTAAAAGCAGAGTCTGTGAGTCATGAGCATGGTTTAGTGCAGTGGCTTGTGAAGGGCAGCGTACTGGTCATAGGACATGGCAGCCATGATGAAGCAGTTATCGCCTGCCAAGCCAAAGAAGAAAAACATCTGTGCGGCTCACTCCGGAAGAAAAATGGTCTTGCTGTCTGATAGCAAGTCCGCTAATATTCAGTGGTACAAGTTTCTGAAAAGGACAGGCTAGAGAGGAAAAAGTACATGCGGTATAAAGGTCGTGATTGAGCTCGTTGCCCACCATTACAGACAAATTTGCAACTAGCACGGTCACTTTACAAAAAGGAGACTCTGCATTCTGAGAAACAGGAACAACCCCACAGAAGGATTGTGCTCACCGTGGTATGATTGCCCATCTGCCTGAATGCCTGCAGGAACTTTCTTTCAATGGTGCAGGGGTTCTCGAGAATAAGACTGATATGATTATAAAAACATCATTATGCACTGAGGTCACCTAGACTTTAATCAAGGAACCTGGGTAAGTTTAAAGCAACTCTTATGGGAAAGCAAATGCACCTGACTGAAGTCAAGTTCAGGAGTCAGAGTAATGAGAATGATTGTGGTATGAGAATCTATATAAATGACATAGAGTGGGCATAAATATCTTCTTGGATTATACTCACAAGAGAATTCTTAACTCTTTCTTTTCTAATGAGGATCTTCACATAAGCAGGAAAATATGAATAAAATTGCTTTGTTCTGACCCACTGGATTTTGCAATGCTACGTATTTCAAATATTTTTGAAATCTAATGGTACTGGTACTCAGAAGTGCTTAATAAACTGTTGATTGAATGATTAAATAATTTAATCATTTAAAATGAATATTTTTAAAATTTTAGGAAGATCAGTGTAATTTTCCAAAAGAACTTTGACTTTCAGTGCAATTCTTCTTTTCTCAGTGCACCACCCTGAAGTGGCTCCAAAGGTGATAATTGTCACAATGACTAGACTCCAAAATGAATTTAATATGTTGTACTTTCTGCTGGGTTCCTAGCAACCGGGACCTGAGATAGACAATATCATTAGGTGTTAATATATATCAATAATTTTTAGGTTCTTGAGAACTCTTTTGATGTTTTTTCCAGATGTGTAACATAAGAAGTTACTGTCTCATTTTAAAATGGCATATCTGGTCATAATTCTAATCCACCATGGTTTTTTTTTTTTTCAAAACCTTCAGGACATTTTCTAGCAGTTATACTTGTTATGTGGTTTGCTTTGAAGTCCAGAACTGATTAAACACAGTCTCAGGTCAACTTGGTAAATTATATTTCTATTCTGATTATTCATTAAACCAATCTTGTAGGAAATGAGGGGAAAAGTAATATGAAGACACTGCATAGAATATTAATCTTAACAGGTCACTGTGTTAAAGGTGAAGGGACAGAAAAATAGTAAGGAATCTGTGATAGAAAAGGAAAGAGTATGCTAGAGAAAAGAGAAAAACACTAGATGAAAATTTTTCTGTACGATGCACAAAGATTAAAGACATAAGAAGACAAAAAGAAACAAACATATTGTTAGTTGAAGAGCTGCTGTTTTCTATTTGCACTATAGTCATGTGCCAAGAACACAAGAGAGTTAGGCCAGGTAATTAGCACTAAGTAATATCTATAACGTTCCTGACATAGTTGGAGTTTGACAGAGCTGTCTCATACAATCTTAATGAGTTGCATATTAGGAATTTTATTCTGAATTCTTAAAAGATAAGGTGAGCTATAGAAGATTAAGTAATACAGAAGTCATGAATTTATTCAATACATGTGACTAAATGTGTATGATATGCCAGGGTTCTTCTAACATGGGAAATATAACATGGAAGCAGCACATAATATCTCTGTGATGTGATAGTAAATGAGTACTCATGTTTGCAGGTCAGGGGCACCTCTCTGAAGAGGTAACATATTTAAATGGAGAACAGAACAGCAATCAGCAACCATTAAGCACATAGAGGTTAGGGTAGAGAGCATTCCAGACACAATTCTGAGCTAACACAAAGACCCTCAGGTAGGAAAGTCATTTACCCAAGTAATCCTCAACCAGCACCCATATGGCTTATCTTGGAGATCACTCCACAATCATTCCTCTGAATGTTTTCTCTAGTCTATCTACTTCTAAAGGAAACATTTTTTCCCCATTTTTATTGCTTCAGCTACCACTTACCAAGAGATGACTCTCCAATTCCTGTCTTGAACAACAAAGAATCTCCAATTTCCTCTGAAACATTTCTAGTGCCAGAATGTCCTCCAAGTATTAAATTCAAGATTTTCAGAACAGAACCGACAATATATTTCCCCACATAATATTTTCCTACTATATAACTTACTTGAGTTCATTACAGACATTAGAGCTACCGTCAGACCTCAATTTTGACAGTTTATTAATACCTCACAAATTTAAGTAACTTGAAAGTGATTTTCCTTCTGTAGAAGGTGAAAATTTTAGTTTTCTCTTTCAATAAATATTCTATATTTATGACAACCAACTACTTGTAGATAGTAATAACCTGTTGGAAAATACTGAAAATGTGGGTATATACAAACTGAAAATTAAGAATTTCCTATTCCACATAGAGATGGAACTCAGTAAATGATATAAGAAATCTTTAAAGAATGAAAACAGAAAACAGGATGGCAAAGCCAGGTGAATAAAGAGCTTGGGAGAAAAACAGAAGGGTAAAAATCGTTCTAGGCATTCTGTTTCTCCAGGCACATCAGAGACATTGGGAAGAATGGCAATAGTATCATATTGACATAATCTCCTGTCAGTACTGTACTAGAATAGTACCAACCACCCCAAAACAGAATTTACATTAATATAATACAAAAGGAAAAACACCATAAAACAAATTTCCAACCAAAATTAACAAGAAAGATTGAGCAAACTACACATGCTCTATATCCTAGAGATTGCTCTCTTATATAGGCTTGCTCAGAGCTTGTGGCAGGTATGGATGGAAATGTACTGTCTTCATAAATCTCCCTTGGAAATTCTGGTGTGCCACTTATGTAGATCAAGTGCGATCTGAGTCTACAATAACAGGGGCAAGGTCTAGAATGCGAAAATGATAGTCTCTTCCTCTTAGATTTTAAGCAACCACTGCTGGCATTTTCAAATATTTGTCAATTCACTATTCATAAATTGAATTAAGTGAATATATAGAAAACTTCTACACACGCATTCATTCACATTGCTAGGTGACAAGATTCTTAAATTTATTTTAGAAAGGGACTGATTGTCTTTAGTACATGTCTAAAGAAATGAAATGCTAAATAGAGCCAAACCAAAATAGATTCAGAGAAATAAGTAGATAAATAAAAGTGGAAACCATGGAGTGCTTCCAAGAAAAATCACAACTTTTGTGCAACGCAATTAAGGTATTATGTAATTACCTGAAGTGCAGGCACTATCAAGTACTAACAGGATTCATTTAAAAATATTTTAAAATATGTGGGCATGTATGCATGCATTTATGTGGCTGCATGTGTATACATATGTATATATATACACATATATATGTATGTATATATATGTATATATGTGCTTTGGAACACGGTATTTTTGTTGTAGTGGACAAATTTTGTTGTTATGGAAAACAGTTTTAGTGTCTATTCTCAGAACTTTTTGACTAGCCCTATATCCTGAATATTTTCTCTCCTATTTTTTCCTAAAGTTTAATAGTTAATAGTTCTACATTTTATATTTAAGTCCATGATTTATCTAATAAATTCTTGTATAAGGTGTGAAGTTTAGGTTGAGGTGTGTCCACCCCTGCATGGAAGTCCAATTGCTCCGCACCATTTGTTGAAAGCCCTCCTTCTTTCTTTGGATTACTTTTGCACCTTTCTAAAGAATCAGTTGGGCATATCTGTGTAGGTCTCATACCTAACTGGCTTCTCCAGTCATGTCATTGATCCATGTGTCTTGTTCTTCCAAAAGTACCACACTGTCCTGATGACTGCAACCATATAGTAAGCCTCAGTATGAGGTACATAGATTCCTCCCACTTTATTCTTCTCTTTGAAGATGATTTTATATATTCTAGAACATGCTCTTTAATAATACAAGCATTTAGTGCTATAAATTTCCCACTCAGCACTCCCTCCCTGAATCTCTCATGATTTGATATATTCCCCCTTATTTTCATTCTGTTCTACATTCTTTTTAAATAATAGAGTTTCAAGTTTTCTCTTTATTATCTACTTTCTGAATAGAGACCTTCCTTTAGTCATTACTTAAAAAATATTTGTTAGAAACAAATTCTCTTTCCTTTGTCTAAAATGCCTTTAATGTCATTTTCATTCCTGAAGGCTATTTTTCTCAGATGTAGAATTACAGTTGACAATTCTTTGATTTTAGTACTTGAAAAATATTGGGCCACTTCCTTCTGGTCTTATGGTTTTATATGACAACATGTCATCTTTCATATTGTTTTATCCAATGAGTAATGAGTCCTTTCTCTCTGAATACATTCAAGATTTTCTTGTTTTCTTTTTAATTTTCAGAACTTTAATTACATGTGTCTAGGTATCTATTTCTTGGGGCTTATCTTGTTTGAGGTTTGCTCAGCTTCCTGAAATGGAAGCTCTGTATCTTCTCCAAATTTGCGAAGCTTTCATTTTATCTTGCATTTTTTGTCTCACAGATCCATGTAGCTCTATACATTTTCTGAGGCATCTTCTTTTGTTTGAAGAGGTATTTCTGTTCATTTATTCTGGTTTACTAACTCTATCCTGTCATTTTGCTCTATTATTGAGCCCATATAAAAAGTTGTTTTTATTTTTAACTTCAGTAATTAATATTTCTTAGTTCTATCATTTTAAATTATTTTTTATAACTTCTATTGGCTGAAATTTCCTATGTTTTTCATTTGTGTCAAGAAAATTACTGATTGCTTGATGAAGCATTTGTTTGATGGCTGCCTTAAAATCCTTGTCAGATAATTTCAATAAGTGATTCCTCTTGGTGCTGACATGTCTTTTCTTTTCTCGGTGAAGGTGTAACTTTTCTGGTGCTTGGTATGACAAGTGATTTTCAATTGCATCAAAGACATTAAGGATACTATAAGACTCTGGATTATATTCAATCTTTTTTAGAACAAAGTTCCCCTGTTGAGGTGTCACTGCAACCACCATGTGAGTGTGTATGTTCAGCTTCCTGATGGGCACTACTGACACAACTCTGGCAAAAATGGAGTGCTGACTCATACTGCCTACTGCAGATGAGTGAGACAGAATTTCAGCTTTCCTCACTACGCTGTTGTTTCCTCCTCAGTGACAGGGTGAAAGTGACTCCCTGCTTCCAAGTAAGCTCAGCTCCTTATTGGGCTCCACTGCAACTAGGGAAGAGGGGAAGTAGAGAGCTGGTTCACACTGCTTTATTGTTGTAGGGTTAAGGTGGAAGCTCAGCTCCTTACAGGGTCCCCCCTCGCTAACAAGTGTAGCTTTGGAAAGAGCAGAGTCCCATTAGCTCCACATACTCTCCCTCGTTATCTCATTGCTACCAGATGACAGTGGAAGACCCTTTCCCCACTGGACTCCACTGACACTACCGTGGCAGAGGAACTGGAAGGTGGATAGGGTGAAGATCAGCTCCCTGTCTGGCCTCACTAAAATCTGGGAGTGGGGGACTGGTGCAATCTTTCCATTGGTGTCAATGTTGAGTGGGGAAGATATTTCAAAGTGTTTCCTATTCCATTAAGGCCACCTTTACCCCAGTTTATTGACTAGGAAATCAGGCTTTTCTTAGAACTCTGTCTCTCCGATAGTTATGGGTTGGAAGCTTGTGTAGAACACGGTCCTGAATATGTGGAAATGATAAGAAACCCAGAGACTCACTGATATGTTCCTTCTCAGGTCACTCTGTTGCTAAAAGTCTGCCTTTCTCTTTCCCCTTCAGACTTTTTCTATTGTTGTTTGTGGTGTTACATCTAGGAGCTTTTTTTTTCTTCTTTTTTACTAATAAGAGGGAGGACCTTGAAAGAATGGAGCTACTTCATCTTCAACGGAGTAAGAAGTCTATGCTTCAAACATTTAGAGAGATTTATTTATTCTCTTATTTATTTTGGGCCAGAATGTTCTCCTAATACAAGTTTTCCTGATGTATCCAATGTAGAAGCCTCTGTACTTATTCTGAAGATAAGAGTGGCTAAAAAAATATATGTCTGAGAGGAGTAAAGTCTTCTAGGGGTGAAGTACAGTTGACACAAGCACAAGGGCATAATTGTCATGAGCGTGAGTTTGTGTCATGGCCTGTCACCTCAGTGGCAACATCTGACACAAGCATTCTATCTGTCACATGTTTGAGACACATCCGATAGCTTCAAATAACTTTTCCACATAATTACATGCTATCCCATTTAAATCTTATGACCAGCCTGTGAGATAGGAATTATTAATCTCATTTTAAAGTTCATGAAATTGGGTCTCACATAGGTTAAACAATGTTCCTGACCTCATACACCTCAAACTGAACCTAGGTCTCCTGGTTACAAAGGTCACACCAAGAGATTTCAAAATATTTAAATGAGGGACAATATCCCCCCCCAAGCATACATGGGTAAATTTTTAGAAACATAATAGATATGAATAAAAAACAATAAAAATATAAACCCATTTTTTATTTTTAGAATCAACACACTTAAAATTACTCTCAAACTGCAATAAAGTATATAAATATATAAATGGTTATCCTCAACTTCTGTCCTTATAGTGTCATGCAATAATAAATGATTTGCATACAATCACCAGTCCATGGTCTACATTTCTGCATATATAGTACACTGTGCTGTGTTTCTGCTTACCTACTCAGAGTACAACATGGCTCTCTCCCCACCACCTGAAATCCTCAGCTGAAGGAATTGTTTTTTTCTATAGAGATGGAATTAGAGTGCTGGCTGCAATGACTCATGTCCCTCTGTCCACTGAACGTTCTATTCCAACAAGCCTTTTTCAGCATCTCTGGACAAAGCTTCCACCAAAATCCTTGAAAATATACCTGTCATTAACACCTAACTTTCTAATTATGCTACCTTCCCTGACCAGCTCCTAGGATGCAGAGTTAATTATACTTTCTCCTATATTTCTGAAGCAGCTTTGATATGCTTTCATTGTTCTACTGATGAACTGTGCGATAAATTCTACCTGGGCTGAAGTTTGCTTTTCTGTGTGTTTTGGGGAGCAGGGACTCAATTAGTTTGGTTGATGGGTTGAAAAAGAATCAGTGCTTAAATGAACTATGGGTTTACCTCAACTTCTCATGGCTTATGAAGTAATGGCCCAATGCCCCTGTTCAAAAAGTCCAATGTAATGTTGAAGGATTGAACAGGATGCAATTCATTGTAATGTTAAAGGATTGAACAGGATGCAGATCTACTGTCAAACATCATTCTGAAGATTTGGGGCCTACTCCTCTTATTCTCGTGTTGCAACGCACTCTGCTTCTTGATAACAATGTAAGTACTTCTGAAAAGGACTGTGAAGTGAGGAGGTTTATATATTGTAGGAAAATATTTTGATGTTTTAGGTTGAAAGACATATTCTCAGTTAAGGTCAGACAATCCTGGAAGGAGAATGGGACAAATTAATGGTAAAAAGAAATTAAGGAGGTTCAGCCCTGAGTAGAACTTTGCAGAATAATAATGGTTATGAATAGCAAATTAAATCAGTTTGAAATGCTTCTCCTTAACAGAACTTGTCAAAAAGAGCTGAATGGATGGTGGATCCCAATAGTAACACTCAGAGACATGTAAAGGAAGTTGGGGTAGATAATGTACTTCCTATGGCCTGCTGCCTCAATGGAATACGGGTTCTTAAATTCCTCAGAATTTCTTGGATTGTTCTTTTGAGGGGAAGGGATAAAAAGAGTTCCAAGACACTTGAATAGGGGATTATACTGTGTATACTGAATCCAGAAAGAACTGCTTAATTCTTTTCTACAGCTAAATAGTCACTAAGTTAAAATATATTTTCCTCCCTTATTCCTACTTTCAAATCTAATGCTCCTTTTCTTTTTTATAATTTTTATTTATCAATTAGAAAAATTATATCATTTTACATGTACAACAGATGATTAGACATTTATGTAACTTACAAAGTGATCACCCCAATAAGTCTAGTACCCTACTGAAACCATAGTTGTTACAATATTATTGACTATATTCCTTATGCTATCTTTATATCCCCATGACTATTTTGTAACTACCAATCTGTACTTCTTAATCCCTTAACCTCTTCCAAACCCTTGAACCCCTATCCCATCTTGCAACCATCAAAATATCTCTTTATCTGAGTTTGTTTCTCTTTTGTTTGTTTGCTTATTTTGTTCTTTAGATTCCACATGCAAATGGCATTTGTCATTCTCTGTCTGACTTACCACTCAGTGCAATACCCTCCAGGTCCAACCATGTCGTTGCAGATGGCAAGATTTCATTCTATTTTATGTTCGAGTAATATTCCGTTGTATATATGTACCACCTCTTATTCATCCTTTCATCCATTGATGGACACCAGGTTGCCTTCATATCTCAGCTATTGTAAACAATGCTGCAATGAACATATGGATTCACATGTCCCTTCAAAGTAGTTTTTTTGAGTTTCTTCAAATTAATACCAAGAAGTAGAATTACTGTGTTTTTCTTTGTCTCTAGTTATACCTTTGTTTTAAAGTTGATTAAAACAAAGTATAAGTATTACTATCCTAGCTTTTTTGTGTTTCCATATTCATGAAATATTTTTTTCCACCCTTTACTTTTAGTCTGTATGTATTCAATCTGAAGTTAGTCTCTTGTAGGCAGCATATGAAGGGTCTTGCTTTCTTATCCATTCAGCCATCCTACCTTTTGACTGTAGCATTTAATCCATTTATATTTAAAGTAATTTTTGAGAGATATCTAGTTACTGCATTTTCTTACTCATATTCTTGATCTTTTTTTTCTTTTCTTTTTTCTCTTAAAGAACTCCCTCTAACATTTCTTGTAATACTGGTTTGGTGTTGATGAACTCCTTTAGGTTTTTCTTCTCTGGGAAGTTCTTTATCTGTCCTTCAATTCTACATGATGGCTTTGCTGGTTAGAGAAATCTGGTTGTGGATACTCTTTTCATTATTTTGAATATTTCCTGCCAATCCCTCTGGCCTGCAAAGTTTCTGTTGAGAAATCAGCTGACAGTTTTATTGGGAGCTCCTCTGAGCATAACTAACTGCTTTTCTCTTGCTGCTTTTAAGATTCTCTTTGTCTTTAACCCTTGGCATTTCATTACGATATGTCTTGGTGTGTTCCTCTTTGGGTTCTCTTGTTTGGGATTCTGTGCGCTCATGGACTTCTATGTCTATTTCCTTTACCAGATTAGGGAGGTTTTTCATCATTATTTCTTAAATAGGTTTTCAATTCCTTTCTCCCTCTTCTCCTCTGGTATCCCTATGATACAAATATTGATATGCCTGATGTTGTCTCAAAGTCCCCTTAAACTTTCCTCATTTTTTGGATTCTTTTTTCTTATTGTTGTTCTGATTGGTGGTTTCTAATACCTTCTCTTCTAAATCGCTGATGCAGTCCTCTGTTTCATCTAATCTACTGTTGATTCCCTCTAATGCATTCTTCATTTCAGTTATGTATTCTTCATTTCTGACTGGTTCTTTTTTATGTTTCCTATCTCTATTTTTATGTTTTCTATTTTTCTGTTAAGGTTCTCATTGAGTGAATCTATTTTCCCCTAAGTTCATTGAGCATACTTATAACCAGTATTTTGAACTCTGCATCTGATAGATGTTTGTCTCCATTTTGTTCAGTTCTTTTGCTGGAGCTTTGCTCCTGTACTTTCATCTGGACATGTTTCTTTATCTCCCAATTAAGGCTGCCTCCTCTGTTTGTTTCTATGTATTAGGTAGGGCTTCTTTGTCTCCCTGCCTAATTTGCAGGATACAAAATCAATAGACAGAGACTTGTCGCATTTCTCTGCACCAACAAGAAACTATCAGAAGGAGGAATTAAAATAATCCCATTAACAGTTGCATCAAAAAGCATAAAATACTTAGGAATAAATTTAAACCAGTGAAAAACTTGAACCGCAAATACTGTAAGACACTGATGACATTGAAGAGGATACAAATAAATGGAAGGATATATCATGCTTGTTGATTGGAAGGATTAATATTGTTCAAACATCCTTACCACACAAAGCAATATACAGATTCAGTGCTATTCCTCCAAAATAGCAATGGCCTTCCTCTCAGAACTAGAACAACTAATCCTAAAATTTACGTGGTATCACCAAAGGCCCTGAATAGCCAAGGAAACCTCAAGAAAGAAAAAAATAATGAGGTATCACACTCCCTAATTTCAAACTACATGACAAAACTACAATCATCGAAATAGTACGGCAATGGCATAAAAACAGATATATATCTATATATAGATATCCCAGTGTATTAAAATAGCCCAAATTTCCCAGAATATCTCAATGTAATAAAATAGCCCAGAAAGAAACCCACACCTATATGGTCCATCAATCTGACAAAGGAGACAGGAATATACAATGTGTTTGTAAAGAGACAGTAAAGACAGCCTCTTTGATAAGAGATGCTGGGAAAATGGGACAGACACACGCAAAAAATAAATAAATAAATGAATAAATAAACCAACTTCTTATAGCATATACAAAAAATAAATTCCAAGTGGATTACAGACTCAAATTTAAGACCTGAAATCACAAAACTCCTAGAATAAAACAGGCTGTAAACTCATTAGCATTAGTCTTACCAACATGTTTCTGGATATGTCTCTATGGGCAAAGGCAACAAAAGAAACAAAAGAAACATGGGACTTCATCAAACTAAAAAGCTCTACCCAGCAAAGAGACCATCCACAAAATGAAAGACAACCTGCCAACTGGGAGAAGACAGTCACAAATTACACATCTATTAAGGGTTAACACCCAAAGTATAGAAAGAACACATAGCATTTAAGAGCAGAAAAACAAACAAGTTTAAAAAGGGGCAGAGGACCTGAACAGACATTTGTCCAAAGAGGACATACAGATGGCCAACAGACATATGAAAAGATGCTCAAGGTCACCAATGAGACCAATGCAAATTAAAACCACAATGAGATATCATATCACACCTGTCAGAATGGCTATCATCTATAAATCAACAAACAAGTGTTGGCTGGGATGCAGAGAAAAGGGAACCCTCATGTTTCGTTGCTAGAAATGTAAATTGCTGCAGCCACTCAGGAAAATAGGTTGGAGGCTCCTCAAACAATTGAAAATAGAGCTGTCTTATGCTCTAGGTATTTATCCAAAGACATCCAAAACACTAATGCAAAAAGATATATGCACCCTTATGTTCACTGCAGCACTATCTATAATAGCCAAGACATGGAAGCAACCACAGTGGAAATGTTTAAACAACTGGATAAAGATGATGTGGAACATACGTACAATGGAATATTATTTGGCCATAAAAAGAACAAAGTCTCACCATTTGCAACAACATGAGTGGGTCTGGAGAGTATTATGCTAAATGGAACAAGTCAGACTGAGAAAGACAAATACTACATATGAGCTCACTTATTCTATATTGGATCTAAAGAACAAAATAAATGAACAAAACAAGAAACAGACTCATAGATAACAGAGAACCAACTGATGGTTGCCAGAGAAGAGGGGCTCAGGGGGTCCAGGTGAAAAAGGTGAAGGGATTAAGAAGTACAAAGTGGTAATTCCAAAGTAATCATGGAGATGTAAAGTCAACCTTAGAGAATAGAGTCCATAGTACTGTAACAACTATGTATAGTGCCAGCTGGGTACCAGACTCATCATGGGGATGACTGCATAAATTTTATAATGTCTAACTACTGTTGTACATCTAAAACTAATAGAAAACAACACTGAATGTCAACTGTCATTTTTAAAAATAATTAAGTTGGGGAGGAAAAAGAAAACAAGGGGATTATAATTCTCAACAAAAGAAAACAAGACATGCTGCCTACCGGAGACTCAAGTCAGATTCAAAAAGACATGCATGGATGGCAAGTAAAGGGATGGGAAAAGATATTTCATGAAAAGGGAAACAAAACAGCAGGGGTAGCAATATTTTACATTCCGACAAAAAGACATTCAACAAAGGCATTAAGAGACAAAAAAAAAGATATTGCATAATGATAAAGGGATCACTCCAAGAAGATATCACCCTTGTAAACATTGATGCGCCCAACGTAGGAGGACTAAATACAGCAACTATTGACTGAAATACAGGGAGAGAGTAACCATAATAAGCTCACAGTGGGGGACTTTAACACTCTATTGACATCAATGGACTAATCTTCCAGACAGAAAAGGAACTAGAAAACAGCAGTATTCAATGACAAACTAGACCAGATAGACTTAATTGATATTTTAGAGCATTTTACCCCAAAGCAGCAGAATATACATTCTTATTAAACACACATGGAACATTTTCCAGAAAAGACTATATGTGAGGCCACAAAAAAAAGGCTCAATAAATTTAAGAAGACTGAATCAGGAGTCTTCTCCAATTACAGTGGTATGAACTAGAAATCAATACAAAAAGAAACACACACACACAAACAAATGGATGCCAAAGAAGATGCTACTGAACAATGAATAGCTTAACAAGAAGATCAAGGAAGAAATCAAAAGATACCTTGAGACAAATGAAAACAGATGACCCAAATCTGCGGAACATACTGAAAGCAGTTCGAAGAGGGAAACTCATAGTGATACGGGCTTCCCTCAGGAAACAAGAAATGTCTCAAAAACAGTGGAACCTTATTAATTAAAGGAAGAGAAAAAGAAGAACAAAGAACAGAGATACAATGAATCATTAATGAATACTTAGAACAATTAATAGGCCAACACTCAACAATCTATAAGAAATGGATCAGGTAAAGGCTTGTTATGTCTACTGTATTGGATTTAGAGCCCTGGTAGCACTGAATCTTATCCCCATTTCTAGTCAGTCTTCTATTTCACCTAGTCTTTGTCCAGACCTCTGAAAAAAGCTTCTGTCAGGATCCTTGGAAATACATATTTTGATAACACATGGACCTTCTATATATGCCACTTTCCCTGACCAGCTCCTTAAACACAAAGTTAATTATCCTTTCTCCTATATTTCTACATGCTTCATTGTACTACTAATGATCCTGTGTGATAAATTCATGTAGTTTGTAGTTTCTTTTGATTGTTTTGTGTTATAGAGAACAGAGATTCAGTTCAGTTTGGATGATGGGTTGAATAAATCAGTGATTAAATAAACACTGAGTTTGCTGTCAGCTTCTCAGAGTTTATGGAATATTGGCACGTGCCCCTGTCTAAAAAGATCAATAATTCAATTTATTGCTGAAGAATGACTGAGCAAGAGCAGATCTGCCAGAAAACACCATTTATGATTTGGGATCTGCTCCTTCTTATTCTCATGTTGCAATCCACTCTATTTATTGACAATGATGTCAGTGCCTTGAATAGAAGTGTGAAGTGAGGAGCTTATGTATTGCAGGAAAATATCTTGATGGTTTTAGGTTGAAGGACATATTCTTAATGGGGTGAGACAATTCCTGGAAGGGGCATGGGACAAGAAGTAAAGGAGTAAAGGAGTTCACCTCTGAGTAGTACTTGAGGATGGAAAATGAAGATTGTGAACAGCAAAATAAACCCTTTGAAATGCCTCTGCCTACCAGAACTCATCAGAAGAGCTGTAGGAATGATGGACCACAATATTAACCTTCAGAGATATGTAAAGTAGGTTGAGGTATCTAATGTACTCATTGCCTGCTGCCACAATGGAATGTTGGTACTTAAATACATCAGAAGAGTTTTTTGAATTTTTTTGTTGAGGGGTAGGAAGAAAAGAGAAGTAAAAATAGGGGACCATGCTGTGTAAACTGAATTTCAGAAAGAATCATCTTGTTTTCTACAGCTAAATAGTCACATGTCCAAGTAATAGTTTTCTTTCTTACTATTCCCTAATTCAGTTCTAATACTCCTTTTCAAATGACTCAAAGGTTATTTTATTGGGAAGGACACTGATATCATCCAACTAACCCTAACCAAGTAGTAAGCTAATGGTTTTGAATGTGTGACATATTCTGGGAAGCATAAGAACTCTTGCCTTCATTTTCACTAAACAAGGGAGAATTCCAAAGGACACCATCGCATATAGATGCCCCTTTGGGAAGGCAGCCTGGCCTTAATGCATCACCAGGCTCCACAAGCATTTCTGTGCAAGAGAACCTTTTTCTCAAGGGGGCAGGCAGAAACAGCCCTGGGAGATTTGTTGCCTTCCTTTTCCTCCCACCAGACACACAGATACCACCCTCATCCACACAGCATGTGCGTAACTCTGTTCCTTGACTGGGAAGAGCATTCAGGGGTTTACACTGCCAAGTGTTCAGTCCACAACTACTTGTAACACTAAGTGGACAACACATGCCTTTATAAAACTCTCTTTGGAGTTCAGCCTCAAAGTTCTGCCTCTGAAGGTGAGTGCATTCATGGGTTTTGTTTAAATAACTGAAAATTTTATTTGTTCAATAAGAAATTAAAAATAAAAGAAACCATCTCATCAACTTAGCTCTTGACCTCTGTGGACACTGTGGCCTCAGCAAGGATGCACAGCAGAATGCTTTTTTGGACACCCAAATCAGGCCGCCTAGGAGTCCCCAGGGCAGTGGATGGTCTGCAGCAACCAAAGCCACTACCGAAACTGTGAAAGGAAATTGGGAAGAGATCACCAGGTATTCAGGTTAGATGATACTCATAGTCCTATGACCATCAAAAGTGCCCCATGTGTTTAGGGAAAAGATAGTTGAGTCAGAGTCCCTGACCCAGGTGGGAAGATATGAGATGCCAAATTGAAGAGCTCTAGAAGGAGCCCTGGGTGGCTAGTGGAAAGGAAGGGAAAAACAAGAATCAGCTGTATTGTGCATTGGACTAGTACAGTCTACAAGCATGAAGGCATCGGATACTGTACTTCCTGTCTCATTCTGGATTTGGGGTGAATATCTTCTGTCATGTTTTGAAAGAAAAACTATGTATTTCTCACTAAAAAATCAAATACTGAAAATCTACCAACACTTCATTCTTACCTAATGAAATAGTTACTTAGTGATGATGTGCGACCAAACACCTTTTGAACCCTTTATAGATATTTATTTTAATCTCACAACACAGGTGCATTACAGGAACAGTTATTCCCATTTTTCAAATGAAAAAACTGAGAATTAGAGAGATTAAGTGTCATGCACAAGTTAAGAGAGCTGGCCAGTGGGCGGGACCTGAGTTTTCTCTCTCCATCTCCATGACTCAGCAGTCAGCAGAGACCGAAGCTCACACAGTACGCACGATGATGCAGGGATGGTCTCACTGAGCTGTGCTTGATACAGAAGAGAAAGAGCACAAATGCGTCTCAGTGCTTGGCACTGTTCCTCAGACCAGTGTAAGTTCAGAGGGTGATAAGGAGCATTGTGAAGGGTCTGAAAAGTGTGCCATAGGTAGAATGGCCAAAAGAACTATGGATGCTTAATTTTAGAAAAGAAAAGGCAGTGGAGGTGTGTTTTACTCAATATTTCAAAGTGTTTCCATGGAAAGTAGATGATTTGTACCATTAAACTTCTGGGGGATTATGATAAGATTGTAAAACAGATTTTTAATGATAGAGCTAACAGCAATGGCAGTAAACTGCCTGTCACTGAGTAATTTCAATACATGTAATGAAGATCAGTAAAAGAAGAGATAGAACACATTTCTTAATGAGCTGCAGGTTCTCAACTATTGGTTCATTATTATTCTCATAATTCATTTAGTCAAAAAAACTAAGTCCCACCACTAGAAATATTAAATGCTTTTGCATTCAAAAATAAGACATTTAAAGGTATTTGGTACTATTATTTATCATTCATGGTGTTTAGAAATTTAAGAACTTAAATAATACTGCATGCATAAAAATTGTGTTTCTATGATAATTAGAACCAATAACACTAAGTAGAAAATCTGTTTCATGGTAACATGACTCTAAAAACCACAAACTTTGCAAGGATGCACAGATATGGAGATACTTTAGAAAAGTAATCAGAGCTAGATTATGAAACTTCAAGGATTTTGACACATTTCCATTCAGCATTTTAGTTACGAAGAGTATGCAAGAAAATGGGAAATATTTTATTAATAAATATTAAGTGAAAAGGCAAATTACAAAAAAAGAATATATAATATGAACAAAATATATAAATACTACTTATTTATGTGCCAATATTAAAATAAATCAAAATGGATTGTAGCATTGTTAAAGACTTGTAGGTGAGTCTTTCTTTAGTTGTTAGCTATGTGTAAACAAAATAAAAGAAAATGCAAGTGAAAGGAATTTATAAATTTGTAATATTTACCTGCAGAAATTTTTATTTAGTTGAAGTTAATGGTAAGAAAATGTGTGCATAAGTGAAATTTTAAGATTGCTAAGTCGAATTAAAAATTTTTTATTTAAAATATTTGACAAAAATATTTTAAAATTATTTTCATACTTTGATTTTCTCATTCTGATAAATATAATTTTCTTTCGAATGTTCAATGAATTTTGTATTGTCTGCAATAATTTCTCTATGTCTTCTCCTGTTAATCATCATCAATTCTGCTTTCTCAGGACTACTTCAAAACACAGGCACTTTTTGCCTTTGAGAAAATACAATGGCAAAAGTGGAGTAGCTACTAAGCTCTTTAAGAAAAATGCAGCCAAGAACTGAACAAAACGGTGACAACGTGGAGCACTTTGGTTTAGTATTTTTGCTACTGCAAATCGAGATTGTCATTATACCAAAAAAAAAAAAAACCCAAACCCCACCTTACTTTAGAACACATAATATACTTGTTTTGAAATATTACCCTAAGAAAAATGACACTATTTAAAAATTTATCATATTTTATTATGTTATCTTCCTGATCCTGATCCAATTTGTGGGACTGCTAGTTCTGAGAATAAAAAGTTATGAACAATTAAATGTCTAAAATTAGTAGATGATTAATTAAGGTATAGGTGCTCAATGCATTATCATGCTGATCTTAAAAATTATGTTTGTGAGGAATTACAATGTGATAAAATTCTAATATTAAAATTTAAAGTATTCTAATATTAAATTTATAGCAGTATTAAAATTTATCTACATTATGAAATAGCTATTAAAATATTAAAAAATAAAAAGGCAAACTTTCCTTGAAATAAGTGCACCAAAATAATAGTCGACTTGTGTGGCAATAGCCAGATTTAAGAGGAATGTTTATTTGAATTTTCAAGTGTTTTTCACAAAGTCATGTAATTTTTATTTAAAAAGAAAAATAAGCCATGACTTTACTTATACTACGATTACAGACTTCAATGCACTAATAATATCTCCACTGTCTTCTTTACAAGGCCTGGTTTCCCTGGACAAGGAAACTAAAAGTTATATTCATCCCTGGCTCCCCACAGCCTATTCATTACACTAATTATGCATTCATTCATTCATTCAACAAGTTTTTCTTCAGCATATTTTATTTCCAAGTGCTAGTTATTTGTGATACAAGATAAAACACACAGTTATTAAAGGGAATATACATTCATTGCGGAGAGTGAAATGTAAACAAGAAAACAATAGCAAAAAAATAACCCAGTAATAAACAATGGTAATCCAATCCAAACATCTTAAAAGTATGGTATCTGCACAAAGGAAAGTTATGTGATTAACCTGAAAAGCCAGAAAGCTTTGGAGAAAAATAAATCTTGAAAAAGGAATAGAAGTCACATAGGGTTATAATGGTAGGAGACTGGAAACATCTAAGCAGGGGAAAAAAAGAGCAAAAGCTAATTAAAAGGCATTGAGGGGACGCTAGATAGTTTAGGACAGTTGGAACAGTCCAAAAGCGTTAGATGGAATATCCTAAGAGACAAGCAAAGAGTCACTGGAGAAGGTATATCTGAAAGTATACTGTGTTTTGTGATAAAGAAGTTAGGTTTCATCATGAAGGTTTAAGGAAGCAATGAAGGACTTAGAAGATTCCTTTGGTATCACTGCTTTTTACTTTGGCAAGAGATCACTTTGGCAGATGCATTGTGAGTTATAAGCGACAAGAATGAAGGCAACAAGGAAAAGAGAAAAATAAAATGAGGAAAAATGACCAGACCTTCAATTAAAGTAGGTATACCAGGAGTGGAAGTGAGATGAAGAAATATAATTGGGAACCTAAATTGTAGACAGAATCAATAGGATATACTAGATGTGGTCACATGAGAGGGAAGGCTAGGATGGCTCCCACGTTTCAGACATGAGAGATTGGGTGGATGGTGGCGTCATTCCACAGATACAGAATGTAGAAAGAGTGGTCCTAGAAAAGGATGAGTTTAATATTGAGGAGGCTCAGTCTGAGATATCTCTGGGGTTTTCAACTTGGCGACTCCAAATTAACTGAAGCTATAGATCTGGACCATGGGGGAGAGATCGAAGTAAGAGCCAAGTTGAAAAGGTATTTTAAAATTAAAATTAGATCTATGAAAGATATAATGGAGATCCCAGAGAGTAAGGCTGCATCATTCTTCTTTTATAGGGAGAGAAGAGACCCTCCCCCACCGGCCCCGCCAAAAAAAAAATCCTGCTTAGAACACCATATTTATAGGCTGGGAAGAGAAAAAATCACTTTGAATGTGTCTGAGGAAAAAAAGAAAAGAAAACTGAGAATGTGTGGGAACAAAAGCATAAATCAAATGATTATTGACATTTCCCTCAACAGGAATAATTCAGAGGAAATGGAGGTTGGAAACCACACCAGTGTGACAGAGTTCATCATTTTGGGTTAAACAGAGGATCCTACACTTAGTGTCATCTTCTTTGTGATATTTCTAGGAATCTATGTTGTTACCATAGTAGGCAATATCAGTATAATCACTGTAATAAAGAAGCTGTGCCAGGCTTCACACCCCAATGTACTTCTTCCTCAGCCATTTAGCTTTTGTGGACATTGGGTGTTCCACGTCAATCACACCTTTAATGCTTATATAGAATTCCTTAGCCATAAAACAGTCCTCCCTGTCCCTGGATGTGAAGCCAGCTCTGTTTTGTAGTCATATTTGGAACAGCTGAGTGCTTCCTACTGGCTGCCATGGCCTACGATCGTTATATGGCCATCTGCTCACCATTGCTTTACTCCGCCCACTTGTCCCCCAGAATCTGCATTCTCTTAGTGGGGATGTCCTACTTGGGTGGATGTGTGAATGGTTGGACATTTACTGGCTGTTTATTAAGTCTGTCTTTCTGGGACCAAATCAGGTAGAACACTTTTTCTGTGATTTCTCCCCTTTGTTGAACTTTCCTGCTCAGATATCTCCATTATTGAAACCATCCCTTCCATCTCTTCTGGATCCATCATTGTGATCACAGTGTTAGTCATATCTCTCTCTTACATCTTCATCCTCATCACAGTCCTGAAGATGCGCTCCACTGAAGGGAGACACAAGGCCTTCTCTACGTGCACTTCCCACCTCACTGCAGTTACTCTTTACTAGGGAACAATCACTTTCATTTATGTGATGCCCAAATCTAGCTACTCAACTGACCAGAACAGAGTGGTATCTCTGTGTTCACACAGTGGTGATCCCCATGTTGAACCCTCTCATCTATAGTCTGAGGAACAGAGAGGTGAAGGAGGCCCTGAGAAAGGCAAACTGTCAGAATACATTTTAGGATCCATTCCCATCTGATGAACTATAAAGTTTTTAATTACCTGTATTACACTTAGCACTACCAAATATGTAATGCTGTGTAACTGATTGCTTAGATTAAATTTCATGGCTCCTCTAACTCTCACTTTTTTTCACTAGTAAACCAAATATTGTTACTGTAATTGTTACTACTCTTACAAGTACTTTTTCTCATTTAATTAATCTAGCAAACAATGATTTGCGCTTACTATGACATATATTCACTGGGTTATTCCTCACCAAAACGCTATGAAGTAGTACTATTATTTTATTTTACAAAAAAATAATAATAATTTTGGGCACAGAGACATTAAGCCATTGCTGCAATTCATGTAGTGAGGATGCTGTGGCACCAGCATTTGAATCCAGGAAAATCTCGGTTTTAAAACCACTAAACTTCTTCACTTATTATTCACAGCAATCCCATGATTGTGGAATTATTAATTTCTCTATTTATAGATTAGAGTTCTGTGTCTTAAGAAGATAATAGTTTATCTGGAGAGATGTTTACTCAAGTCCTCTGATTCTAGGAATCAAGTTATTTTGATTCCATGCACTTAATGTGTAGTGAATGTCTAAATTGGTCTGATTTTGACACTGCTACTCACCTAGTTTTCAGCAGAGGCAATCAAGCTAAGCTGTTAGTTAGTATCAGTCCCTTGAACAAATTCTACCCCCAGGAAAATCTGGGCTGTTTGCTGAGACTTACATGGCTAGAGGGCTAATATACCTGAAAGGGGGCGACAGAGGGATGGAGAAAAACAAAAAGACAGTACACACAAAAGCAGGGCTAGGTGGGACACTGCACTTTGCTTAGATACAGTGACCCGAGTCAAGCTCACCGTGTTTATTATATAACTTTTGAAAGTCAAGGAGGGAGTGTGTTTTCTTCTCAAGACTGGCACTTGCTGGCAGCAATAATTTCCCAAGTCCTGTCTGTATCTCATTATCAATTGGTAAACTAGAAGCAGCTGAATGTAAGTGTTAGCTTCTCTGTTTTTAGCAGATTGCTACACAGCCAAGCATGGCTTTGCCAATTGCTTCGGCCACAGATCCACAACACATTGTCAGGAATGACTTTGCCAATGCTTCGATCAGGCTAGCTCAGATATGGCTCTCTACAGGCTGTGAAGACGTCAAAACCAGGCATTGAGGATGGGAAAACTGTGCTGATTCCCATCCTTGGGATATCAGGTCTGGGCACCACAATCACGTGATTTGATAGAAGTCTATCATATTTAGAACAAATATTAAAAAAAACACTCCTACTTGGCATATTGTAACTTCTTTATTGTAAGGAATTAAAGAGGGAGGCTTTTAATTCTTAGCATTTGAAATTTATCTTGTTAACAATAGTTCTATAGTCTGCATTTATAAGGAAATTAGAACCCATTAAAACAACTAAAATGTTGTCAGAGATTGCACTAAAATATGTTTCTTGTATAATAATCTACCCTCATTTCTTCCATGAGACCAGAAAACATGCAGAGATTTTCCGTAGTCAGGCATTCCCAGACCAAAGCACAACTCTTGAGAGCAGTTGAAAGCAAGACTTAGATCATAGAAGTCCACATCTCAGTGCAATGGAATGAAAGAAGTGATGATTGGGAGATATAAGATGTGATAAAATGGAAAATATTTATAATATGCTGCTAAGTTAAAATGCAGAGTACCTATAATATTGTAAATTTTAAGAGGAAAATACAAAGACTGCAATGTAACAGATAAATGTAAAAATATGAAATGATTTAAATAATGGGATAAAAAAATAACTGTTCTTCTACTCACAACCAAATATTTGCTAATCCCCACCGCCCAACAACCAATCGGAAAACCAATATTTTCAAATATGTGATACCAGTTTGATGCCGCAATTTTAAAAATTCAATTGTGACACTAACTTCTTGGAGGTAGTGTCAGACTTCACAGGTTTAAGGGCCCGTGCCACACAACTGCCCTCACTTCAGACACCAATTGTAAGTAATGGGTCCCCAGGTACCCACACTTCTGTCCAGCTGGCTACAAAGTTGGGGATTAGCCAACAAACCAACAACCCTCAGCCAGGTTCGATAATTTGCTGCAATCTCACAAAACTCATGGAAACATTTACTTATACTTACCAGGTAAGTATAAAAGGGTATCAGAAAAGGATACAAATCAGTAGCCAAATGCAGAAACATAACTGGAGATCTGGGAAGGGTTCCAGGCAGGAGCTTCTGTCACCATGATACTGGAGTCACCATCCATCTGGCATGTGGATGTGTTCACCAACTGGAGCTCTCCACACCATTGTTTAAGGATTTTCATGGGAGGCTACCTGACCAGCATTAATCAACCTCCAACCTTGTCTCTTCCTTGCAGAACAGGGGGCAGGCACAAAGTTACCAGCTTCTAATCCTGGCTTGGTCTTTCTGGTGACCAGCCCCTATCCTGAAGCTATCAAGGAACCCAACAGTGCTTTATTAAAACAAAAGATGCTCTTGTCACTCAGGAAATTCCAGGGTATTTAAGAGCTCTGTGCGCAAGACGAGGCGCAGGGCAGTACAGGCAAGAACAAACATTAGAAAAAGATGCTCCTAGTGCCCCTATTACTCAGGAGATTAAAAGAGTTTTTAGGATGGCTGAATGAAAGCTTGGCATGAACCAGTGACTGCTGGCTTTGAATCCTGGCCACTATCTGTTGAATGCTGCATGCTAATTCAAGTGATTAAAAGTTTGTGTCAGATGTTGCTACAAACTGTGACAGGGCCATTACACAAACTCATGCTCACCACATTTATGCCTTTGTGTTTACACTAATGGACTCAAATTGACAATTAGTATCTGAGCCTACTTATTAATGTTTTGGCAAATGTCCTCTGATGAATGTCTTTCTTATTATATGTATGAATGGCTAGGACAGTTAGATCAAGAAGTCAAATGTTACTCCTAGTAGTGGTATCAGTAGTAACAGTATTGCAATATGAGCTAAGAATATGGAGGTTGTTTACAACTGTTCAGAGATTTGTAAGTATTAACCCCATTAATCCTAATACCTTATGAAGCTCCTCCCACAATTTGTATGTTAAAGAGAATATAACTGACATGTAAAAATTAGCAAAATCTAAAAGTTATGAATATCTCCTAATAATTTAACTCTCTTTCAGGCATATCCTCTGTTGAGGGAAACACAGAGGGGCTTTGAAAATACAAGTGACCCTGGAACAACACAGGTTTGAACTGTGAGAGTCCACTTATAGCCAGATTTTTTTTTTCAATAAATACAGCTAATGTATTTGCTCTTACTTTTGACTTTCCTAACAACATTTTTCTTTCTCTAGTTTATTTATTGTAAGCATTTTGTAGATAATACACATACAAAATATGTGTTAACTGACAGTTTATATTACTAGTAATATTTGGGGTCAACAGTAGACTATTAGTATTTAAGTTTTGGGGAGCCAAGGTTAGACACAGATTTTCTATTGTATGGGAGTTCTGGGCCCCTAAACCCGACATTGTTTAAAGGTCAATTGTATTTCACTCATGGAGGACTTTACTCATCTTGGACATATTTCTTTCTATCCAACTCTTTCTATTAAGAATAAGTGCAGAGGCCTCTACATTAGATATCTCAGGCTAACTTGTAATAGAACTTTCTGGCACAAAATATATAGGAATATAAATTAATATCTTTAATTTTGTTTAAAGATAGACTTTGGGTTCCATTGAAAATTATGTAGCACTGTTCTTCTAGGGCCTTCCATTTTATTTCTAAAAAAACCGTAAATGTAACACAACAAAAAAGCATATGAAGATTTTGAAGGAAGAAGATAAAGGCAGATGTGTAGAGACTTAGGGACCTGAGAACTAACATGGTGGTGACCCTGGGTTCCTTATCACTTCATAGATCCAGGGCAGGGTTCTACACAAGCCTCCAACCTAGAACCACCGAAGACACAGATACAAAGAGCTCTCAGAAAAGCCTGATTTCCTAGGCAAAGGAACTGGGGGAAAGGTGATCTTAACAGAAAAAATGTTTCGGCAATACCATCTCTACTCCAGACTAATACTAATGAAAAGACTGTACCTTACCACTCTCAGGTTTTAGTGAGGCCAAGCAGGGAGCTGATCTTCACCCCAACCACCTCCAGTTCCCCTGCTAGGGTAGTGTCAGTGGAGTATAATAAAGAATTGAGCTCCACTGTCATCTGGTAGCAATGAAACAATGAAGTAGGGCTAATAGTGTTCTGCTCACACCGATGCTAATCCTACTCCTGAGTGGGCCAGTGGCGAACTGAGCTTCCATCTCAGCCCTGCAGCAACAAAACGGTGTAACCAGCTCTCCACTTCCCCCTTCAGCAGGGCCCAACTGGGAGCTGAGCTTACTTAAAGGCAGGAGTCATGTAAGTCAGTGTCACACTGTCACTGGAGAGAAGACAACAAGGAAGATGGTTGAACAATCTCACTCATCTGCAAGGAGGCAGTGTGAGTCAGCACTCCATTTCTGCCAGAGTTTGTATCAGTAGTGCCCAGCAGGAAGCTGAACATACACACTCACATGGTTGTTGCAGTGACACCTCAACAGGAAAACATTCTTCTAAAAAGATTGACTATGTTCCAGATTCTCATACTACATAATCCTGAATGTCCTATGATATAATTTAAAAAACTACTTGTCATACTACACAGGAAAATAATCACAACTTCAATGAGGGAAGACTACATATGCCAACACCAAAACAAATAAGATGTTGAAATCATCTGACAACAATTTTTAAAGCATTCATAAACAAATGCTTCATCAAGCAATCATTAATTTTCTTGAAACAAATGAAAAATAGGAAATCTCAGCAAGCAGAAGCTATAAAAATAACCAAGTGAAAATTGTAGAACTGAAAAAAAAATCAGCAAAGTTAAAAAACAAAACAACTTGCTGGATGGGCTTTCCCTCCTCTCCCACCCCTACCCTCTGGTAACCTCTAGTCCCATTGTCCATGTCCATGAGTCTCTGTTTGTTTGTCCTGCTCATTTGTTGCTTTAGGCTTATATCCCACATATAAGTGTTATCATGTGATTTTCAACTTTTTCTTCCTGGCTTATTTTGCTTAGCATGATTATCTCTAAGTCCATCCATGTTGCCTCAAAGAGCAGTATTTCGTCTCTTCTTATGGCTAGTAATATTCCATTGTATATATGTACCACAGCTTCTTAAGCCAATCATCTATCATAGGACACTTCAGTTTCTTCCACGCCTGGCCACTGTGTATAATGCTACTGTGAACATTGGTGTGTAAATATCTTTTTGGATATGGGTTTTCAAATCTTTGAGGTAAATACTCAGTAGAGGGAATTGCTGGATCATTGGTAGATCAATTCTTAGGTTTTTGAAGAACCCATAGTGTTTTCCATAGTGGCTGTACCAATTTGCAGTTTCACCAGCAGTGTATGAGGGTTCCTTTTATTCTGCATCCACTCAAACATTTGATATTTTTTGTCCTGTT
The DNA here is from genome assembly GCA_003508835.1 of Eonycteris spelaea. Lineage (NCBI taxonomy): Eukaryota > Metazoa > Chordata > Mammalia > Chiroptera > Pteropodidae > Eonycteris > Eonycteris spelaea. The sequence continues at coordinate 709,686 of PUFA01000113.1, read as the reverse complement.
GATTACAGCTATTCTAACAGGTGTGAGACGGTATTCATTGTGGTTTTAATTTGCATTTCCCTAATAGCTAGCAATGTTGAGCATCTTTTTATATATTTTTGGCCTTTCTATGTCCTCTAGAGAAGTGTCTGTTCAGGTCCTCTGCCCATTTTTTGATTGGATCATTTGTTTTTTTGTTGTTATTGAGTTGTATAGTTCTTTGTATATTTTGATATTAGGCCTTATTGGAGGTTTGCTTCAAATATATTTTCCCATTCGATGGTTCTCTCTTTTCATGTTGTTGATGATTTCTTTTGCTGAGCAGAGGCTTGTTAGTTTGATGTAGTCCCATTTATTTATTTTTGCTTTTACTTCCCTTGCTTTTAAGGTCAAATTCATAAAATCCTCTTTAAGTCCAAGGTCCTTGAGTTTAGTTCCTATGTTTTCTTCTATGCATTTTATTGTTTCAGTCTTATATTCAGGCCTTAATCCATTTTGAGTTAATTTTGGTGTGTGTAATAGACAACAGTCTAGTTTCATTCTTTTGCAGGTGGCTTTCTAGTTTTCCCAGCACCATTTATTGAAGAGGCTTTCCTTTCTCCACTGTATGTTTTTGGCTTTTTGGTCAAAATTATTTGCCTGTATAAATATGGTTTCTTTCTGGACTCTCATTCTATTCCACTGGTTTGTGTGTCTGTTTTGCTTCTAATACCATGGTGTTTTGATTACTGTCGCTTTGTAGTAGAATTTAAGTCGGGCAGAGTGATGCTCCAGCCTCATTCTTTTTCTCAGGATGGCTTTGGCAATCAGGGTCTTTTGTGTTTCCATTCGAATCTGATGAATTTTGTTCTATTTCTTTAAATGCCTATGAGATTTTAATGGGGATTGTATTAAATCTGTATAATGCTTTAGGTAATATGGTCATTTTAACTATGTTGATTCTTCCAATCCAAGAACACAGAATATCTCCATTTCTTTGTATCTTCTTTGATTTCTTTTAATAGGATCTTATAGTTTCCATTATATAGATCATTCACTTGTTTCATTATATTTATTCCTAGGTATTTGATTCTTTTTGTTGCAATGGCAAAAGGAATTATTTTTTCTACTTCTTTTTCTGACACTTTTCTGAAGTGTCAGAAAAAGAAGTAGAAAAAATAATTCCTTTTGCCATTGCAACAAAAGCTATGAATTTTTGAACATTAATTTTGTATCCAGAAACTCTACTGTATTTGCTTATTGTTTCTAGTAGTGCTCTTGTGGAGCCTTTAGGGTTTTCTATATAGAGAATCATGTCATCCACATATAGTGACAGTTTGACTTGTTTCCTATTTGGATGCCTTTTATATCTTTCTCTTTGTCTGAACTGCACTCGCTAGGACTTTCCAATGTTTAATGTTGAATAACAATGATGATAATGGACAGCCTTGCCTTGCTCCTGATCTTAGAGGGAAAGTTTTTAAATTTTCACCATTAAATATAATGTTAGCTGTTGTTTGTCATAGATGGCCTTTATTATTTTAAGGTACTTTCCTTCTATACCAATTTTGTTCAGTGTTTTGATCGTAAATGGATACTGTACCTTGTCGAAGGCTTTTTCTGCATCTATTGATATGATCATAAGATTCTTATTTTTAATTTATATGGTGTATCACATTAATTGATTTGCATATGTTGAACCATCCCTGTGCCTCTGGGATGAAGCCTACTTGATTGTGATGTACAATCTTTTTAATATGTTGCTGTATTTGGTTCGCTAGTATCTTATTTGGGATTTCTGCATCTGTGTTCATGAGAGATATTGATCTGTAGTTTACTTTTTTTGTGTTATCTTTATTAGGTTTTGGTATCAGAGTAATATTGGCCTCATAGAATGTGTGACCCAGTGGTTTTTAAGAGTGTGTTATTTATTTTTCATGTATTTGGGATTTTTTCCTTTACTTACTGTCATTTTTTTAAGTGTCATTCCGTTGTGGGTGGATGAGTACTCCTGTATTTGTCTGTTAGGTCCATTTAGTTTATAGTGCTGTTCAAGTCCACTTCTTCTTTATCAATCTTCTGGCTGAGTGTTCTAGCCATTATTGAAATTGCAGTATTGAAATCTACTATAATTATGTTGCTGTCAAATTCTCCTTTCAAATTTATCAATATTTGTTTCGTATGTTTAGGTGCTCTGATGTTAAGTGCCTATATATTTACAATAGTTGTATTTTCTGTTGAATTGACCCTCCTTCTTTGTTTCTAGAGACAGCTTTTATTAAAGTTGAGGGTGGGAGCCTAGGATTTTTGGAGCTGACCCTTTATTGGTAAATTTAAAACATAAGAGCAGGAATTTAAAGTATGGGAAAAGAAAATACCAACAGTCCAAATGGTCAGTTATCTATGGATCTTGGGGGTGGACAGCCTGGCTTTTTATCTACTCAAGCCACTGGTAATGTGTTTACACACATAGCCATTTTTGAACTTGATACCTCCATAATCAAAGCTTAAGTCAGGCGCTTGAGCTACACAAAAAGAAGGGCTTACACAACACACCTAAAGTAAAGTAGTGACAAAAGTGGCAAGAAACATTTTCTTGAGAGATATAAAGAATGGCAGGTATATTCCATGCCTGCATCAGCCTTAGTGTCTTAATTCATAATTTTATTTCCTAGAAATACCAACTGGCTTGCTGAAAGTTCTGCTCTGCCATAGCGGAATTTTCTACCACCACTTTGCAGTAGTTTTTCTTACCATTCAAAAGCTTGTCTGCAAAGACTCAAAGACAAACCTTTGCAGACAAACCTTTTAGTAGCAGGAAAAACTTATAGGAACTCTCAGTGGCTAAGCCTTCAGACCGCCTTCATTGTTATCTAGATTGAGTCTCTTGGTGTCAAATTTGTGAAACGAATTTTGTCTAGCTTAGATTAAGTGGGGAATGAAACTTTTCCAAGACTCTAGCATCACTGCTTCCAAAAATTATGGTAACCCTGTATAAGAGAAGCTAAATCTTCCAGAGAAAGTGACCTGGACTGTCAGTACTACCATCAATTGCATTTTCATTGAGTACATGATGTCGATTTATAAGATGATATCCTTTAAATATGTAACTTACTAGAAAAAAATGTTCTAATCATAGACTCCCTAAAATGAAGGAAGAGAAAAGGTGAAACTATATTCTCCAGGTATCCTAACCCTAAAATATACATATTTAATTTGAATCCAGCAGGTTTTCATGAAAATGATATATTTGGTGACTCTAGAAAATTACAAACTAAAATTGTCATTAAGATACATACTGGCATTTTATATTTGAGATATTTCTTCACATAAAAGAACAAGGCTAATGGATATCTGAAACATGCATCACACATTTTCCCAAACTATCATTTTGCAATCTCTGGAATCACAATGGATTTCTTTCAACATGACCAATGTGTTCTAGCCATCAATTTTTTCAAGGCCTCTTTCACCTCTTTATTCCTTAGACTATAGATCAGGGGGTTCAACATGGGGATCACCACCGTGTAAAACACAGACACCACTTTAATATGGTCAGGTGAGTGGCTGGACTTAGGTATGACATAAACAAATGTGACTGTCCCATAAAACAAAGTGACTGCGGTAAGGTGGGAAGTGCAAGTAGAGAAGGCCTTGTGCCTTCCTTCGTAGAGTGCATCTTCAAGACTGACTGTAGGATGTACAGATATGAAACAACTATGATAAACAGTGTGATTACAATGATTGACCCAGCTGAGATGGCAGGAGATAATTCAGCAACATAAATATGGGTACAAGAAAGTTTCACTAATGGTGGGAGGTCACAGAAGAAATGGTTGATTTTATTAGGTCCACAGAAAGTCAGGCTCAATAAACAGCCAGTAAATGATGAAGCATTCACACATCCACCCAGATAGGAAACAACCAGTAGGATGATGCAGACCCTGGGAGACATTTGTGTAGGGTAGAGAAGTGGGGCAGATGGCCACATAGCGATCATAGCCCATGGCAGCCAGCAGGAAGCACTCAGCTGTTCCAAACATAACATCAGAGCCAAGCTGGGCTATGCACCCAGCAACAGGGATAGTAGTTCTCTCTTTTAGGAAACCCACAATCATGATAGGTGTGACTGATGTGGAATACCCAATATCCACAAAAGCCAAATGACTCAGGAAAAGGTACATCGGAGTGTGAAGTTGAGGGCTTCTTTGGATTAACATGATTATGCTGATATTGCCCAACATGGTAGCAACATAGATTCCCAGGAAAACCACAAAGAAGATAGAACAAAGCGTAGGATCTTCTGTTAACCCCAAAATAATGAATTCTGCCACCACAGTGTGGTTTCTAGTCTCCATCTTATTTGGAATGATACCTGTTGAAATAAAAACTGGTGGATATTAAAATAAATTAAATGATCTCATAATTAATATATTTACCATTTGACTTACTAAAAAATCAAAACATAGATTTCACTTTTGTCTAATGCTCTCACATTTGCATCATTTGATCAGATTGTTGAATGAACGCCTACAGCAATGATATCTTAAGAACCTGATCACACTGGAGACCACACTTGCCAGTTCCCTCTCAGTGGGGTGAGACTGTGAACAGTACATGCCAATGAGCTATATCTCTTCTGGATTAAATTACTCTCTCTTCCTTTTCCACAGTGACATATTCTACATGATACAATTATAAAATAGTAATACTTCCATCAGCCTGGAATATGAGGAAATGTTGATAACAGAGAATATACTGGAAGTATACTGGAGTGAGAAATCTGTTGTGTTAGACCATACTGAGTTTCCAGGGTTAATTACAGATTGGCTGTAAATGGAAGCTGCAAATAGAGTTTAATCCTGAGAGCAAAACAAGAAATAAATCCACTTTGGGTCATTAATTGTACTTTAGGTACTATAGGTACTAACAAAAGGATGCATTTCATAATTACACATGAATAACATATATATTAGAATATGTTGACAAAATGCCCACATGCTTATATTAGGCTAGCCAGGTGAGACTACGAAAATAATATATAAATTAAAGAAATATCAAAAACTCAGTTCACCTAACATAAAATTAAGATTTAATCAAAAGAATGAAAATATTAAAATTAAAGAAGATTTCCAATTTAAGTAATACTGTGAAATATCCTAAAACATTTTTCAATAAAATACTTGGATAAACTGCTAATTTAAATATTTTTTTAAGTTCAGAATGCAGAAATGAGCTTTCATGTAATAACGGAAATCTCTGCCAACCAGAAATGATGTGAGAGTTGGTAATTAGAAAAATAAGCCGAAGCAGAACTGCAACTGTCTAGAGACATTTGCCAATCTCTACAACTAAGGACCTTGTGCCTTAATAGCTGTGCAGGCACTGGGGATAAGGGTCTGGGACCATGCAGTTTGTAGAGTTAAAAATGAGACTCTCATGCCCTCTTTAACATATCTACTCATAATTCAAGAAACCCTTGCCTTCGACCTCAGTGGAATGAGTCTTAAAAATATCCTTTAATTAGCCAACAGAGAGATGAGAAGGAGAATTTTCTGTCTCTGCCTAGTTCCTAAGAGAAAGAAACAACAACATAAATCTCCTGTTCTAAGAAGTAATTATAACTGGTTTATCCTGATAGAGAATTGGGATTTGAATTTGCACTCCTTGTTCACTGTAAAACTCTAAACTCTGAATTATCATAAAATAGTCATGCATTGGCAATAATACAAAATAGATGTTATATATTAAAGATAGATCCGTGACAGCATAGAGATGAATGCAAACTTGTTGTACTACTCCTACTGAGGGAGGAGTTCAAGTACCAAACACTTGATTTTAAGCAGGATTTAGTAACTTGCTTGACAAGCAGAAATGATGTTCTGGGACTTCTGATGCCAGATCCTAAGAAGCTGTGAGGCTTCCTTTTAGGATTCTTTGGAATGTTCATCATTGAAACCGTACCTCTGGGGATTTAACTCCATGCTGTGAGAAGCCTAACCCACATGGAATGACAATATGTAGTTGTCAGCTACAATTGACAGCTATAGCTGAGCCCCCAGCAGATAGCTAACATCAACAATTGCCCCGTGCAGCCCAAGCATGTGAATGAAGACCCCATCTAGGAAGTGGATTCTGCAGCCACAGCTGTCCCAACTGATGTTACACAGGTCACTGTCAACCAGCTTAGATGAGCCCTTCCCAATTCCTGATCCATAAAATTATGAGAAAAAATAAAATGGTTCTTGTAGACCATATTTTGGCATAGTTTATTAGCAATAGATAACTAAACATTGGCTCAAAGAGCCAATGCCAATACTATCTGGAGAGACAGATCTTTACCACAAGTCCCAAAGATTCCCACACTGATAAAAACACACCAGAGATTAATGCACAATTCAAAATTACCACACCCAAGAAGAAATGAGCTATCAGTGTAAGAATTAGCATAAGTAAGGAACAGTTTATACTCTAGGATTTCAGATGATAGAATTACCTTAAAAAGTATAAAATAATTGTGTTTAAAATGTTTAAATATATTAAAAATCTGAGAAGGCTCAATATACTACATAAAAAATAAATTTTAAAAAATAATAAAAGAGTACTAGAAATGAATAATGCTGTCATTTAATTAAAACCTAAGGCATAGTTGAAATAGGAGATTAGACACAGTTTAAAGATCTGTAACCTGGAAATAGATATGAAGGTATTGTTCAAAATACAGAGACAAAAAAAGTACAAATAAATGAAAGATATATTAATTTAGAAGATAGAATGATGGCTCATTTTCACATTCAATGGGAGTTCCAGAAGAAAAAAAAATTGAATGGAGAGAGGTTGTTTTTAAAATAATGGCTGAGAATTTTTGAAAATGATGAAAAATATGAATTCTCATATTTAGCAAGCACAAATAGTGACAAATAAATCATCTTATAGTAAAAATGAAAAATAACAAAGAAAAAAACATTTAAATTAGCCAATGATAAATAATTACCTATGAAGTCATGACATTTAAGTAATAGCACACAAGACCTCCAGGGAAGAGGAAAGGGGTGGGGGGGAAGAAACACTCCAGAGGTCAGGTCAGGGTAAAGGCCACAGCTTCAGAAACTGGAAGGCGCCATGAGGTAGGAGAGGAAATTAAAACCTTTTTTAAAATACAAGAATGAGAACAGGAAAAAAATGGCATAGATGATAGAGGCTCTGTTCATTCCTCTGGTGTCCAAATCAAAGTAGTGATGGAAACAAAGAGCAGCAGCAAGGAAAAATCATCTGGGATCTAAAGGAACAAGCCATACAACCGGGGAGAAGTCCAAGAAAGCACCCTACAACGGCAGAAGGTAGGACGTGGTGGGGACCTGGGGTGTGCATCCCAAGCGACTGAGTAAGATGGAGGCAGCAGCAGCAGACACCTCTTAAGGGGCCGCACCCACGTGCAGATTTTAGCAGTGACAGACCTGCTCGTTCTGGGCACCACTGCCCATTTGGCTGTGAACAGGGAGCACTAGGGACTTATAGGGAGACATTGTTGTAGTGAGGGCCAAAGCGAGACTCGTTCTGTACAGAAGTGCCGGCAGCATCCACTATTCCCTGTTGAGCCCTCCCGCTTCCTGTACACTGACACAGCACCACCATAGCCGTGATGTCATCAAACTGGATAACAGAGGTCACTCTGCACAGAGGATTCCCTGAAACCCCGCCTTCCCCAACTCGCGGCCCCACCCAATGCCACATCCAGGTGCATCCTCAGCTAGTCAGGTGCTCCTTGCAGAGACTCACACTGGAGGCAGCTGGCCTCGGTTTCTCGTGTGGCCTTTTGAGGCAACCATAAGCACAACATCTGTGGATTCCTTGCTGAATCTTAACAGGTGGCCCAAAGGGGTAGAGGCTTGGGCTAAGTTTGGCCTATAGCTCAGTCCCTCTCAGGGCTGTGCCACTGGACACCTACTTCATAAATCCACACTAATAAGATCAGGAGACTTAGAAACAGACATGGAAAGGCAGCCAAAATGACAAACAAAGAAGCAGAAACCATATGAGAGAATAGAACAAGTAATCTAACAAATGCAGAGTTCAAAACACTGGTTATAAAGATGCTCAATGAACTTTTGGGAAGTGTAGATAAATTCACTGAGAACTTCAACAAAGAGATAAAAAAATATAAAATGGAAATGGAAATTATAAAAGGAACCAGTCTGAAATGAAGAACACATTATCTGAGATGAGAAGTATATTAAATGGAATAAACAAAGGAATAAATAAAGTGAATAAAGAAGAGGATCAAATGCCCTATCTAGAGGACAGGAAAGCCAATCAGACACTCAATCAGAATGGCAAGAAAAAAGATGCCAAGACTATAAAAATAATTTAAAGAATGGGACACTATTAAGGCTCCAAATATTCATCTGATCAGCGTAACTGAAGAAAATCAAGATGTTGAACAGCTGTTTGAAGAAATAATGATGGAAAACTTCCCTAACCTGGTGAAGGAAATGGACATAAAACCCCAGGAAGCTCAGAGAATTCCAAAAATCAGGGATCCAAAGAGGCCCACACTAAGACACATCATAATTAAAATGCCAAAGTTAAATGCAAAAAAAAAGAATATTAAAAGCAGCAAGAGAAAAACAGATAGTTACTTACAAGGGAAAATCCATAAGACTGGCAGCTGATTTCTCAAAAGAAAAAGGGCTTGCAAAAATATTTGACAGGATGAAGACCCAGGATCTACCAAGAATAATTTATCCAGCAAAGCTATCATTTAGAGTTGAAGGACAGATAAAGAGCTTCCCAGACAAAAATAAGCTAAAGGAATTTATCACACCAAGCCAGTATTACAGGAAATGTTGGAGGGACTTCTTTAAGAAGAAAAAAAAAAACATGTATCAAAAACAGGAATAAAGAATGGTAACAATACATTCCTATCAATAAGTACCTTAAATGAAAAGAATTAAGTGCTCCAACCAAAAGATAGAGTGCTGAAAGGATAAGAAAACAAGACACCTACATATGAAAAAGAAGGGATGGAAAAGAATTGCTTTGATGGACCTAGAAGGTATTTAAGTCAGACAGAGAAAGATAAACTTATATGATTTCACATATGCAGAATCTAAGGAATAAAAGAACAAACTAATCAAAAACCAGACTCACAAATATAGTGGACAATTTGGTGATGGACAGAGGGGCAGGGGTTTGGGGAACTGGAAGAATAGGGTGAAGGGCTAAAGAAGTACAAATTAGTAGCTGATGGATGGTCACGGGGATGGGAAACACAGCACAGGGAATGCAGTTAGCATTAATACATTGGCTAGGTGGAGGGTCAGAGGAGGGAGGGTACAACTGAGGAGATCATCTTATGGACTATATAGATGTCTAACCATTGTACTGTATACTTGGAACTAAATTTAAAAAATACAATAAATAAAGTAATAAACTCTTCATCAGTAACATTAGAAGCTAGAAGACACTCAAGTAAGGACTTCAAAGTCTTAAGAGAAAATAATGACCAGAAAGATAAGTCGAAGCACAACTGCAATTGTTTGAAGACATCTGTGAATCTGTAATTCGACTAGAGATAGCACAAGGAGAATAAATCAAAAAAATTTTCCATATTTACCATAAACAGAACATCATTAAAAGAATTTATAAGTCAGTAGAAAGGAAGGAAAATGAACCAGAAGGTTTTTTAAACACAGTAGAATGTCATGTAAATATATTAGCAAATATATAAGTAAGTATAAACACTGAGTATATACAACAATGATAAAACAATGATTAATTTGGGTGTAAATAAACTAGACTTCTGGATTCCAGTACAGCATGTAGACATTTAGAAGTCATCACTCCATTTTAACAGGTAAAAGGTTGAACAGACTGAAAATCAATAACTCCTCTTAATCCATTGGGAAATTATGTCACAGGGAAAACCACTACCCCCAAATTGGAGAGAGAGAGAGAGAGAGAGAGAGAGAGAGAGAGAGAGAGAGAGAGAGAGAGAGAGAGAGAGAGAGAGAGAGATTGAGAGAGAGAGAGAGAGAGATGGGCAGATACAGAGAATCACAGCTTACTAGAGCAGAAATTTCCACAGAAACCAGTACTGGGGTAGGAAAACCGGAACTGGCTAGAAAGCTGAGCCTTTCACCTCTGCCAGTCCCTCAAAATCCCAACTGTGAGTGGAGAGCATATGAGGAACCTAGATTTCTATCCCTACCCATCTATAACAAAGCAGCACCTCCAACCCGTGCCTTCCCCCACCAGAGCAGAGTATAGAAGGCCAACTAAAATAAAGTTTAAGGAATATCCAGAGTCTTACTTATAGCATAAAACCAAAAGTCAAAAATTCAATAAAAAATCACTCATCATAACAAGAACCAGAAAGTATCAACTTGAATGAGAAAAAACAATTGACAGGCACCAACACTGAGATGAGAGATGTTGGAATTATCTGACAAGAATTTTAAAGCAGCTGCCATAAAAATGCTTCAACAAGCAATCATAAACATAACTGAAATAGATTTTTTTCTTAAAAAAAAGAAACATTCAGCAAAGAAACAGAATAAAGAAGCAGCAGATAGAAATCTTACAACTGAAAAATGTACACCCAATCAAAAACTCAACAAATAGGCCCAACAGCAGAATGGAGGTGACATAGAAAAGAATCAGTAACCTTGTAGATACAACAAAGAGAAATTATTTCAACAGTGAAAGAAAACTAACTTAAAACAAACAAACAAAGGGACTCAGAGAACTGTGGAACTATAACGAAAGATCTAATATTTGTGGCTTCAGAATCATGAAAAAAAAAAAAAAAAAAAGTAGGGCTGAAAAAATATTTGAAGGAATAATGATGTAAAATTTCCAAATTGGGTAAAGGACTCAAACCTACATAGTCAAGAAGTGTTTCCATTACCATATGTACACAGATTTCAAATTATAATCTTGTACACCTGAAAAATATGTTATTTACCAATGTTAATAACATTAAAAAAAAAAAAGAAATTTTTTGGCAAACACCAAACGGAATAAATCTAAGGTTATCCATCAAGACACATCATAATCATAATCAAATTCTGAAAATTAAGAACAAAGAAAAAATTACCATGTAACGGTCCAGAGAAGAAAATCTAATATCAGAATCTATACTTGATTCACCTGGGAAAATAATATATAAAATATAAAAAGGCACAAATTATTGTTTCATTTAAAAATACTTATCAAGCATTTTCTATTTACCAGACACCTGCGAGGTACTTGGGAGTTTCTGCTTAATAAGACAAGAATACTACCCTCGTGTGTAATACAATCTATTGTGGAGGGAAGACCATTCAAAAAGAAAGAAAAAAAAAAGTAAATTAGCAAGAAAGCTTTAGACAATAGTGTTATGCAGAGAATTAAAATAAGGTGATTTGACAGTATCTTGGTGGCTAATTTTAAATTGGTCTGAAGAAACCTCGCTGTGGATGGGGCATTTAAAATAAAGCATAAATGACACAGACAAACCATCCTAAGACAGAGGGGAAGAGCATTACAATGTAAGCAGCCATTGCAAGGACTCTGGAGTGATAGCTTTGTACCTCTGAAGAACAGCAAGCCAGTGTGGATGGATACTGGTAACACTTGATTAACTCAAGAACTAGGCAGAAGCCAGATCATTTATGGCTTTGTACAACATGGTGAAAATTTAAACAGTGCTCAAAGTGAAATGGGAAGTCTGTAAAGTTTTAAACAAACCTCATGATCTAATTTACATAAAAGGTAACTCTGGCTACTCTAAGGGGACTAAATTGTAATGGAGTAAGAGAATTAACAGTAAGACCTGTTAGAATGTTGCTATAGTCCAGATGCAATATGGTGCTGGTTTGGCAATAATATAAAGACTGAAAATAGTGGAAAGATTAGAGAAATATCTGATGTGCTAGAGGGGAATTTGTAGCTGAGTCAAGAGAAATGTGATGACAATGCCAACATAAGATTTTTAAAAAGAGGGAGCATTTAAGATCTTGCTGCCTGGCATATGTCATCAGTTTGGCTCAAATAAACTCTTACAAAAAATCTAAAAAAAAATTATTTAAATAGAAGAAGCTCAAATAAACTGTGACTACCTATAGTTTTGAGGTTATCCCAACACCTCAGTAAACAGCAAGCCAGGCCACTGAAAATGCAAGTACCAAACAATGAAAAGAATCAGTAAGTACGATTCAATAAAAGAATACTATCAAATATCAAATAATATTTTGGAAGTACTACTATCAAATATATTAAGCCTGCTACTTGAGGGAGAAGAAATATCATTGCTTTTTAAGAAACTGAGTTGACTATTGACTCTTGAATTGCCAAATGGAATACTTGCTTTTTAGATCTCAATATAAAAAAATTTTTTTACAGTATGTACACGTAAATAACTATCATAACCCTATTATTCATCATTACAATGATGAAAACCTTGTATTCTATGCAATGATCATTAAACCAATGTATTAAATCAGTTTTTCAGGATGAATTAACTTGATACGATAATGTAAGAATCCCTGGTTTCATTAGTTCTAGCATTGTGTCAGAGGCTTAAAAGACAAAGTGGAAATAAATCTTTTATTTTATACAAAAATATACATATGAAAGACTCAAATGGTTTGAAACATGATAGGAGTGCCAGCATGATATGGAAGGCATAACATACAGTACTATAATCAAAATAAAATTTCAGAGCCAAAAGCTCTGAGGGAAAAATTCCAGATCTGCCACTTTATGGCTAGGCAATCTTGGAAAAATTATATAAGCCCTGAGACTCAATTTCCTTATTTTTAAAAATGATATATTTCCCTCTCACAGTCACTGTGTTAAATGAGATATGTTAAAACACCCAAAATGAATACCAATAAATGAATAATCCATAAATGAGAATATACTTCAAATAAGTAATTATTAGCTTCTAAGGCAAATGCAAAGACATTTAAAAATCAATAGCAAAGAATGAATGTTACCTGCTGATCAAATATTATAATGAAGAGAGATTCCAGGAATCATCTCTGTGAAGCAGGGCTTACTTATGCAGGTTTTAGAACCATTTGGAATATAAGACCTTAAGTACTTCAGGATTAGTTATGCACAGGTTTGCTGATATCCTACTGAAAATCCAATGGGAAGAAACCCAATGAGGTTAAGAAAATTAGGTGTGTTTACACATACCTACACCATTATGCTGCCTGAGATATTAAAGTCTCAGGGGCTTCATTTATTTTCTTCATTACTTGTATATAGGTATTACAATGGCACAGATGTAATTAGTTTTGAAACCTGACTCAGACCAGCATAATTAACGTGTGATATTTCTGAGAAGCAGCCAGGACCAGGTACCTGGAACTATTTTCTTGAGCACTGTCCTGTGGTTCACATTTAGTCACACCTAGGCAACTACCAGAAAAGCCACAATATTTTTCTCTGTGTGAAAGTGACCCACAATTTAATTCAGCCTTGGCATTTCCTACTTAACAAACCCCACCCCCAATGCCAGACTCTCAATAGACAGAGATGTAGTGATTGAAGACACATCTTCCTTGCCCCGCCCCACACTTACCTCTGCTCCACTCTCCCTTTCTACGTAAGCCAAGGATCTCTTCCCTGTTCCTGATTTCCGTGTGGTTTTTCATAAGTGATGTTACTGTTGAACTGTTCTGAACTTGTTTTTATTCAAAAAGTTTTTTAGATAACTCCATGTATGTATTAATTTCCTTCATTCTTTGTAATACTGCATATTATTCCAAAGTATTTATTTAACTATATCACTGCTAATAATTCACTGTGCTTGTACACCACTTAGTTCTCTTGGATGTACCCTAAGAAGTACAATTACTGGGTCAAAAGGTTTGCATAATTTAAATTCTAATAGATACTGCCAAATTACACTGAAAGAAAACTAGCATCATTTTAAAAATGTTTGTTATAAAGCCTTAAAAAATGTTTCAATTTACTTCTCACAGTAGTATCTGAGAGTATACATTCTTTCACTCTTTAACTGTTGATATCGAATCTGTTCATTTGCAATGAACGTGATCTAATATGATATAATCTTACTCAAGTTTTCTATTACCATTTTTTGCTGTTGTTTTTGTTGCTGTTTTCCTATCATTTGATTTAGTTACATCGAATTAGTTTTCTTTGTACTGCTTTTTAATCTAATAATAGAGCTTATGCATCTTATTTCTATTCCTCCAATAGTTATAACTCTTCTAGTTTTAACACTTTGTTTACATTTTCTACCACTTTTGGAATAGCCTATCATCAAATTAGACAAGAATCTGAGCATGCCTTTACCTCACTCCCTTCCCTCTCTCACCACTTCCCATCTTGCTTGTTAAATCATTAGGAAATTTAGATACAAATTATTTTTTGATGCACAACTGTTTAAACTAATACATTACTTTTATTTGTTCCTTTGCTCACCTTTGTTTGTGTTTCATATATTCCTTTAGGTTCTCTCTCTCTTCACTCACAAAGATATGGCTTGTGCATAGTAACATCCGAGTCCTTCTATTATATAAAAATGTCTATATTCCCTCCCACTTGAATCATATATTATAAGTATAGAATTCAAAATACATAATAATTTTCCATCTTACAACTTAAGAGTTGCTCCTTATCTTCCTGCCTCCCATATTGATGATGAAAACTTTGATGCCATGTTTTATCTTCTGTACAAGTTGTTACTACTTATAGAAACTCAAGATATTCTCTATATTACACCACACAATTTTGAAGATAGTGCTTTCTTGTCATTCTTTATGCTTGGTATTTAAAAAGACCCCTCCCTCCCTCCCTCCCTCTTCCTCCCTCTCCTTCCCCCTCTCCCTCTCCCTCCCTGTCTCTCTCTCTCTCCTCTTATCTCTGTTTAGCACTGAAATATTTTCTTCATTCTCACTCTCTTCTGCTACTCCCACTAGACAGATGTTGAAATTTCTTGATCGATCTTCTATATCTCTTTTCTTTTAGTTTTTCATCTCTTTAACCTTTTGTGCTGGATCTTGGGCATATTCCTCAGCTTTGTTTTCCATTTCACTAAAAATATCCTCCTTGTGTCCATTTTGATGTTCAACCCATCTGTCGAGGGCTTGTTTATTATTTCAACAATAATTTTTTATTTTCTACTATCTCATATTCCTCGGAGTATATTACTTACAGTTATTCTAAAGTCCTTATTCTAGTTATTTTATTAACTCATTTCTTTTGTAGTTGGATCTTCTGATGATTACATTTGGTGTCTCTCTTTCATAATATTGCTTTTTTCTCAATGATTAGCTGTTAATTGTTTGCTTAACTTTGTACTTCTATTAGCCTTTATATGAATGCCATAAACATTATCACAGCCACCTCAGTGTCCTGAGATAAAGACAGGATGTACTGTCAGGGACAATCAGGGGCTGAATAACTGGACCTGTCTGCCCTCCTTCCTGGATGTTGTCAGCCACCTGGAATGCTGCCTTGTCTCCTGGATAAAAATATTCTCTCACATCTCCTTACCAAGGGGAAACACTGAAACTGATTCTTGCTTGGAATAAACTGGAGTGGGATGGATTAAAATGCCTAACTTTTTCAAGTGGGAGATCCCACACAATGACCCTGCTCAGTGTCCAGATTTCCCCTTTTCTGCTGCCTCCAAAATTGTATCACAAAGTTTTATCACATAACTCTTTCCGAAATTTCTCCTAGTAGGCATCTTTCCTTTAATTGGATTTTGTCTGCTTTTTATCTTTCTAGGAATATTAAGAATTTGGGGCCATTAAAAATACCCTCACCTTTTCTGGTTTCACAGCACTGCTCCAAGTCTATTTAATATACATTTCCTATCATGAATTTGGAGCAGGAACAAGGGGTTACAGTATGCTCTCAGGCTGCCAGTTTAACCCAATCGCTCAATGAGAGTCACTAACTCTGTCTTTATAGACACCTGTTTATTCCCTGTTGTGACAGTAGAGGACACACTTGAAACTGAAGGCTAAGTGGAAAGTGGAGATTGTGAGTTTAATAGTAAAATGATTAAGAGAAATCAGAGAATACTATGAGGGAAATCAAAAACAATGAGGGTACTGTGAAAAATTAAAGGGTAACAGAGAGAAACTGAAAAGGAAGGAGTACTTCTCCTTTCCTCACCTTAAGGGTCTTAGAATGCAAATGGGAGGATTCTAGGGAAGAGAAGAGGTATAGTTATGTCCAGGAATTTTAGAAATATTGGGGAGAGGTAGAGTGAGAAGGGTGTTCCCAGAAGCAGCAGACACATGGGATGGAGAATAGGTCAAAAATGAGCAGGTCAGGAACGAGAGACGAAAAGGGAAATAGTATATGGGAACCTGAGGCAGAACTGTGCAAAGGAAAAAAAATTTCACACACTGGAATGAAACAGGGGATGTATTTGCAAATGAAAGAGACATAACTAGCCCCAAAATTCTAGGTGAAAACTTTGTGTTATGCCTCAACCTCTATAGGCTTTCTCCTCGACACTAGTTTTTATGAAGACCAAACTTCAGTGATATTATGGAGGAAGGGGGTCAGGGAAGATGTAAGTTAGTAAGAAAGCCAGAAAAAAATAAAAAAAAGTAGTTAGAACAATAAAAAAAAATCTTTTGCAAAGGTAAGTCATAGAAGTCAATATATATTCCTTTCTGCAAGTAACTACAAACTATAATTTTTATCATCCCTAGAACTCTGGGAGGTTTGGGTAGTTGGCCTTATGGAAACTTAGTATCCCAGAATCTAGTACATTTTCCTTAAAGATAAAATATTTAACAGCAAGGGGATAACAGTTTATACTCCCAAGAGATAAGAGTACCAATCTTTAACTACCAGCTTCATGTTGTTAATGAGTGTTGATATGTACTGATACTGTTGTGAGATGTGCTGAATGTGTTGACACAAGAATTTAAATGTCTTCTCTTAAATAAAGGAATAAGTATGATTGCATCACATTTCTATGTGGCAGCCAATAAAAATGCCCCACTCTCACATGATAATGGAAAACTCATAATTTTTTTTCATTTTAGAGTCAAATTTCTTTATTCCATATTAGAAACCTACTTTAAGTCAAAAGCTCAAAAGGCTGTGATTTAAAGGGAGTCTCTATGCTTAACATTTTTAGACTTGTCAACCCTGGCATATCTCAGACCCATGTTAACTAAGTCTTCCTGCAATTTTAACATTAGTAGCACACACATCATCTAGACAGAATGTAGTGAATTTGGAGTCAGAAGGGCCATATTTGTAGCCAAATGGCTCTGGGAAGTGATTGATGAAATATAATAGAAACTTCAAGATCTCCTGTCAAAGGAGGACTGAGATTCTGATTATAGTTTAGACTTTTATTACCTCTTAAGGCTGCTACCAATCCTCATACCAAGAGCCAAAATTTTTCAGCTCTGGGATTAAAGTATTCGCGGATAATGCTTCAACTTGGGTTTTGAGTGTCCTTTACATAAGGATGCAGTTTTAACTGTCTCTTAAGTTTATAGTTCTCACAAATTTTAGGTTTAAAACTTTGTCTTATGTTTACATTATTTTTATGTGTTGTGTTTTTATAGATTTATGTTGTACAAAGGCAAAAGTTGCCACAACAAAGATAAGGGCTTCTGGTTTGACGTTTGCTTTTTTGGGCAGGTAATTTGTAAAAACTGACATAAAAATCTCATATCCCTATGTGGTCATAGATAGCAATGGCCAATCTACAGGTCTTTCTCATATACTGACCATGTGCCAGGACCCAGCCAGCGAAGAGGAACACTTGCACATAATCAGAGCCAGCTCCCCAGGCCACATCATTTATCAGGTATAGAAGTTAAGAAGATTTAGGTTTGCCTTCTATAAGTACAAAAAATAGCGAGAATGCATTCACAAATGCCCCAATGAACAGTATCCTAAATGACTGTCTAATGGGTATGACCTCCTGAGTGTGATACCAAATTATCTTTCCTCTCTTTCTCTAACACATGGTTATAATTATTCATTGACATTAGGAAAAAAAAATGTTTTAGCATATTCTGACAGGTAGTTTGCAAGCATGTAGGAAAATCTATCCTTGTAAACAAGGACAGCTTTGACATTCGATCCTGCTGTAGAAAGCAGTAATTTGTACTAAGAAGCAAGTAATGTTTGCAAATGAAAACCTTAGACACAAACCACTTGGCTAGCCAGAAGCAATAGATTGATGTGGGTGTGATGGGACAGGTAATATTGCTTGCTCAAGACTATGCTTCTGTGGTTGACTCCCACATTTTTCAAAGATCTTTGCAAGAAACCACATTCAGAAACATCGTATGAACATGGCTAAATGCCTCAAGTCTTGGTTAATGAATAACCTTCTTTTAAATTGGCTTATTGCAGGTCTCACAAATTTCCATTTTGGTTCTCTTTGGTCTCTTTAGAATTTCAGGGGAAAACTCTGAGTCTCAAAATGCTTATGAGCAGAAATAACCTGATTTTACTACTTGGAATGATCTATTTGGAACAAGGTAAATCTGCAACTCTCCCTCTTTCCAAAGGTAAGTTCCAAACAAACTCTATAATTACCTTTGCTGAAGGAATAACCTTTGCTGGCAATGAGCATCATAACTTCACTCCATTTTCCTTGGGGAAAACAGGAGAAGCATATATATTTAGACTTTTCTCCTGAAATCAGCATATGAAGCCAGGCAAAACATTTATAGGACATAACTTGGACAAGTTGCACTGATCTGGGGAAAACTAGGATTGTTTACTTATTTGGACACATGACACAATCCCATCCTCTTTCGTGGAACAAATTCTGGAAATCAGCATAAATTTGGAAGCATCTGTAATATTTTGGAAAACTGGGTTGCTGGGAAATAGGAAGTATGTTCATTGCAGTTTATTATAAAAGGTCTTTTTTTCCTCAAGTAACATAAGTTGAGAACAGTTCCTGGCAGGATTCTCCATATTTTGTGCCAACCCTAAAAATCAGCATGTTTTCTGTCTTTGCTTCAATGAGTTTTTTCTCTTTGAAAAAAAAAAAGATAAGGTATTTTTGATTCATTCAGCTGAAATAGTTAGACAATAAGCTTATGCTCCAATGCCATGGCTACACTGGGTTCAGAATCAAAAGGCTTAGTGTTATATCCACACTTTGCCATTAATTAGCTGTGCACTTCTTTGATTCTTTGTTTTCTCATCTGTAAAGTGGAGGTACTAGTACTTGATTTGCAGGCATACAATGGGTGGTTAAATGAGAAGTGATTTGAAAGAACTTTATATATTTTAACATATTAATCTAATCATGTTCTCAGCATTGCGTTTTCAAGAAAAACCATTTGTTCATCCAACTTTTCCAAGTGTCCACTCTATGCTAGAATTGTGCTAAATCTTGTAAATACAGAGATAAATAGGACATCGTTTTTTGTTTTTTCTTTTTAACTCAAAAGTTCACAGTCCAATGAGGGAGACAAACAATTCATTATCATAATATGGCTATAAAATGATAAAAGAGGAAGGAGTACAACATAGTCCAGAGGACAGACATTTAAAACAAATTTTGAGGAAATCAAGTAAGACTTCTCAACTGAGGTGATCTCCAAGTTGAAGAACAAATATTAGATGACTCAGCTAGGTAAAGAAGTAGGGTGATGATGAGGCAGAGCTTTCTAGGCTTCCGAAAAAAAATGTACGAAAGAATGATCTACAGTGGGCAAAGAAGAAGTACCATCCCCGAATTACAAGGCAGTTACAAACATCTTTAACTCATTTCTTTGCTGAGGATTAAAAAAAAAAAAATTCAAGATAAGTAAGTAAATGCAACTTTTTCAGGGAGGAAGTCTTATCCACAAAGACTGAAGAGTTATTTCTTCTATGATCTGGCAACCCTCCTAACCAGATTGGTGTGTGAATCAGGACACAGTCTTCACTATACTCTCCTTGAACAACCTGCCACATTCCACCCTAATAAAGAATTAAATTCAATATCTGACTGTGCCAGGCATTACAGACCCTGGTCTCAGACTCATTCCCCTGGGTGCAGCAGGGGAGAAGATGTACACACAATTACAATCTAAGGGAAACTATGGCATCATCCACTCAGTGAATTAATTGAGGAACTGTGCTAGATGCTAGATAGTATAGATGTAGGTACTTCTAAGACTAAGTTCCTATTTTGAGGAGTCCACATTCTAGTTAGGCTGAAACACACAGAAGTAACCATAATGCATGTAACACACTTCATAGATATACAGAGTGCTGTCGGGAGCCTCTAAGGGACCAGATCCCAAAAGGGGGCTGCATTCTTGCTAACCCACTGGAGATCTAAATCTGAGACCTATAATCTTCTTATCAGAAAGTAGATCTTTTCATGATATGCATGCTCGATGTGACAAAAGCTGAACAATCCTTTGTAGTGCAAATCCCACAATTAACTTAAAGCCATTTTGTAATATTTCTACATGATCCACGTCCTACAGTTTTTTCTTGCTCAGAAGAGTTTCCTGTACCTGTCAGTCTTAGGAGCTATATAATCACTAAATTTCTGTCTTTTGTTTTCTGAGCTCCCACTTGTGGGCAGAGTGTGGTGAAAGCACGGCCTTGGAACTACTTTCACATTTTCAGTCGCATTGTTGGGGGAAGTCAAGTGGAAAAGGGCTCCTACCCATGGCAGGTGAGTCTCAGGGAACATTCTCTGGTGGGTGAACTATGAGCTATCTCAGGTTTGGATCTCCTTGAATCACATGCTACTCATCAGGGCACTCCATTCTGCCTAACTCGTCACCAGAGATCTCATGAGTGTGTGTAAGGATACAGGGCCCTCGTGATGTGTACAAGTTAAGCTCCAGAAAAATTGTGTTCAGAATAGTTGTACACATTATTGGCTTGTTCCAAAAACTGGAACTCCCATCCCAAAATTTCAATTCCTAAGATAAAAACTCCACTTTGAGAAGTTGAAAAACTTAAATTTACAACTTAAAAAATAACTTTTGATTCAATAAATATACCTAAAATATACTTATCTCACTACAGTTAAAGATGACCAGGGAAGTCAAAGCTGTCATATCCATCTACTTTATGTCTGAAGTATAAGACTTGTACCTATGCCATAGGACCTTTGGGAATAGTCAAGAGTACTGCTTCTTAGTAACTAATGTCCTAGAATTCTGACAATCTAATTTTCTGACCCTCCCATGCCATAAAAATGCCTTTGTGCTCCTGCCCTATCCAATGGTGTTTACATTTATTGTCTTTGAAAGTCTCCCAACATTCTTTATCCTGGGAGCCATGTTGTATTCTTGCCACTTAATTTTGCAAGTAGAGTGACAGCTCTTCATTTTTACTTTTCTTGACTCAATTATATTAACTTTTAGGTCAGAAGATATTTGGTAATGGTTGGTTAGTTGAGTTTGTGTTCAGTGGGTTAATAAATTAATTACCTAGTTGTAGAATTGACTCATCAGTTGCTTACTCAGTCAACTGGTTGGCAAGTCAATTAAGAAGTCCATAGTCAAAACATAGTCAGGTGAGACTCACTGACTTCCTTGCTCTTTATTCTATCAGCCTTTACCCTGTATTATTTTTTTCAATTGCTCATTGAATGATTTTTTGTCAAAAAGGGGAAAATTCTAATAAATTGCTTCTTTTCTAATTCCAGCAGTGGAGTTAACAGTATTTATGTCTACCCTGTAAGTCATTTTACAGTATTTAATTAAGTATCATGAACAGGAAAACCAAAACAGAAAGTATACTGCAGAAGTAGATTAAAAAATAGACTTGAAGAATCTGTAGAGGTCAAACAAACAGTTAAGAGTATTAGAAAATAGTGGGTCCAGATTATTTCTTGAAGAGGCTTGGAGGAACTGACGCACGTGATGAAAGACTCCTTTGGACCTCACCTTGCCTTTCTCTCAAACCTGTTCATCTGGATTCTGCTATATCTTATGCTTCTTTCTCTTTCTCCTCATTCACAGATATGGTTCATATTGTTAGAGTAACACTACGAGTTAACAGTAGTATAAAAATAAGTAAATAAACACCAACAATGTTTACTATCAACTCTACTGAAACCGTAGAGACAATCATCTGAAATCAACTACCTCTCCTGTGGACCAGGGTTGGGAATATTCTGGTTCCAGCATGGCTTTTTTTTTTTTTTTTGAGTTGTAGTGTGACAGGTTTTACTCCTTCACAGTTACAATCTCTGGTATTTACAAAGAAGATACTTGAGTTTACTGTTCAGAATATGCTCAAATGTCCAGGTTATGGGGGACCCCAGGTAATTAACTTGCTCCTATTTAAGGTCTTTGCACTTCAGGTGTCTCTGAAACGAAGGCAGAAGCATATCTGTGGTGGGACCATCATCTCTCCACAGTGGGTGATTACAGCTGCTCACTGCGTGGCAAACAGGTAGGGGAAGACCTAGCCCATGAGTAAAGGTCAGACTGCCCTTCTTCTCCCTTGGAATCAGCAGCAATAACTCTTTAAAATGGGAACTGTATGATGTAAGCTTTAGTGGGAGAACATCTTTACTGCATAACACAAATAGGGCTCAGTGATATCAGCAGACGGTACTCAATTTCGTAGAAAACATGCATCCCTTGCAGGAGTAGAATAGTTTAAAATTAATTGAAGTCAATAAAGAATAAATCCAAGTGAGAAAAAAAGTATCAGAAAGATGTATTTGTGAGAAAGTTCTCTCTTAGTTTTCTTAAATTTCAGTGAAAAATCATCATGCAGTTTGTTATACATCTTAAGAAATGGATAAAAGAAAACAAAAGGAATCCAGTAAAACAAAATGAAGGCTTGTATATCTTCTTTGTATTGACCCTGCCTCTATGAGCCTCAATATGACAATTTCCATCCTTAATCTACTTTCCTGTGTGCTCTAAATGTCCTACTGTTGCCAGTACTCTTGGTACTCTCTAGGCTACAGTATTTCAAATCTGTAAACATCTGTTGGATATTTACTTGGTGCTAGACATTAGTGGATACCAAAGATACAAAGATGAGTAAGACACAATTCCTGCTATCAGAGAGTTGACAGTTAAACAGTCAACTGATAATTTCATTGCAATGTGGCAGGTGGTTAGGCTAGAGTTGCTATGTATTAGGTTAGGTACCTATATAGCCAGGAGCCAGGGAAAAGGCAGGAAAGTATACCAAAGAAAATGATGCCATTTTAATTTTTTATCAACTCATCACTTCTCAAAAGATGGCAAAGCCAAAGCTCAATCCATCTCAATTCATCACACCAAGTTCCTTTCAGATAACTTTGCTTTAGAAAGACGGGGATAGAATGGTCTTTCCCATACCACACCAAGTCTTTAAACAACAAACATAAAGGAGGTCAGGAGAAGATTCCCCACTTCCCATTGCTGTAATCAGTCCCAAAGTCCCCAGAGTGCATGCTCTCTGGGACACTGGAGTTATGGTGCTATTATGTCTTTCACAATATACATTATTCATTAGATCTCTGATATTAAAGCAGCAAATGGAGTCAGAATCACAAATAATTCTCAAAGAATCTCACTAATAGTGAAGCCAGGCCAACAACCAAGAATAGCTGAATAAAGTTCATTATAGCTTTAGACCCCTAAATTACAATGTATACACATCTTTAGACATTTTACAAATAACATGAGTATTCAATTTATTATGTCATTGACTCCATGAGGCTGCACTTCAGTACCGAATTGAGAACCTCTGCATTTTTACTATTTTTTCTCTGTTCAGCAGCATGCCCCTCTCCTTTTCTCCCTCCTTCTCTCTCTCTCAATCTCTCTCTCACTCTCAATCTCTCTCCCTCCCTTACTCCCTCCCCCCCCCCCTCTCTCACACACACACACACACACACACCATTATCCACCCGTCATTTTAAGAGTCCAGTTTGGCAACCATTACAACTGTATTCAGGTTCAAAGAAACGAACTCATTTTATTGCTCTTTCCTTAATAGAAATATTGCATCAACTTTAAATGTTACTGCTGGGAAACATGATTTGAGTCACATGGAGCCAGGAGAGCAAACCCTCACCGTTGAAAGCATCATCATACACCCACATTTCTCCAGAAAGAAACCAATGGACTATGATATTGCTCTTTTGAAGATGGCTGGCACCTTCCATTTTGGTAAACATTGCAGGCTCATTCTGAATGATCTCCATAATTTCTGTTTCATGGAATATTTCCTAGAGTATATGTTATGCCCAACATTGCTGGGTTGATTTGAGACAGGGATTTGGGGTGGAGGGTCCCCTACCTGAAACCCTTTTCGCTTGTAGCTTCAGATACAGGACTATGTAGAGTTAGGGAGGTGTTTCTTTGCCTTAACAAGTGACCCCTAGAAATGCCAGGCAGGGTTGAGTGGCTTCTGGTATCCTCTCCTCCATGCCCTAACTGCTCTTTTTTTTTTTTTTTTTTTAGGCCAGTCTGGGGCCCATGTGTCTTCCAGAGCCAGGGGAACGATTCAAGGCTGGACTGATTTGTAAAACTGCTGGCTGGGGCCGCCTAACTGAAGGTAAGAACTTCTGCGCCTCTACCCTTAATCGGATGTTAGAACTTCCCGGTGGAAAATCAGAAAATAGGCTTTTTAATGTTTTTTTAAAAAACATTTGTGTAAACATTTTTAAAAATAGAGGATATCACACTATATTCAGAATTTCAGGTCTTTCTAAAAGGCACAAGCCTGAATGGAGCATCTTCGACTCAGAAATGGTAGAGAGTACCTTGCTGGGGCTCTCATCTCTGTTTTCTAGATGGCATCCTTCCTCACGTCTTGCAGGAAGTGAATTTGCCCATTTTGACTCGGAAGGAGTGTGTGGCAGCTCTGTTAACCCTAAGGAAACCCATCAGTGGACAGACTTTTCTCTGCACAGGCTTCCCAGATGGAGGGAGAGATGCATGTCAGGTAGGAGGGAGGGGCTGGGCTGACAGGTCCCAGGTAAGGCTCCCCTCAGTTTGTCATCATCACGTAGGGGCTGAAAGAAGACTGTAGGTAAGATTGGACTCTGGAAAGAAGGGTCAAGAGTAACTTGGGAGGTCGAGTCATAAAAAGGAACAGTTTAAACAACCTTTTTACATCAGGAAGTGTGAATTTAGAGGTCTTCCACTTTTTCCAAAAGACCAAATAACAGATAATACCAATAATGAGCTCAGGGTCCTCCATCTCTGAAGAACAGCCAGCTCTTTCTTAATTAGAGCCTTCCAGTTTATGTAAAACAGGAACTTTACTTTTCCTCCATCCCTCCTGCTGACCAAGAACTGAGATCAATTTTACTACAGGGCAAGGCTTCTCTGAGCCTGCAGGATGAGACAGAAGGAAGAAAGCCTGGTGTTTCATGAAAGCCTAGCATGGAGGAAAAGAGGTGGAACTGATAGGCACCAATGATATTGAGGATCTAATGCTTGCCTGTTCCTCTAGGTCCCAGAGCCTGAATTGTTAGAAGAAATATCTTTGATCCTCATCTAGCATCTTTATGGGGGAAAAGTGACATTTTGGGGCATAGACAATGACCATGATGGTAACAGAAGTTTTTCCACCAACAGGGAGATTCAGGAGGTTCCCTCATGTGCCAGAATAAGAAAGGGGCTTGGACTCTGCTGGTGTGACTTCCTGGGGTTTGGGCTGCGGTCGAGGATGGAGAAACAATGTGCAAAAAGATGATCAAGGATCTCCTGGGATCTTCACAGATCTTAGTAAAGTGCTTCCCTGGATCCACAAACACATCCAAACTGGTAAAAAAGCTAGCACGGAAGATCAAGAAGCTAGAGTCAGAGAGACCACCAGCAGAGTTTAGACAAATCAGGACACTGAGTAGACAGGTTCTACTTCTATTCTTAGAGTAGCACATAAGGATTGTGATATGTACTAAGTATAAAATAAGTAAATATGGTGTGTGGTACAGCAGGCAAATATTCAGTGAAATATGAAAGCATCTATTCATCTTAGACTTTGTCAAATTCTTTAAACTATCTCAGCTGGTGATACGTTTTCACCACTTTCTTCTCAACTGTGCTGGCAAGATTCACCAAGCTATGGTATATATTGGTGGTTATCAACCATGGGAAATTTTGCCTTCCAGGAGACAACATCTGGAGACATTTTGGGTTGTCACAACTTGGGGATGGGAGTGACACTAATATCTAGTGGGTAAGGGCCGTTAATGATGCTAAGTCTCCTACAATGCACAAGACAGCCCCCACGACAAAGAATGATGCAGCCCAAAGTGTCATAATGCCTAAGAAGGCCTGGCATAGACCCAGGTGCCATAAGTCTGAAAAGGCCTGGGTTTACATGTACCCTTATATTAACTAGACTGACCAATGAGTTACCTGACACTTCATTTCTATTTCCAAATCAAACTTGTTTTCTTACCTGGTGGCTTCCGGCTCCAGTAGGGCTTCCACTCTTCTCCGAAAGAGTTAATTCGAATCAGTTGAGTAAGAACTTGAGTTCGTTTTTAAGTGTATGGTCCAGTGGCAGGTATTGAGCCCTCAGTTCAATTTGTAGCTATCCCAGTAATTCTTTTGTGGTTGTGGCTGAGTTACTTCCATCTTCAGCCTCCCTTCTCTTGTAAACTGAGAAAAGTAGACCAGATGACCTCTTCTTGCTCTGTGTAACCTCTAAGCTAATAATTGCCTGTTTTTTAATTTGCCCACATACTAACAGCACTGAAATCATCTCCTCAAAACACCAAGGCCACTTTCCTGCTTTGTCAATTCATCTTTGCTAGTCTTTCCACAGATCAGATTTTCACTGGTTGCATACTGACTTAAAAATCTCTGCACTTCTGAGCCAGGGAGATGCTAACTTCTTGAAATATTTAGGACACCACAAACCTTGACTCACATCTTTCTTTTTCTTTCCCAGGGAAGCGGAGAAAGAGCTGAGAGGTAGGTATTTCTCCAGCCTGCTCACCCAGGAGCATGAATTAATATCCAGCATTTCTGAATATTGTTCCCCTTTATAATCAAAAGTCTTCCTCTGAAAGAGCTGTCCTCGCTCACTAGGTATAAAACCACCACTCAGAGCAGCCAGTTCCTTCCAGTCAGGGCAGTCCCTCGCCCTGCTGAAGGCCTAGATTCCCTCCCATTTCACATCTTGTCAACCCAGAGCTCCATCTCAATTCAGCAAACATTTGCCAAATGCTTGCTTTGGATCAAGAGACTCGAGGAAGAGGGGAGTGAGGTGAGCTGACAATGGTCAATAAGCTACACACCTTACCCTAAAAGTAGTCCTGTATCTTACCCAGGGACTCACCCCAGTGTTTACACTGCAGTCTGCAATGAATTCACCTGTTGACTTTGGGCAAGCCGTCTGTCCTACCTCTGGACTTCAGTTTCCTCATCTATAAAAGTAGTTTGAACCAGATGGTCTCTAAGCATCTTAAGCTCAAATTTTCAGTAGTTCTGCGAGTCTGTGGAACTATCTACCAAAAAAAAAAAAAAGTCAAAAAAGAGTATCCCAAGAACTCAGAGCAATGGACAGCTGCTTCCAGCAGGGGGGCACCAGGGGGAACCATACAGGGAAGAGGCTTTGGAGCACAGATCTTGGAAGCTGAAACATGAAAGTCAAAGAATGAGTAGAATTTCATTAGGTAGAAATGGCATACAGGTAAAGAAAAATATTCCAGCTCAAGGATCATCCTTACCAAAGGACAGATATCAAATGATGGAGATAGGAGGTTGTAACAGAGACCAGGAAGTCAGTCAAAGCGGCTAAAGTGTGGCATATGTGATGGGGTTTTATGAGGGAGAGATTAGAAAAATAACGAGACTAAATTATGGAAATTTTTAACATCGGTCAAAGACATTTAGACTTTATTGAGTAATAAGAAATTGGTTAATTAAACAGATTACAGCCATACCTCGGTGGTATAAAAGCAGCACATAGAGGTAGATAGATGGTGAAAACAGTTCAAGGTGGACTTGAGATTATGCATTAGTTGAGTCAAAAAATGAAGGCTTGACTTGGGGCAATGGCCAGAGAATGAAAAGGAGAGAATAGAAACAAGAAAAATTAGGACTTAGTAGTCACTTAGACAAAGGATGGAGAGGGAGAGAGAGGAAGCAAGGATGGTACCTAAGTTTTAAGCATGAAAGACTAAGGAAAGGCAGAAACAGAAGTACTTCTGCACACCCCCAAAATTTCATTTGTAGCATGTTAAGTTTAAGGGGAGATATCTAGGAGACAGTTGAATGAGACTGGTTAGTGGGCTCTGTAGAGAGATGAAAACTAAGGATTGAACCTGGGAACTACCTGTATTTATAGAATGGAATTATGGGGTCAGAGAAAGAAGAGCGAAAAAGAAGAAATCATAGAATCTCGAAGTTAAGCAAGGTCTAAAAGGAACAAAAAAGAATAAGGCATCAAAAAAGAAAAGAGCCAAGGAAAAGATTCTGTGAAAAAAGGAAGCGTGTACAATGAAGAATAAGGAGGCTCCAGTGGCTGTACAGGTTCCAGAAAACTAGGGCTGTTGTGACTTACAATCATTGTTAGTCTGATTCTTGTCTTTTCCTCCCAGCCTCATGCACCGAACAAGATCCTGTGATCACTGAGCCTGAGGGGGAGCTGCACTTCCCAGAAAGCCCCTACCTATATTATGGCAGCAAGCAGTGAGCAGTCCCCTCTACCACCCTTCCCGACTCCCACCTCCAGTCTGGCTGTGCCCATTAACTGGACTGTGACAGCCACTTTCTGTCTAGAAATAATACTCTCTCAATGTATCTGCCTGCAGACTGTGTGTCTGGACCCTGATGGTATCAGAGGAAATGCATGTGCTACTTATTTTCTCCCAATTGGATGCAGAGTCTTGTTACCACAATTACCTGTCAATATACTCTTTAGAAGACAGACTTATTGGTGAGTGGATCTGTACATTGTCAAATGGACACTAGTACTAGGAGAGCTCAGTGGGGCCTGGTTACAATATGCCTGGCACTGAGGCATCTGTAAAGACATTTCCTATCTCCAATTTTTGGTAATCAGAAATGACAGTGGAAAAATATTGAATCTGAGCCTGTGTGATGGTCTGTAAGGCCAAACGCATTTCATTTGCTATACCAGCTTCCAATGGAACCAGGCTTTTAACACTTACTTGCCAGATTGGAGCCCACCAAGAATAAAACGCATACATACTACATCACCTCTCAGGGCCTCCCAGACAGCTTGCTGCTTTTCCAGGCATGAAAATGACCTTTACCTGACTCACCAAGCTAAGAAGGAAAATACCAATGGATACTCATGAGTAGGAGACAAAGGTTACCTATATAAGAAACAGAAATGGAAAAAAAGAGAGGTTCTGTAGTTCCAGGAGACACATAGCAATGTCTAGAAGCTTTTTTGGTTGTCACAGCTGGAGGGAGTGCTACTGGTACCTAGTGGGTAAAGGCCAGGGATACTACAAAACATTCACAATGTACAGGACAGCCTGAACACAAAGAACATTCCAGTGCAAAATGTCAGTAGTGCTAAGATTGAGAAACCTGGTTTAGACAATCCTGCATTATCACAACAAGTTTCGTTCTCCTTAAGTCCTTTAACGGGTGCTGTTTTCTACATTCTGAACAAAGAATCTTCTTATGTTGCAGGGAAATTCTGTGGAGAAAGACTTGCTTCATCAGTTCTTGTTGGCTCCAACTCTTTAAGGCTGAAGTTCATCTCTGATGCCACAGATTATGCCACTGGGTTTAATCTCACCTATAAAGCTCTTAAGCCAAACTACCTTCCTGGTAAAACCATTTACTCTTACCTCCTGCTTATCCAGGCCTTCTGTAGAAGTTGAGGCCCCATAAGAATTAGGTGAGGGGCAGGGAACTCCCTCCCAAGGTCCACTTGGCTCTCCACAGTGCAGAGGAGCACAAGGCCAGCAAGATGCAGATTGCAGGCATTCCCTCTGGTCCTGCTTACTACACACCCAAGTGAATTGAGAGAGCATAATGAGTTCTGTAAAATCAGTGCACAAACCTCTTCCTGTTGCCTTTCCCTGAAGATTCAATTCATGCATCATTTTTAAGAGAAAGGAGAAAAAACAAAGATTCCCCTTTTCTTGGCTGTTTGAATGTTTTCCCTTGTGTTTCAGATTCAGGATGCAGTTCCTTAACTGTCCTTTTTGAAGAAGGCCTCATACAGAGTCTTCACTATCCTAAAGACTATAGCGACATGGCTGACTGTAACTGGGTTTTTCAAGCCCCCAAACATTACCTAATTAAGGTACTGACTTTGGTTACCCTTACTTTGCTGTGGTACCGCCACCAAATAACTTAAACATCGCACCATTAGAGCAGAGGTTTTCATCTGATTTATTCACTGCTGTATTAATACGTACGTATTGAGAGCCTTGTGTGCCAGGTACTAGGTATTAGAGATACATCAGTGAATAAATAAATAGACCAGCCTATTTTGCCCCGTAACTATCCATACTTACCACCAGATGGCAATATTAACTTTTTCTTGAAGTGCTGTCTTAATTTTTGTACCTGGTAATCATTTCATCAGTCTCTAATCCCTTCTAGAAACAAGCATTTCTTCCTAATTAAACTGCTAACAAAACATTTTGTAAGCAATGGCTAACAAAAGTCAATGATGATGAGGTCCAAATCATGGAGCCTCCTCATGCAGAGAGGACAGAGCAAGCACTGAGGAACCAACGCAGAACAGGTTCGGAGACACTCTAGTGTGAAAGTCATAATGTATACCGGAAGGGGTGGTGGGAGGCAGGTGAAGCTGAGATCAAAACGCAGAGAGCTTTGACTATCACGATATGGAGTTTATTCCGCATTCTCCTTGTAGCGCTTGTGGCTACTTGTTTGCTTGTTCATTAAACACTACTGAGCCACCTGCAGAGAGATGCCTCCAGATGGTTTTTTAGAAGTCTTTTAGAAGTTTTTCTCTTAAATAATAATTGAAAGCAAGAGAATAAATGAAGGAGAGAAAGCAGAGTAGAAAATAAAGGAAGAACAGAAAGGGGGACAAGATCTCAAAGTTGGCAAAAAGAGATCTGAGACATAGGAGGAGAATCGAATTGGTGGTGTTGACAGTCCAGGAAATGGCGCTTTTAATTTAAAACAATAAAAAATAAACAAAAAGGTGTGGCCCATACTTTGGATTTACTACACAAAGTTAGAGTTTAAAGAGGAGGAAGACTGAGCATTCATTGCCCAGTGCCCACCTCATCCCCAATAAAAAGGTAGAATAACTGGACCTAGACAACTAAACCATAGAGAGAAGGTAGGGGTGGTAGTGTCTGAAACAAAAGTTAAGTCATGTTAGAAGCAGAAACAAGATCACATTCACTTATGAATGAGTGGAAGAAAAAGACACAGGGGACGTAAGTACAGATCTTTTTCTAAAAGTTTCTGAAATCCAGAGTTGAGGCAGAAATTTCAGGAGGACATAGAATTAAGGGAAGATTTATTATTAGTGATAGAGGATAAAAGTTTAAGTATGAGCATTTTCTGGTAGGGGATGAAGACAGATTTAGTTGAAAGTCTGAACATGCAAAAGGTGGAAGAAATAAAAAATACATATGTTCAATAATGCATCAGTGGAATGATGTTCTCACATCCTGTCAGTGACAGCATCATCTTGCAGGCCTCACTCAAGATAGTAATTTGAAAAATTATTATTACAAGTCATAACTACATGCATACCATTGATTCTGAGGAAAAAAACGGTCTATTTCCAGAAAGTATCCTAGTAAGAGTTTAAGAAGTATTTGAATGAACCCTGTTTCTGACATGGCTCTTTCCCCATGTCTTTATTCACTATTAACAATCATTTGCCTCTACTTCTGTCCTATCCATGCAGTCCTGTGTCTTTGGCC
The DNA here is from genome assembly GCA_003508835.1 of Eonycteris spelaea. Classification (NCBI taxonomy): domain Eukaryota; kingdom Metazoa; phylum Chordata; class Mammalia; order Chiroptera; family Pteropodidae; genus Eonycteris; species Eonycteris spelaea. Next base: position 677,936 of record PUFA01000113.1, on the reverse strand, counting down.
AAGTACTCAGGCTTCACTGAATCCCAATCATATGTACAAGTAAAACCTGAACTCCTATGTCATCAGCCCTATCTTCCATGGCTCTTCCCTTCAGACTCTATTGGTCAGTGCTATCACACTGCTCAAATATTGTTCTTTGTTGTTTCTTTGCTCCTCCTAAGAGGGAGCTAGGGAGCCCAAATATTTGCATATTTTCCCACCCTTACCACCTTGTATTTGGTAGAAGTGTCTAAGCAGGTTTGGGAGCCTGTGATACAGCATCTTTTCCTAAGTAATTTAACCCACTCATGAACACCCCACTAACTTTCTCATCTAAGGTCACACTCCAGAACAAGCTGAGCAATCCAAATTGCTCTGCTCAATCAAAATCAGGCAACGCGTTCCTGTTATTCACCTGGGATGTAATGTTGCGTCTTCTCAGCTTTCCTTTCAGAATATGGAAATAGAAGAAAATGGAGACTGCACTTGTGACTATGTGACAGTTCACAGGGACGTAGAAAGGAAGAAGGAAATAGGTTTGTGTTACCCTGGAGGTCCGCTTCCCTGGTTTGCATTTGGACCAGTCCTTTTTGGGAATAAAAAGGATCTGACTCAATGGTCCTTCACTCGCATGCACCACCTCATCCCTCCCTATGCTCTCACCACCACTCCTCCTTCTCCTACTCAGGGGCAGGAAGAATGCGAAGGAAAACTACAGGACCATTTGAACAGAAAATATGGAAGGCCCACACGAACTAGGGGTCAGAAGGGGAAAGTGCTGTTGAAATAAGCCCGTTGGCCAAACTCTATTCCCTAGTGGCATTCCCAGTAGGAGTGTTTGGGAGACAAACAATCGAAATGTTGATGGGGTTAAAAACGTATTTTTTAAAACGCAAACTGCCTTTCTATTTTGAAAATAAATTGTGACATCCACCACAAAAGTTTATTTCCTAACGGTTACCTAAAAGACAATTTTTTTTTTTCTTTTATCCAATGGTATGTTATTTGCTGGACCCCTGACCACGTGTTGCCTGGGCTGGGCCTGAACCAGCTCGGTTGTGTGGCTTTGTTGCTCCTGAGCCTGTGCTGAGCTCCTCTGGCATAATGCTCATCAGCTTTCAGTCAGATGAAAATGTGACCTTCAAAGGCTTTCAGGCCAGAGTCTCCTTCATTCCTGAAACAGGTAAGAAGGAAGCACCAACTCCTTGCATCCCAATTCCCATCCTCATAATGTAGTAATCAAGTACAGCCTTTAGAGCTCAACATGGATCCAGTCAATTCTTACTAATTGTAGCAGTTCTATTTGTTAAGTTGCCACAAACACTGAATTAGTGAATACTTAACCACTGTTCCTGGAGGAGATACAAGGTTCAGTTCCTTTGAGCCTCTGTTTTTACGAGTGTTTCTATGGAAAGTCATCTTGTTTAATATACATTGTTGCTACATTAACACTGATCTCACAGCCAATACCACTATAACTTGTACCTGAACAAAGCTGATCTATTACACACATTTTCTCCATAGGGACATCACAGCCTCCTTGCACTTAGGAACACTAGATGGCACTTCAGCACTATATTTAGGGTCATTTTAAACAGCAAAGTCACCAACTAACAAAGCAAAAATACAAACCCCCCTCTTCCCCCAAAAAGTGTGGCACAGAACAGACCATGGAAAGGGCACCTGTTTATAGCATGAGAGCCAAAACAAGAAGGTAGAGTGTCACCTCGTTAGATCTCAGCTAGGAACACGTATATCGGGTAACAAATTTTTCATGAATGTCTGTGAGTGACCACGAAAGTATCATGAATACTGGTTTTAAGAGACAAATAAAAGTATGCGAGTAGCTGAATCTGCAAATACAGAATCCACAAAGAATGAGAATCAATTATATATCTGAATTTTGGCCTATGCTCACTAGATGTGTGATCTAAGACCCATTTTCTTCCATCTTACAACGGATGAATAATAATACACGCCTAGTAAGAATGAAGTGATGATTAAATCAGATAAGGTATGCTTGGCCACAAGCAAGGATGTGACATATAACAGGGGCTCTGAAATGTGAAATAACCCCACAAAAACCCCACAAAGCCAATTATCAGCTTCTCGAGTTGTTCATTCTCATTAGGCAGTAAGCAGCTACTATGGCAAAGCCAGGTTATAGTTAAAATACTCTGCTTTTCAGTTTCAGTCAAAATACACATAGAGTTCAGCTGACTGAGGAGCTCCAGAATTCTAACAATAATTTTCTGATAAGTCCCTTATTTATGTAATTTGAATGACTGTATTATGCTTATACCCAGATTTAAACATCTCCAGGTCAGAAGATGAGTCAGTGTTTCTGGATACATGGAATGTCCTACCTGAAGAACCCAATGCTTCTGGTAAGTTATGCTGGGGAATGTGACCAAGAGACATACACAGAATGTATCAGCCAGGGTTCAACCAGAGAACTCCAAAAAGATATATTATAGTCCTAACCTCCAGTACCACAGGATGTGACCTTATTTGGAGATTGAGTCTTTAGAGACACAATCAAGTTAAAATGAGATCATTGGTGTGGGCCCTAATTCAATATGACTGGTGTCCTCATAAAAGGGGAAATGTGGATGCAGAGAGAGACACGTACAAAGGGAGAACATCAGATGAACGTGAAGGCAGAGACTGGGTAATGCACCATCTACAAGATAAGGAACGCCAAAGTTTGCCAGCAAGCCACCAGAAGCTAGGGGAGAGGCATGGAACAAATTCTCCCTCACAGCCCTGAAGGAATCAACCCTGCTGACACCTTGATCTTGGACTTCTAGCCTCCAGAACAGTGACACAATAAATTTCTGTTCTTCTAAAACACTCATTCTGTGATATTTTGTTATAGCAGGTCTAGTAAGCTAATACACAAGAAATTGGTTTACACTACTGTGTGAGCTGACTAAGAGAGTAAATCAGTCAGAAAAGGAAGATCACAGGACACTGGAATTCCACAGGTATGAGCTAAAGCTAGTCTCCACAAGTGGACTTCTTCTCTCTTTTGGGGAAGCCTCAGCTCTGCTTTTAAGGCCCTTCTAATTAATTAAGTCAGGCCCACCCAGTTTATCCAGGATGTTCCTCCTTACCTAAAGTCAACTGAGCAGGGACTTCCATTACATCTGCAAAATCCCTTCACAGTAACACCTAGACTAATGATTGATTAAATAACTGGGCGCTGTAGCCTAGCCAAATTGACACATTAAAAAGTCCATCACAGAGCTCTATGTGCTGTGGTCATTGTTCCTTTTGCTCAAAGCAACACTGAAATACCTCTAATCACAAGAATCAGAATTCCCATCTCTAGTGATTCACTTGGTGAGAATGGCTAAATAGTGTGCCAAATTGTGGGGAAAAGTGAGTATACCACTATATTTTAACGCCAATGAGCACTGAGACATGCTGGGCTTTCTCTGTTCCCTGTTTCTGCTGACATACATGTGTGACGTCCTGATCCATGTGGAAAATGTGGTAAGGGAGCATGCAGACGATGGAGGTAGAAAAACTTTTACAGTTTGCCATTTTGATAGTTTGTCACTGTAAGAACCTAGTAGTACCACTTGACCCAGCCTTTTTCTATTCTTCTAGAATGGCTCCAGGGCCCCCTGGTATGTCTCCTGGAAGATTCTGGCACTATACCACCTTTAGAATAACCAGCTGGGGCCTAGGCTCTGGACTGATTCACTACCCAGGTATACCCATGAACATCAGCACCTTCATTAACTAGGTAATGTGCATCTCCGTGACAACAGGACTTTAAAAGAATATGTTTTCTGAGTTGATAGAACTCCTTCTCATAAAGGCAGGACTATCCCATCTCCCCGCAGGACTCAAAGGAAGCCTGAAGACTTCATTCCTGAGGGATACTGCACAGAACTCATCTTTCATGTTACTAAGATTGTACAGCATGTTGCAGATTGGGATCATGCTCGTGTGGACAAATTTATTTGCGGGACAAGAGTTCTTCTTTTTCTCTACTATTTTAATAATTTTAAAAATCTATATTAGAATCTGCTTATTTATCATGAAATGGAAGCTAACACATATTAAGTGGCAACTGCTGTTTACATTCATTTTTTCATAAATTTTTCATAAATTTTTTTCATAAATTTTCTGTAGGAATAATACTGGCTAATACTCATCTATAACTTATGTGTTAGGCTCTATTCTAAACATTTAACATAAAAACTCATATAATCATCATACGACTCTATGAAATAAGCATGATCATTAGCATGATTATTGTCCCCTTGGAGAAACAAGGCATGGAAATGTTTAGAAATAGTCCCTTCATTTCTGTTCTCCACTTCCTGGAGGTTAGCCTTTCTCCTATTGCAGGTCTGAGGCTCCCAGCCCCAGTCTGACAGCCACACCCCATCTGTGCAGGTAGAACCTTCCCTTAGAAACTGCATTTGTTGCCCCATTTACTACCTGCTGTCTCCATAGCCCAAGCTGTGAACTCACAATTACTACCTTCTGGAGGCTCTAACCCAGCCCCTGCCACAACAGATGCTGTTTGGAAAGAGCTAAAGCAACTGCTATAAATATTGGTGGGGAACTGGACTAGCATCACTGGCATAGCTCTGCAGACATAGCTACTCAGGAAGGGTTCCCCAGGGTGTAGGAGGGACGATGGGACGAGGACTCCACGAGCTGTTTTTCTGACACTTCCCAAACACACTGTTTTTTCTGGCACATTCTGGTCATGCCCAGTGTCTCAAGCCTCTTGCCTTCACACAGTCTTACTCCATCAGGCCCATGTTAGCCCCACATTGCCAGGAGCATGCAAGGTTTTCCACGCCACATTTTTGTTATACAAGTCGAGGCTGAAGACATTCCAGAAAGCAAAGTGTTACCTTTGCTTTAATGCCCATCCTCAGTGCTCAGTAGGGAATTCTGATCAGGTAATATCAACATACTTTAGTTTAAAATCCTTAAAGAGGAAAACCAAGGAAACTTCAATTCAAGAAATATTCTGCATCAGTCACGGTATTGAGTGACTGGAGTGGGTAAGGTGCTCCATCACTGTTCTCTCATAAAGTTTACCCGAGTCAACCAGATTTCTCTGCTGACATTTTTTGTTCAAGATGACATTTCTGCACAATGCACAAAGGGCAGGCCTGAGCCAGGGTGAAGAGGAAGGGATGAAGTGGGGGTCATTTACATGGCCAAGCAGCAGGCGGCTGCTGATGGCTGTTCACATGAGAAAAGAGACCTATAATTAGAGGGAAGAGAACATCAGAACCAAAGGAGAAGGGCACCTCCTGGTTCCACTGATCCCAATCACAGGAACTATGTTTTCAGAATAAATTCAAGTATAAATAAAACAAGCCCTAAGACAAAAACAATAGTTCATTTAATGTATTCATTTCCCATTGCTTCTGTAACAAATTACCACAAATGTGTTGCCTTTAAACAAGGCAAATTTATTCTCTTACAGTTCTGGAAACCAGGAGTATAAAATCAATTTCACTAGGCTAAAGTCAAGGTGTCAGCAGGGCTGGTTCCTGCCCAAGGCTCTGCGGGGAAATCCTCTTCCTTGCCTCTGGTGGCTGGCTGCCTGTACTCCTTGGCTTGTAGTCCCTTCCTCCGTCTTCAAAGTTCATCATTCCTATTGCTGCTTCTGTCATCGCATCGTCTTCTTCTCTGTTTCCTCCTCTATCCAGGATAGTCTCCCCATCTCAAGCTCTTTAACTTAATCACAGCTGTAACGTCCCTTTTGCCATATAAAGCAGTGTTCATAGGTTCCAGGGATGTGGGTGTATTTTGGGGGTCATTATACCACAATTTAGGTTTAACAGCTAGCACCTAATAGGTGGTCTTTTGTTTAGGGAGTAAAATGAGAATAAATCATTTTCAAGGTTAAAAAGCTAAAGAAAAGTCTGCAACAGCTGGAAATTGCTTAGAGAAAATGCTTATTAAGCATGAACCTGGTCAGGGCATTGGTTCCCCAAGGGGTGGGCATTTCAGTGAGGGAGGCTTGGTACCACCTGGGAGAAGCTGTTCTGTGCTGGTAGAATCTCATATGTGCTCAAATGGTGACAACAGATGTTCACTCTTTCTTTTTTTCAGCAAACACTTGCTGAGGGCCTACTCTTTACCGGGCCCTATCACCAAGCTGGGCGTTTAGAGAGCAAGATGTGATCACACTCCATTTCAGGAGATTAGCCACAATCCAGGCAGCACACAAGCATGTGAGGGACACATACAGTGTAGGAGTATTGAGGAAAGAGCACTCACCACCCTCTCAAAATAACTGGGAGCCTGCCTTTATCCTGCTCTAAGATTAAGAAAGGAGGATGTGCCATCTGTCTCTCTTGCAACACAGAGAGACTATGAAGGAAACATGAGAAAGGAGGTTGGAGGGTAGAAGAAAACTATTCAGCCACATAAAAAGGTGAAGCAACTCTGGATTCCATAACCAAAAATAAAGACTGTTATTAATTCAATCAAATGGAGAAAATGAAGGCCACTCATTCATGCAATAAATATTTACTGAGCATCTACTAATTGTCAGGCACTGTTCAAGGCCTGGGATGAAGCAGGAGTTAAAACAGACAAAGCAAGTCCTGGCCTCATGGAGCTAACATTATAGTGGAGAAAGACAGTAAACAAGTAGGTAAAATATGTAGTATGCTATCCAGTGCTATATCTTATGAAGATAAAAGCAAGGAAGTAGCATAGATTACTGGTGGGAAGGAATGTTCCTCTCTTTAGTATTTATGAAGCATCTACCATGTGCCAGACTGTGCTAAATGCTGCAGGGCAGAGATGAATTCACTCTTTCATTTGTTAAATACTTATGGGACGTTACCTATGTGACAGCCACTGTGCTAAGCCCTGGGAAAACGAGGTCTCTGGAATAACAGAACTTCCAGACAAATGTGAGCATCAGTCATTTAACAATTAAATATTTGGGAGGTATAATTGCAAATCGAAGTAAAATCTATGAATAGAATATAATGTGTACATCTACATAAATTGGGGGGGGTTGGAGCAGGCATCTTTAAGAAAGTTATATATGAGCTGAGAAGGAATGACTGTACATAAGTGGAAGGTATAAACACTTTTTATAAACTGTTATAATTAGAACAGCATAGTACTGCCACAGGCATTGGGCAACTAGATCAATGTAAGAGAATAGGTAGGCCAAAACAAGACCCATTCATACAAGAAAGCTGATATATGACAAGGGTGGCATTGCAGGTTAGTGGCCAGGTAAGAGCAATTCAACAATTGTTACCAAGATAGCACTTTATCCATAATGTGGAAAAAATTAAATTGGATCCCTGCTTCACATCATACATAGAAATCAGTTCCAGGTGGTTGAAAGACTTATATGTGAAAGGAACAACTTTAAACTTGTCAGAGAAAATATAAAATCTCTTTATGACCCTGTGTGGGAATAGACAAAGCACAAAAAGTACTAACCATAAAAGCAAAATATTGAAAATTGAAATATTTGACTACAATGCAATTGCAAACTTCTACTCATCAAAATACATAGAGAGGAGGGAAAGGAGAGAAAAAAGAAAAGTAAAGTAAGTTGCAAACTGGGAGAAACATTTGTGATTCACACAACTAGCAAAATAGTCTCTATAATATATATGACTCCTAAAAATCAGTAAGGGCAACTCAATAGAAAAAATAGGCAAAAGTCATGAGCACGCTATAAACATATGAAAGATATTCAACCTCCTTAGCAATTAGATAATGAAATTAGGCTCACAAGCCATCATTTTACATTTATTAGACTGTCAAGAATTAAGATATCTGACAATAATATCCTGGCACCTGCAGGTGTAGGTATCCACTGCACATGGGCCTGTGGTGGTGTGTGTTTGGGAGATGAGAGGTGAGGGGAGTGAGATGGGAATCCATTTCTTGGCTTCTGTCTCATTCAGGCCCAGAAGGCTGTAATTTACCTTTGCCAATGGCAATGGGGACCAGCAAGATTCTGAAATACACTGTGAAGAACACCCATAACCATCTATGTCTGCCATTCTCCCTCCCACTGGTTCAGTGTTGGGCACATGCCATCTCTCTCTCCCAATAATAAATGAATGAGTGCTTTCAGGGAATGTCTTCTTTAACTCGATTCCACCCATCGCCCCTTCCCCCCTCCCTCCCGCCACACACACACACACCGCCGAAAACACCTGGCCCTGTACCGGGCTCAGAGTAGAAGCTCATTAAGCATGTTAAATGAATATATTCACATGCTCTTTGAATTGGCCTAAATTCCCATATTCTTTACCAGCATCCTCTCCTCCCACTCAAGACACCCTCCCTCCTCCCAGCCTCCCTACAACTTAAACCAGCTGAGGACAAGGAGCTCTCTTCATCAGGGCAGCTCAGAGAGCGCAGGGAGAGGACTAGAGCGGAGATTAATAAGGCACGTTTAACTCGGATCGAGGAAGCCCCTAACTCTCGGCGCCTCCCGCCCCCAGCAGTTGAAAGCCCCAGGAGTCGGTGCGGTCCCGGGACACGGCCGGAGCAGAGCCGGAATCACGCGAGAAACAGGGTTCCGACGCGGCCCCCGAGGGGAGGCGGGGGGCGCGGTCGCCTCGGCGGGTGGCCGCCGCGCGCCGCTGCCGGTCCGAGCGCGCGTTTCGCGTCCCAGCCCCGCTCCCCGGCGCCGGCCCCTACCTGTCAGCGAGGCGTTGCCGTCGGTCCGGCGGAGCTGCAGGGCGGCGTCCCGGAGTCGGCGGGCCCGCGGCGTTGGGAGCCGCGCACCGGCCTCCCAGCCAGCCCCACTTCAACATGTTCGGCGGCGTCTCGTTCCGGGTGGGCTCTCAGGGCGGGACCGCCCGGTGGGAAGAGGCGGCAGACGCGGAGGCGGGCGGGAGCCAGGGAAAGTCCGACCGGGACCCTGGAGCCCGAACGGGGGACGGGGAGAGGGCAGCGTCCGCCGCGGGCGGGTGGGCGGCGGAGGGGGCGAGCCGGGACGGGTCCCGGGACGACCTGCAGGGGGCGTGGTGCGTGCGGGGCGGGGCGGGGCGTCGGGGCGCCCGGCCGGGGAGTGGCGCTGGCGGACCTTCCCGAATCCCGGGTGGGCTGGGATCGGGAGATGAGCTGGCGGGGCAGTGGGGCGGAGGTAGAGGCAGATTCGGCGACAGCCTGCGCTATGGGCAGGTGAGTGTTCAGTCTCTTTCTCCAGCCTTAGAGGGTGTGTCCCGAGGCGCTAAGATAATGGAGCACCCCAAGTCAGAAGTACAACCCAACCCTTGCCTAACCTGGAGGGGAAGGGGGCAGGGGGTGTGCAGGAGTGGAGGAGGTAAGCCTTCCTCCTCCTAGCTCTCACCCAGGATCCTCTCGGGAGGACTTGACATCCATCCTCCTCTCCAGTTTGCCCTTGGGGCTGAGGCCTTCATCCTAAATTGTGTTCAGAAGCAAGGCCATCAATTCCTCTACCTCAAAGAGGGGACTCCCAGAGCTCGCGTACTTGGCTGTAGCCAGGATGGAGGCAGGTGGTCAGGAAGGTTATGGTGACATTAGCACTCCCAGGCCATCTGCTTGGCCTGGTCCAGGAGGCCTGAAACATCCTGTCCTGTCTGACCTGCAAATGACCCCACCCCTATCTATGGGTTCCCCATGGACTTAGCTTGCCTTCTGTTTTAATACATTTCCCTCTGCCCAGTTCTTGCAGGCACTGTCTAGCTTCTGTGCCTTTGGTGTGGAGAGGGTGCCTCTGTGCCTGAGAACTGCCCTGCCCAGGGCAGGCAGTACCTGAGGTGACCTGCTCACATTGTGTCTGGCTAGGATCCATCCCTGCTCTTTATGATCACCGCCCTCGGGGTCACCGTGCTTCTGTTGGCCCTGAAGAACATGAAGTCAAGGAGGAGACATCTCATTACCTTAAAGGACCCTGACACCAAGTATCCACTGCCCTTGATTGAGAAAGAGGTAATGCGTCAGCTCATCCCTTCCATTGTCTGTGGGTGAGAGGAGGACAAGAGTGGCATTTCTGTTTTGTTTTATAGAAAATCAGCCACAACACCCGGAGGTTCCGCTTTGGACTGCCTTCACCAGAACATATCTTAGGGCTTCCTGTAGGTGAGTAGGGTTTGGTTTTATTATCAGAACTGGGTAGTGTATAGAGGTCAGCTGATGTATAGAGGTCGCCCTGATACTTTTTCTGAGACACATAAGCTTAGACAGGTAGAGAGATGGCCTTGGGGATAGTCCATTCCCTTTCTCACTGTTCAATTTCGGCTTGCACAAAAGTGATCTCTCAATGAGCATTGAAAAGAAGTGAGTCTCAAGTCAGAAGGTCTAAGATATCATCTCAGGCTCCTTGCTGGACAACCTTAGGCAAGTCCCTCAACCTCTCTGAACTACGGACTCTGAGACAGGATTTCTCAGGCCTGCCTGCCTCTTGAGTTGTTGTGAGGATAAAGTGACTGATGGATGTCGAAATTCTGAAACTGCAAAGTGCTGTCTGTGCATAGGAAGGATGGGAAGAATCGACGATCCCCTACAGTCAGGAGAAAAGCACAGAAAGTGTGGAGAGAAAGGAGAGAATTGGGTCCCTTCCCCCTGCCACATGAATTCTCAGCAGAGGCCTCAGACCCGCACAAGGAGGGACCCATTATGAGTACCAGCCCCAGCGGTCCTGGAGTTGAGATCTCCTGTTGCTAGTCTGTAATGCCACCAGATGGCTGAGCCTTAGTGAGGTGCTAGGTCCACAGGCTGGGAGTCCAAAGCTTTTAACAAACTGCTAATGCTGCTTGCCTGCCTGATGGAGATCACATCCCTGGCCTACTGGTCCTTAGTGCGTGGGACAAAACCTTGATCTCACCTCTGTCGTGTGTTGAAATTACCCATTATGCAGCTAGCCTGGCCCCTTGATCTCCTTGCTGCTTCCTCTGTCTTCACCCATGAAAGTTCTGTGCCTGCCTGCAGGGCCAGTCCTATTGTCAAGAGGCTAAAAGAGTGAAAAACTTTTTAAAAAAGAATTTCTTCGAATGTGCCATAACCCACTGTTTCTCATTTGGCGTAGGCAGTGCAAAGTTAGTAACACCAGCCTGGGCTGCCCCATTTTCTCTGAGGTTGCTGCCAGGCCAGGCCTAAGTGGCTGCATGTGAAGGAGCCTTTCTGAGGTATCCAGTTTCAGATTAACACTCAGGAGGAAACTGCCTTAGGCCTTTATTCCTGGGACTCTATGGTTCCCAGCCATAGTCACAGTCATTGAACCTGTTCTTTCTTAACCAAAGTGTTTGTGCCTCAGGCGTCCTCAAAGACTTTGGCTTCTGTTCCTGAAGCTGCTGGAAGGACTGGCCCCTCTTTTCCCCTTCCCTTTCTTCTCTCCTCCTCCTCCTCCCTCTCTCTCTAGGTTGCCATACCCCTTCCATCTTTCATATATATACAGTTTCTACTCCCTCAGGTACTCTGGCACAGAGCTTCCTCATGCCGCTTTCTCTTAGCATCTCGATTGCAGCTCCTGCCCTCACCACTAATTGCTTTCGTCACTGAAGTCTCCCATGTTAGATCCAGCAGAAATCTGAGTGGCCCAGCTGATCATTTGACACTGGGATGTAGTCATGATCCATATGTCTCTGGCCACAGCTGATCTATTCAGTTCTACCCTGGAGGGGCAGAATTACATGGTTCAGAGGTTCACTGCTGCCTCTCAGCTGAGCCGTAGGCCAGGAAGACACAATGCTCTATCTAGGAATCCCAGGGTGTTCAAATCCTGGGCCCTTCATACCTGTGTGCCAAGCAACGGATGCAGATGAGGGGGCTGTGGTTTATTCATTGACCCCAGTGATACATCCAGTTTAGGAAGAAATGACTTTGTGAAGAAAACATTTTTTAGCTTTAAAAGAGAAACATTCCTTTCTGTAATTTTTAATACTTAGCCTCCAACTTTAATTAGGTCCTCCTTCTCCACAAAGTACTGTGACACAGTAAGCGCACACTGACAGTAGGATTCATGTACGTGGAGCTCACGACTACACTATGAGGAGTGATAAACATTCTGAATTTGGGCTCCTTTACCCCATGGCCCACCTCTTATGTGCCCTGCCACACTTATGCACCCACCTCCCTGAAGCTCAGTCCTTCAGGGAAGTCCTGGGTCCTGATTATACTGGCCATGTTGACTTGACATTTGATGCCTTTTCTGTAGGTAACTACGTCCGTCTCTTGGCCAAGATTGATGGTGTTCTGGTGATCAGAGCGTACACACCTGTGTCCAGTGATGATGATCCAGGCTTTGTGGACTTAATTATAAAGGTAAATGAGGCCCCTCATGACCAGCTACCTCACTTACACAAGCCCATTAAGGGTGGTGGGCTGGAGAAGGAACATGTGCCTTGGACAGGGCTTTCCAGAAGTGTCATTTAACAATGAGGCTTTTGACCTGGTGAAGTCTTCAGGGGTTGCTCAGAGCAACTGTGAGTACAGAGGATTTTCTCTGTGTGGTTTCCAGCAGCAAATTTTTGAGTTGTGTGCGGCTGTGGCCTCAGGTCTGAGGCTGTGAAAACCATACTGCATTATTTTTCAGATCTACTTCAAAAATGTACACCCTGATTATCCAGAAGGAGGGAAGATGACTCAGTACTTGGAGAATATGAAAATTGGGGACACCATCCTTTTTCAAGGGCCAACCGGGCAACTGTTCTATCATGGGGCAGGTACTGGGGGTTCACACTGGACCTCCAACCAGGAGGAAGAAGATTCCTGCAGTGGTTCCATTGTTCTAGAAAACTCAGGTTTGAGTCACATGGACTTGTCCTTAAAGTCATCACACATCCATTCACACATCTACTTATGAGACTGTAAGTTTCATTAAGGTATGGGAGGGATTTGGTGTTTACTCCTCACCGTATCTCTAGCACAATGCCTGATACATAAAAGCTACCTACCAATGCTGAAATATGGAGTCCGCATTCACTCATTTGTTCACATATTCATCATTTACTCACTCACTGCTGTGGGTGAGAGTGCTCTGTGAGGCTTCTCATTCAGCGTAACCTCCCTCCTTCCTCAGAAGGAAAGATCCAATGCTTCCCCACCAAGGCCCAGGCTTTATTCCCACTTTGTGTCCCAGTGCACTGGGGCTCGCCAAGGAGGCCACTCCAGCTTCTCCTCTGGCTTAAAATGGTGCAGCCACTTCCTTAGGTGGACTTGCCTCCTGGAAGTCCCAAAGGAAGTCAGTCATCTTTTGTAGGCTCTCAGGCAAGAGCTCCAGAAGTCAGAAGTATCCTTTGTGTTTTCAGGGAGATTTTCAATCAAAGCATATAAAACAAGTGAGCCTGAAGAAAAACTGGCCCATCACCTGGGAATGATTGCTGGAGGCACAGGTAAGAGGCTTCTGGAGGCTTCATCCATAGGTGAGCCCTGAGACCTTTCTGACTTCAGAATCCTTTGATCTTAGAAGCAGTGATGGGAAAGATTCCTTCTCTGGCTATTGTAGATGGGAATGCAGGGTCAATGACAGGCCTTGAAACTGACCTGTGTGCCCTGCTCCCTTTCGCCGACATGGTGGCTGCTTAAGGATCCCTGGGGAGCCTCTAAAGTTAGGAATATGAAAGAGACTGAGGGCCAGTCTGGGCAGTCCCAAGGGCTCCTGGATTCAATTCAAGCCTGACTCCCCATCTTTTGAAAATTAATGCCTAGAAGAAAAGAACAAATGTATGAGGACATCTGCAATTTGCCAGAACCATAGTAGGCGGCACTTTTAAAAACTCACATTTTCCTCATCATTAATTCTGTTTTATAAATGAGGACCTTGAAGAGCTCAGACAAGATACCTGACTCACCCTAGTTAAACAACTAATGAGGGAGCTAAGTGTGAAACCAAGTTCCAATTTCAAAGCTAATGCTCCTTCCATCTTGCCATATGAAAATGAGAAGGGGCTTTTGCTTTACTGTTGCATTAGAAGGGAAAATCAAAATGAAGAGTAGTTCCCCACTTTGACTTTGGGGAACAGAAGTGAGAAAAATAGAACTGGGGCCAAGGAAACTTTCAGCTGCTACATACTGAAGACAATGTGTATCCAAGAGGCAGAGAAAACTAGCCTGTTCGTTAACTGTGTTCTAGGGATCACACCCATGCTGCAGCTCATTCGCCACATCACCAAGGACCCCAGTGACAAGACCAGGATGTCCCTCATCTTTGCCAACCAGGTCAGTTCTGCTGAGTCAGCCCTGAGCTTGCTGGGGTAGGATGGATGGAATGTTTGCTGAGCAGGGGCTCTGCATTCACTCCTCCCCCAACTGAGCTCATGCTGCTTGGGTCCCTGTAGCTGTGGGAGGGCTCAATGGGCTCAACTAGGGCTGCTGGCAGTGGAGATGCTGAGTCCAGGCCTGTTTTTTCCACTCGTTTTTGTTTTTTTTTAAAAAACTCTTCTGTCTCCCCAACGAACCTTAAGCACTATGCTTTCCTCCCTTCCTAAATTCATAGTTCTGTTTATCTGAATATAAAATCATAGCTGCCTTCAATGCAAATTTTAGAAAACACAGAAGCATATAAATATTTGACTTATTTTTTATCTTTTTTATACATGCTATATATTTACAATGACATATATATAGTTTTTTTTACTCAACATTTTACCATACAAGCATTTTCTTATCATTAACTCTTTATAAATATTTTCATCATCGTCTATATCAAGTTGTACCATAATTTATTAAATCTTCTACATTCAGATTGTTTTCAGTTATAAATGGTAGTGATGAATAATTGTGCGTAGACTTGATCACTTTTAGATCATTTTAAACAGAATCCCAGGAGTGGAATTATTAGGACAGGAATTGTGAAGAGTTTTAAGATCCAGATCTTCTGTGCATTATCTCTGGGCCGATGAGAAGTTTCTTTAGGCTCTGGCTCCCTTTTCCCCCAGCGAAGCTCTAGCATTTGTTTTTTCACTCCTTTAGCTCTCCAGTGCTGTTATACATTACTGTGTTAGTCCCTTACGTTCCCTGCACAAGATCCTGGGCTTGCACTAAGATTGTTCCAGTTGGGTTTGCCATGCCTGGCGTTCAGTGTAGATGTAGAAGGTGGGGCTAGAACCTCTGAGTGAAGTCGCCCGCCTATGCTGAGCCACGGCCTTCTAGCTGGGAGGCAGTCACGTAACTACTCCCCCCACAAGAGAGGGTTTGTTGTGCAGGAGCAGCAACAGAGCCCTCGTTTGCCCAGGGAGTCTGCGGGAAGCACTCAAACGGGTGACAGGTTGGGCAGGAATGTGCTAACCCATTTGCTCAGTCTGGGGAATAAGCAGAAAGTCCCTGGAGGGACTTTGCTCATGCTGCTTTTCTAGACAGAGGAGGATATTTTGCTGAGAAAGGAGCTTGAAGAAGTTGCCAGCACTCACCCAGACCAGTTCAACGTGTGGTATACCCTGGACAGGCCTCCTGTTGGTATGATCCCCATTGTCCCCACCGTGAGTCAGCTCTAACCCTTGACCACCTCAGGGACTAGTCCCTGGGTTGGCTTGTTCTTTGGGACTGGGCTTGGAGGCTGAGGCCTTGGGGTCTTATCTTCATGTGGGAAGTGCAGGAATTTGAAGGAGAGAGGATTTGTGATGACTTGCTTGTAAAGGTTGTCAAGGGCATGTGTGCAATATCTCAACAGCACCATGCATTGCACTGAACATCAGGAGGGATACTAAGGCACTGGGCCACCCTGAACACCTACCCTGCGCTGCATTCCACATATCCCAGATCCATCACATTTCATCTTGTACGGCCATTGACCCCGTCACCCCTCACCCCTCATCCCATCTGGACAGCAGTCCTCACATACTGAGTCCCACACAGCACCTAGCCACCACTGTGCACACCGCACTCCACAAAGCCACTACACCCTTCAAGCCAACGCCTCCCCCATACTGCACTGAGCTGTGCTTGGCTTGTCATACAGCTTACCGCCCAGCAGAGGGCACTGCCTGATCAAGCTGCTCCACAAACTCCACAATGCTGCCCTATACAGCTCCAGCTAGCTGCCTTGATTCACACACCTTGGCACATCCCACCTCACTGGCCAGTGCTTACAGCCAGCAGACACCAGCCAGGAACCTCAGAGCCTGGCATCGGGGGTAAATACTAAAGAAAGCTGCCTGGGTCCCCCATATCCTCTACTTTTCAGCTTTCTGCAGAGAACAGCAGTACAGACTTCTGAGTCTTTGGCGAGCAGACTTGCCTCACTCTCCCTGGGTTTAGGGAGGGAGGGACAGCAAAAGGACTGGTGTTTATCTGGCACCTCCATAGTTTTTTTCTGCTTAATCTCAGACTGGAAGTACAGCTCAGGCTTTATTAATGCCGACATGATCAAGGAGCACCTGCCTTCTCCTGCGCAGTCCACGTTCATCCTGGTGTGTGGCCCACAACCCCTGATCAAGACAGCCGCTCACCCTAACCTGGAGAAACTGGGTTATACCAAGGAAATGATTTTCACCTACTAACACCTCCCTTGTTCTTAGTAAATTTGCCGGGTCCCTTACATCATAGCTTCACCATGTTAAACTAGGAAGTATTCAAAAATGCCTCATAATGTACCCTTGGGCATGCTGATGCTCCTCTTTTGACGTGGGCCTAAGAAGAGTTCAAAGGGTTGGCGACAAAGTGGCTTCTAAAGTCTCCTTCCTTGGGGAGGCTTGAAAGAACTCTATCCATATCTTTTCCCATAGTTTAGTGAAATAAACTCCAGTACAAAGCAGATAGCCATGAAGTGTGGCTCTGTGGGGGACTTGCTAGGTACTTAGAAGGCCTTGGCTTGCCCTACATGTAAACTGGCGTGTGTGTGTCCACAGGTCAGAACTGGCAAAAGTGCTGGGGCAGAATTCCAGAAGAATCCAAGTGGGGTCACGTCAACTCCCAACAATCTCTTTCAAAATGCCCCCCAGAGCATTGTTTTTAAGGTCAGACATACCAGAGGGCTCAGACACCCTCCATGAGTACTCTTTCTTCTTTCATGGAAGACCCTTGAAGTAGAAATGGTGTTAAACACACGTCAGGGCAGCAGTGAATCTACAAGGTAGGTGGGCTCCAGGAATCCTAGAGTCCCTGCACTTTGTACAACAGATGGAAGTAATGAGTGCCCTTTTGTTAGCATCCTCTAGATGTCAGGCCCTATTCCAGTGCAGTAGGGTAGTGGTGGTTACAGACAGAAGCTTCTGAACTTGCAAACAGAATTAGGCTCCAGAAGCTTTTCCTTAAATCCTTCATAGTGTTTAACCCAAAAGCTACAAGTGACCACTCTTGTCCATGGCCAGGATGGCAGGCTGCTGCTCTATGTTATCTGTGGGTGGTTGAACTGCTGCTTCTGCACTTGAATTTGTAATAATTCTCATAAAAAGCCAGAGATGATGGGGATTTTGTTCTCCAAGGCATAGATGAGGAAACAGGCTCAGAGACACAGTTATTGTGCCCAAGTTATTCAGCCAGTAGGTGGCAAAGCTGCCCTTCAAACCTAGGTTTGTTTAATTCCAAGTTGTTCGTTCCCTTTTCACAAAATTGGCATAGTAGCAGCATTGCTAAGACTTGGTGTCACTGGATTTTTTAATATGTATGTGGGTAAGGGAGGATGGGAGTGGGGTACGAGAGAGGGGAACACAGCTCTAGAGTACAGCTGTGTAGTGCCCAAAGGGTGGTCTTGCAGGGGGCCAGGGTGGGGGGCATGTTGGGAGGCAGCTAGCCTTCATCCATCCATGTGTTCAGCACATCCTCAGTGAATCCCCGACTCAGAAAGATACTCTGCTGGGCACTGGACGATGAGTAAGATCCTACCCTCAGATAGTTCTCTTAAACACAAACATAACCATGGTTGTCTCCTGCTTTAAACTTCTTAGCATTTTCACTAGTCCCTGCCTGGCCACCCTGTGTCTCCAGGATAAATTTCAGGGGCCTGGCTTATAAGGTCTTTTTCTGGCTCCAGATTTTTCCCTCTCTGGGCCTCCTACTCTGACCCGATTGTCTGGGTCGGTGGTTCTCAACTAGAGGAATCTTACTCCCCAGGGAGAATTTGGCGAAGTCTGGAGACATTTTTGTCTGTCACAACTAGAGGAGGGGTACTATTGGCTGCTGCAGCACACAGGACAGCCCCACCACAATGAACTATCCAGCCCTGAATGACAACAGTACAAAGTCAAGAAACTCTAGTCATACCAACTTTTGGCACTTCCTAGGATGTGCTGGGATGTTTCAAGTTCATCTGCCTGGAGTGCCTTTCCCCTCTGGCATACTTGGGATCCTAATTCATCTTTCAAAATTCAGCTGTCACCTTTTCCTTGGAGCCTTTGTGATTCCCGCCCCTAGCCTTCCACTAGAAATGACAACTTGCTCTTTGGGGCTGTAGAAACTTCTAATGGGGCATCTGTAACATTGAGCACACTCTTATTTAAAACAGATCTGTACATTAAATCACCAGCCCCTAGACAAGGACCTTGGCATTCATGCCTGTATCTCTAGTCCTCCTTAGCCCAGCATGGATGGCACTTAACCTGCACGTATGAAAGAATGAGTAGACGGGGAACTTAGCAGCATGGATCTCCTGAGCGATCTGAGGACAAGGATTGGGTCTTACTCCTATCTGTACAAGAGGCCACCCATAGCTGGTACTCATGAGTTGGTGTTGAGGTTAGGTATGGTAAGGGACAAAGATGACACATTACTTCAAGGTGAGCTAGAAGTGCTTGGCTTAAGGAACACAGGGACCTCCAACCGAAACACCAGTAAAGGCTACCTGAAAGAGGCTTTCCCTGTTTTGGGCCTCAATAGGCAGAAGTTGGCCTTGTGACGGGAGAAGCATACATCCTATACTGAGGGAAAGGCTGGAGCGCAGGTTCATGAAAGCTGAAGATTCAAAAGGGCCTTGGGTGCTAATGATTTTAAACTGTGATAATTCTAGAACTGAGACGTTCTTAGCAGAAAGGTAACAGGATTTATCCTTGGGAAGGGATAGAGAACATCTGGAGGGAACCAGCTGGAAAGGTGAGGGACCAAGAAGGAGACCACTGGTGGAAATCAGATGGGAGATGAGGCCTGAGCTAGAACCATCATAAGGAATAAGGAGGGGGCCGATCACAGTGGAAGACTGGTCAGGAGGGGGTTGTACGGCAGGGGTACAGGTGCCTCTTCTGAGGTAGGTGATACCTGAGGTGTAAAGGCTTCTCTGGAAGACACCAAGTTGTGGCAGAAAAGTTGCTTTGAGGTGCCCAAGGGCCTCCCACTCAGGGAAGCTGTTTGATCAGACAATTGTATCTGAGACTGTTCAGACTGTTGTGTTGTCAGCTAGGGTCGAGAGCACTTTCACCCAGCTCAGTCACTGTAGAACAGCAGTCTGCAACCTTGTGGCGCCAGGGACCAGTGGTCCCATGAGAATCTAATGCCTGATGATCTGAGGTGGAGCTGAGGCGGTGATGCTAGCGCTGGGGGTCAGAGGAAGCTTCGCTCACTAGCCCGCCGCTTAACTCTTGCTGTGCGGCCCGGTTCCCAACAGGCCCTGGACTGACAGGGGGTTGAGGACTTCTGCTGTTGAACATTCAGAACCTTTTTCAGGTAGAGCTTTTATGAAGTCACAGTCCTTCCCCTTTGGTGTAAGAGCCTCCTAGCTGTCACCAGAAAAGCATGAGCCATTGAGTCTGTGCTGGCATCCATTGCCCTCCCCACAAAAGTGGTTTGCGCTGGTTTGCAGTCCATGTGTAAAAGTACAAAAAGTATAAAAACTGTGGGGAAGAGCACAGCACAGTTGAAAACTGGGGTACTGGGGCTGCCTCCTGGACATCTGTCCACAGCCCTACTTCACCCACATCAGCACCCACGTCTGAGATGCCCTGCCACCCCAATCTGGGCCCTGCAGTGGCCATGTGCCAGCTCCCCACTGAAGCAAAGCCTTGGAGCCCCTACACGTGCCTGTTCGGGCTCCTAGCCATGAAGACATCATCTCCAGTCCTCAGAGTTGGGAGGGGCCAGGCGAGAGTCATTCAGCAGCTGGTCCTGGCTCAGCATGGTCTGAAAGGACACAGCCGAAGGCGCAGTTGAACAAGGTTTTGGTCAAGGCCACCATGGGGCAGCTACGTCAGCAGCAGCAGGCACCGTCTGACACCAGTGTCCTATAAATTCATGGTGTCCCAGGGACCCCACATATTAGGTCAAACTAGACAGCACTATCAAGATAATAAATTGTCAATACCTCAGAAGTAAAGTCACTATTTCAAGGCCACCAGAAACCTACTAGAGGCGATAAGGGCGAGGCTGGGTGGATTCATTTCAGTGTGTAAGCCAAAGAAAAAAATTAAATAAAAACGACCTCCCACTTGTATTCAAGGACACGACCCACCCCCGACCCCTCCACCCCTGCATGCTATGCCCTTAGATATAGCCTTCTTAAAGTTTCTTGATAGTTCAGCCAAGCAAAGGATAGTAACAGGGGCCTCAAAGGGATAGACACTATAGTCAGTGGGCTCAGCGATGGGGCAGTTTGGGGACTAATGAGCCTTGGAAGGTATGGAGCCTCAAAAATATGAACCTTCCCCTGTGGCTTTTGCTACCAGTTCTAGTCTGCCTACAAGCGTTACAAGGAGGATACCTTTAGCCCTGCTTTACAGATAACTAGCTAGAGCTCAGAGAGAGAATGACTTGCCCAAGGTCCCTGAGCAGGGGCTTGAACCAGGTTGGCCTCACTCCAGGGCTGCTCCTCTTCCTGGAGACCACACTGCCCCATGATAAGATCTGTCCTCATTGGGTATGCCAGGATGTGCTCCCGTGCTTTGATATCCATGATGTCAGAGGCATGATACGAAGTACATTTGTCTCATGGGCAGAGAGGGCAGAACAGTGACTACCAGGCCGGAAGTGAGGCCTAGGTGTTGGGCTGACTAGCCAGGTGACTCAGAGCTGCTGAGAGCATCTGCTTCCTCACCAGCTCCGAGCCTGGGAAAAGGACCTGGAACCTCAAGCATGCTTTAGCTGGTTTTTGCTCAAGGTCCATAACCCTTCCCAATGCCCTGAACATCTCAAGGCCCAGCAGCAGGCCAATGGAGAAAGCCTCTGGGCTGGCTCAGGCTCTGACCCCAGTGCCCAGCACTACCTTTGCTCTTCCCCAACAGAAGTACTGATGACACAGGCTCTGGAGTAGGGACCTCACCAAACTCACGGGCCTCCCAGCCCCTGTCCTACTGTGGAGCGAGGGTCAGGATCCTACCGTGAGGCGGTGAATGTCTTGGGAGAGGAGCCCTATCTGCGTCACAGTGCCTTCTGAAGGTGCCATCTGTAAAATGGGCAGCAGCCTGGTCAGCACACATGGACTCTGCTCATGATTCACAGAGATGGCATGCAAGTCTCATTCCTGCTCAGGCATGCCCCCCTGGGGGTGCAGACGAGGTGTAGGCCAGCCCCTAAGGAGTGACATATGGGCGGAGCACATGCTGCCTCTATCCCTGGGGAAAAGCGGAGCCTCCGGTATCCCACACTGCCATGCACATGCGCTCCTGAGTCCCCACCCTGGCACCAGCTTTAAGGGAACAGAGGGGCAGGGCACAGAAAAGGCCTGTGAGAAGCAGCCCTTCAGCACATGTTCAGTGCTCCAGCTATTTTTAGGAGCAGAGATGAAGGCCTTCAGGATGCTGAGTACACTGACAATTTCTGGCACCAACAGGACACAGACACTAATGCCCACTATAGGTATAGGTGGGCATCCTCAGGGAGCTGCTGATGGAGCTTCCTCACTACTAGGATCTCCCTCCTCTCTCCCCCTTCCCTGCTCATCAGCTAATGCTGGCCTGCTCCTCTTCCCTAAACCTATTTGGATATTGTAGATTTGGAAGCATCCTCTGAGGGCACACTCTCATTACGGGTGGAAAAATTGGGGTCCATAAAGGGATAGAGGCTTTGCTTGAGGCAGCACAGAGAATTAGTGACATAATTCCATGCAGAGTTTAAAAACAAGTGTGTGCAGAGATTCTCTCGATAGGACACAATAAGAATAAGGGACAGAGCCTGCCCTGACTATAGTTCTGTAGTAGTGCCCAGGTATCAGCCTCGAGGAGCACCTGTCACATAGTGGGTCCCAGGCACTGGGATCAAACACCAGTTGTGCCAGCTGGTGAACCTGTCCATCTCTTGCTGGTCAGACTTCAGGTAAGGCCGGAGGCCATAGCCTGAGGTTACAGGTAGTTTAAGAAGCAAATCTGAGCATCGCCTCCATGCGAGACAGAATCAGAGTGCCCTCAGTGGGATCATTAGCCCCTGCTCTAACTGCCAGACAGTCACGATGTGGCTGTTATGCTTTTGCAGATGAGGCCCGGGGAACCCAGCGAAGCCAAAAGCTGCTCTGGGGCAAACTGGAATCTCCTGAGCAGGAACACAGATTGGCAAGGTGTGTCTCTCACTCAGTCTTTGGCCAGACGAAAGCCCATCTGTAAGACCCATTATCAGTTAGTCAGCCTCTAAATCAGGAAGAGAGGTCTGCTGCAGCACTGCCAACACAGACAGACCAACCCCTACAATGGTATGGGCCCAGCCAGGTCAACAACAGAGAAGCCAGCAAAACACATGAAGAATAGAAAGCTTTTCCAGCAAGGCCGGCTTCTTGTCTCCTCACCACCCAGTTCACTAGGTGGTTCACACCACTGAAACAGAAATGAACTATGGGGTCTGCACAACAGCTGTGACCCACAGTCAGGATGTGTGCGAGACACAGGTTCCCCTCGGCTTCACAGAGGGTGGTGGAGCCTGAAGCCGCAAGACCACAGACCTCCTCTGAAGGGTATGGGGTGGTGGGAGGGGGGTTCCTTCTTTGCTCCATTCCCCTGGTCCACAGCATTTGGCAGGTCCTTGTGCCCCCGCCAAGGACCCGGCTCAGTGTCGTCAGCTCTCAAGCTGTGCAGTGAGCAGGACTCCATTTCCAGATGTGCTCAGCTCTCTTTCCCCAACAAGATTAAAGATATGCCGTAGTGTTTGCTTTCTACATAAATATTGTTTTTATTACCAGAAAGAAGCGACCACCTCTGTAGTAAGGCACAGCACAGTTACACTGTCACTGCGGCAGAAACCTTGCTGCTGTCCCTTTGATCTCGGCCAAGACCGTGGCCACAGGCTGAAGGCACTTGAGATTGGCCCTCAACTGAAGCACAGCGGAGGGGCCTGAGAGCTGAGCCTCTGGGATTGTCCATGGTCTCCGGACTTGTGTCCAAGCTCAAGTGTTTCCACTGGTGCTGATGATGGACATTAAGAATTACTAAAGATTTACAAGCATCTAAGTGTCATTCCTCCTGAGCCCACCTTTGGCAACAGTCCCCAAAGCCTGACCCCTTAGCAAAGGTGCAAATCCACACCCTGGCCACCCTCAGGGTTCGAAGAGAGACTGGCCCAGGGTTACATGATGGCTGGATTGTTTCTGCAGGTCATGCACATGTGCAGGGAGTGAGATGCGGTTATATGGTGACACACACGGTGTTACTGTGAGTTCTTAGGGTGCACAGAGAGGACAGGTGACAAGGGCATCAGCTAATCTGTCCCACCTGGTCCAGCCCATCCACTTCAGGGGCATTGAGGGGGTTGATGCCCCGGTAGCCACTGTAGACCCTGTGGTCCCCGACACTGTCAGTGGGCTCCATTGGGCAAATGTAGTCCGTCGATTCATCGAACTTCTTTTTTCTTATGTTTCCAAAATGTGAAAATCCTAGTTTCCTTGGCTAAAACACAGCAAATGCAAGATTATGAGAAGATAATTAAGTTGGTGTGCAGCGATGACTGACAATATATTAAAAAGCAGGCCCCTACAGAAAGAAGGCAAACTGCCTCCAGAAAAACTCTCTTAACAAAATGGAGCTCCTGTAAGCAACTTCTATGCTGGGAAAGACCAACAGATAAATAATCTTGAACAAGGAGAGCTGTTCCTCCTAGACTCCATTCCTGAAACTCACACCCTGCTGTTCCAATAGTGATGGTATTTCCCCAGGGAATGGGGTTCCTGGAGGACTTACCTCACCACACGGGGGAGCTCTCCCTTCCTTCCCCTTGCAGCACAGCTCCTCGGCCCTGGCGAAGCGATATCTGACAGCCCTGAGTGGCCCTCCCTCCCTACTCCAGCTTTGCCCAGCATGTTTTGGCTTGTTTCCCTCAGACACACTTCCTGTCCTGCTCCTTCGGGGAAGAAGGTCTGAAAAGGAAGTGGTCTGAAGACAATGTGGCTCGGGCAGGTCAAAAGTGCTTTGTGAGACTCAGAGAGTCCCAGTGAATGATGCTGGTATTTGGACAACCTCAGGCCACTGGGCGGCTGTGTGCTGGCCATTCTACAGCACAGGGCAACCGGGGCCAGCTGCCAAGAGAACACTCCCTGTGTTGGCAGGACCACTTTGACCAAGACCCCCCTCCTCCCACTTCCCCTACCCCCCAGGGCACCGTGGCACAAAACTGGGCTTGACTTCAGAAAGCCTAGACTTAGGAACTTGTCTGCTTTGCAAAATTAATCAAGGCAGCCATAGAGTAGAGGATGAGCTCCTAGCTTCCCGAGAATAGATGCTTCCTATACACAGTGTCTGTAAAGAAAGGTGCATTCTGTTCCTTGGACTCAAGACTAGCAGGGAACTGACAATGAGACCGAACTCCTAAACAGAAGCCGAGAGCGCCTCTTCATCCAGGAGACACACAACGGTTTGCTCCAGGTTGTTGGGTCAGCTGCTGTACAACATGAGGGCTAGAAGGGAGGCCTCTGTGACCACCCTGGAAAGGGTCTGGAAACTCACCCGGACTTTGGCTGTGGTGGTCAGTGGTGTGTAAGCTGGTGAGGTCATTTTCTCTCGCTTTTCTTGTTCTGCCTCAGGACCAATCAGGGCATTGAATTTGGTGGTTAGGTGGCGTCTGAGGAGTGTCTTTTGTGGTGGGATATTAAGAAGCATAGCCAGGGTGTCCCCAGTGAAGCGTGACTCCAGGATCTAAGAAGAAAGCAGACAAGCCACCCAGTGGCAACTATGGTGGCTCCAGGACACTAAGAAACGGGCCCCCATGGGCCTGGAGGTATCTCCAAAGCAGGCGCTGAAGCTCACCTACTTGCCCATGTCCTACTCCTCTCTACTTAGCTCTGGGCGGACACTAGCACATTTTTTGACTGGCCACCACATTTTCACAGACCAGCAGAGAACTGTGCCCTCCAGAACCCTCTCCCAGAATCTCCCTGGACAACATCCAAGCCACCCCTTCCTCATTTCTCTGCTGGCTTTGTCAGTTGACAGATTTGAGCGATGATAAGGACTGTATTATACCAAGCAAGAAATTACATTTTGGTGGCCTCCTCCTCACTTCCCCAGCCCCATGTTCCTTGAGGAGAAGTTGGAGCTGGTGGCTGATTCTCAAGCAACCCCTTTGCCCTAGGATCCCCTGGGTCCATGGCCAGGGAAGTCTTTCCAGAAGCCATCTTGTTTCTATGAGATATATTAATTCTCAACCACAAACCAAATATTTGGAGTTTTCAACTGATACAGGGATTTCAGATGAAATATCAATTATTCTTACTAGGATTTATGTCTAGCCCATATGAAATCAATTTCTGAATAACTCGGTTTGCACCCAGGCAGGTGGGCTGTCCAAAGAGCCACTTACAATGAGGCCTCCATGGACGCCACTCCCACGGAGGTTGGGCGCATACTCTGCCAGGTCCACAGATCGCAGCCACTCCATCACCCTGTGGTTGGACCACTGCACAACTTCTGAAGGAGAAAGGTTACTCTGTGAAGTGGAGAAGAATGAAGAAGTTAGGTCTGATAGGCCCTACTGTGATGCTCCGTAGAGCCAGCCCCTGGGAATGAGTCTGCCCCAGATGCCTCACCAGAAGACAACCATCATGCCTACCTGACCCAGGCAGCCAGATCAGCTGCCTGACAGCCTTCCCAGTTTCCAAGAAATAGAGTTCTTATGGAATCTTGCAGGATCTTCTAAACTGATCTCTGATTCCAGAATCCTGTTACTCCCTAATTCTCTGGTTAACTTTCAGACCAATGGTTCCATTCATTCAGTGATTCAACAGAACTTTGAGGAAGAGTAGCAATTAGGAGCTGAGTGTTTTATAAACAAAAGAAAAATCTCCCTGTTGTAGCCAAATATTTTAGGAGAGTACGTGTTAAGATCCTTGTGCCTAAATGCCCTCAAGTGGCATCTGAGTCTTCAAAATGCCCAGCACTGTGTCCAACACATAGAAGCCATTCAAAACATATTTGTTGAGTAGGGAGAAAATAGGTGATGGAGGACGGAGGTTTTCAGTCTCTCAGAAAGCTGAGTTAACCTTACAGCAGAAACAGGAGAACAGGAGATGGGCTATGACTGACAACCCTTTAGCTTAGGGGCCCACCAAGAACTCTGAAGTTCATGGAATATTATCAAGGACTTCTCTGGACAACATCCAGGTGTTTGCATTGCTGTGTTTACCTACACTATTTCCTCTCTAGCAAAAGCTGCTCATGCATCCCCTGTGCACCTGGGACTGGAAGTCGGTTAATTTCATATCTGCACATAGGGAGATCTATTCCGAGATGTCTGGTTCCTCATGAGCTCCTCATCTTTTCTCCTCTGTCTTCTTTGGCACTCGTCTTTCTGTTTAGTCTTTCCCCTTCCTCTGCTATGCACATTTCCTTATCCCCTTTAATCATTATGATGGCTTTGAAAGACTCTGGCCCAAAGCATGTGTCTCCCCAAATAACGATGGAAACTTGGAGGTCTGATGGCTGCTGCAGGACACAAAGTATAGATCATAGAGTGTTTGGGGCACCATGGAGTAGCAGCAAAAGAAAGAATCCCAAGCACTGTAATCTGAAATGTAGCCATTTCATGATAATGTCTTTCTCATTTTCCCACACCCAATCTTACAGGTGTCCTGGCTCAGGGCGACCTGGATAGGTACTGTCTTGCCCTCACCTCATCAGCGGGCCGCCGGTGCAGGCAGTGGGGGTTGAACTTGTTGACATGCAGCACATGAATGGCACATTTGATGCTGAGATGATGTAGCTGGCTGGTAACTTTTAAGAAGAGCAGGTCGTTCTGGAAGAGGAATGTTTCGGTTAATGAACCATAATTTCCAAATTGACAAAAGACCCCTGAGATTTCTTCCCAGACCAAACACAAACAAGTCAACCACATCTCCGTAGTACGCACAGACACACCAACAGTTTTTTTTAGCACAATGGTTCATACTTTTCTACTCGGAGCCTTTTATGTAGCAAATGACACAATTTAAAGACCTTGGAGGTGGTGGAATGAAGTTTAAAATAGTCTCCATAGGAATACCTGAGCTGAGTGCTCACAGGAACAACCGAAATACTGAAAGGAAAAATCCTCACCACAGTTAGGTATTGCAGCATGCGCCCATCAACTCTGGATTCGTGAAATTGGTCTTTGTACTGGGGTAAGCCATATCATCCAGCCAACCTACAGACACAGGGAGAAACACATGTGTTAGGATCCGTGAGAATGGGAGCGGGGGAGTTCCAGCTGTGTTCCCCATAAGGTTTAGAAATCCATCCGCCTTTCACAAGGAGACAGCCGTCTTTGAGGCACATATTTACAGGGAAGCTCTGTCTACGCTGAGGAGCTGTCAGAAACATGACACATATATGCCTGTCCTTACGTGTTACCCAAATGTGGTCTAGCTGTGCAGACTTCTCCTCCTGTTTCGTGTTGATGGCTTTCACTGCTAAAACCAGCTTCTTCCTGTGAAGAGGATGCTTAATTCCTAGCTCCTGAAATTGAAAGATGAAAACAAACGTGAAATTTTGGTGGGCAGTGTGGCCCTCAGAGGATGCCTTGTCTGAGTAGAGATATTCCGCTTGGGTGGAGGGTGGCAGTGGACCCTCGCACAGTGCCAAGGGATCAACTAGTGGCAACAGAGGGGGTCTTGGCCTCCTCTGTCTATCCTATTGTGTGTGTGGAGGAGTGGGAAATAGAAGAGTCGGGGCCTCACTTCCCCAGGCATTGGGGAGAAGTGGGAATCTCCACGCCCAGGGCTCAGCCTTTACCTTTTCCATGTCCTGAGGGGTAGCTGTCAGTAAAGTGTGGCCAGAAGTCACCCACTGCCTGGCAAAGATCACATACTGAGCCAGACCGAAGTCCTCCAGCCATGCACACACGCGCTCTGTGCTCCACTGGGCGAAGGGGGCACTGGCGTCACTGGGAAGCAGGAAAACAGCAGGTCCCTGTTAGTGGGAGGGCCTGAGGCTCCAATAATAGAGCTCACATGAAGGGGAACTATGTTTTAACATACAACCCCCATCATGGGGTCTAGTTGAACAAAATTCCATTACAATGCACTCATTTGAGGTAGAGCCTAGTTTCCTGCGATAATATCTGGCCTGAATTACAAATCTGCAGCTGCTCAGAGTTTGGGGCAGTTACATGATCCTTGTGAGGCTCTGTTTACATGTGCCATCATCCATGCACATGTGCACATGTGTCACAAGCCCAGAGTCCTGCCCCGTTAGGATGAAGATCCAAACTGAATCATGTTTTCAACAGGGTTCAACACCGATTTTAGGAAAACACTTAGAAAATTAGGAAAAAGGTGTCAGTTCTCTAACATTAAAAAAAAAAATCTCCAACTACAGCTAGTACCTTATTTATTAATGAAACACTAGGGGCATTCATATTAAAGGCAATAATGAGACAATACTTTTTAATCAGTACTAATAACACTGATCTGAGAGTTGCAGTCAGTATAAGAAGAGATAAAATAAAAATAAGAAGCATAGCTATTAGAAAGGCGAAAATAAAAGAAAGCCATTCCTTTCAGATGATATAGCTGCCTGCCTAGAAAACCCAAGAGAACTCAGCAAGGTGGCTAGTTACAAAATACACATGCACACGTAATATTTATGACATACACAAATCGACAATTTTCTATATACCACCAATGCACAGATACTAACATTTTTTTGTTAAAATAATTGTTTATATCCCACTAATAGCAACCAAAATTATAAAATGCCTATGAGTTGCCTTTCCAAGGAAACTGTGGGCCCCATAACTGTGTGTGGGGATAGATGGGAAGTGATAACTGTAACACTTGACTGAGCAACATAAAAATAACCATGAATTAATGAAGAGTTAGGTCATGTTCCTAGACAGGATGACTGGGTATTACAAAGCCATTGATTCTTAGAGACATCAATTTTTCATGTGAAGTATAAATATTAATGACACACTTAAAATCCCAATAGAGTCTTTTTTTTTTTTGTGGGGAAGGGAAAGAGTTGACAATTCAACTTTATATTCACTTTTAAAAATAAATGGGGATTTATGGAATGTTAGAAGACTACATATTTTAAAAGATTCCTTCCAGGAAAGTTCCCCTAACATGCTGGTTAAATAAAATGTTTTGAATGCCTGGTTGAGTTATTCTTAACATGAGAGAATTCCTTAAAGGGCCAGAAGACCGACCTCTCACCTTTTCTTTCCTCCGTGTGCCTTTAAGTATGAGTGATGTTGACTCATGTCAAATGGGAAGGGTTGGCAAACTCCACACTAGGAGATCCTGTCTTTTACCTCTGGATGCTCTGGCACATCCAACCCCATTCTCACTCCGCCTTGCACAGTTTTTGTCGATGGACTAGAGGGAGACTTACCTTTTCTGACCCTTGGGGTCTCTGGTCCTAGAGAGCCTTGGCCCTGCTGTCGCCCGGAGCCCACCTCGTCGAAACTCTGCCATCCCGGTGCATCAGTGTTGAAATTTCCTGACTGAGTTCTTCGGATCCTGTGTGGAAAGGTATCCACAAAGACTGTTAGGAGACAGTCTGAAAGTACGGAATCAGTGTACCGCCTCCTGCACAGGGCCATGCAAGCCAGATCCAGGACTCTCAATGGCACTGCTTCTTGGTACTCCCCAGAAGTCAAGGATCATGACCTGTGACAGACCCAAAACTCAATTCTAATCCTGCCTCCGGGATGTGGGATACTCCCCATGGGAGTAAAAGTGAAGTAGGTGCCTGGTAGGAGGCCCCAGTTTCTGCCTTATTTCACAGACTGGGTCAATCATGCCAGCAAGTAGTCAGCTTTCTGTCTTCAAAGATTTCTTAAGATACAAACTGACCCCTAAAAATGAAGAAATCAGTCTCACTCATGTGTCTCCCCCAAAGCACATATGGTTGAACTGTGGAGAATGTGCTCAGGGTGTTTGGGATGGACGGATGCCTAGAATGAATGACATGTAAGGCAACTGGTTGTCTTTAATGGATACCTTTCATAGTTCTCCTCCTCTGGGCCCTAAAAAAAGAAATCACTCAAATTCTTCTCTCTAAACATGACCACTCTGTTTTTATTGCTCTGTTCCAACATCTAACTAAACAGGAGTTTAAGCAGACCTTTGCCCAGTCAAGAAGAATACTAATTCCAAGCAATATCATTATAATCATCACCACCAACTTACTTTCCCCAAAATTTCTTGATGCCTTTGGGGCTCCGTTTACCATCTGGTGTCAGGGGAGACTGGGAACCCGACTCAGCGCCAGATGGTGTGGATGACAGGTCATTGGCCATAGTAGTGTCGTCCCAACCACTTTCTGTGTCTCCTGAGATTGAAAGAATGTAATGACGTGTGAATGCAAGAAAGGGATGTGACCTAATTACCTTCTCCCCCAAGCCTGGGCCATTCTTCAGTGGGAGTTGGGAAGGGCCTACCCAGCTGTGCATTCAGGGCAGAACTTTACACCAAGATCTCAAGGTAGGGAGCTCAAGCACACTCCAGGTTTCCTCTCTGAGGAATTAGTGAGCTTAAGGTTCCAAATCTGGGTGAGCTGTCTTTACATTCTAAGGGTTTGGGGTCCAAGTATTTGTAGGTAACTCCAACAAGGAGCTTGCTCTCTTTTTTCCCAAGGGAGATTTGAGAATGCAGGCAGGAGGGGGACCTGGCTGAGTGTTCAGGAGAGGGTGTTAGGGTAGGGAAACAGGGCATCTCACTCTCCACCTCACCTGGAAAGGTACAGTACCTAATACGGGGGCACTGACACTCCGGCCACGATCTCCAGCCAACCAAGAAGTAGAGAAGCCACATGAAGAAGCAAGAGAGGCCCAAGTCCAGCCCACCAGAGTTACAGGGAAGCAAAGAAATAAACAAGAGAGTCATCGAGCAAGAGAGAAAACTCAAACAGAAAGAAAAATAATCCCACAAGGAAGGAAGGGTTGAGTAGTGACTGGGCTCAGCCCCTGGGGTCAGCATAGTGAGGAGGCCTCATGTGAGGGGACCAATGTTCTTGGGGCCACTTCCTGGCAAGTGGGTATCCACATTCAGGGAGAGTAGCAGAGGCTGAATACACTGGGTCCCACACAGCTTATGAGGGTGTCAAGGCTCACTTAGGTCAGATTAGAATGTCTGAAGACACTGCAAGTTCACAGTCTGAGTGTCACCAGGATATACTCATTCAAGGACCTATCAGGTTTCTACAGCCAAAGGCAGAACTGGTCAAGGGCAGAAGCCAACACATGGGTTGGCACGGAGAACAGCTGGAGATGAGCCAGGGTTAGGTAGAGCTCTGCCAAGACCAGAATATTTCCTCCTGGGCCCCATTGATCTGCTGATGCTATTGGGGAAAGATGGCCTAATATGCATGAGAAGTAGCAAAGACCTCCACAGTTTCAGGTCCTAAGCACCAAAAGGATACTGTGGACTGACATCCTTGCCCACTGGCTACTGACTCCATTTCTCTAAGGAAATGCTCTCCCTTGGAAGAGCGCATAATATCATCCTACTGGTAATAGGCTGCAGAGAGGAAGGCAGAGACAGGAAAGAGAAGATCAGGATGACAGAGGAGGAAGAGGAAAGGGTCAGGAAGGGTGGAATAGGGTGTCTAAGAGGGAGGGAAAAGAAGAATGATGAGAAGGACAGGAAAGGGTTCAAAAAAGGAGAAATAAAAGAGAGAGGGTATAGAGTAATTGCAGCTGGAAAGAAAGGGTGGGCACACATCCTTGTTTTCTGGGGCTCTAAGGTGTTTACCCAAAGAAACAGTGTACCCAGAGAGGGAGCCATTGTCTTTGGAAGTGGGACAATCCTGAGGCGTGACCTGTCCCATCCATCCACCCCCACCATTCTCCAGTTGTGGGCTGTAGGGGTCGTTGCAGGGATCTTGCGCAAGACTCTGCTCCAGACACCACCAGCTCAAGGGCCTGGACACTCACTCAGTCTCAGCAGGCCGCTCCCTGTGGGGTCAGGCTGGGAGGCGGTGGGACTGGATTTGGCAGCCTCTCCATTGGGCATGGCTCCTGAAAGCTTTCCAGGTAATGTGGGGTATTTGTGATCCGCCAGAAAAGGGCTGTCCTATTGGAAGCGGGTGGGGAGAGAGAGATGTTAAATTAGCCATCAGTCCCAAGACTCAAACCCAGTTAGGAAATCTCTGGTGCAGGAATAACTCATGTTCTCCAAAAGTCTTTTTTCACTTAGGCTGACTCAAAGACCGTTCAAAGGTCATTTAGTCCAGGCCAGGAAATAGGACCAGAGTTCTGAGAAAGAAACTTTCCCAAGGCCACACAGCGAGACAGAAATGGAGTCAAGCCCAAATCCAGGGCTGATGGCAAATGACTCTAAACGGAAGTAGAAACATCTTGCAAAGGGGGTCTAGCACTTAAGGCTTAATGAATAAACAGCTGTAAATCACCCTATGAGCTCTTTGAATATATAAACCAGACATTTAATAAAAGCTATTGCTTTACTAAAAATAATTAATATGGTACATATTAATTATTATATATTATAATAGTTATTTTGAAAAATATCAGATCAAGGCAAAGTGAGAAAGTATATACACAGTAAGGAGAAATGACAACAGAAAACAAGCCAAAGGGCTACATGTCAATAGAGTCCCCCAGGAACTTAGAATCATATAGTCCTAATGAGGTTCAACCTCGTACAATGGGCTCTGGCCATAGAAAGCGTCCCAAAGAAACAGATTGATTAAAAGAAGACAAATTGGACTTATTTGGTTAAGAGGGATACAATGACTCCTAAATCTGCAAACCTGAGGGAATCACAGTGGAATGCATTTGAGTGAGAATTAAAAAAAAAAATTTGAAGTAACATTACCAAGGGAATCAACTATGGATCCCTTGGTTGGACCCAGGAAAAAAGTAATATGAAAGACAAAACATTTCAAAACAGGCAAGTCAGAAAAGTAATGGGAGACTTCAGTACTGAGATATCTTTTGAATATCATTTAGTTAAAAGTCAAGTACCCAGTGAATTTTTTAATTCAGTTTGCTTATACATACATGTCCTAGAAATTATTTGAAATCCAATCATTCATCGAACATTGAATTTTAATGCCCTGTAAATAAGCGCAGAAAGGTGGGATATGAGATTAGGCTAAATTCTAAAGGAATTCTGAAAGAACTGGCTGGTGAAGTAGATATTATCACAACTTTGAGAGATGGAGACCAAGTGATTTTTAAATTGATGATGATCCATAGAGACTGAATCTGGTCAGACATGCGCTAAGAACAACGGTTTCCAAATGCTAGTCTGGCTAGCATGGACTGGCTGCTTCCTTATCACCTGAGACACTTAATAAAAACAATATAAATTCCCAGGTTCCACTTGGTCTCATGAATCAGCCACTCTGAGAGTATACTCTGGAGTCTCTATTTTTAACAAGCCTATCAATTATTCTGATGCACAGTAAGACCCATGAACCACTGACAGTGGGGAAGGCAGCTTTCAAAAAGTTTAGAGAACTAAAGGGCATGACTCCAAGTTCCGTATTATATAGGAAATGTGGGAGTGGGGAAGGGCTCTCAAAAACAGACTTCTGGTTGTGTCATCACACATATTCTCCTAAGACAAGGCAGAGACAACCAAGGCCATTTATGTGGGCTACCCTAGGAGCTCATTGAGGAGCTGAGATGTAAAGAGAGCACAAATTTAACCCAAGGATGGGCCTCGAAAGGTGGCCCAGACCAGTGAGAAAGATAACAAAAGGAGCCGAGGGCAACAGAAACGGCTCTCAGTTCTGTTGTGCTAAGAAGAAACGCTGGAAAGGAAGGACTCAGCAGCTAGAGAAGGTTGTGCAAGGTTGGACTGGGATGCAGAGGAAACAGAAATGCTTGGAATCAGTTCTGCTTCTCTGGTCTCTAAGAATAAACCTGGTTACGGGGAATGGAAATTCCAGCCAGGGAGCAGCATATAACTGATTACCTAGCATAGAGAGGCAGTACACCTGAGTGGGAAGCGCCAAAGCATTGAGTCAGATCCACTCAGGCTAAGTCCTTTCTCTTTAGCCTCCCAGAACCTCTGTTTTATCACTTCTAAATAGAGAATAACAATTTCTGCCTCAGGTCTAGCACATAAACAGAGGCACAGGAAAGATCATGTGTTCGGAGCCTGCAGTGACAGCAAAAACTACACGAGCAGTTCCGAGGCACAGGTCAGACCCCATCTAGACTATCACACTCAAGTGTGGTCCAGGGCACAGTTAGAGGATACACTGTGAAACTGGTGCCGATCGAGGAGACCAAATAGCTAAAGGCTTGTGATCATGAGAAGAGGATGTTTAACTCAGAGACAGCCTGAGGGCCTTAAATTCTAGAGCTGTCAGAAGCAGGGAAGAATGACATTATTATTCCATGGGCTCCAGAAGGAGAGCCAGGATCAGCAATGCACATTCTAGGGAAGCCCAGACAGAGAGTATCTTACAGTGTAATTAACTCTCAGTCATAGGAAAAAAGGGATAGTCAGCCTTTTTGCTTGCAACTGTGGCTGAGTATATTCTATGTTTTTTAACTATAAATATCAGCACAGAAATGATGAGAGTTGTCACATTCCTCTAATGTGTGCTGAGATCACAACATCTCCCTTCCCAGAGTCAGATCTGCATTGCCTGGTAAGATGAATTTCTCTGAGCCTGAAAAATGAAGGATAATAATAAATCCTATCCCACAGATAACAGAGGTAAAAGTACATGATACAGCGGGATACACATACAAATAAGAAAGTTTGTCTTTTCTCTTACCCTCTTACCTCTTATAATAATTATTTTAAGATTACAAAAGTTGTAACTTGCTAAATGAAAACACTTCAGCAAACAATGCAACCACAAATATGTCATAAGGACATGCAGTTAACGTACCTTGGGTTCTCCCACTGGAGAGAGCTGGTTCCCATCGACACACTATGAAATGGCAATGAGGACATCAATTACGTGGAGAAAAAGAGACCTGTGTTAGTCACAAATAACAATTCAGGGCCACCTTCTGGCTTAAATCTGCAAGGTTCATCCCCTCCTTCTCCATCTTTACGCTAGGTAATCACCACCCATGGCAGGAAACACTGGCTTCTGACCAACCCCATGATCTCCTGGGCAGCTGCTGGCAGTTTGACCAGGGGGAGCGAGAGGCAAATGATTGGCGGAGTAAAGCCAGTGAACGGCCCTGGCTCCTTGCTGGCCTGAGACTTTATTGTATATCAGGGAGGCTGGCACTGCTAGAGACCAAGGGATCTTATAACGTGGAACTCAGGGAAGATGCTCTATCAGGGCAGGACCCCTTGGTCTCCAATGACCTCACTCAAGAGCCTGCAACCTTCCCCTCCAGCCCGGGGGTCACCCACATGGTCAAGGACTACCTTAATATAAGGGGCCACGAAGCCCTGCTCATGTATTTCCAGACTCAAAAAACCCTCCTCTCTAACCTTCTCAGTTATTCCATAACTCACTCCTGGAGATACAAGGCCAGTATTCAAGATCTTCTCTGGCTTCATCTGCCTCATGACTTCAACCTTACCTCCTCCTGCTCTCCACCATTTCCCCAAACCGCCTGTGCCTAACTCGACATCTCTCACCAACTGCAGGAAGCATTTCCTGACTTCCCGGCCTCTGAGATGCCTTGGGCTACACCTGACTGGTTTTCTCAAATTATCCATGTAATTATTGCCTCCCAATCAACTTCATAAAAGCCTCCACAAGGTGGGGACTAGGACCTTGCCTGTGCGTCCCACCACTGTGCTGGGCTCAAAGAAGTAATCTTGTGGAGACTGATAAGCTGACCTTATCCACAGATTCACTTCTCAGGTCTTCTAGACTACAGGAGAGTTTTTTCTGAGCCCTGGAAAAACACAAAAGAAAGAGTTACTGGAGAGGGAAGCACATGGTATCATTCATGCAGAGAACATTCCAGATGTTTAACCAACGGTCTGTCTTCGGCTTAGAGTCAAGGTCAGGAAAAATCACCCTCTCATCACAATCATTACGTGTGAAACTGCCCGTCTCAATGACAATATGTTGGTGAGGGCATGAGAGCGTCGCTTAAATCCGAATCAAAAGTCTTTGGTGCGCCTGTTCCATCAATTCTGTTGCATCAATGTGAGCTGTTTTCCGGTCACACACAAAACACACAACAAAAAGCAATGTCTACAGAGAACAGGTGACAATACTGCCGTGTCTGTGAGTCTAAGAATAATCCAGGGAGGAGGGATTATTTTAGAGTAGAGATGAGCACTAGCCCCAGCTCCAGAGCATTACCTGCTACCATCTTCCAACCCTCGGCATTGGCTCTGTGTGCACTGAGGAGGCTGCTCAGAAGAATTTACTTTCTTGGGGGCTATTTTGCAGAAAAGGACACTAATTGGATAGAGAAGAGGCAATGCCACTAGTGGTCACAAGGGGTTCCTTGTGACAGATCTCTTTGGCAGTGACATTTCTGAGTTTATATGAATAAATCAGCATCTGTTGTACATTAGTCTCTATGAGTCTGGTCAGTGTGAGTTATTCAGCATAGGCTTCCTCCCGAGGGAACTCATAAACCAAATTTCTTATTCCGTAAAACTAAGGTCTGGCCAATTGCCCTCTCTGACACTGTCATTTTTCTCTTGGGCTAAAGGCCAGGAAACAATGGCTCCCTGGAAGGTGGTTCTGAAAATGCATGCTTTGGAGACTTAGCACCATTCGAGGGGAGCTTCCATCATGCTTGTGCCTGTTTCCTCCAGATGCCTTGGCTGAAAGACAGCCTGCTCTTGGCTGTGAAGTTCCATATCTTCATTACTTGGAAATGTGTTTTAAAGAGCTGACTTAGGGAACTAGAAATAGGCTCATTTTGGAGGGAGCCAGATAGTTGGCAGCCAAGTGACCCCACGGGCTAGCCCCTTATGTAAGTTCATTGCTATGTGAAGCTTCCCCAAAGCAGTTGGAACAACTTCCCTGTAGGAGAAATGGCCCTCCCTAGAGAGTGTGGCTTGTCACAGAGCGAGATTCACCCTGAGAGCAGAAAGGACATTCCAAATGACTGATGGAAATGACAGGCACACATCACGGGATGCTCTCGGCAATAAGGAGCTGCTGGAGATCATGGTGAGGTACAGCCACCACTCATGAGGCTCCAAGCCCTGGCCCGGTCTTTTCTCAGTGACAATGACCCAGACCCTCAGCCTATGGAAAGGGAAGCCCTTGTTGCCAGGGGTGGGAGGCATGGCTTGTGACCATTCCATGGTTTTGGTCCCACTGTGGCCACAACTGAGGCCTGGATTGCCCTGATGATGGCAGAGCAGGTGCACCCAGGACATGGAGGTCAAGTCTGACATACTAGGCAGCACCTGCCATGTCAAGAACCCCAAGAGGGGCCTGAGAGCACAGCAGTTCGGGGAAATGCTTACACCTCCTACCTGGATTCCAGCGATTTCTGTGGTAGTGGAGGTGGCCCCATCGTGGGAGAGCTACATCTTGGAGGCATCTGCATCAGAAAAAAAAGAGTCACCATAGAGGACAGTCACTGTTTGGAGACCACCTACCACCCTTTCCCCTTCTTTAGATGATTCCTCTTGGGGAGTTACATTTCTGTCTCTGGGTATAGTCACGATGGCTACCTCAATTCTGATGTCTTGCTCTTTCAGGATGCCAAGGAGGTCGGTGTAATTGAACAACATGGGACAACCTGGGTCAAAGCTCTCATCTTATTAAGGGTCCTGAGACCGGAATCCCTGGGCTCTTGCTGCTCTTGCCCCTTCTGAGCTTGGTCCTTGAGTTTTTGCTTTCATTCACTGAGCCACTGCACACATTTTCAAAACATTCCTTTGGGGCATAGGTTAGTCAGAGTCAATTTCTCTTACTTGCAATGAGCAACACTGCAATCGATACACTCATGAGATGTGAGCAATATGTACTGCCTGTCAGGCCCTGTGCTAGGTGTAGGGTGCGCACTCCCCACATGAGGGAGGCAGATGAGTTAATTAGGATAAAAGCTCAACAAAACATGCCCTTTCGTTACCAATACCTATAACAACATCGGGAAGGAGGGGAGAGAGGGGCTCCCTCTCACTGGTAGGGAGGTTAGGAAGACTTCAGAGGGAAGAACGCTTGAGCTAAATCTTGAGAAGTGAGAATGGGCTCACCAAGTAAGCAAGAAAAGAAGGTGAATCACAGGTGGCATGAACATGAGCTAATAGTGGTGTATAAACACACAGTGTCTCATGTCTTCAGTATTGCGCCGACTGCAAAGACCATCTCTTTTCTCTAGAGCACGGTATCTTTTTGGTCTACTATAGGAAGGACCCTGGCATTATAGTATAGTTGTTAAAAGCCTGGGCTTTTTGGTCATACAAACCTGAATTCAAGTCGAGGTTCTGTCATCTACTTGCTCTATGGCCTAGAGGAGATTACTTAGCCTCTCAGCCTCAGCTTCACCACAATAAAGTAAGAATCCTGATAGGATGTCATGAGGAGTAAATGAGGTGAGCCACATACAGTGCTCACCACAGTGACAGCACAGAGGTACTGAGTATGTATCAGTTACTGCTATTTTATTATTGCCAACAATCTGGAATGCTTGCTGTGACTAGGTAACTGGGTCACTGGGTGACCCTTTTGCTCCTCCCTTAATTAAAAGGGTTGAGCTGGACCACTAAGATCCTTTTCATTTTGACTGTACTGGTGTTTCTAAAATCTTTTAGATCCTAGGCTGAAGCTCCTTCTCTACCTGAGATCTGTATCTATGAATTTATTTGCTTATTTCTATCTAGTCTAAATCCAGAGAGGCTAATAGAATAGGACTAGATTTTTTTTTAATGCCTAGAGCACCCAGCCTTCCAGGCCTGACCCTGCTTAGCTTCCGAGATCAGACAGGATCAGACATGTTCAGGGTGGCGTGGCCATAGAGGACTAGATTTTAAACAAGCAAAAGAGAAAGAAAATCTCAGGGCTGGTTATAAGGGCTATAGGGGACATCTATGACATAGGAATATATCACTTCAAAACTTGCAGTTATCTCTCTACATAAGCAAGATGCATCCATTCATTCAATAAATGTTTGTTGAATTCTACTGGGTACCAGATATTATTAAATTCCCTGGAGAAACAGTGGTTAATAAAGCAAATAACATCTTTGGTCTATGCTTACAGCCCATAAAGGAAAGAAAAAGAAACAAGGAACTGGATTGAAAAAGAAAATTCTTACTCTTGAAAGTCCAGTATCCACTATGCTGTCCCAAGTGAAACTGGCCTGTTCCTGGGCCCCTTACTTCCCTTGGTGCCCTCCCCAAGGCCTCTAGGGCCACTTCATTGATTTAAATTTTCACCTGTCAAGATTTATACCTGACAGGTGCCTAACTAGATCCACCCCTGTGCTTAGGGTGAGCTCTTAGGGCCTACTGAAACCCCACAAAATGGATGGAAACACAGCACCTCTGGTTTAAATAATTCTTCAGGGCCTTTATTTGTAGTGTTCCACTTTCTGAAACTTCCCTCCAGGTCTTCCTCATTGATTGAGAGGCTTCTTTCTAAAGGCCCTAGAAGCAGTAATGCAGAGAGATGATCACTATTGTGATTTATTCAGAAACCTGTAATTATACAACAAAATTCTAACATTTTTTTTCCCTCATGAAGAAAAACTAAGAAATATATACAGGGACATTAAGTATGATTCGAAACCATCTTCAGGGCATGTGAGCAAGGGCTATCATGAGGGTTGTCTTGAGGTCAAAGGTCAAAGCTCACATAAGGAACAGAGAGAAGGTATCCTGTAGTCTTCTTCTCTGACCTTCTCACTCCTTGACCACAGGGCTCAAGTTCAAGGCTTTATTTTCTTGGTGATCTGGATAGACCCTAAAGGTTGTCCTGAACTGAGTGCCATTTAACAAAAATTTCTGGAAATCCTAACAGCTGCCCATTTCCCACAATCCAGGACAGCCTAACCAGCTCTGTCCTCCAGCAGAGCATCTTCTCTGAATGAAGATGAAGAATTTTCTGGCAAGAGTGCCCCTGGGTTTAACAGTAGTTGGAATACCTTTGGGAGAGAACGGTGAAATCCCCAGGGGTAGCGCTTACCTTGAGTTGCCATCACAATCTCCTTCACCCTTCGGTACTGGTTTAACAGCCCCGTGAGCTCCTCTATCCGACGGTCCTGTCATAGTGCGGGAGCAGACTTAAATGTAAGTACCACCACTGGAACCTCAGGTGAGTTTGTTTGCGGCCCAGGCTATATTCCAGGCCCGCTGAGAAAAGGTGCCATGTGAAACCAATGGAACATTCTAAAGGGAAACACTGTGTCAAGGCCCCATCCCAGAGCCTGGGTTCTCAGGGATCTGCCTCCAAGGCAGCTGCAGACACTCTTATCTCTCCCTGAAGGCTGAGTCCAATCTCTAGCCATAAAACAATTCCTGCTCGACACAGCCATTGAGGGGCTTAAATATTTCCAGAAGCAGGAAGCTCACTGTCCCCCTACCCTCCTGAGATAACCATTAAAATCTGTCTCTTGGTTCAAGTGATATCCTCTAAGCTACAAGAAAAAAAAAAGACTAAAATAAAGCTATCTATTTATCCCAATATCCTTGCCTGTTCCTTAGGAGTCTGAGGTTCCTTATACAAAAGAGGACATTCCCAGAGGGATCATTTTCTTCAGCAAAGGCCCAGGGACTTGGGAGGCCATACAGATTCTGAAGTAAGACAAACTGGGTGTGAACTCTAGTTCTGCTATCTATTGTTACCTGATCTGGCACAAAACTACTTAAGCACTTTCTCATCTGTAAACTACAGGGCTGTGATCCTCCAAGCTGATGTTTGTGTGAGGTGGGTACTCAATATTTATAGAGGTGGTTATTTTATGATTATGCAGGAATCAGATGTGAAGAATAGAAAATGGCAGGGTAAACAACACTGCACACTGCCTCGTGTCTCTATGATGGGTCTATCACTGGATCGTGCATGTTGGAGAGTTTTGCTAGGAGTCTAAGGAGCAACTATGGTATCGGCAGTAACCACAGTGGTATTTTTTAACACACATAAGCATAACAGGCATGGTTTTAATCTGTATTTGAAGGATTCCATTTAGGCAAAGTTCCCAGACATCAAAGCCAAAAACAGGTGCTTGAGGTTTATTCTCTAGAAGGCGGACCATGCTCCTGACACATCCCTGAGTCAATGGCCTGATGGGCACTGCTGAGTCCAAAATATCAGAGACCAGCAGGGATGTCAGCATGGAAGAGACAGGGCAGCCCAATGACCAACCATCTTACCTTGTCTTCATTGGCAACCAGCAAAGTTTCCATCCCCACTTTCAGACGTTGAATTTCTTGGTCTAAAAGATTTAGGTAGAAAGAATTATTTATATAAATACAGGCAACTATCCCCTCATGCTAAGATGCTCAAGCCCAAACCTGTGGACTTTCCATGTGAATAATTATAGATGGGCTTCTTTACTTCTTCAAAGAGCCCAGGATGATGTCTGGGATAGAGTCAGACTCATTAATATCTCTTGGACTAATAAATAAAGGAACCCATCATTTTATCTTCTCTTTATAGACATTTATGGGAAAAAAACAAAGAGCCATTTACTCAAGGGTGACAAGGAGGAACCCCAAAACAACTAACATCTTATGAGAACAGATTTATCATTTATAACTTGAGTAGGCATGAACCTAGGCTGCAACTAGTTTTAGAGAAAATCTTACGGTTCTGTGGATTATAGCAAAGAATTTAAAATGGGGCGGGGGTGAGGGGGATAGGAGTCAACAGTTGAATGGAGACTGGAAAAGAAGAATTATGTAAAAGAGTACTTGGTTTAATTGGAATAGTATAGCCAAGACTAATGACTGTTTGATGTATCTATAAATATATTAAAACAAACTCTACAGTTAAGGAAAACAATCTGATTTCATCATAGATCTA
This sequence comes from Eonycteris spelaea, assembly GCA_003508835.1. Lineage (NCBI taxonomy): Eukaryota > Metazoa > Chordata > Mammalia > Chiroptera > Pteropodidae > Eonycteris > Eonycteris spelaea. The sequence goes on along the minus strand of PUFA01000113.1, from coordinate 635,871 downwards.
CAGAATTTCCCTATGGGCTGAGGGATTTGTTTCAGTCTATGGTGGACAATTCATGGCCTTCTCTCACTTTGGACCTTCTTGACTTCTTCCAAAACTGTTTGGAAAGCCAAGTCAAAGGCCAGAGCCTAAAGGAGCTAGAAGTCATTCTGCCAAATATATGAGGGTCTAGTAACTAGCATATAGTTAGATTTTCCAAACAAGGACCTACACCTATCCCCTAACTTGGTATTGCAAAGAGAATAGGGATGTCTATATAAAAAAGTACAGGGAACAAAAGTGCAGGCACCCCATTTCCTTTCCAGATGCTTGCTACATCCAACAAGAATAGGAAGAACAGATCTATGGACTTTTTGTAAATAGCTGTAGGGATTCATTTTCAGAGGAAAGTGCAGAGAACTTGTTCATTATCTTAGGCTCTTGGCATCTGAATATCAGCTGCAGCCTAGCCTGTGGGGAGGGCAGTATGCTCCATATGAAAGCTGGCACACCCTCAGGCTTTGGGCAGACCTCACCTGAGCAGCAAATGGCCAAAGGACCAGCTCCAAGAGGTACCCGATGATGGAATGGGGTAGGGCCTAGAAGGCTTGGACTACGAAGAAGCTTGGGGTCCCGGGGAAAAGCTGTGTGGTCTAGAAGTCATGGATAGGGAAGGTTTCTGTCCAGGTTTTACATCACAAATAGTCTAGGCTATCTTAGGGGACAGCCTCCACATTAGGCTTGGCAGGTAACTGACACACTCAATGGCTTGGGAAGAGAAAGGCTGAGGAAGGGATGAGCATACTGGTGGCTAATTTTTTTCTCTAGCCTCAGCTATTTTCATGGCTTCATGCCTTTCCCACTCCAACCAGGGATCGGAGCTCACAAGCGAAGCAGAGCTGAGGCCAAGATGAGACTAGGTAATAGGGCCAATCCACTAGGCTGAAGGATCTCTCTCAGCATTGCTCTGCAGCCCAAGGTAAGAGGAAAAGTTGGAAGATGCACAATCATTTGGTATACAAAGTGAAGAGCCGTAAATACTAAAGGTGTGTTAATAAGAGATTTATCCTCCAGTTATAATCAGCAAGACTTGAACTCCTCAGGGACCATTCACCATTCTTTGGGCCAAACACCGTGCTAGGCTCTGCAGACTTGGTCTTAAACAAGACAGACACAGCCTCTGCCCTCGAGTGAAGGTGACAGTCTATAAAAAGAGAACCCCCAAAAGACAGCATTGCTAAGATAGATGCTATGAAGAAAACAAAAAGAACACTGACTTAGAGAAAAACAGGATCGGGGGCATCTACATAAGATAGGGTGTCCATGAAAAATCCTTCTTAGAGGTAACATTTAAGTTGAGATCTAAAGGATAAGAAATAACTTTTGTTTCTGTAACCTTGGGGCAGGTACCCACTAAATGACTAAATGAACTGCTAAAGCCTCCCTTTTGGCGATGACACAAAAAAAGTGAACGTCTAAAACTCCAGAGGTAGCTGCACAGAGCTTTAATGATCAGAGCGCATCTGAGAAAAGCCTTCTGAGCTGAGTCTTCTGGGCAGGGGAGGGAGTTCATAGCAATGATTCCATGATAGAGCTGTGCTTTCTAGGTCCACTCATGCGTACACAGGCATGTGTGCACATATACATGTACCTACATGCACATTAGAACAGCTACTCACACAAGCATACACATATATACTCATTCAGACACACATGCCTGCTCATAGGAAAGGGTGCAGGACTCAGGGGTAACTGTATTTGGTCACAGTCAAACCAGCTACCTTTCTCAGCATGGTCACCATGGAGAGCTGCAGTCCGGGAGAGCTGGCTGTGCAAACGCTCAATTTCTGCATCTTTCAGGGCCACCTGCTCTTGCAGCTGGGCTACCTCGGCCTGGAATAAAACAGAGGACCCACATCAGCTTAGAGGGACTATCAAAGCATAATGAAGTGCCTTGAGTCAGAGCCCGGAGCCAACGGGTCCTAGGATGTGGTAGGAAATCAGAAGCGGAGGTGCCAGAGGCAGGTGGTTTACCCTCCCCACTAGGTGGAGCTTTGCCAAATAAACTCATTCTTCCTGGCCATTCTGGCTCTGCCCACCACTCTGGCAGTCCACCTGCTCTTCTGCATCTTCCTACCTAACCAGGCTCTTTCCCTCCCCTGTGCTCTGTGATCTAAACACCACTGAGGTCGGAGGAGCTAGGATTGTATGATGGGAAGGAGCCCTTGGTCCAGGGATGAATACTCTCTTTCTAAAAGTGGCCTTCCTTCTCCCAAGGTAGTCATGCAACATGTTTGTACACCATTGCGACAAGTGCACTCATCTTTCATTTTTCTACCCCACATAGGACAGACAGTGGAAATCAAATTAGTACTGGTAGACAAAGAGTGAGCCAAGAGTCCCCTCCCTCAAACACTATCCCACCCCTTGTGTATAGCCACTACCTCTGTCCAACTTCCAGGCACCTGTGCATGCTCGACCACCCACACAAGCATTCTAGGTGTGCTGAGCAGATATACTTTTGCAAAGAAAGCAAGTAAGTACATCCACACCAGTACTCACCCACATTCATATTTGTACCCACAAGGTAGCTGCACTGGGTGATTCCATGTCGCTAGTAAAGAGAGCAGATTGAATTTCACACCTAACTGTAGGTGTGCGCTTGTCATGCCTTCCAACACTCATCAGAAGATCAGAACTGTGTAGGTCACACCCCAAGAGGCACATTGGCTTTAGAGCCAAACAAACTTGGATTCTCTCATTTCCTATTTATTGGGTGATCTTGGGCAAGATCCTTTCTGAGTCTTGGCTTATCTATAAAATGGGGGGAAATAGCATTACCTCATGGGTCTACAGTGAGGATTAAATAAGATAATGGTTATGAACAACACAGCCCAATGCTTGGCAGATAGTAAGTGTTCAATAAATGCTACTATTGCTGCTCTCATCCTATTCTTTCCCTTATGAATAACTAGCTAGTTCTCTGAGATCAAAACAAATTAAGGGGTTGAGAACTGATTCCCTGAGCCAGACAATGGAGCACACAACCAGTTCTACTCTGGCTATACCCCTCCCCATGTGGGAACACAACTGCACCCTGCCTCCATTCCTCAAGGTTAATCTTTGAACAACTCCAAGTAGCCAAATGAGCATCAGTCCTGTTGGTAGCTCTTCCTCCAAACAGGCTTTGTGCTCAGCTGCAGGACATGTTAACTAAGCACCCACCCTGCCCCGGCCCTTGTGCTTGATACTTTTTTTACATCAAACCTCCCACAGTACCCACAGGAAACCATGGGACCCTGCATGTCTCTGGGGGAAAAACAGGAGTGATGCAGGATTCGATGGCCACATCACAGAGCCATTCAGGAACCAGGCAAGGATGTAATCCCTGCCCACTCCCAAGCCAGGACCCCACCCACTGCAGCCTGTCTGATCTGAGCTAAGAGGACAAATGAGGGTCACTCTTACATGGTTTAGACAAACTTTCCCTAACATACCCAAAATGGGATAGAGATGATCATGTAAGGAAAAAAGGGCTGGCAGTGGGTGGCGTTTCCTTACTCCAAAGTTCCCTGTAGAGCACTGTTCCTCTGCTTCTTTCCACCTACAGAGACAGAGTCAAGTCCAGCTGTGCTAAACTGCTTTGCTGAGACCCAAAGCCATGCAATCAGCATTTTATAGCTCACTCAGAGCCACGTGTCCATGGGCTTACAATTAATGGTGACAGGGCTTCTGGAAAGCTTACCCTTAGGACTCTTACTCCAAGTGCCTCTCATTTCAGCAAGGACCAGACTATTCTTGGAAGATGGTCTCTAAACCTTTCTTGAACCTCTCCACACCCATTTCTCCCATTCTTTGCAGACAGGTAAGAGCTGGTCTCTGTTAGGAATCTGGGTACCTGATGCTTGTCTGTGGGCTCCACAGTGCACATCAATGATGTAGGCTTGTTGAGGCAGAGCCCAGGACCTGGCACAATGAGGTCCCTTCTCTCTGAGGCCTGCCTCTGGGTGAGGTCATCTGTTTAAAACCTTACAAACCAAGTGGCTGGGCCTAACGTCCTGTGTATCAATTTCTACACAATGGCCAGAAATGACAGAAGCCCTGTTATCTTTTGAGTGGTACCTATCCCCACAGCTGGGAAGTCAACAATAGCCCAGAGGCCCTCTAACTTGACCACGAGGCCAGAATATGCTGTTGCTAGAGTTGGTATCAAGCAGAGGTGGGCACTCGGTTCTCAGCAAGTGCTGGGCCTCATTAAACCCAGGGACCTACTGCCACTGCACTGGAAGATAAATCACCTTTAGGGACTGAGAAGCTTTACACAGAACAATGAAGAAATTTCAAAACCTGGAAGTTTTTACTACCAGGAATCAGGATGACATAGGGAAAAGAGCATGAGTTTTGGAATGACATAGATTCAGATCTGAACCTTACCTGGCCACTCTGAGCCTCAATTTCCTTATCAGCAAAATGAGGATAATAAGTCAATAAACCTAACCAGGGTATTTTATGAATCAGATAAGAAAAAGTGTGCAAAGGGCTTGGTATATTCTGGCACATAGGAGGTGCCCACCTGGTAGTAACCCTTGGTATCTCAAAGGTCTACATGCCAAGGCAAAGAGCTTAGGTAACTTAAAAAGAAAATTACCTTAAAATGTTTGGTTTCACAAGAGAAGATGGTATGTACAACTTCAAAGTTTTCACCAAGATGGGATTCACTTGAGTGGAACATTATGATGGAAGATTCTGAGCTATTTGAGAAAAATACTGTCCCTACAACCTGAGACTGTGAAGCATAGTGCACACAAAGCTACAGTTAGATGAAGACAGAGCAGTAGATAAATAATGGGCTGCCTAGGGTTAGTGCTTACTAGCTATAAGATCTTAGGGAAGTTGCTTAAGCACTCTGTGCCTCAGTTTTCTCATATGTAAAATGGTTAAGCAACTATTGTACTTTCATACAATAGAACATTATATACATTACAGACGTCGAAATCATGTTCAGAGTTTCCTTTTAATAGCATGATATGAAGTTGTATATAAATTATCAACACGAGAGAGAGAGAGAGAGAATGAGAGAATGAGAGAATGAGAGAGGGAGGGAGGGAGGAAGGGGGAACAGGGAGGGAGGGAGGGAGAGAGAGAGAATGAGAATGAATGAATGAATGAAATGAGAATGAATGACACCGAGACCCTCACAACAGAAGTGCCTGGAAGGAAATATTAATTAATAGTGGTAGCTCCTGGGTGGTACGTGAATTATTTTTATTACTCTGATTTTTTTTCTGATTTAAAAATTCTCCATAATGAATATTATTGATTTTATAGTCATGAAAAGTTAACTTACAGAAAAAAATAAAAAGTACAAAAGAGTAGGAAAACTCTCAGTAAAAACGAAAATGCCTACCGGGGCCTTGTGGTAGAACCGGTAGGTGGCGCTGCAGACACCGTAGTAAAATGGCAGGTGCGCGCCCCGCCCAGAGGCAGGCCTGCCCAGGCTCCCGCAAGCAGGAACTCTGCTCCGGGTTGTGAGAACTTCTTTCCCCACACCGCTAACTCTGTACTTTAATGCGAAATCTCTTGTTATTTAAGTGACAACTAATTCAACATCTTTAAATACAATGTTCAAGCCAAAAAATTAATTGGTGGGCTGAATCCAACCCACTCATTTCAGTTTCTGCATTTCAATTATTAGAGGAAATAAAGAAGGAAACCTAGGAGGGAGGGAAGAAAGCTATTTCACAAAAGAAATTAACCTTGGTATCCTTTAAACAGTAAACATCCCAGTTCAATAGAAACATCATTTGATTTTTTTAAAAAAATCAAAGTATACACCATTTGTTTAAATATACATTCATTGCCAAAAATAGAGCATGCCTATTTTTTACTTATTAATCGATTAATTAATTAACTTAGTTATTTTCAGGATAATCCATTTATTTTTTAATAATTAAAAAAATTTTTTCAATTACCATGGACATACAGTATTAATTATATTAGTTTCAGGTGTACAACATGTGATTAGACATTTATATATGTTTCAAAGTGATCACCCCAAAAATGTAACAAAGGATGCCTATATTTATTATTTATTTTTTTAAGTTAAAAAAATGACTATTTTTAAAAACTGATTATTAGAGAGATTACTAAACTTCAAGTGGTGTAGCCAATATAATGTTGGCCTTAATCTGCCTTAGGACTCATCGTTTTTTCACTTTCTCATTCATTCACTCACTCACCTCCCTTCTTGGCCCAATGTCAGCTGGTGGTGCTACAGGACTCAGCGAGAGGAAGGAGACTGAGTTACTTCAGCAACTCATAATCTCACAGGCCCTCCCCATGAGAAGAGCCCTCCTGGATCAAAACTGTCTGCTGCACAATCTGGCCCACTGTGTACACAGTAGGGTCGGATTGCATGTTTCCAGTGTAGGCTGCTGCAAACCTCAAGTTTGAACACAGAAACTCCCCACTGGGCATCAGTGCCTCCCCGTAAGCATCAGAACCGCTTTTTACCTTAGTGGCCTTCAGCTTCCACTCATACTGATTCCTTTCATTTTCCAACTCTTCCACCTTGATTTTGAGGTGCCTGAGCTCTTGCAGTAACTCCTAGAGAGACGAGGGAGAAAGACAAAGTTCTAATTGTTGGCAGGCAGATCTACAGCCCTGGTTAAGCTCGTGCACAGAGGATGCAAGGGGCAGGAACAATCACGTCATGCTCCACACTGTGGCTCAAATCTTTAAACATGATCTTTTTCCAGGAAAAGCTGTGTGGCCATTTAAAAACAAAGGCCAGGGTGTCCTTGACATAAGAAAAAAAACATTCTGTTTATTTTTTAGAACTTGTTTTACCTGCCCCTTTCTGACATCCACACCCTCTGCAGGGTGTACCCACATCATGGACATGTTGTGTAGGAGGGAGGACAGGAAAGGCTTTGGAGTGAAGTAAACAGAGATGTGAAAATGAGGAAGCTTCTTACAAAGTTGTAGGAAGCAGGTTAACTGGGATCATCTCTTTGTGCTGAGGGCTGAGGAACCCAGAGAAGGGGTCACTGATCCTAAAAGCCTTCATAGAGGAAGTGACAGCCAGCAGGATAGAAATAAAACACTAAAAGAACAAATGCTAAGTACCAAATGTAGAGTCCAGTCTAAGTGTTCCAGTTCAGAGGAGGGGGCTGGTTTGAAGAAAGGAGGGAGGGAGAAGGCATCTAGGGAAAGGACAGAAGATGAGGTTGGGAAGACAAGGTGGGGCCCTATTGGAAAGGCTTTTGGATGAGAATATAAAGAGTTCTAATGCCACTCTTTGGACAGCAGGGAGTCAGTGAGGTTGCTGAGTGGGGAAGTGATATATAAACGACTTGCTTATGATGGATCTGGAATTTAAGCTCGTATCTTCTGACTCCAGGACCCCTACTTCCTAAACTACCCCTTCAGTAAAGATGATACCACGAAGCACCCTTGTCCCAAATGAAGGTTCCTTTAATAGACAATTGGTCTTGCTGACTGGTTCCTATCAGAAAAATTAGCATAAAAGTGATTAATCACTTCCATAGACTTACTTAACTCCAGACTCATCTAATAAACTTCCTACTTAACCTCTCCAGATGGATGGAGTGCAGGCGTCTCACAACTGTCATGGCCCAAGCAGGACCCCTAATCCCCCCTCTTAGATATCCCCGTCTCATTAAATGGCAGCCCCATCCACCTAATCGCCTTTGCAAAGCCGGAGATCCATCCTTAGTATCTCCGTCTCCCTTTCCCTCTACACATGTAATTCATCCCTAAGCCTTGTTAGCTCTACCTCCAAGGAAGGAATGTGAATCTCTCATTCTCTCCAACTCGACACCACTACTCTGGTTTAGCACTTCATGTTGAAAGCCTGCACAGTCTCTTCATTGGTTGCTCCTCTGTCGTTTTCCCTTCTTGAATCCACTGACCCCCACGACATCCAGGGAAATAATAATACAATTAAAACACAAATCAGATCCGGTACTCTCTGCTCCTTAACGCTCATCAACTTTAACCCCTAACCAACAAAGTCTGGCCTGACCCAGTGCCCTGTCTGCCTCTCGAATTACTCTCTCTCCCTGGTTATGCTCCAGTCACACTGAATACTTTTTAGTTCCTCTTTCTGACATGGGCCTTCACACATGCTGTTCCCTCTGTCTGGAACTGTTGCTAGGTTACTTCCTGCCCATCCTTCATGGCTCCCTGGAGCTTTGCCATCCCAACCTCCACACTTTATCAGGTCCCCCCTATAGTCTCTCACGGCATCTTGTATAACTGCTACGTTAGTTGCAATTAAACATTTATAAGTAGAATTGCTAATGGCTAGTTCTCCTATATTGTTAATTCCAAGAGTTTTGCTAAGCTTTGGCACATAGTACGTATGCATTATTTCTTGATGAATAAACATGTGAAATTCAAATCATCATTTAACTGGCCTGGAGCTCTTTGCATTCTGAGTCAATCCACCAGAAAGTTATGTCGCTTACACTTGAATTGTGTAGTGTATAATTTATTAAGATTTTCTTACAGTTGAGATGAGCATTTGATAATGCCCATTAAAAAAAAAAATGTCTTCCAAGCTAAGGTTATAGCATCCAGGATGTGCAGCATTAGATTTCTAGGCTTGCTGTGGCTTGCAGCTGATTCAGGAACATTCTCTGAAAACATTTCTGGCCCTACCTGAGGGGCAGCATGCCTGCTGACAAGAGAACCTGAAGTGTGCAGGTTACTTACTACCTGAGGGGCTGTGACTATGGGGTACAGAGTATGATCTCCAGATTCTCATAACCTCTTTAGCACATCCCTTTTCTAAGCTATTTGTTTCCCACCATCCGCTATAAACACCAGTACAAATTTTGACTTCTTTTAGAAGTCTTTCTGGGGTAACCACTTGACACGGAGCATGCCCCAGCACCCTCTCAGGGCTTCCCTATCCAAATATACTTACATCTTGACTCTCATTCCCCCCCCCCATATCTTTCAATGTAGGAGAAAATCTTCCACACTGAGTGCTTCCCCTAATGTCTAAGTCTGGATAGAGATTTCAGTATGTTCCATAGTTGAATATGGATCATGGTGACTTCCTACAGAGCTGAGGAGGCAGACCCTCTGCAGTGCTCAGGGAGACTGCGACCTTGACCTTCCCTTGGGCTTCCAAGTCCTCTGACAGTAGACCTTAGAAGTACAGTCTTGTCTCTGTGTAGCCACAAGCACCACGCCTCACCCAGGTCACATAGGACCTGGTCACACCAATGTGAGGGGTCAAGTCCAGAATCTAGGTCAGATACGCCAGAGGGCCCAGAGGTCATAAAATCCCTCTAATGAGATTATGTGGGGAAATTTTTCTTAAAATTCCAATAATGACTTAATCATTATAGCAAACGGAAACTTGTGATCTGTTTCTCACTGGGGATAAACCTCTTTAAAAATAAACTTGAAAGGATTCTTTCATGATGCTATTCCGCCCCCAATAAAAAAAAATCATGGGAGATGAAACTTCATTTAATCTCCCAGACCACAAGCAATAATCAGTGTCTGAATTGTACCTGGGCAGGGGAATCCTGAGGCTTCCTTTTGCACAAATGCCCCATCACTGAAGGCGCTGGACACACCTCATCCCCAGTCCTGAGGGAGATGAGTGCCACCACCTGTAGCAAGGTTGGCCTCACCTGCTCAGACTCTGCTCGGTAAGGATCACAGAGCTTACTCCTGCTAGGGGAGTGAGTGAGTCCCAAGCTCTGCCCAGAGAAAACAACAGATCCCTGTTAAGCCACCGCACTCTGTTCTGGTTAGGACAAAGCCCAGCCCCTCCACCAGTGGAATGCCCCACACACGCATGCTCTGATATACTTAAGTATGGTTCCTACAGGTGACCCCTCCCAACGGGCACAGTCCTGGCTGCAGGCCTGGGACTCAACCACACCGTCGCCAGCCGCCACCTCCTCAGGGTGGTCCCTACTGAGTAAGAGGCGCTCTTGAATCTGCCTGTGGATGTCCATCTGCAGCCTACACATCTGCTCTTGCAGCTCACTGATCACATTCAGAACCGACTGTAGGAAGGAAGAGAAAGGAGAAAAGGCTCTCAGCATCAGTCAGCTCTCAGGCACCAAAGTCCCTATGGGAGCAGCCCAGACGGAGGGAAGCGAGCAGAGGGTGAGCAACAGGTAGCACCCAGCAATCACGTCTCTGACCGCCTGTTTCTTCACAGGAACCAAAACACATGGCATTTTTCCTGAGACCTGCCCCATCCCCAGGCCTTGCAATTTGAACTAACCCCCAGCTTCTCTGTCCATCCTGGGGACTATCCTTGCATACTGACCTGAGACACTGCCTGTAGCATCAGCAGAGACGGGAGCACATATGGACACATCCCTTCTATACATGTGCCCAGCTTCACATGCGAACTGTCTCCAAAACACGTGCAGGTGACACACAGCAACGCCACACTCATGCATGCTAATGCGTCCCCAACCCTAAACTCCCCCTCACACCCTGTATACCAAACCTTACTCCTTCACATCCTCTCCAAACCTGACTCTTTGTAGCCTCAAGAACATTTGGCCTTTTATGGCAACTTTGAAAAATACCCGCAACCCTTGATTTCATACCTACTCAATTCTGAACCCCTATTACTAGCAGCTCTTCTGGGCTTTCCTTTATTGACTCCACTTTTAGTGTCATTCTGCAAAGGGCCAAGGCCATAGTAGCCAATGGGTCTCGCAGGTGAGTGGGGAGAGACATACAAAATAACAATCACAACAGACTGCATGCACTACAGTCAAGAACACTGGCCTTTCCAGGAGCAATAAGTGACAAATTCTGTCTGGGTCAAAAGGCAGGGACAGGATGAGTCTAAGTGATGTCAAGTAGCATTCGAGACCCCTTGCCTGGGTGCAGGAGTAAATGAGATGGAGGATCATGGCCTGGGGTACAGATGATAGTGCCACTTGAGGCGATAAGGAACTCAGGAGTTGGGGAGGACTCTGAAAGTTGGAGAGGACTATGAATAGCCTATGTGGGTCATGGATAGGGATTTAAGGAGACAGTTGACAACAGAGGAGAATGGTGGGGGGCAGCCAATTAAACTGTCGAGCATCTCTCTGCCCACCTTTACTGATATTCTAAGCATCAGGCATTTAGAGGCCTGCCCACTGGCACCATGGGAACTGCCCAGTCATGCTAAAAAGAGATTATCCATTCAATAGTGACAGCATTGTCTAAAAGAAGAAAAGCTCCCAGTCTATCTTGTTCTTTTCCAATGTAGAAGAGAAACTGATGGTCTGGGTGGCAGTTTGGAACTGAAAGGGCACTGGGCTAAGTCCCCTACACCAGCCTGCTCTCCTCTCTGGCGATGCCATTTCAACCGGGAGAGCTGCAGTGCAGTCACTGATGCCATAAGCAAGTCCCTGGCCTCCCAGCCACTCTCCCCTTGAGCTAACTCACCTGATTTAACCCACAGACAGCCCCAGGTTGTCTTCCTGGGGTCATCTGTCTAACAAGTTATTTCCCTATGGAAATCAGAGGATTGGGTTAAAAATCGAGGTGACCCTTGGGGCCTGAGTAAGCACTCGAACCCCAGATCTTCACCCAGCTGCAATGTTGCTGGTCCCTGACCCCTGACGGAACACTGACCAATGGGCTGGACTATACTTGCCCTCTGAGGTCTGACCTGTGGTCCCAGTGCAGACACTGGGCTCTGACTTGGCCTTTGCTCCATGTGTCCCTGGGTTCTGAACACCAAGTTGCCTTAGCTTGGATGCCTGACAAGGGTAGAGGATTCCTGCCTGACTGGGCTCAGCCACTAGGAGTCACGGTCTAGTTCCGTCTTTGCTGTCCATGGACTCAGCCATCACTGGGAAGTACTAAATAGGAAAAAGCCTGTCTACATTTAGTTTATTCATGTTTTCCTTCTGAGAAGTCTTGAAGTCTTTTGAAGCTTTTATCATTTAGCAGGTAGGTCCCTAGGATTACCTATAAGGACCAAGAAGCTGGAGGAGAAGGAATTACAGAGAAAGGAAAGGAGATGGAATCAGCAGCCCCCTGGGTGGAGGGCTTAGTTAAGCACGAAGGGGAAGTAAGCTGGGGGTCCAGGTGGGTTTCTAGATGAGAAACAGGAAGTTGAAAGAGATCCTCCCAATGGCACTGATCTTCTTTGTAGAGGAGATGGCAAAGTTGCCTGCTAAAATAACACAGTGAAGCAAAAATGATACACATTTAGAATAGTCCACTATAAGGCATGAGAAGAGGAAAGTTAGGAGTAGAGAAAATCAATTCCAAGAATGGGGAGGATGTAGCTGAGGCTGGAAATTAATTAGCATAGAGTTTTGTTTTGTTTTGAATTTCTAACTCTCTCACCAAGAACCCTGTGGTAGGAGCTAGAATGGCTGGTTAATCAAGGATGAAGTCAAAAACAATTTCTCAAGGTAACATTCAGCCTGTTACTAGCATCTAAGCTATGACAAAAAAACAGTATGATAGAGTGAAAAGTGCGCAGGCTTTGGTCTTGGACAGACCTGGGTTTGACGCCAGTCTCACTTTTTTCTGTGTGACTTAGTAAAGTTATAAAACTTTTCCAAACTTAGTTTTCGAATTTGTAGAATCAGGGTCTTACTGCCTCATAGGGTTGCTGGGCAGATTAAATCAAGTGAGACAGATAAAGCAACTGGCGTGGTGCCTGGCACCGGGAAGGATTCGATAAATATGAGTTCTCTCTCCCCATTGTTTTTCCTGATGCCATCAAGTGTTTGATTCATAAGAAATAAACAAGAGAAACTGGGGGAACAACAGAAAATACCTAGCAGTCATGGGACACAGTTAAGGCATGGGACACAGTGAAGGCTTATGTGACATTGATGCTGACGACAAAAGCCCAGTGCTCTGTACCCTGAAGCATGCTCGCCTTGTCGGGCACCCTTCTCCAAATCTCTAGTCTCTTCTAGTCCGCTGGCCCTGCCAATCTTCAGGCCTGCTCTTTTCTCCAATATAAGTTTCAAGAATTTCACTTCCCTCTCACTTCTCTTGTTCCCTCCATCAATAAACCCCTCAAATGAGGAGTCTAGACCTGCTCCCTGACTTTTCACCACCTCATTCCCTGGCCCCACTCTGCAGGCAAACAAACTCTGTCTCCACCAGGCAAGGGGCACAGCTCTTCCTCAGTGCCCTCCTCCTGGGCAAATCCACAAGCATATTTTCTGTCCAAAGGCTGCTTAGCTCCCTCTTGAAGTGTTTCACACTGCATCTTCAGTGATTTTGCACTATTTAGATTCTTCTGACCTCTTTTTCTCTTATTCTGCCAACTTACCTATCAGTCTAGTCTGTATATGTTTTTATGAATTCCACTGTCAACTGATCCATTTAGTTTTGCTTTGGATTACTATTATCACAACTTCAAGGCTCTCTATGTCAGTATCGAAATTATGGACTAAAAATACAAAACAAGCAGAAGGGCTAAGGGCAGATGATTGTTACCCTCACAAAAGAATCTAGAGACAGTCTTTATGTGCTATCCATTATCATTTGGGTACCAATATATCTACTTTACATTCATCCTATATTTCTCTACGTTATCCATAAGACTATCTCAAGCAATGTTTTTGCAATGCCTTGCAGAAGCGAGGGTTTACCAGATCTACAAGACACATTCCCAGCCAAGCCAATGAGCTCAATCTGATGTAACTCTTAATGGACACAGATCCCGACCTCTAGCTTCTCACAAACCATCATATGGTTGACCCCAAACTTCATAAACTAAATTTTATAAAACCCATCTAACTTTCTTTGTCATTATGAAGGAGAAGAAAAAGGAAAAAATGGTTTACTTCCAGGTTTTTAAACGGATCACTTGATTCCCCTGATTTCTTAAAGTTCACTTATAGCAAGCAGTTTGTGGACCACTGTCCTAAGTTCTTTGCACTTACCAAAGGAATCACTGGAATTGAGCCCATTCTTTCTTTGATCTTACTGAGACTATAACGTTTAACATAAAGTCTTTCTCCTGTCCTCGGTATTGTCCTTTTGTGTGGGGTTTGCCCTTCCTGATGCTGTTCATGGAGGTGCACTTTTATTTGTCCTTTCTATCTTTTGTACGAGCCCGTTTGAAAACTAATTTCTCCCAAAGTACTGGTAAGCATTTTTTTATTGGATTATTTGAGAGATTGTTCGATCAGACTATATTATTTTAAATAGTTTAATGTTCTTGAGTCATCGTCTATTTTATTTCTGAACTTTCGAAGTTATAATTTGCCGTCTACAATGCATGTTGGTCTATGCCTAGTTTTCCCCTCCCTTGCTGACAAGAACTCTAAAATAACAATGACCACTGTCTCTCAAGGTACCCATCACTTTTCCTTCACAAACTAGTTTTCTCCTTTGCTTCAACATTAGAGCTAGAGTGGCAGTTTCCCAGTTTCTCTACACTCTGGTGGAAGCTATAAACAAGTGCGTGTATACATGTATGCATGTATGTGTGTATGTGTGAAAGCGTGTATGTGGCTGGGAGCGGGGAGAAGGTTAGAGAGAGGGATCAAAAGCCAACCTTTTAAATATTTAAGTGTTTAGTTGGAGATTTTTAGGAGCTATCCAACGTGCTGTGTCCTTCCGCTATTGACCCTGATCTGTTTCCATCAGTCTGGGATATGTATCAGGAGCACATCTGCTCAGTGTGACCTTATTGTATGCCCCAACACTGCTGGCACACTCTCCTTTAATTCTATCTGTGGTGTGGTGTTGTTTTCCAGGGTATCTATCCTCAGGCTTAGTATTTCAACTTACTTTTATAATTCTTTATCTCCAGGGCCAGCCCATCTCTTAACAGGTCTGTTTACCTCCCATAGGGCAGAGTCTTTTGTACCTGTGTTTCATTCTTGGGACCCATGTCATGAAGTTCAAGTGACATTTATGAGGTTCTAATTGTCAATCTGGTTTTTTTCTATGTGAAACTACTGGGCACCTCCTATAATCACAGTTTTTCCCAGCCCATCCTACCTGTTAAACTTGTTCAAAATTTTACTTAGTTCTTTCTCTCTCTCTTCCTTCGTGCTCAGTTTAATAGTGTCCTGGAACTCTTATACATCATAGGAGAATGTAATCTCTATATTCTATAGAGCAATTTGAAAATACCTGTCAAAATTTCAAATGCATATACCCTTTGACCTATCAAATCCACTCTAATAACCTCACACATGTACAAGTATTTTTTGTAATAGTAAATACTTATAAACAACTTAAACGTTCATCAGAAGAGAACTGGTTAAATAAACTAGGGCATAGGCAGACAGTGGAATAATATGCAGACATAAATATGAACGAGGAAGATTTTTTTAATGTGGGGAAATGTTTGTGTGTATATATTTATAGATAGGCATAGATATCCAAATAAATATGCTTGTCCATGCATAAAATAACTCTGAAAGGTTAAGAAACAAACTGATGACACTGACTCCTGACTGCTAGCTGAGGGACAGGCATGGAAGAAGACTTTTTGCTGTATATGCCTTTTGAACTATTGAGTTTTGAAATGTTGGATAACATTTTTTTATTCTAATAAAAATAAGTAAACAAAACAACATAAAATAAAAACAAGACTATTAATACTCTCCAAGTCAGGCCAGCTCTTCTCTGAGCAAACACAATCTTCCCAGCCCCTACTCTCTACCCCGAGTCCATCATTCTGGTTGCCAAGGTCAGAAACCATGATCCCTCATTTCCAAGGTCCTAACCATGGGAAGAAAGAAGGGATGACAAGTCTTGTGCCACAGGACATTGCATTTTCTGCTAGAAAATCCTAAAGATTCTTTCTGGTTCTCTTCATGCTTGTGCATATCCCTGATTAACTGCGCTGACTTCACTTCCCAGCACATTCTGGATCCCTGGCCCCCTCTACAGGCTGCTCTGGTACCCCTTGCAAAACTCTTTGGGTCCCACGAAGGGATCCAGGGGCAGGCCTCCCTGCATCCACAGTGCTTAGAGAAGCCAGCCTCCCTCCTCTAAGGAAGATCTCTCTGAAGGACATGCTTTGACATCGTGGGCCACCCAGGGGTTTTCCTTTGCCTCTAAGTCTCTTTCTCTCATGTTCTTTCCTCATAATTTCAGTATGTAATATCCATGTCAGTCCCTTTTATGCAGTCTTGCTTTTCAGGAGTAAACCTAACTGATCCAAACTTAGGTTCCCTGAAATGACCTGGAACCACCGCAAAAGGCTGATAAGGAAAAGTAAAATAAATATAGGAAAACTAGTAATCACCCACACTTCATTTAGGCCACCACCAACTGACCCCAGAGCAAGGCTGGATGTTAGTATTCTCTCCATTTGATGAGAAACCTGCCCTTGACAGTCTTCAGGTTTTAGAGACAACCAAACGTAATCATTTCTACAACTACAGACAACAGGATACTGACTTAGGGTGAGACCAGAAACAGACCGAAAGAGTAGTCGGCAATGCTCTGGTTAATAGTATGTTTTTTTCTTTCTTCATTGAAACATAAAAAAATAAATAAATAAATAGAATTTGAAGATAAATCCTGAGCTCCATGGAGGAAGTTTATTACAGATCTGGCTACCTAAAAAAAAAAAATCTTCCTTCCTTCTCCAAACCACAAATAATCAGGCCTTAGGCTAAACACATGCACTGGAAAAAACAGCAGTGGTGCAGGATGGAAAGCAGCATTCCTTTTACTCATGAAACTACAACCTCTGGTAACCTGAGCTAGCTAAATGTCTCCCTCAGAATAAACATCTCCATGCACAGGCCAGTAGTACAGCTTAAGCAGCATTCTTCATGTTTTTAAAAGCCTCTGGTGCTCGAGGTAGTTACGAATAGTAGTGGAGGTTCTGGGCATACCAGCAAAGACTGTGTTCAATTATAAGAATGAGAAACTGTTTCAGGTCATGTGGCTGTTCTCTGACTATCACAGGACTGAAGGGCCTAAAGAATTCCTCCACGTGAAAACCTGATGTTTACATTAGCAACTAGGGAGGGCTGTTATCTGATAGGACTGAGGCCAGCAGCTCAGAGTCTATTTGCCTCAGAAATGAATAGCCTAATGGAAAACAAAAACCAAAACTCAGATTGAAAAACGGTCCTTCAAAAAGAAAGAAATAAAGCAAACGGTAAAATTACTGCTTTAGCTATACTTGGCCCAGAAGTGAGAGCTCTCTATCCTTCCTATCTTCTTCCCTAGAAAGGAACTGAACTGCCCCAGCTTGGTACTAGCTCTGCCTTTTGCCACAGATGGATCGACTCTCTCACGTGCACATACACCTATGTGTGGGTACATGCTCCCTACAGTGGCTGGGTTCAGAACCAAGCACATGACTAAAACTGGCCCAATGGGACACAATTCTGGGTTTGCTGGAACCTTTAAGAAAGAGAATCTTTCAGCAGGGGTTTGCCAGACTGGTAGGATCTGGAGCTGCTGATGGCCATCTTTGTCACCACATATGGAGAGACTTCCTGAGAATAAGACTAAAACAGAACCAAGTGATACAGTAAGACTAGTTTCTAATGACATCATGAGGTCACGAGCTTTTGGATTTTTAAACCCTGGACTCTTCAAGTGTATGACCTAATGACCCTCTTACCTTTTAAAAAAAATTATGTGGTTTTGAGTTGAGTCACTGCCACTTTAAGCCTTCTTACAGGATCTATTGAATTCTTCCCCCAAAGCCCTAATGTATGGTTACATGTGATCACACATCTTGAAACACTGGTAAAATTAACTCTAAACCTGGAGAAAATTGAATTGCTTCTCTGTGAACCTTTAAGAAGCTAAATCTATTCAACTAACACTTTAGACAGATAAGCTTTCAGTCTGTGTGACCTTTGCCATATATAAATAATGAATCTAAGGCTACATTTCCATTTTCAGCATGGTTAACAACATGATTAGTAAGTGAAGGATAAAAGCTGGCTATTACTATGTGTCCAACTCTATGCTAAGGACTATATGTATATGAACTCATTCCTACTCAGAACAACCCAGGAAATAGAAAGTATGTATTACTATCTCCATTTTACAAAAGAAATAGAGGTTTGGGAGGTTAAATCACAAAGATCACAAAGCTACAGAGTAGCGGAGCTTGGATGACAGCCAGGAGATCTGATTCAGGAGCCTGTACTCTTAATCACTAGAAGATGCTATCCTCAGGTTACTGGAGAGAACTTCTTTTGGCAACTTACTTCTTACTAATGAGCATGTTCTCAAAAGCAATGCAAGAAATACGCCCCACAGACTACAAGTGTGTCAATGGCCAATGTTTACCTTGCAAACACAGAAATGTGTCAGGTTTCAATGCACAATAATGTTAGCACTTAATAGAAAAAAACAATATCCATCTTTAGATTTTAGAGATGCCTAAATGGAGGAAGGAGATGAAGATAAGCCAACTACATAGGAAATGCCAGAGACTATGATAGGGACTTTACTTTCATGATTTTATTTGGATTTCCCACAGTTATTCATTTCACAAATAAAGAAACTGAATTTCAAAGAGATTAGGTAGCTAACTTGTTGAGGTCTGTAAAGCTATTAAACAGTTAGATCAGTAATTGAGTCAAGGTATTTCTAAACTTAAAACCTATCTTCCTTCCACACCCTCAAGTTGCCAGGTAGAAATATAGGGACCAGTAGGTAGAGGCACATGGAAGATAGTTATTTAATGTTAAAATAGGCTGTTCTCTCTTAAATAAAGGAGCTCAAAGCCTAAAATTCTCTAAATGTTAACTGGCATTCTCTAACCAATGGCATATGGAGCCTGGAAAAAAAAAAAAAAACAGAAGCAAAAACAAACCTAGGAAAACATCCCCTTAAGAGAAGGCCTGTGCATGAGCTCACTCATATGACCCATCGGGAGAAAAGAAACACAAAATCTAAGGATTCCATTTGGGTCACTGAAATGCATATCAGACTCAGATATAGTGACTGTGGCTTACTGGGCAGCTGACATCATCCCAAGACAGGGTTATTACCTTCGATTTCACAGAAGACTTCTTGTGTCCCACCACGTCTTGTCTGATCCTTCCCACACTCCTGCTTTCCCTTCTATCCTTGTCAGCAGCTTTAGGGAGGATGAAGCTTTAGAGCCAAAACTGGGTGGTTTGGGCACTGCTAAAATTTGCAGCTACAGCAAAACCTGATAACTTGGTATTAACAGATCATTGTGTCTCTGGTGCATAAATGTTTGTCACACCCAGCAGCTGCCAGGATTGGGGTTGACCAGATCATCTGAGTCCACATTAGGATAGCTTCCCCTGATCTAAGCTTAGGACACTGTGGGTCCTCCTGGAATGTGGTGTATCACACTCACCTCTGCTTTTCTCTGCTTCTCCTCCTGCTCTCTCTGCTCCTTCTCCATGCCAACCAGCTTGAGCTTCAGCTCAGACACTTCAGTCATCAGATCAAGCTTCTGAGTCTCAAGAGATGTGCGACTTAGCAGCTCCTGCAAGCAAAAACAGATCTTAAACTCATAAACCTCCATGGCAACAAGGACAACAAGTTCTATAGCACAAAAGCCAATCTCTAAGTCGTGTGTTGGGCAGCACAGAGTTGTGACTGCATATAAGCCACAGGCCTATTAGGGATGGACCTGGGATGATAATCAGTCATTCAGGAATAGTACAGCCCCTGCCATAACCCACTATGCTCTGAGAGACAAGTGAGCAACATTTAGATAAAAATTTTCCCACAGACACCATTATTCATTATTTCCGAATAGAGAAAAATGAACATATACTCTCGAAGAACTAAATTTCTTCACTTCTATTTTAAGGCAAAGCAGCTAGCCCTTCTCCACTAAAACAAACAAAAAACAAGCCTATGACAATATATTTTTCAAAACCAATTATTTCCATATCACCTCTTTAATGTTCAGCACAGCCTTCAACACATCTCACTGACAGACCTCACTGCAGTGAGCCCAGAAGGGAGCCTGACCATATAGTAGAGGTTCAATGAATATACACTGAATGATTATATTAGAATCTTATTATTTGAGATGATCTTTCCTGGGCTGTACCAAAATTACAACTTGGCTACTATGGGATGTAAGTAAGAAGACTATTATTTCCTTATTGTGGAAACTTCTGATGGGAGGTTCGGAGGCTATTACTAGTCCTGCCATTCGTAGAACAGTAGTAGACAACAAGTTGCCATTAATATACACTTAATATGCATAATTAAGGCAAAATATAAAAGGGATAGCCAAAACACCTGCCAAGAACTACTAGGAATTATGAAGAACCTCAAAAATTAGGAGCATGTCCCAAAGTCCAGAAGCAAAAAGCAATGTTCCATAAGTTTCAAAATCCTTGGCAGACATTGAATACATAGGTCCTTGAAGGACAATGTAATATGGCAACTAGGAGATCAATAGGCCAAATAAGCAGAGAAGGAAAAGACACAGTATCCTGCCATGGTCTTAGCATTCTGTAACATCTTGGGCAGCCCGACCAAGTACAAGAACGGTAATCTCAACACTATTCTAACCCAAACAGCTGTGATTTCACATATTCTGAACTTCCTCAGATCATAAATCAAAACACACAGGACAGAGATTTTAATTTAGAATATGTGATTCCCTCTGACACAAGGCCCTCAGTACCTCGGAAAGCCAGGCTACAAACTGTCCATCTGCTAATCTGAAGGGATGAGTATCTAGAAGCCATATTAGCAAAATGAGCTGAGGACCAGACTGAGAAGGCCCGCGCTTCCCAGGCCCCTAGACTTAAAGATGGCTTACAGGGCAGAGACAGCAGTACTGTCATGCCAGAAATGTGGATTACTTGGTCATGAAGAGTCAGCCAGATAGATAAATGTGTCCAATGAAGTTGGGGGACTTGGGGGACACGGATTCACTGAGTGTCTCCTCTGTACCAGACACCGTTGGGTACTTTACATATACCCTTTCCATAAACTCTCCCAGGGACTTGGCAGTAAATATTATTATCCCAACTTTACAGATAAGGAAACTGGCCCAAATATTGACCTATCTTGGCCAAGGACACATGCCAATCAACAGCAGAGTTAGTTTTCAAACCAAGGTCTGCTCACTCTAAAACTTATTTCTCTATTTAATGTATCACATTGTTTCCCAAACAGAGGAAGAAGTCCGAGAATTTTAAGGAAAATAAAAAATACATGCTGAAAAAAAGGCAATCAGCAAATATCTACTGAACCCAGGAAATACCATTTAAGTGGACAAGATTTTGTTGAGTACATACTATCTACTAGGACCTGGTGTTAAGGCTATGCAGAACATAAAAGGCCCTAAAGGTTGCTCCCTGGGTGAAGACAATGGCATCTCTGAGTTGAGTATCTTAAGATGTAATCCTTCCCCACATTACCTATTTACTCCTACCTTCTTCTTCCTCATCCCCATCTCCCTCTCTGTCTCTACCACCTCATAATTCTGTTTATCTTATTATCCTTTCATCAACTTGCTTATTTCAAAAATGATTTGAGGCACTTTGCAAAATAGACAATTCAAGTTAAAAAATAAATCATAAAAAATAAAGCAGGTAAGGAAAGAAGTTTAAGTCAGAGTTATAGCTCTTTAGGGTATAGAGTCATACCCTAAAGTTCTATATACAGCTAGAGACGGACTATAATGTGTACGTGAGCTTCCCAGCCCCCAATGCAAAAATGAAAAGGAACAATTCTACAAATTAAGATCCATGAGATAACAATTGCTTTGGAGTACTGAGAATAAAGAAAATATTCTTCCATGAGACTTCAACTGTTTATTCAAAAAATGTTTTTAAATATCTATAAGATACCAAGGCCTAAGGATGACAGTTAAAAATACAGCCCCTGTTGAGTGCTTGAGTATCTTAAGATAACACTCATGCTGTTTGTCTAATAACCAGCATTCAAGATACTGCTTTGCTGGAATTCCTCAAAATGTCTCTCTTGAAAGCTAAGAATCCACTCTACTTCCATTATTGCCAAAATCCCTCTAGCTGTTTTGATTGCCAAGTTGTAAATGGCCACGCCAATGTTCCAGCTGATGAGGATAATAACCTAATTGGTTGCACTAAAGTTCCAATAGGTATGTCAGGGTTCCAACTGGTCACACTAACATTTCAAGTGGACATTTCAGTTGGACACACCAACGTTTTAATTAGAAACTTGAAGCTGCCTAATTTCACATACTCCACTGATAATTAAACTTTCACCTTGCAGCCTCCAACAGAGGTTATATACTGTAACCTCTTCATACATGTCTTACTTGGATATAACTACCCTACATTCTCAACTACTCCTTCGACTTCCAGCATAAGCTGAATGCTGACATTTGCACAATACGACACACCCTCCCCCGTCATCTCAAGTGGAGACCACTCTGTTCTAACAATCCGACTTACAGAACGCCTTTCTCCCTGCTTCAAGACTGCTTCCAGATCACTATCTGTCCCTATTGATCTCTATGTCTGCCCTCTGCTAAGGCAGCACCACTCGGTTATGTCACATTTTCCCCAAATCCAGAACCTACTATAGTCTCCCATTCTTCTTGTGGCTTTTGACTTTTAATCCACAGTTTCTTTACATACTTCAGGCACATTCTGTCTCCTCAGTAACTTCAATATCCTTGTTTATCTTCCTTTCGACATTCACTCTGGCTTCACATTTCTTGAGCTCAACACCAATAAGCTTTGCTTCCACTTTGTTTTAGGTTTTCAGCAATATGGCTACAACCTGGCCCTCATCTTTGTCCAGAATGCATTTACTCTGCTCCTGAAATGTTCAATTCTGAAGTTCTCTCCTTTGGCTACAATCCTCTGACCTTTCAACTGTCCCATTTCCTCAGTCAAATAATCTTTAATTTCTTCTTCAGTGGCCGCTAGTTACTTAATAACTCTCTATTTTCCTAGTTTATTGACTTCCTTTAAGCACTATTTGCCTCCTTATCTGCTCTATACCTTGAGATTAATCATTTCAGTCATACCATATCAGCACCAGAAAATTCCTCATCCAGCCCATCTCTGCCTATCAAGTGCATCTGCTTTACCAGAGCCCAGGCCATGCCAAACCTCAAAGTCTTTTGTCTATCTTTCTACTCCCCATGACCTGAGAATTGCTGGTAAAAGTCATTTAATGACATCAAGTGGTTTCCACACAAATTTAATTACAGCTCATCTTCCAATACTGCCTGGCAGAACTTGTATTCATTCCTTTCAGAGATCATTCCAAATCTTTTCCATTCTCCTCAATCCCTAAACCCCACCCTATCCCTCACTTCTCCTCAAATAACCTCTCTTTGTATTTACTGAAAAGATTTTTAAAAATCATCTGATCATTCATTGAACTTATATTCTTTCTATTTCAAAGTTTCCCAGAATTGTCTTTCATTCATATCTCTTAAATCTATGTCTAAGATAAAGCCAGCCCACACCTCCTTTCCAAGTTTAGTCTAACAGAACTGCACATAAGCCAACTTCTCTCTCAGGTTCTTTCCCTAGTCCAGGAAGTTTCCATAAAAAGCATACATTAAAAAACACAGTGATTCCAGAGTTTGCTCCTGAATTGCCCCATCTGACCCACCTTCCTGATGCTGACCACTTCTCAGTCTCTAGACTCTTCATACCATTCTCACAAAGCTTGATGAAACTTGAGATTGCTTTACTGGTTAACCAGCAGCATCTGCTTTATTCTCTGAATTCTGGTCCTGTTTATCCCTCTAGATGGTATCTCAGAATGACACCTACTCACGTGGTCCTAGGCTCTCCCTACCCTCTGTACTGCCTTTAAGGAAGTTCCCACCAAGTCTGTGCTACTCTAGGGTAGGACCATTAATCATTCACTCTGACAGGCATTTAATCTCTCCCTCACCATCGGCTTCCATTCCTCAGTCTATAAACATGATCAAATTTCTGACATTTGAAAGAGCCTTCCCTCTTGACCTGCTTTCCCCTCAAGCAACCACCATCAGCTCCCAAGTGCTCTCACCATGCACGTGCATGCTCTGTACGCGTTATGTGTATGAACACTCTCTCTCTCTCTCTCTCTCTCTCTCTCTCTCTCTGTCCCTCCTCTTCCCAAGCTCTAGAAAGAATAACCTGCCCCTGCTCCCTCTTTTTCCTCGTCTTCCTGTCACTTCCCAACAAGACGTCTGCATGTCTGCAACCCAACTTCTGGCTTCACCAAATAAGGTACAAGAACAGTTCTGGTTCTGAAGACCATTGTCCAAACTTTCAGATGCATCTGAGCTCTCAACTGACTCATGCTTGATCCACTCATCAATGTAAGCTACTCCTTGCCACCCCTTCCTTTCTTTTGGTTTTCCTGACCTTTCTTTTTTCATGTATATCTCCTTTGCTGGCTTTCTTTCATTCTGCCTCTTAAGAAAAACATTTTTTGGTCCCTAGCTCTCATCCCCAAGACTGGAGACATTTCTGATCCAGCCTGATTGTCTGGAGAACTGAGGCAAGGCTTAGCTCCTGCTCAGACCTGCACAATAAGGTCCTGCTGGGAATCTCTTTGAATCATGCAGCCACCATAATGTGCAGGGAGGTGAAATGAGGGGAAGTAGGGGGCTGGAGATGAGGGGAAAGGTTTCATAAGCAACACTGGCTTGGGCTTTCTCAATTGTTTCCAGGTTGCTGCATAAATGAGAGAGAGCAAGGGACAGAGCCGGGGCGATACGGGAAACTGGTATTTTGTTTTTCTTACTATGAAGGACCATGAAACTAAGTAATGAAACTTTAGGAAAAACCAATGGAACCAATGAATTATCACTCACCCCTCTCTCTCACTTCACCACTACTCGTAATATCTTCCAGAAGGACAAATACAACTCCTTTCATGGAGACAAAGAAAAAAAAAAAAAAGCCTACATCTCAGAGCAAATTGTTATTTCCTGTTTCAAAACTCAGTTTCTGACTAGAGCTGATACAAAGAATTTGCCTTTCAACTTATTCTCCCCTTAAATTGCCACATCTTGAAGCAATTACCTGCATCTTTAAGTATGGAACATGACCCAGGGAGGTACTAACCAATGACAGAAGACTGGAGCCAGGCTGGTAATCTGAAACCAGAATGAAAAATTGGGCCAGGGAAAGACATGAAAGGAAAAATGTGTCCTTTGCCCTTTGAAGTAAGAGGCCCAGGCCTTGTCGGGAAGCCATGGTCACGAGTAACGCTGTGCAGAGAGAGGAGCTCAGAGCCAGCCTGGGTTTGAGTTCAGACTCAGTCTCCACTAACAAAGTCATCTCTCTGAACCTCAGTCTCCTGACCTTCAAAAAAGAATAAAGCACCTACTGCACACCGGGGTCTGGAGGTCCAACATCAAACGAGATGAATTTGAGCAAAGGGCTTCTTTCTGTCTCATAAATCTCCCAGGGGGAGTTTTAGGAAATAACTAGCAAATCCCTGTTTTCTTCACTCATGACTCTAGTGTCTCACCTCCTCAGACAGACTTGTGTTTCCACAGGATTATGTCCACAGCTCTGTTTAATATTCCTTTTAAGATAGTAATACCTCCTTAAAGGTGCTTTTGGAAAATTTATCAGCCCTGTGTTGCTGATGCTTTGTTGAGTCCACATATCTGGGTACATTGTTCCCTCACTCACCTCAAGGGCAGGAACTAGGCATGTTCCCAGGCCCTCTATCGCCCTGCTCAGTGTTCTTGACTCACACTGGCCATTTGTATGACCGTTCGATTTTCATGAAACTGGAATAACAGAGCTAGTACTATAGCTCTAAAAGGTGGGCAATGCCAAGTCTGTGCTGTCATCCCCATTCCCTATAAATAAGAGTTCAGGTTCATTGACTTTCCCAGATCGACAAATGGTGAATCTACAGAAAGTCATGTCCACTGACTCCAAATCCCCTAAATTTGTCACTCTCCACACCTTGCCTAAAAGGCAGCCAAAACAGTGAGGCTGAGTGATGTCTGAACCTCTGGGCCAGGTAGGAGGACTGAAATAGAGCCTGGTGTCCTTGAACATTTTCCAAAAGCTGGTTATGTACTCACGAGGAGGTCTGCATCTATCCCTTCTTCCTCTCCACTCAGCTTCCCTATCCTGTCTTGTTTGAGGGCACTGAACACTGCTTCTCCACTTGACACTGATTACGTCATAAATGGCTAGTCTCTGGAAAGTGCTGCATTTGGCTTTGGCTCTGTATAAAACCTCTTACTCAGAAAATAGCATCAGCTCCTTCCCTGAAATCATCATCCTCTAGAGAAGGGTCAGTGATGCGGGTAGAGCAGCTCATGAACCTTCAGGACACCAGAGGACCCATGGAGGCCACATCAGAAAAGGTCCCCTCAAATACATCAGCAGACCATAGAGAACCCTCCCTGAGACGGAGATTTCACGGCCATCAGGGTCTGAGCCTGTCACAATGAGGAGGCACTGGCCTATGCCTGTATTCTGGGGTTCTATTCGGGGCCCTGGGCACAGAGAGCCTAGTGTGCAGCTCTAAGAGATGCAGCTGGACAATGCCTTAACCTACTTAAGGAACAGAGGGCAAGGCCCAGCTCTGTGATCTCTGTACCCAGACCAGTGGCTCAGACTACCCCAGACCCACATAAACTGACCCAGGCTGAGTGGCCCCTTGAAGATCTATTTGTATAATACCTGGAACATGTCTCTTCCTAATGGGGAAGGTTCCTTAGGAGATCTAGATGTGCTCAGCGAGTCTGGACCATATCTGAGGAGGTGCTTCCCTAGGCAGTCCCAAGAGATGCTGGAGTGCCCCCTTCCCAGCCCACGAGTTGCAGACAAGCAATATATATCTCTAAATGTTAACTATGTGCTCCCATGTGGATTGGCCCATGTGCTGATTCTGTTTAGTTTGGTGTGCCCATCTAACTCCAAGTTCTTCATGGTCTCTCTTTGTAGAGACTGGATGGGTTATGCATAGAAGAAAACAGATGGGAACCAAGAGACTGGCACTTAGCAGGGGCCAAGCTGGGCCAGGCTGAGGGGTATGTGTCTCACAAGTTGAGCAGGAAACTCCCTTTCTCCATCTTGGCCTCCTAGAGGGAGGGTGACTGGTCAGAGGACAGCTGTGGGGAGAGACAACCCAGTGGGGTTTTTGTAAGCACAAGGTCCATGCTATGCTGGTGAGGTTTGGGTTCCTTTAAGTCACAAGTGCTACTATAGCCAGAGTAAGGGACAAAGTCCAGAGGAGAGGTTACGGATTAGAGGTCTGAACCAGGCTTGACCTGAAGGTATGTAGCCGAGGCTAGCACAGTTTTGTTTTGTTTGTTTGTTTTCATTTAATTAGTTGCCAATGTTTTTAAAATGGAAACATCTTTAAATCTGGATTTCTGGCTTCTTGTGAAAAATGGGACTACCTAGCAACACTAGGCCTACATAGGCAGTCAGCTAGAGGTGAGTAGCAGCTGCCTCATTTAGACAAAAACACATTCAGCATGCAGGAGCAACATACCCCAGGGAAGAAGTGTAAGAGGCAGCCAGAAGGCCCCATACTGTGACAGTAAAAAAAAATGTTCAGAGCTCCTCAGGCCTTTGAGTAGGAGGCCAGGCTTGGCTCAGGGGAGGAATGGTCTCTGGGAGATAGCAGAAAGAGGCAATTGTTTGCCTCCATTCTCTGCCTCAAGGCCATGAGTCATTCTTGCTCCTACCACCAGAAGCCAAGAGCCTTGTGGTCCAGGATAACATGGTCAAACAAGGCAAGTCTCGGCCTGTTCCAGTTCAGAGGACACATACATACAAACTCCAAGCTACAGATGACATCACATCAGCACTGTGGTACAAGAATTAAGGATCTTCTCAAATGCATCAAGCAGATTTCAAGAAAGATGAACATGTGCAGCAGAACATTCAACTTGGAATTTGGAGCTGGGAATTCAAAGATCTCAAGCTCAGGCACCATCAAGTCCAGAAGACACATGAGTGGGAGCTGAGGCTCACATGTGTCCTATGATGTGAACGCAGAATTTGCCAAGAAAGGAGAATTCCACACTCTTTTCATTTATCCTTAAAAGACTGAGAGAACACAATAAAAGTTCTGAGCATAAAAATACTTAAGTTCAGGAAGATCTTTAAGTTCCAGAAGTGCCTAATAAGAGCTACCATACTCCAAAAGATACCAAGCCAAGATGCCCACCTCTATGGTGCATGCAAACCACAGGCCTGCTGCCAAACCCATAGCATTCAAGAAAGAAAATCTAGAATAAACAAGACAAAAAGGGTAACTGAGGTTAAAACTTTTTCAAAAGTCTAAAATCCAGTCCATGGGATAATGCTTAAAAGGACAAGATGGACGCCCCCAGGTGGTGCTGGGAACCACCGTCAGACTGCTTGGCTTGAAGACCCTGACAAGGGAGCAGAAGCTCTCCCAGAGAGAGGGGTATAGGGCAGTCCTGGAAGGGCAGCCAGGAGTGGTGGTCAGAGGGCTCAGGAACAACAATGTAGCCATTCTCAGACCTCCAATTACATGGTTACTTGCCAGGCACTGCCTTCCAGAAACATCCACCTTCTGACATTTTTCTGACAGACCCCCTTTCACATTCAAATTTTCTTTGTTTAGGTCTGGGGTTCTTACAGCACTCCATATCTTCTCTCACCCCCTCCAAACCACACCTTGTGCAGCCCTGAAAATATAATCTAATGGGTTGTCAGATGCACTCTTTGTGAAGATGCTTTTTCACCATTTGAGATTTTTCCCCTGAGGCTATTTCCTTCCCTCAGTCTTCAAAAGAAAGATTCAAAAGATTTTAAAAACAAATAAATAAAAAGACTCAATTTCTATCATTACTCAGATTTTCAGGGAGTATGATGAGCAAGAGAAATGGCACACAATTTAAAAGGAAAATTAAATGGAGCCAGGAATGTGGTAACTTATTAATCAGCAATGAAAAGATAAGTAATAACAGCTTCTGAGCTGTTGAAACTAGTTTTTTTTAAATCCATTTGCATAAGAAAACTGACTGACTTTAAAAGTTTTTCAAACACACTCAAACAAAACCAAGAGAGATACCTGGGAACTAAGAGACTTATCTTAAGACCAAAGGTCATATTCAAAGCCTGTGCTCATTACTATTTTATGAAGAAACAATTTTAATTTTATGCCGATCACAGCAATAAAAAAAAAAAAAGTAGAGCTTTGGGGGAAAGATTCCAAGGGACCATTTAATCAAACCCACTCATTTGAAGGAACTGACTTTTGTTCTTTAAATAATTAGTGAGTACCTTCGATGTGCCAGTACTATACCAGGAGCTACAAAGCATAAGCACACATCAACCTCAGCCACAGTTTTGTTTTTTTCCAAATAACTGAAAACATTAAGAGTGATATAAATGAAAGAAACCTATTAACTAGATATATTAGATTTCATAAAATTCCCAGTTAGCTTCTCAACAGATTCTGAAGACTTTCGATAAAAATTCAATATCTTTCCTAAAAATTTCAGTTCATTATTTACAATAGGGTAAAATGTTCAAGAGTAGAAGAGTCAAGTCAATTATACTTTCACTCAAAAAATTAACTGTGATAGTAAAGACTATACAGCAAAATTTAAAATGGAAAAAAACACTATGATGTGAAGCATTCAAAATCTGAGGACTAAATTGTATCCGTGATGTGAATAGACCTTTGTAGATTACATGTACACATAACAAGGAAGACCAAAAAAGAAACAAGAAGACACTTAAGAGATTTATTTAACTGGCAGGAGAATAGCTAATTATTTCTCATTTGGATCTCAATTAAATTATATTAAAATATTATATATGTAATAAGCTTTATCAAAGACACTACAGACAGAGGGAAGAGTGAGTGGAAAAAGGGCACACAAAAAGCTAACTAACTCACTTTCTAAAACTCCAGATAATACCTGCAGTCAAGCTGTAGTTCATGTGATAATATGAGTGTGACATTGCCAGCAGAGATCTCCTTCACTGAACCAGTCCTGGAGAAAGTGCGGCCTGGGAATCTGTCTAACTAGCCCAACAGGTTATTCATCTCAGGCCAGCCCTATACCTCCCTCCCCCTCTGCAACTCTCAGTGTTCAGGCTGCTTTCACCTGCTGTATAAACACCACACGCTGAGCAGCCAATCCAGGCAGAATGGGAACCTAAGAGCTGTAACCCTGATATAAAAAGGGGTTTTAAAACATGAGCCCCCGGTTGAACCCTAGGGCCTTCAGCCCACCCACCCTTACCTGTTGAAGCATCTCTTCAGCAGCATTGAGTTTCACCTGGTGTCCTTCCAGACACACTTCTAAGTCCCGAATCTTCTCTCCTTGGGCTTCCACTTGGTCTGTGAGGACACTCACCTGTCCCAGGAAATAAAGCAGTGGTGAAAGAGCAGGAATGGCTCCCCACTAGAGGTGAGCCGGGAAACCACACCACTGATCCTTACATAGAAAGAATGGCTTTTCTGTTCGGCAGGTGGGGAAAGTGTCCCGCATGAAGGAAACCCCAGTTGTTTTCTTACCTTGTCAGGGTGTCTTGGCCACCGCTGAACAATGTACGTCACGTTTCCTGCTCTCAACAGACTCAAGAGAAAAATACCTACAGCCACGGTGCTGCCTCTGGGCTGGACTCTTGCTCTTATTCCTCTCTAGAGCTCACTTGGGCAGCCCCGACCTCAAGGCATATCTCAGCTAGCTTGCCAGGGCTGACATCTCATGTGGAAGAGCAATCCAAGCTCCTGCGAGACTAACCAATGCCCTCACCTCTCTCATAAGGGTGTGAGGACTGCTCACCTATCAGATGAGTGTTCTGAAGCGATTAAGGAATGTGGGACGTAAAGGGCATGTATTAGCACTGACGAAACTTGGCTCCAGAAAGGTTTTTGTGCTTCACAGGCCAAAACATGACTCTAAGTCATAAATATACACAAGCCACATTGCACTTGGCAGGAAAAAAAGTCGTCTTTCTGAAGAACACTGAGAATATTGGAATTAATTAATAAAAATCCACTTATAATAAGTCACTTAAATTATACCCTAAATATATAGTGAAAGGATTTTCATAGCCTTCTCTATTAGCAAACTGCCCCAGGATCTTTTTTTTCTTTTTCTTAATTAAAAGGTGCCTCAGAGCAGGAAGGTAAGGAAAGCAAATGGGTAACTTCCTAAAAAAAAAAAATCAATGCCTGGTAAATTGAAATCAGACTCTTTTGGTTTTTCACCAATGGCTGAGTCATTTCCATTTACATGTAGATCGTCCTAAATTATTTCTCAGTGTGTAAAGGAATGATAGCTGGAGCATGAAACAGTTAATGTGAACTCACTTATGAGTGTTCAAATAAACTTTATGAATTACAAAGCTCCCCTTTACAGAGGCACTGATCTAAATTAATACGGCTACTCTAAGCTTTCCTTTTTTATGTTCCCAAGTGATTAAAAAATTATTGAAACATAGTCCTGAAAGCACAGCGTGCTAATATTTCAATTATAATTTGAAAACAGGCACCTGCTGTCAAGTAAGTCCAATTTAAACACTAACCTTTGTGATTTTTTGGTTTGTTTTTTTTTTTAATCCTTCTTGTCCAATGCCTTCAGCAGCCTGGCCTTTTCAATCACTAATCTACTTTCAAAAAGGTAAGATTCCGGGGGTGGCCTTTGCCCCTGGGTCCCAGAGTTTCTCTTTGAGAAGGATATGTTATGGTTAATCTCATTATGAAGATTAACACACATAGTGTGTACACGCCTAGGGCCTTGGAGCCCTATGTTGGTGGTACCCAAGAATAATCGGTGGTCTCTAGCATTCAATAACTTGTAGTTCAGCTGCATAGAAGACTTAAGATATACGTGGCTCCAGAGTACTTATGTACTTCAGTGCTCACTCTAAGCATTACAAATGGAGAAGTGTAGAAAATTGAGACAAGATATATAAAGATCCTAGAATTTGACCTTTATTCAACAAAACATGTATATTTTTAAGCTCGTTCTATATGCTAGGCATAATTTGGACACTGGGGGAAACAGGGAAGTGGAAAAAAGAAAAGAAAATCCTTGCCTTGAGAACTTACATTCTAATAAAGATATAAAAGATTTTGGTTTTATTCATTTTAACTAATCCTGAGAACTAAGTATTTTGTTCTGTGTGATTTCCCTTGCTCTTCTATGAGTAAACCCAGGAAAGCATTCAAGGGCAAGGGCCCTAATTAATTCAGTCTGGCCAACCTGCCCTGCGAATTAAGCAAGAGGCCCTAGCATGCTGGCAGTAGTTCTAATGAGCTCCAAGGGGCCACTACGAAACAGCGGTCATCACATAAGAGCAACTCTAAAAGTCTATCCACAAGCTCCTGGTAGAATAGAAACAGCTAGGATCCACTTCTGACTTTTCTGATAAGCAGTTTCCCAATTGTGTTAGGATTACTTAAATAAGGATTATTCAAGAATTTGGAATTTTAAAAACCATGAACATCAAAGAGATTATCAAATAGAACTTCTTTATTAAACTGTAATCTTCTAAATAGGAATGTGTTATTTTAGCCATAAAGATTTCTGGTTCAAAATTTTGCAGTTTAATACTATTTGCTGCAAAATTCTAAATAGGACACTCACTAATCATGTCACTATGATGGCCTTTCACATTA
Source organism: Eonycteris spelaea (assembly GCA_003508835.1). NCBI lineage: Eukaryota > Metazoa > Chordata > Mammalia > Chiroptera > Pteropodidae > Eonycteris > Eonycteris spelaea. The sequence continues at coordinate 603,375 of PUFA01000113.1, read as the reverse complement.
CACATTCCTCAAAACGTCTGCGCTCTATCTAATATGCTATCTAATCTGGCCCCAGCTACCTCTCTGAAGGTAGTTCCCACCAGGCTTCTTCGCATCACCAGCCCCTGCCACATGGCCCCTCCTGTTCCTCCCACACATCCGGCATACTCCTATTTCAGGGTGTAGGCTGGACCCACCACCTCCTCTGCTTGGAATATGCTTCTCCAGGTAACCTGTGGCTCTCTCCTTAGCTTCCTTCAGGTCTCCTGTCAGGGAGTCCTTCCCTGACTACACAGTCTTTATCATGCTCTATTTTTCTCCATAGTATTAATCACTGCCTGACACATTTTGTGAACTGGTTTATTGTCTACACACATGCACACACACACAGAAGCTCAAGAAGAGACTAACTTAGTCTGGTATCTTCCCTGCTATATCCGCAGCACCTAAAACCAGTGTCCGCCAAGTTGTGAGAACATAAGATTTTTTTAATGAACAAATCAATGAAATGAAGGAAAAAAAGGACACAAAATTGTATAATTGTATAAGTCTGAACTTAATTATTTAAGATAGGGGCAGAACAGGAAAAAAAAGGGGGTGGGGACTGAAAGGAAAGGCCAAAATGATAAACTCTTTTTGATTTTCCAAAGTTTGAAAAATAATCATTCATTACTCTTATATTCATAAAATGAAGTGAAATGAAAAAAAAAAAAGGTGAAATAGAAGAAAAAATATATACGGCAGCCTCTTAACTCTAGGGCTCTAAGGTAATATCTTCTTGTCCACCACCCTTCCAGCTTTTTAAGGGACTTTGATTGGGCTATTCATCTTATTGTGCTCCAGACTGTGAAACACATGCCAGCCCTTGATGCTTGATTCATGCATTTGAGAGCTGACACAGCAAAGAGCCCCTGCCACAACAGGCCTTGCATAAGAATGCTCAACTTTATGCCCTACCAAGGAATGCAAGTTTCAGAACTAAAACTGTTCCCTGGACTATCTTTCTCCCATGAAAAGTTTTGGAGTTCCTCTCTTTGAAGCAGGAGTCATCAAAGGCTTATTAGCCCATGTTACCAGCTCTAGGGGATTTGTTTTCCAAGTGTAAGGCTAGATCCAGCTCCAGGTGATTTGGGCCTGATCCGATTAACATGCATCCTTAAGCCCGTATCACTCATGGCTTGGTTTTATTAGTAACATGAAGACATAGCTTATCATCCTTGCAAGACACCTGGCCTCCTAAAAGACAAGGCTCCATTAATCAGCCTGGCCATAGAGCATGTATAAAGGTGGGTGCTCAGTAGTCCATGAGGAAAAAATGAATACATTCACAGCCTCCCAAAGCCAAGTCCATAGTTAAACTGTGCCCCTAGTTACGTTCTGTGTTACTTCAGGAAAAGTATTTCTAAAAATATACACTTTGGGAGAAGGATAAATCCAAAAGAGAAAACTCCTTGTGCTTTTCTTCCACTTAGGGTGGTTGGAGGTAACAGATAAGCTGGTTCCCACCAAAAAGGACCCACCTGTAATATGAGGGACTCCTTATCTCCTTCTAGACGTGTCAGGCGTTCCTGATATGTTTCGTTACTAGTGGCACCGTGGTGATTTACCTGAGACTAAAGGGAAAAAAAAATGTACTTAAAAGATTGGAAAAACATCTTACCAATCTAAATCAAGTATGCAATTTGTACAAACAGTTCACTGAATATATGTGTAAAACCACCCAAACAGGAAACCACAGGATTTCAAAATTACTATAAGGAGAACCTAACCAGATGCCGTTGATAGGCATGCTTTGAAAGCTGGCGAAACCAGTCCCTGGATGACCTCATTCAAGAAGGCCTCAATGGAGCTCCAGGCCCAGTGGTGCTTGACTTGACTGGACATGTTGGGTCTGGTTTAGTTGGATGCACTGCCTGCCAGAGGCACCAATAGCAATAAGGTTCTACTCTTTGAGACTGGGTAGCTGGTACCATTCACAAAGGAACTATGTGGGAACAACTCCTGCAAAGATCTTGGTATTTCTTAACTCTCATGCCAGGATTCTCAAAAGCCAGGGCACAACTTGCAGCATGGAAGCCTGTCCTGAACCTCATAGTGAGCACGGAGGATGGGAGATGTCAACTGCACGGCCATTCATCTACTCACACATCCCTTCCAGGAGTGGACATTCCCGCCACTCTATAAGGGCTCTGGCAGCCAGACTGGCACAATGTGTTTCTGGAGTGTGAGAGCTGAGATAAGCAAGCTAACATGAAACATCTTGAGAAGAACCCAAATAACCCAAAGGGATCTCAAAGGCTAAGCAGAGGGAAAATACAGGAAACAGAAAGTAGCCAGAAACCATGGACAGAGAGAAAAAGAGATCTGAAAGAGCAGACAAGAAACAGAATCATATAAAACACCCCGAGCTAGAGACAGGTGCTATAGTCAATTTCGGGGTGTGTCTGACCTGGTTGTAGGCAGGGAGGAGAGAGGTAGCTGCTATTGGAACTGAGTTGGCCAGATACCACCAAACACTCCCTTCCTATATGCTGAATAGAAGGCCGAAACCAGAGGCCCACCATAGGTCATCCAGGGGCTCGACAGTCTGAAAAGTACATCTTATTGCTAAGTGGGGAAGTGATAATCATAATAATCTGGGCTGCTCCAGAGGAATCAATGCTCCAATATTTATGACACAGGTACCTTCTACCCCAGAAGAAAGTCATGATTGTGCAAAAGAAGAGGTCAGAGAGGAACCCAGGCATAGGGAACTGAAAGTGGCTCTCTTCTCCAGAGCCCATTTTCCCACATTCCAACCTTCAGAGTGGGCTTTCCAGCCCTCCTCCATTAAGAAAGGGCACCTCCTTTTTCTCCCTGTCCCACCCCTTCTCCAATACATTGCCTAAATGAGGGCAGGTGGCAGAGCCAGGCTCGGCCCTAGAACAGAAACAGGAACCATACTGCATTCAAGCCTGGAGCCTCAGTTAGGAGAGAAGCACTGGCTACTTGTTGAAGATACAGTTGGAGGGCGAGCTCAGGGGCCATTTTCCAGGGCAGCTGTACCAGGCACAAGCTAGATGGGACTCAACACCCCTGCCATGCCATTGCCTTTTACTCCAGCCTCTTTGTAGTCTGCCTCTTGTTCATTGTTATGGAAGCTCTTTCACACCATAGACAAAGGGCCTTAACAATCACAAACAGCTTCTTTGTATTGATAGCAGTCTACTGTAGTTATTTTAATTAATATTCCAGCCCTCACATGGTCAAATCCTCCGACTAGTACCCAAGGATATAATTATAACCTACATGTTCTCAGAATTCAACAAGAAAAGAGGAAAATAATCCTTAATAGCAGGTCAAATGCTTTCCTGTCAAAGAGCTCACAGGATGGAGATTTTTCAGGGGATAGCAAGAATAGAAAAGGGCCCAGGCACCCAAGTGAAACTCTGTACACCCAACCCCAGGGTCAAAGTCAGTGGTGTACATGGGCCAGCAGAGGCAGCTGCCACTTCTCCAGCAGTAGATAAAGGAGGGAATACAGGAAAGATTCCTTTTAATGGAGGGAGGAGGCAAGAGTACTAAAATGTGAAATCAAGCTATATTCAGAGACTACAATTTGCTGACCAGCTCTACAGCCAGAACAAGAGGAAAATGGCAGAACAAAGGAAGATTTCTGCTAGGCTTGCTAACAAACCATTTACACACACCGGAAAATTGTCTTTTAAGTCATGCCCTACACAAAATAAACGCAATCATTTATTCCCTAAGGCTAAAGCCATGAGGAATCTATGGATGGATCAAAGGCTGGAAATTGCCAGCAGGCCTTTCATGCTACATATTCTTACCCTTCTCACTACATACTCTCATCCTTTCACACTCTATGTCCATACCATCAAAAGAAAATGAGTAAACAAAGTCTTTAAACTATAATTCATAGAAACTAAGAATGCTACATAAACTGAATTCCATCATGTGTTTTTTCTTGATCCCTCTCAGTCTTTTCTCTGTTCCTCTCACTGTCTGTGTCCTCTCAGGCTCGCTCTCTGTTTCTGAGAGGAGACCACGCTCTGTCTATGGAGCGTTACCCCTTCTCTAATAACTCTGGCATGCGTTTAAATTCTTTCTTGTGCTCAGCCAAGAACTCTCTCTGGGTGCAGGGCTTGAGCTTTCACCCCTCGGGGGGAATTTGTCCCGTCCTGTACCACTTCCACAAGACCCCAGCAAGCCAATGTTCCAACCGTGAGTCAATCCGATGGCGTGCAGTGGGTTCCTCACTGTAATAAGATGCCTACCCATACAATTACCCACAAAGACAGTTATTTTTATTACTTAAAAAAAAAAAAAAACACAGAAGCATAAGAAGGTTAGTTGATGCTGTAAGTTCAGTTAATACACAAAATGCCTGGTATAAAGTCTATAACACAGCTAGAAGTAGATCAAAAATCTAGATCCACCTAGCAGTCAATGGAAAAAAGGAAACACAGTGAATTTTTAAAAAATGCACAGATCTGTATGGTAAAGTTAAAGTGACTGCCTAGGAGAAGCACAACTATTCCTGAGGAAGGAAGAAACTTCTCTTGTTTTCAGATTATGTTTAATGGGATAAACAACATCCATGATGATAATCTTACAGTAAACCGAGCCCAGTAGAACTCACTGCTTTCTTGTGATATCTTCTAAACAGGTTAGTGGATACTATGAGCCAAAGGCCAAAGCAATTCTGTGGAGATGAACACAATGTGGACCAAGCACGATGCTGTAAAAATATAGCTAGCATTTAGGTAGGGCTCACCACCTCCCAGGCGCTGTTTAGAGCACTTTACACACATTAACTCCTTTCATCCTTTCCACAACCCCATGAATGGGTACTATTTTTATTCCCATTATACAGATGAAGGAACTGAGGCGCAAAGTGCATGAACAAGGCACAATGGATAATTTGCCCAAGTTACTATATACTAAATTGGCAAGTTTCCATTGTTACCTTAATGGAGAAGCAAGTCAAGCACAAAAAATTTCTTTTTATATTGGGGTTGAATGAGAATTGACTTAAAATAAGGCTTAAAAATTCTGTCTGTACGGCCATACCACCCTGAACATGCCTAATCCCATCTGAGCTCAGGAGCTAAGCAGGTTCACGCCTGGATAGTACTTGAATGAGAGACTACCTAGGAAGACCCAGAGCTACAGGCGTAAACAAATAAAAAATAAATAAATAAATTCTGTCTGAAACTAAATGTCCATTAATAGAGAAGTGGCTCAATTAGCTATGGTTTATCCATATTATGGACAATTTGCAGCATTTTAAAACATGAGCTAGTATTTTGGATCATCATAAAAATATCATAAATATTAGAGTGAAAAACAGCACTATCCATAGATTCACACAATGTGATACTAGAAAGCAATATTATACAAGTGTTTGGAAGGTTACATAACAACCTTAACAGTGCTCTCTTTTGGGGAGGTGTCTGGGATATGAAAAGTTAGGGAGGGAAGGTTTGATCAAGATGGGCTTTTACCTTAATCAAAATATTTGAGCTTCTTAAAAAACAGGTTTATTTCCTTGAATAATTAAAATATATTGTAAAATCTAAAAGCACTGTTTGACCACTTAGAATAGCAGTTCTGGAACTTTTTCCTCCCATCACAGACTTGAGGGGCACATCCGCCCCTAGCAGTCACAATGGCCCAGATAACAGTGATGCTCACAGCAGAAAGGTCTCTCCCTCATCCCAAATTACTGCTCTAAAGTAACAGGGTGTCTTCCTCTCATACTGTCTACCAAAATCACTGCAGTTCTCTAGCAAGTTTGAAAGGTATTAAATAGCAGTGAAACAGAGATAACATCCCAGACGTAACTCCGCCACATCGTTGTCCTTGGTTTTTCATGGAATACGCCATATGTTTACACACTCTAAATAAGATTGACATCTTAACAAAACTGCCGTGGCTTACTTAGCAGAGCACAGACCAGAATAAAATGTCACCTCCACTTAGGAAAAAACCTGGAAAGAATCTTAGAACAGGGGCAAGATCATTATTTTAGAATCATCTTGTTGAATGTTAACATTCATCAGCCAAAAGTGAGGATTTGAATTTAGGTGAATAAATGTACACTCCCTATTCCAGTAATTGGGCAACAGTTTCAATTATTTCTGATGTCATTCTTGCATTCCAAAATGGAATGTATCATCAGGGCACAAAAGCCCACATGGCTATGAAAGTATCATTCCAATTATTCAGAAATGTGTTTTAAAAGACAAAGTTAGGACACAGCTCTGTTTTGGCCTAGTTTAAAAAGAATTTGCAGTGGAATTGCAATAGAATGCTTGGATTAATACTGAGACCATACATCTAGGACCCTGAGTGATTCCAGGTTTGGGAGTCTCTGAAAAGTCTTGTCCATATTCTCTATTTAGTAAATCAGTGATAAAGTGGTTGCCCAGCTCTCCATGCATGAAGTCACATTGAGAGAACCATGCTGTATGTAATTCCACTGAGGGGAGAAAATCCAATGGAATTCTGAAGGAGGCTACATGCTAAATTTTTATTCCCCTCCACTCTAGATGGCAAGTGAATTTAAAGGAGAGTTTCTACCCTGTTCTACCCTATTGAGGATGCTCATTACTTTGATGAATATAAAACAGAGATAGTTTTTACTCAACCAATGATGTTAGCCCCTAGGCAGACCTAGCCAATGGACAACTAATGTGTTAAGCTGTGTTATACATCTATTCGATCCAATTTTCTCCTCTTCTGTTTTGATGGTTATTTCTACAAATATGACAGAGGAAAATTAATTTTCTCATCAAAACTTCCATGGTCATAGCTTCAGATTCTATAATCCAGTTACCTAAAGATATTGAGGCCTGAGATATCTGTGTCTTCTTCGGAGCTTGATTGAAAAATGCCACAGTGAAACATAATTACTCTGTTGTATCACAGAACTGATTAGGACCATGAGTTCTTACATGCATATTTTCAATAACTTAGAGATGTAGTCAACATTAGTGAAGCCACACCACCCTCCCCTATCAAAGCTTGGCTCTCAAGAGGCTGGTTAAAATCTTGGGTACAAAGAATCTATCCTCTAAAACCCATACTTGTTGGAGGAAATATAAAACACAGCCCAGAATTGTCAGACCAAGGTCTTCCCCAGGCCTTAAGAATGATGTTGTTGAGAGTCTGCAGAAACAGAGGCAACATGGTACCCTGACTCTTACAGATTATGGGTCTATTTCCAGAAGACCCAAAATGCCATCACTGCCAGATCTAGGCAGGCCTAATGTACAACCCCAGCACTCAACAGCCTAAGGTGGGGCTATTTTCTAAGCCATCCCTGAGCATAAGGGAGAGGTTTCAGGTCGCTGTGGTACCCGCACCTGGTGTTTTATGGTTGGGAGTCAGGGAGTTAATTGTCAGAGTTAATCGGTGATTAGGACAGCAATGAAAGGATGGAAAAAGGACTGTGTAGTCACCAGGAAGGACAGACTGACCAGCTAGATTCCAGCATGGACAGAGTCTACACATAAAGGGCAGTTTGGGCTACACAAGGACACCAGACTAATCTAAAATGAGTCCTGCCCCCGCCCCTCCCACAGGTCAGTGAATAGAAAGTTTATTCTTGATAAGTTCCTCATGTACTGAGAGCTGAATGCTAGCAGACTCAAGAAATAAAGTAGGTTTCCAAATCTTGGGAGCCGCTACATTTTATTTTAATTTTTTTATTTTAATTTTTTTTCCAATTATGGTTGTGATTCAATATTGTATTAGTTTCAGGTATACGGCATAGTGGTTTGGCATTTATATAACTCACAAAGTGATCCCCCCAAGAGGTCTAGTACCCACCTGGCACCATACATAGTTTTTACAATATTATTGACTATATATATGTATAGAGTACCATACTATACTCTATACTATACTCTACATCTCCATGACTACTTTGTACTGCCAATTTGTACCTCTTAATCTCTTCGCTTTTCAACCAGTCCCCCAACAGACATCAGTTTATTCTCTGTATCTATGAGTTAGTTTCTGTTTTGTTTGTCCACTTATTTTGTTTTTTAGATTATATATATAAGTGAAATCATTAACTATCCTAAATGCCCATCAATACATGACTGGATAAAGAAGATGTGGTACATATAGACAATGGAATATTACTCTTCCATAAAAAGGGAATGGAATCTTATCATTTGTGACGACATGGATAGACCTCGAGGGTATTATGCTGAGTGAAATAAGCAGATGGAGGACACCACATTTTAATTAGGGATGAGATTATCAGAAGATATCTAGGCCCAGAAAAAGAACCTTATCATATATTGCAGAGAACCTCAGACTAGTTCATTTCTCCTTTACATTTCTTGCTAAGAAAAATGAATGGAGAAGGCCAGTAAAGACAGAATTTTTCTGAATCCTGCTTTAATGAGATCTATTGTCTGCCCAGAATAGGCTGGATCATTACCTTTACTGTAACCACAGGGCAAAAGTGAAAGCTGTCATCTTCTTAAGAGGTAATTCTCAACTCCCAGTCACCTGATTCAAGCTTGGCTGGTTGAACTCCTTTCTCTGAATTTTTAAAGGTGGGAACAGAAAATGGTGGTGGTGGTGCTAAAAGGTTCTGTAGTTGTCAGGAACCATGTCCCCTACCATGCGGAGGAAACTGGTTTGCTGAGTCAGCTATGAAGCCAACATGCAGAAACACAAATAAAAGCCATGAAGAGAGAGAGAATGGTGACATTCTCATCCCTGGTCCACACTATCTAGAGGCAGAGATAAATTCCTGTTCTCCCTATTAGTCCCCTCTTGACCTGTACTGGTTCAAACCAAGTTTCTGTTACTTACACCCAAAAGTCCAGTCTAATGCATTTATTTCAAAAGGTGATTATCGATCAACTGACAGAAATTTACTCCTTTGGAAATACTCACAAGAAAGAATTCCTATTTGTATATAGTTCTAAAAAAAAAAAAAATCCACCTACTGTTGCTTGATTTGCTTAAACTGGAAATTTTAAAGATGGGGTTATCAGTTCTGAGCAACTCCAATTAAAACTGTGATTCTCAAGGGCAAATGGGGATCTACTTTGTGGCACAGGGTGTGTCTGTGTGGGACGTACTAGGATAAAAAAAAAAAAGGCCCCTCATCTCCTTTGTGTGTGGAATGAATGGCTTTCTATCTGCCACCTGTTTGCCTCCATTCTTATTTCCCATGTAGAACAAGACAGGGAATGACAGGGAATGATACAGATGCAACAGGCCCATGGGCATCAACTGGAGGTGGCGGGATAAGAAAAAATTCGTTAAAACAAGAAATAGGAAGATAAATTAGGGCTAAAAGATATAAAGGCGAGAGGAAAAATAAGTAAATGAAGGGTAAGAAAAACATCAAACACCTGACAACCATTTAAGACCTTACGTTGAAAGAATGACATGTCCTACACAGTTGTATACATGCCAGATCTGGGAGCCAGGAGGTTGAGAGGCGGGTTTCCTGTTCTCATCCTGCCCAGCTGGATTTCAAGGCATGTTGTTGGGGGACTTCCATATATTTTCAGAATTCCTACTCTACCCTATTCCACAAGGCACAGCATTCTCTGCAGAGCAAAGGCAACAAGGAATGGCTCTAACCATGCAGTCACTGGTAGGTCACCTCATCTCAGGCTGCCCACCCTTTAAGCAGAGAAACTTATACCTCACAGAGTGACACAGAGGTCAGTCAGGGCATTACGCATGAAAACGTGTGGAAAAAAAGTGAAGAATGCTCTTTATGCAGGATGCTCTACTATTTCCTCTGTGTAATATAAATAGTTTCTGAACGATTCGGGGAAATACAGAAATCATTTCAATGGCTTTGCTTAAGCCAAAAGACCAAAGCAGAGTTAGAAGTTTATCCCTTGTACTGACGGTTTTAATTAACTCTTTTTGTGCAAGAGAACAAAAAGAGACAACATTTCCGATCCGGACACCTACGAAGTATCTGTAAGATCTGTACAAACAACCCAAGAGCAATATAACCGAAACCCTTTCAGGCTGGAAAGAACAAAATGCTGCCCAAGTGGTGACAGAGAACCCACTGCTAGCTAAGAGCACTGGACTGTGCCTCTGGTGCACAGGGCTGAGGACGTGCTCACTTTTCCATTCTCTCTGAAAAGATGCCCAGGTTTTGAGTCATAGCTATATGGCCACATTTTTTCCCTCTCCAAAAGCATTTTACTACATCCTATAAGTACTTCTTGCTATATACGCGTTTCTAATGAGCACATTGAGAATTCCAATAACTGGATATGCCTAATCAGAAAACTTGAATTTTTATGTCTGTTCCAATCCAGAAGTCAGGTCAAACAAGAGCTTTCTAGCCAAGTCACCCCCAGCAGCCTCCTCAGAGCCATCACCCTCTGACCTGAGTGACTGGTCAGATTCCATGATGCTTTCTCACTCTTGGCCTGGTCCCTCCACTGTAGCTTTGCTAAGAGAGGGCCATGTTAGGTCTCCACTGATCCAACGGGATCAGTGCCTGCTGCCGGCTGTGGGCTGCGCAGAACCCCCAGGAGCATGACTCCTTCACAGCCTGGCTGGCCTCTGCCAGTGGAGCAAGCATGCCCTCCACATATGTTCTGGTACATTCCTGGGGATGCTAGGTGAGGGCAACCCTGCAGCATTCTCTGACTAGCATGTCCCAGGAGACGTGCTGTCAGCACTGCACTCCACTGAATAAGGGGAAAAAGCTGGTTCCAGAATGGTCAAGTGAGGCAGACAAGAGGTCACATGAGCGTGGGAAAATCTTAAAGCAGTCAGCTCCCCAGTGTGACAGCTCTAGCTATCACTGTCCTGTGTCCATTATTCAGAGTCACGGCTGCTTCTCAGAGCTCCTGCCTTGGGGTCTTCAAAATACATCTGCCCTCTTTTATCTGATATCAAAGTCTATCTACAGTCTTTATCAGATGAAGAACCACCTTTAGTGCTTCCAACAAGCTATAGATTCCAATTCTCTCATGATCCCAGTGACAGTATATATGCTGTCCCAACCAATCAGATCATATGAAACTATATGATGGCTCTTTGACTGAAAATACACTGAGATTTTGAACATAACACACTGGGTAAGCCTTGACCCTGGGTTAAGTAAGTCTTGGGATGGTTCTCCCTTCTTTAACCACTAAATACATAGATGACCTGTGTTTTTAGCTAAATAAACCAACAACAACAAAACATGTTCTATTTCTAGGCTGCCTGGTCAAAGGGATCTTATCAAACCCAGGAAACCAATTTTGAGTGAACCATAACTGCTGGGCACAGGGGAGATGTCAAATTCACTACACTTATATTTCAAGTTCAAAGGCACCACTTACGTAGAAAGCTTTTTTTGAAACGTGAAAAATGTAGACCTTAAAAATAAAGGGACCGAAAAAAGGAAAAAAGAAAATAAGTAGATCATAGCAACTACAGTCAATTCCCTTTAAACAGCTCAGGTTACCCAACACCAAGGGGACCAAGAAGTAAGACTGTAAGCAGGTGCTTGTAAATAGCAAAGCCTCCCCTTAGATTCTTTGGTTAAGGAGTTTAAGGGTTTTCTGTCAGTTGTTATAAAACCAACTATTCCCCGAACCAGTTCTACTTTTTTTTAGGTAGAGAATAGTCAGGTCAATCCACTATCGTAGAGAATTAAAGAAGTTTCTCCAAATGTAGTGTGAGTGGAACGCAAACAGATCCTTAGCTACCAAGAGTCCAAAAAGAGAGATCCTATCCTGACCTCGACCTTCTTACGCCCTCTACCTCCTGGTTTCAATTTTATATAAGGGGAGGCTAAGTGTTGCTGGTGGAGTTGTCACTACCAAATGATCTCAATGCCCATCTTTAGGGAAGAGCAAAGCAAAGTTCATAAAGCAAATTAAGTAGTTTGGTCGATCGAGGTCCATATAAAGCGCCACGCTTGGTGCTAAACAAATGTTTCCATCCCTGCCATCTAAAAGCTCTGCACTTTTACGGTGAGATGTGGTAAGTACTTTCATAGAGTTGTATGTACACTAGTAGCAGTGGCATAGGGGAGGGACCAACTGATTACATCTTCAAAGGAGAGGAGACGCTTTATAGTGGAGTCACTACTTGAATGATTAAGTCTTAAAAGCTATAAAGTAATTTTCCCAAGAGAACGGAGAACAGGATCTTTGGAAAGAATTTCCCCAATACGATAGGCTATCCATGGAGCTAAACAACACTACCCTTCACACTTTCTGGTTTCCAGAACACAGATAACAAAGGGACCTTGAAGACACTATATCAGCTCTCCAACTAAGGGGTTGGTGTGATGCACATGAAGGTTCCTAATTGTTCATCCTGAGAAGACTTGGAGTGAGAGAAATGCATTTGATTTCCAAGATCTTTTTCCAAAATTATAGCCTTGGATAAGCTTCGTTCTTGCTAAATTCTCTTGATGAGGTGGCTGGTGCATAAAGGACCTACAGCACTGGGCTGCAGGAGTAGTGGTATTTGTAAGTGCTCTGATATTTTGGGAAGGAATGCTATTAAAGCCAGAAGGAGGGTAACAACAGGAGACTCTTTGAATGATACTCCTTTCCTCATCTTGCCAACTCCAATAGTCTCATTATTATCAAAAATGATTCTGGAGACAGAGAAGCAGTACCAGGTGCTGGGGTTGGGGTGGAGGGGTTGCTGCAACTGTTTTAGCTCACCTGGAGGCATTGGAAGTAAAGTTCCCAGTGTCTCTTGGAGTGCCTGGACCTTCTCACTTGATATTTTCATGCCAACAATCAAATAAGCATGAAAGAAAGGTCCATAGGTAAAAAATATGGGATTAGATGAGGGCCGCAGTGAGGAGCTGGTCCTTTGGTCACAAGAATGCCATTAATCCTACAAGGTTCTCAGATGGAAATGAATTCAGGGGAATAGAGATGGGAAAGATTGCTTGGGAACTAGAAGTAAAAACACATTATTGAAGGTATTTGAAAAATGTCTCTAGGGACAAAGCCAGGGCACAGTGGGTTTGGGAGTTACCAGGAAGGAGCAGAGTGAGTGAGTTTTCAGCCTGCTCTTTCAAGATGCCTGATGGCACGATAGCATCAGGAATAGTCAATAATATTGTAATAACTATGTATAGTATCAGGTGGGTACTAGACTAATTGGGGGGATCACTTCGTAAACTAGATAAATGTCTAACCACTATGCTGTACACCTAAAACTAATAGAAAAAATTTAATGTCAACTATAATTGAAAAATAAAAATAAAATTAAAAAGATTCCCGATGGTGAAAGGAAAGTAAGTTACAAGTCAGCCTGGAGAGGCAAGTACAGAGTTAGATTGTTTTTATTTGTTTTTCCCTAAGAATTGAGAAGCATTTCCTTGCCAAGGCAACGAGCAAGTAGGCAGGGAAAAGCTGAGAGAAGAAACAATCAGAGGAACAAGAGAAGGTGGAACAGGATTGGGTCAGGAGGACAGGATACTGGGATAGCTTTGGCCAAGAGAAGAGACTCTTAGCCCATGAAACAGAAGGAGGTTGAAAAACGATGGCTGTGAACATAGTTACATTTAATGATGTTGGAAAAGGAAGACGATTCGTCTAAGTGTGGCTATTTATTTCTATTTTCAATTACAGTTGACATTCAACATTATTTTATATTAGTTTCAGGTATACAGCAACGTGGTTAGCCATTTATATATTTACAAAGTGATCCCCCAACTAGTTTAGTACCCACCTGGCGCTGTGCATGGTTTTGACAATATTATGGACTATATGCCCTATGCCATACTTCACATTTCTGTGACTATTTTGTAACTACCAATTTGTACTTCTTAATCCCCTCACCCTTTTTTTTTCCAATTAAGTAGGTGCCGACATCAGTTGAGAGGGGAGTATAGGGTTGGGGACAAAAGGAAAGGTGTGAAAGAACTGCCACAAGGATGGGAGACAAGGACGGGAGAGGGAAGAAAGCAGGAAACATGCTCCAGCTCACAGATTTCCCCAGGGCTGCGTGCCACTGGATTATCTATAAGCTGCTAAGCCAGTGACTCTGCGGGTGTGATGCCACTTTGTTAAATCCTGCTGGGAAAGAGGCCGGGAGTCTCTCCAAGGAGGTGGCAAAGAGGAGTCACAGGTGATAGGAGGGGTCAGAGATGGCAGAATTTTAACTCCCAAATTATACTAGGGAATATGATGGGTGGGCGTGTTGGGTATATTAGCTAAAAATGAGATGCATGTATAGGAAATTGCAGACAGAACTCTTGACAAACCATACCACACTGTCATCCTTCTCTTGGTCTTCAAAAACCTTTCTGCCCAGAATCAAGGCTGGAAGCACGACTCTGGGGTAACCAGTTATGGTCGAGGTGATCATCACCATAACTAATACTTATAGAGTACCTTCTAAGTACTTTACATATATTGGATTATGTATCCATATTTAACAGTCAAGGATACTGAATCCCTGGGAGGTTAAATCAACTGTCCAAGGTCACATGGAGCTGAGATATATGAACCCAAGGAGGTGGATCCAGGGCTCATGCTCTTAGCCAACAGCAGCAGCAGCTTTCACAGAAGCTGCCTGTCTGCTCTCCAATTTCCCCAGCAGTCTGACTTGAGTACAAGGCAAGCCAGTGTCTAGGATGCCTGTGTGTCTATTTGTCTTTGCAGCGCTTCAGGCCCAACTGGATCAATGACTTGAACATCAGATGACACAGAATAAAGCTTCACATTAGCAGCTTGAGCCCATTCCACATTCTACTGGAGAACCTAAGCTAATTGCATAGACGATTCCTGGCGATTCCATTTTCTTTGTGCCTTTGGGTTGGAATTTGGCTTGAACACTGAGAATGCCAGAAGCCAGCAACAGTGTGAAGATGCTGACAGTGCTGGAATTTCTCCTGTTCCTGGGAACAGACCCTGCTTGGAGCTACTATTAGAGGCTCTTTCATGACTATGTGGGTTGGAGCCAGTAGTCTCAAAGCAGGGCAGGTGTAAACTGTTTGTGAATCAGGCAGGAACCAAACAGCTGAAAGGCAGATACCTTTCTGGATACCTGTGACAGATTACCTTATCCCTGGGCTCTTTTGGGGAAGAAACTGGAGGACCAGCCCTGGTCAGCTTTCTCTCAGCAGCCAAAGCCAGTAGCCACCGGAACCTCTGGTTACCCACGGTGGACCAGGTTGCAGCTGCCTCTTCTGGGTCCCTACTATGCTCTGGTTTGAGACCTTCATCTGAAATGTGAAAGGGGGCCTAGAACTGAAGGAATGAATGCATAAGATGCAGGCTAGGAGAGAACCAAACTGTCCCACCTGTTCCTCTTTCATTCCTCCCACCTGGTCATGGCCAGGAGCAGTTAACTTTTATTGAATGTTTCCTATGTTCATGGCCCACTGCTTAGCACTTGACATACTTTATCTTACCTGAGCCTCACAGGACCTGTGTGTGGTGGGCACTCTTATTTTGTAAATGGAGAAATCCAGGCTTTTGAGGTAATCTAACAAGATCGCATAGCTGCTAAGTGTGACAAAACCAAAATCCCATGCCAGGCCTTACCTCAAACCGCATGTTCTTAACTGTAATAGTACTCAGGATCCCCACCTCCCCGAGGCCGAGGACAATGTTTCTTTTCCGAGCAAATGCTAACCCTTTAGGCTCTGTGCCTCCCTGACCACAGGCATCTCCCTCATTGCCCCCAAATGCAAAGACCATCTTGCTCAGTGGCATTGCCCTGTCAGACTGGACAGCTCGCACCTCATCCAGGCACCTCTTCTTCTAGAACCACCCCCTCTCTGATGCGAAAATGAAGGAACCGTGTTCCCACCTTCAAAAACCTGACCTAAGGGGGAAAAAAAAAACAACTGCTCTCCAAGCCACCTCTGCTTGAGAAAGCACACAAGAAGGATGGGTGAGCCAGGCAGGTGGGCAGTACCAGAGACCCGTGCTGGAGCAGTCCACTAGAGGGATGGGATCAGCCAGGGACCCATGGAACAGGAGTCCTCGATGGACTCAGATGCAGTGGGTGGGAATTAAAAGGAGAGCAGTGGTACAAGCTCAGAAAAGGGAGGGAGCATACTTGGGAGCCCATCGGAGTAAATATAAATGATGAAACTGAAAAGGTAAGTTGAGGCTGAGTTGCAAAAGGTCTCAAAAGCCAAGCAGGCTAAAGAGCCTGGGCATTCTCTTGCAGACTAAGGGCAAGTCCTGGGTCCTTATTATGATCAGGGTCATAAGATGAAAAGGGAGTTTTTTTAAAAGAGGATTTTTAAAAACAAGAATTGGGAAACAGGGTTTAGGGTAGAGAACAGGAAAGATACTCTGACTATACTACCTATATGTCATATTCGATACTTTCTGCTTTTCTTTTTTGAATACTCCTTAAAATTCTAAAAGCAGAAGAAAACTATTTGTTTTGTTATGAGTCATCCTGGGGTGTCTGAAGTCTCCCTGCTTAGAGCTTTCTTCAGCAGACTTCCACCTGTCCACAGGAGCCAGGTCTCAGCCTGGGTCTCGGGACAGGAGGGGCCGTCTTACATCGTATCACATGCAGAACTCATTCCTCCACAGACAGAGCTTCTGCACATGGTGCAGACGTACATCGGCCCTAGCGGCTGGGACACGGCGCCAACCACACTAGGCACATCACAGCTGGGAGGCCTTCGAGTTAAAAAGCTTCATTTCTGATACAGGAAAATAAAGTCTAAGTGATGGGAAGTGTACTCCCCACCCAGTTCCACCCAGTATCTCCTCATTGAGACTTTTTAAATGCTTAAGATGATGGATACAAATCTTTGCCAAAATGTCTGATCACTTCAGCATGCTCTGTGGTGGCTGCAATGTCCCCATCCCAAAGCCGAGAGGGGCTGAGCACAGACAGAATTTCTGCTGGGTTCTAAAACCAATAATTTTCTACATATTTGGCAGTAGAGATGAGGAAAGAGAAGTCAACTGGGAGACAGATCAAGATTCAGGATCAGGCCGCACCAACAGCTATAGCACTAATAACCACAAGAGTCTCAGCCCCTCTTGGGGCTTGGTTAAATGAAGCATTTGTACTAATTGATCTTGACAAGCCCTGAGCTCCCTAATTTTGCTTAGCTGCTTCACTTTTCACAGCACCACTTACCATACACCAGATCACAGCTAATTTTCTTAAAATACAAATTAGATCCCCTGGGTATCTCACGTCACTTCCCTAATACAAATCCCCTATTACAGAGCCATATCCCCCAAAACCCTCACTGTGGCCTTGACTGTCCTGTGTGATCCGGCGACTGCCACACTGGCTTTCTCTCAGGCTTGAAACCCGTCTGACTCCCTCTTGCTTTCAGACCTCGCACATAGCATCGCTTTTGCCTGGAATGTTCTTCGCCCTGTTTTTCACCTGACTCACTCCTACTTCTCTTTCAGGTTTCAACAAAGTGTTACTTTCTCAAAGAGGGCCCCCCTGACAGCTCCTGCTCAATCTTCAACAGCCCTTGTGGGCCTTCTGTTCCTCCTCACTGCACTTATCAATTTGTAATTTGGGATCTATTTACCAAGACTGCTTAACCTCCATCTCCTGCGCTAGATGGAAAATCCACAAGAGCAGGAACTGCTTCTTCCACTTTGCTCACCACTGGAGACCCAGTACCTGAAACTCAATAAATATTTGCTGAATGTGCAATGTGGAGGGTGTGTGAAAAAGCCAACAGGTCCAGTGTTCGGGTGTTGGGGTCAGGCCTTCTGAGCTGGATATTTCCTGTCCCTCCTGTTCCTCCTTAGTTACAATGTTCTTATCTCTTATCTGTCAGCTGCTTTTGCTCTTCCTGCCTCTGAAAAACGTTCAGCCTCAGAGTGAAAATAAATGGGATACCCATCTTTTTATGACAGTCACAAATGGAGAAAGAGCCTGAGTTCTGGGAGTATGGATGCTACTCCAGCCCCCAACATTCATTCATTCCTGGCTCACACCACACACACGCATCCCCTCAAGAAAGGGCATCAACAACTTGCAACCCAAACCCTCAACTTCAGAGCACTCAGAAGAGAACTCCCGGGAGAGCCTGCCTCCAGAAACGCAGAAGCTCTTTCAGCTGACAGCACACTCCTCTCTGCGCTGGATAACACTGGAGCTGAGAATAAGCTCAACAACTTCCCGATTCAGTGCATTTCAAAGGCGGCAGCTTCCAACCTGCGTCCTCAAATGGAAAAAACGAAAAACGTGGACACCTTTTCCTGGGCGCGGTGTTGAGAGTTTCCAACTGTTTAAGTGCCAAAGTGAAAACAACTAAGTTTCCTCACTCCATTCTGGCCTTTTCATACAGAGGCTCATTCACCAGAATGTCAGGAGAAACAAAGACAGCTGGCTATTTCTCCCCTACTGTCTATAATTAGATTCTCATGGAGAACTTGGACAAATATCGCCCCCACAATGCACACACCCCACACCCAAAGGGTCTCTCCCCGTGCTCGTCTCCACGGAGACCCAGACAAAGCAGCCAGTCACTTAACCCTCTTCAGCCACGCAAAATGCTTGTAAACATCAATGTCCCCATCCATGCTGGGCACCCATGTCAGCAGTTAGATTCCTTGGTTGAAAAGCCCTTTTTTCTGGCTGGAGACCAAGTTCTCTCCTTTTCCTTGCCCCTGCCCCCTCTCCCTCAGGGACGTCAAACTGTGTTCAAGTTACCCCACTTCCCTGGCCCGTGTCCTCCAGCCTTTCCCTAAACAGTTTCAGATACACAAGACTCAGCCCAGACCGTGCTGCTCCAGAATCCTCCCCCACCGCCCCCACAGACACACACGGGCACCCGCGCTGGGATACAGAGCCCGCGGAGGCAATCGAACCTATCGCAAAGGTAGGGGGAAAAGACAGACTTGGACAGGAGTTGTACACGTACACGCGCGCGCACACACACACACACACACACACACACACGAACATTCCTTTGGTGATAATACCAGAGCCTGCCAAAGGGAAACAGTCCCGAAGAAAATTCCTCGTCTGGCTTTTCCTCTCTGGAGTGGCTGGAACTCATTACTGAGAGACCCCGATTTCCTGTCTCCGCTCACTCTGCATTTACCCACAGGCTCCCAGCTGCTCTTGGTTTATTTGGGACTGGGGAGAAGACTAAAAATAAGTGCTGCTCTTGGAGGAGCTGCCCGTTCCCACACACAACCTGGCCCCCACCCCGAAGCCCACGCCTACCCCTTTTCCTGGCTGTGCCCTGAGGATAGCCTGTTGTTTCCAAAAAAGAACACGTTCAGAACCAGCTCCGGTCTGGGTGCCTGACCCTGCTGGGTGTTTGCTGTCCGTGGCCCTGTCCACCAGAGACCAACAGCTGCAACCTCAGAGCCTTCTGCCACTTAGGGGAGTCTAGCTCCTGGCCCCGGGGGGACGCCACCACTGGGCTCCCTGGGGCTGCATTCTGCACCAGGATGAGCTACCGCTTCAGTCAAGTCCCAGGCCTGCCTGGTTGCTCTCCCCCACCCAACTAGCTGCCTCACAAGCCAGGGTGGGAGGAAGGGTCAGGCTGCTTCATGTGTGAGTTCATAAGACAGGGAGAGCTCCAGGTAAGAGTTTTGGGAAGGCAGTTCCTGGCAGACAGGGAGCTATGTCTGTTTTCCTATTGGCAAGTCACATGCTGGCTTTCCAGGAGGGCCTCTCCAGCACTCCCCAGATGCCGCCCCCACCTCTGCACAATCCCATCTCCTTTGAGAGCTCCCCTAAAACAGATTTTCGCCCTTGCCCAGCCCTTGACATGCAACCTTTGGCTACAAATGATCATGAAAGCAATCTTTGATGTGGGTGCAGTGGGAACTGTGGTTACATGCAAGGGCTCTGAGCTCTGATGCGTAAATGACTTGCAGGCGCACATCTTGTGACTGCAGGGTCCCTCTGGTGCCCTGGGGGTTCACCCGGAACTCCCAGCATGAAGAGGAGGCTCTACTGGGTGTCAGCACACGCCTCAACACAGCATCAACATTTACCACGGCCCAGAAGCAGGCCCGGAAAGACAAAGCAGAAAGATATGCTGCAGCCCAGACTCGGCAGGCTGGCCCAGCCCACAGATCTCAGAGGCCGCAGGAGCAGAGCTCTGGCCAGCAGCTGACAGGGGAGGAGTAAATTCCTGGAGACACACCCAGATCAGAGGCCAGAAAGGAAAAGCAGGCTCAGCTGCCCAAGTATTGAGCTCTAGACCTTTCTTCTGACCTCTGGCCCGGTTCCAGGGCATGGCCGGGCCTCACCTGGGCCTCAGAACTGTGACAGGATGTGTTCATAAAGAACATCTCTAAGGTGCTGGGGTAGGTAGGCCTTCTTATTTTTTCTGTCTAAAAGCCTAAAGAAGTCGAACGAAGAATTTATTTGGACAACACACATTTGTCCAGTATCCAAGGCAAATGAAACTGACTTCCTGCCCTGGGCAAATAAGGAATTACCAAATGGTATGCGGTAAAGGTGTTTCTGGGGCTCCAGGTGGAAGAGGCCAGGGAGCTAATCCGCGGGCTGGATGGAGAGGCAGGGGACAGACTAGGCCCCTGCCCACCTTGAAGGAAGGCTTGGTGCCCTTCATAGTTTCTGGTGTGACTGGAGGAAAGAGGTGACCATGTGGCAACATGGCCACTTTTTGGCATTGCTAACTCCTACCTGCCCATGGGGAGCTGGGTTGAAGAGCAGCCCCTCTTCTTACTCCCTCAGCATCCACACTTCTCTCCACTTCACCACCTGCCGTTCACTGAGCCATAGCTGACAGTTTACATATCTGTCCTTGCACCAGACTCGAGGACATGTCTGAGCCCTGAGTCAAAGCTCTAATTTCCATGCCTAGCTCACACAATACTTGGTATATGGTAAGAAACGACACATTGTTTGAATGAAAGATTGAGGCTCAAGTGGTAAGACCGGCAACATAAGACGAAAATTCCATTTGGAGAAAATGAATCTTGAAGGTCTGTTTCCCCAAAGATACTCAACTCAAAGAGAGGACAGGGCCAGTTTCACCTATTAGCTCAACTTATGTGTGATGAATTGAAGGGGTGAGGGGGAGAGGGAAGGAGAGGAGGAAGGGAGGGAGGAATCCAGACAAGTTGCAGCTAAATTCTTGACATATTTTTATGGTATCCTCAAGCAGCAAGTCTTATCTCAGCCCCCCGCCCCCGCCTTTTTTCAAACACCAAAGGACATTTTATTTATGTTGTAATTCAACTCAAAATTCCACAAAATAACATTGCAAATGACCTAGGAGCAGGCATGTGTGTGTGGCTGGTGAAAGGAATGCGATGCTATGGATAAAGGAGTAGCAGGCACCTTTGCACCACTAATCCTCCAGGTGGCAGCTGCCCCAGGCATGGCCCCACCGTGGTGCCCACGAGGTAAGCCCTGGTTCCATTCCCTCACTCAGAAGAATATCCTGCTAGGGGCACCTCACAGTGGTCCACGGAGGGGCTTCGGGGAACATACAGGCCCCTGAATATGTTCATAAAATGTGCAAAAATCACTATTCCCTGAAGATAAAGTTTTCATCATTTTATCAAAATGATCCATGACTCCTAAAAGATGTGGAAGCCTGGGTTTTACCCGGTCTAAGCAGTTACTCTGAAAGGTTTAGGCTGCCCTTGGTGGGGGGATGGTTGGGGGCACATAAAGGAGCAATTCCTGCTTCCCTTACATCCGCTTCCTCAAGGGAGAGTCTCAGGGATGCCCTGAACCCATCACTGAAGAGAGAAGTCCTCAGGAACCACACAAGGTACATAAATATGGGTCATTACAGTGACCCTGCCAGCCTTCGGGGACTTCCCAAAGCAACTCACTCACCGGCAACCCCACTCAACTCATTATTACCTGGAACGTGAGGCAGCCAGCTGAGGGCAAAGGGCGGGAGACTGGGAGACTGAACATTTGGGGAGTAAAAACACAGCTAAGAGGGCAAAGTGGTCAGGTTTGGACAAGGGAACCCACGCAGCTTGCCCTCCTCCTCATCCCAGGCTCTAAAAGGGTGCCCTGTGACAGTCAGGATGGGCTGGAACTTCTGGTACTGAAGTGAGAATGACTTGAGGGTAGGCTCCATTGCTCCTCTTGACAGGAGTCAGCAGCATCTACTCTGAAAGAACCATGGACTGAGAGGGGTCTCACGGGTCATATGCCATGCTGCTGACCTATCACCTGCATCCTGAGCTCCAGCTCAGCCCTGAGCCTTGGCCTCTGGGCCACAGTGCTCGGTGCCAGGACCCCCCTGGAAAAGTCAGATACAGGCTTGTGTCCTTCAAAGGGTGCACTACACAGTGGGCCTGCCACTGGGGAGGAGAGGGAAGAGGCCAGCCTGAGGACACTGATCCTTTGGGCTGGCAAGCAGTAGAACAGCAGCCTGGCCCCCACAGCCCAAGTCCCCACAGTGCACAAGCATGAGAGCCCCCCTTAAAAATGGGGAGGGGGAAGGTAGATGGGGCAAAGGGGGTCATATATGTAGTGACAGAAAGAAATCTAACTATGGGAGGTGAACATAGTGTAAACATATATATGCCTTAAAGTGTACAGCTGAAACTTACCGGATTTCATTAATCAATGTCACCATTAAACAAACAAACAAATAAATAAATGGGTCAGGCAAGGGTCAGCAGACGTTTCCTGTAAAGGGCCATATGGCAAATGTTTTAGGCTTTCTGGGCCATATGATCTCTGTCATATTCGACTGCTACTCGCAGGACAAAAGCAGCCATAGCCAACACGTAAATCAATGAGCATGGCGGTCCCAGTAACATTTTATTCATGGACACTGAAAATATAATTTTATATCATCTTAACATTGCAATATATTCTTCTTGGGATTTCTCTTAGTCACCAAAAAATGTAAAAACTATTCTTAGCTCATGAGACATAAGAACTAGGCAGCAGGCCAAATGTGGGCCATAGACTGCTGACCCCTGGGGCAGGACAATGCTTCCTGATCTATAATGAACTGCCTGGGCTAAAGGGGGTTCTTGTAAAAATGCAGATTCTGAGCCATTAGGTTGGGAATGGGGCTGAAAACTGTGCATCACTAACAAGCTTCCAGGTCATGCTCACACTGCAGACCTCAGGACAGGATTCAAGCAGTAAGAGTTAGGAAACCCCTTTCAGAAGTTCCTTGAATACAAGGTACTAAGTTTGCCTGGAACAGAAATTCTCCGGAGCCTGCCTGCCTACCAGCAGGTGCCTGAGAGCACAGAAGTCTCCAGGGGGTGTGGCTCTGGCAGGGCTTCTTCATGGGTGGCTGCATGTCTACATGCTCAGACCTCAAGTTATGCTAACCTGGCAACATCGCCCACCATGTTCCCAGAGCCTGAAGCAGGAAATTGCGTGGGGAAGATTTATTTGCTCTTTCACCAGTGTTTGCACATTCTTGGTCATTTATAAACATTGATTCTTAGGGGCTGAAATAGTCTCAAATCAGGCCTGAAAAAGCCTGATCTCTAGAATTTAGAGACAGTGTACAATTTGTGTGTGTGTGGTGGGAGCAGGGGGAGGAGGTGTCAAAATCTGAGAAAAATAAAACTGCTCAATTTTCAGAGGCTGAAGACCTCAATACGGGATGCTATGCCAAGAAAAGTGTATTCAAAATTCCCCGTAACACTGGAGGCTTCCTTACAGCAGGGCTTGGCAGCCATGGGGTCAGGAAATGCCTCCTGAAAGGAGGGAGCCATCTTAATACTGCTGCAGCAAAAGGCACTGAAATTAGGAAGTCTGGACAGGCCTTCTCGCCATTAACAATGTAAGGTCAGATCTATGGCCCTAGGACCAGCCTTCAGTTCTCCCACCCATCTCTTCCCGGGGCCACAAACAGTGGAGTGGGGGCCTCCCAGTCCTGCTCTTTGTCCCCTGGGTTTCAAGAAAAATGGGGAAGAACTCTCTTTGCCAGTTGACCTAGGTGCACTGTCTAGCAGCTTGACTAATAAGGTACTTATGTCATCTTTTTAATTGAAAAGGGGGGGGCATTTTTCTCTTGTAAAGCCCACACCTTATTCTTCGTGATTTAGACTTTCCAGAAGTTGTCCCTGACTCCCACCTAGTGGCTCCTTCCAGTACTGCATAGGCACAAAGAACTCCACCCACAGGCACACCAGCCCTGCCCAGGACAGAAGTTTCTTGGGAGCCAAGCACAGGAAAGAAACTGCTAACACCTATGACTTTCTGAGTTCTCACTCAAGTTCACACCTGTCATAGGTGGAGGACAGGAAATACAGGCTGGAAATTGGCTCAGAGACTCGGCTTTTTTTGTTCTTGAAAAATAGGCACCAAATTTCTCCTTCTCTTTTTAAGATCTAGAAAAAAAGGGTTTTTTTTTTTTTCTATAAAACTCTTGTCCAAATTTTCAAAATGAAAACATTCAATAAGCATATATCCCAGCCCATCTTTTGTCCCAGACCCTGCGTGGAGAACGAAGATAGAAATGAATGAAAAATTCAAGCTCACAGTTTATAATTCAAAAAACAGCTTTTTCTCCCCACCGTTTTTGCAACTCTTCTGGCTTTTCAATATGGTAAACGGATTTGCCTCTTTGGCCAGGATAAAAGATTGCAAGCTGAATTTGGCAGGACTTCCTGCGCTTTGTGTGAGGAGCTGGGAGCTGAAGAAGCTGCCATCTGCAACGAGGTACTTGAGCTGAGGAAGGGGGTGGCCATGTGCCCTCCTGGGCTGGGTCTCTTCCTTTGTTTCCTGAGACTAGTTAAGAAGGTAACTGAGGTGGTAACAGAAAGAAATCTAACTATGGGTGGTGAACACACAATGTAATGTATATATGCCTTACTCTTTATCTGTACACCTGAAACTTACTGGATTTCATTAACCGTTGTCACCATAATAAAAATAATTAACAAAAAAAAAAGGAAGAGGGAGAAGAAGAAGGGAGAAGGGAGGAGGAGAGGAGGAGGAGGAGAGGAGGAGGAGGAGGAGGAGGAGGAGGAGGAGGAGGAGGAGGAGAGGAGAGAAGAGAAGAAAGAAGAAAGAAAGAAGAAAGAAGAGTAACTGAGGATACCTGAACTGACTAGGAGGATGTCAGGTGAGCACATATCCCAGATGGGGCCTCACTCCCCCAGCCCAGCCAGGCCCAGCAGAGGCTGCCCATTGGGGACGTCCTGTTTCACTGCTCTTGAGATGTCGGCCTCCAGTGAGCCCTGACACTGGGCAGCTACACCTAGAGAGGCTCTCTAACCTGCCTCCACTTTGGAAACCAAAAGGTCTAGACTGTGAAAGGCAAAGGCTGGTGACTACAGGAGGCCACTCGACAAACTGCAGAACTAAAATATTTGGCCAGCTCTCACGGACTGTCAAACCAGCTGTCATTTCCAGTAGGAAAACTGAGTCCCAGGGGAGGAAAGATGAGGCTTGCCCAAAGCCAGATACAAGTGAGTGGCTGAGTGCTGACCTTTTGATGCATTCCTATTTCCCACACGGCCTCAGTCTGGATCAGTTCCCTTCCACCTGCTCAAGCACACTAACCAGGACACCTGCAACTTTGCAGAGGAAAACCTGGGTTCCTGCTAGGGTTAAGCCTGCTCCATGAACCCTGCTTCCAAAAAGGGGCCCAGAGTACAGTCCCTCTGGAGGTTCTCTACTAACCTCTCCCCCTCGGCTCTAGAGCCTAGGCTCTGCCCTGATTTGCCCTCACTCAGATGCTAGGTTTGCCTGTCTTTCCTTGGACTTAATCTTGAGCTCCTGAAGCCTCAGGTCTTCACCAAGAATCCTCCCAGACCACATGCAATGCCATTAGACAGCAGGACAGACTGGTACCTGGTAGGAGATCAAGAGTATATATCCCAGACTGTTAGAGGGTTCCCAGAGCTGTTCCATCTGGAGACTGCTGGCTCTGGTATCTCTTGAGCATTGCGCAGGGACCTGCGTCACCACTGTGCACCAGGCTTAGTCCACTTCCCCTCACCACCTGGCTGTCCCCAGCCCTGTAGGGCCCACTGGACACTGGCTGACTGGCTCCTGTATGGTCTCAATCACTCAGCGTGGCCCTAAATCTACCTAAGCAGCCTCTACCCAGCCCAGCCAAGTAGATGTTGAGGGACAGTGATGCCCCTTCCAGGCTAAAGCTACAGCCAGATTCCTGGAAGTGGCCATAGTAGCAATAGCCCCTTCCTGCCTGTGGTACTTATCAGGGCCACTAATGAGCACTGATCTCCTCTCCTACCTTCAGGGCCATCTGGCAGGGTTTAGGGGCTCTCGACCAGGAATGGCCATGATCTCCCTGAGGGCATCACGCCCCACATCACCACAGGTCTAGAAGGTAGCAGTGGGAAGGGAAGGAGGCTGCTCCTTTCTGGAACTCAGCTTTGCTCTCATCAGAGCAGAGGTGCCTCAGCCTTCCACCTGGGCTTCAGCTTCCTGCTATAAGGCCCTCAATGACCCTGAGCTTGGCCCTGTCCATCCGTCGAACATGAAAGACCTTTTCAACTCCTGAGTGTTGCACTGTTCTGCTGCACAGCACAGGACAGCCCCACTGATGCTTCTCTGCAGGTCAGGCCCCAGCTTCCCTTGGGCTGCAGGAACCCCCCCCCCCCGCCGCCGCCCCCCACACACACACACACACACACACACACACACACACACCAGCCTAATCTGAAGCTCCCTGGTATTCCACCAACTTTCCAGGGATAGGTCCAGAATTCTGACAAAGACACCGCTCTCAGAAAAGAGAGTTCAGGCTCTGTGTTCCTTTCTTCATTGAAGCCCCACAAGGTGTCCTCAGCTCAGAGAGCCCTACACATACCCCTCAAGGCCAAGAAGCCTATCTTTCCTCATTTGACTGTCAAGGAAGGGAGAACCCTGTGTTAGGCTCCAGAATCCTGGAAACCCACTCACAGCCCAGAGATGCTGACTCCTGCTCTACCAGGTCTGCTCTACTTAGTCTTTAGGATGAGTCTGGCCTATTTGTAATCATCCCCTCAGAACATATTCTTAGGGGTCCAGAACTAGCCTGTCTGCAGTTTATTCCATTCTAACCACAGACCACTTCCCCACATCCACTTCTTCTAAAGCCTTTTTTTTTTTAAGGCAAGCCAACCCTTGGTTGACCTTGCAAATTGCAAGGACCTTCCTTGTCAGTTTACAATCCCTTATTTTTTAAGCCTACAGCACCTGGTCTTCCTAGGTGGTCTCCCATCCAAGTACTAACCCGGCCCGACCCTGCTTAGCTTCTGAGATCAGACGGAATTGGGCTTGTTCAGGGTGGCATGGCCATAGACTGCAGCCTGTTTTCTTGTGCCTGAAGACCTACAGTTCCTGATGAACAGCAACAGTAGAAACCACATTTCCTACCATGTGAGCCTTTCCCTCTTGCCACAGCTGATTAGCCGTTGGGTGGACAACTGACCCAAGGACAGCTAATCCATAGCTGTCGTAAATTAAATCTTTCATCTCTATTTCTTTTGCACTTGCCATTTCTTCATATGTCTGGAAGACTTAGCTCAAAAACTCATGAGCTAAGCCAATCAGATTTTCTCCTTTAAGAATTTGAGTTCTCTCTCTCTCTTTCTCTGTCACTGTCTCACACACACACACACACACACACACACAAGCACACACACAAAAATAATTTCACAGTCAACAAAAATAAAATGAAAACTTGAGGATGTGTGGCAGTTGCTGTGCACTGTCTCCCTAAGGGCTGTTCATTTCCTCCGCTTCACCACGGTTCCTTCCTGACAGAGGCCACCTACTGCTCTGGTGAATGAAAGTGCCAATACTTGTTTCCCAGCCTCCCTTGAAGCTGACCATTGGGCCCATATAGAAGTATGCAGAAGGGTTTCAGAGAAAGGCTGTCCTTCCTAATTACAGAAGAAGGGGAAAAGGACATGTTTGTGTCTGTGTGTGGTTATATTGCTGGAGCTACGGTAGCTATCCTGCCTTTAGGGGACACATCTGAAGAAAAAATCAACCTCCTGAGAATGGTGAGGTAGAAAGATGGGAGGAGCCAGAGTCCTTGCAGCCATACCAGAGCTACTGATTTAACCCTGCACCCCATCCTCTGACATCTTGTTAGTGACATACATACTTCCTCATTGTTTATGCCACTCTACTGGAGAAAAATCCCAACTGACGGAGATGTCACGGGGCAGAGTTGGACCATGTCAGGCCAACATACGACAAAGCAGTAACTGAGGTATATGACAAAGCCAGTTGTATACAGAGGAGAAGAGTGTAGAGATGCAAAAAGTACATGAATGAGAAGGCACAGGAGGACTCCCTGCCTGATCCCTCAAGCAGCCTTACTAGTTCCAATTTTAAACCACAGATAATTCATTTTTAAAATAATTCAAGAGACCTCTGTGGTTTGAAGTAGTGCTTCTTAAACTTTAATGTTCATATGAACCACATGGAGATGGTTCTGTGAGTATAGGGTGGGGATGGGAGGGGGTGGGAGGGAGTTCCATATTCTGCACTTTTTTCCTACAGGCTACCAGGGAAGGCCAAAGCTGCTGGTCCATAGACCGCAATTTGAGTAGTAAGGGCTTCTAACTAAAAGTACCAATCTAAAAAGTACCAGTGGGTTGGTTCACTGCTTTAAATCCTATTTCCACACTGATAAGACCTACTATGGAATGTGAGTGTGCTCAGATGTGACTTCAGGTCTCAAGACCTAAAATACAGACAGGCTGTCGCTGTCCAGAATCAAAACCTTAACATCCAGCCCTCGCATCTCGGAATGTTTATTTGAACTTCTGACCCCCGAAAAGTACACCATTCATAGGCTGATGGCTATAATTACTCCAAAAGATTTATGAATGCAACAATTTTTAGGAAAATCTCTGCAAAGGAATGCATTTCTCCAACCATTGGAAATAAACACAAAACAGATCTGCAAATTTAAACACAAGCTGTATTTGCAATGCACCTTGCAAAAAACAACCAACCATGTCGACTGCCTTTGGATCAAAAATATAAAAAAAAATTTTTTTAAATAAGTTATAAAAGTTAGATCTCTATTTCATACTGCATAATAAAGGTATTACAGATGAAATAGAGTTAATGAAAAAATACAAATCAAACCACTAACCTACTGAAGGAAGACACAGGTGAATATTATTTGACATGAGATTAGGAAAGGTCTTTCTATTGATAAAGGGAAAAAAAGAAACCCAAACAAGACTGTTAAGAGTTCTTTACATTCCTTTTAAATTCTAAGTCTCAAAAAGCACCATAAGCCATAAACAACACTTAACAACATTGTGAGGAGAATAAAGCAAAGGGCTAATAAAGGTCATTTAAACATAAAAAAAGATTCAAATCCTAATAGAAAAAAGCATAGAATATGAATAGACCACGGTTGGGTAGGCACACTCAGGGACCTGTGATTACTGGAGTGTGTGGAAAGAAAATATTAAAACTATTTTTAAACTCCTTTAAAAATCTACTTTGGGGAATGTTTTATAATTAACATATATTAGTACAATATTGCACAGGCAAATGTGTATCTACGGAGAATGGAATTTTTTTCAGATAGGGGTATGAGATCAAAAGTTTAAAGACCATACAGAAGATTAAATACTAAACTAATGGGGGAAAAACTTAGTCTTCCTATTAAAGAAATTTAAAAAACAATAAAAACATTTCCCTATGACATTAGTAAAGCTGTCTTTTTAACAATCGTAATGATTACTGTTGATCAAGATGCACAAAAGCCCTGTAAATGAAAATATAAATGGGTAAAATCTTTCTGAAAAGGGTTAAGAAAAATGTGTCAAAGGCTTAAAGGTATAATACCTTTGGATTAGAGTCGCCAGCTTTATAAACTACATGAGACATGCTTATTAAAAATTATTCATTGCTTATCTAAAATTCAAATTTAACTGAACATCCTGTATTATGACCCTACTTCAACTCTATACACCACTTATCAGACTCTATCTTAAGGAAAGATCTAGAGACAAAGACAAATACTTTTAGACAAAGACATTCTCTAGCAGCACCATATACTAGCAAAAGGTTAAACATATTCTAAATGTCAATATTAGAGAAATAGTCACACAGTTCAGGCACATCTAAACAAGGTGAAAGCACAAACACAGTCACTGTAAACTACACAGGAAAGAATATAAACACCAGTTATTTTTTGTACTCTGGGCAGACTAGGCTTTTCTCAGGGAAGGCACTCGAGTGAATCTCTTGGTTATATGTGGTAGGGTCCCAAGTGGAGCAAAATCACTCTGCACCCTAATGCAGGCTTCAGGGACAGTGGAGAAGGCTCTGTCTAGGAGTTACCAGAGGGACCCAGGCACATGGTGACAGGCCAGCCCAAGGACAGAGAGAGTCAACAAGTGCCTCCGGAAAAGAAAGTAGGCTAGGATGTAACCTGTAACAAATGAGATCTCTGGACAAAGGTGTCTGTCTCCACATCCTTGGTCTATAGTTCCCAACATAAAGCCCTCCCTCCCCATTTTGTGGTCCCATTCCTGCCTTCCTAATGCTATGGATGCTTTTGAACTTTGACTCAGGTTTGTAGGACTCTAGCTTTAAAACATCGGGTCCAACCTTTTTGACACCAGAGACCGGCACTCCTATGAGAATCTAATTCCCGATTATCTGAGGTGGAGCTGAGACAGTGATACTAGTTGGGGAATGACTGCAAATATAGATGATGTTTTGCTTGCTTGCTGCTCACTTCCTGCTGTGCAGCCCAGTTCCTAACAAGCCACAGACTGGTACCAGTCCACGGCCCGGGGGTTGGAGACCTCTGCTTTAAAAGACTGCACCCCAGCTTTCATCCTCAAACTCAGCTTAGGTAATCACATGCTTCTTCCAGCTTCCCAGGTTCCTCCCTCCAGTCCTCAAATGGCTGTACTGCAGGTCACTTCCTCAGTGGGCCAGCTTCTCTCCTGACCCATTCCCAGATATTACTAGTCTCTTAACGTTGACCATCTGGTTTCCTCAGGGAGGGACATGGGTAACCAAAGCCACATATTTACAGCTTTGGTTACTCATCTGCTTCCCTTAGAGACTAGGAGGTATGATGGTTTAATCTAGAAAGAGCAGGAGGAGGTTAAGGAAACCCTCATTCTACAAGGGATAGGAAATACTTCTAGGCCAACGAGGTCTGAAGAATAGGGGCACAGGTAAAGGAAAGAATGAGATGACAAGATTCTAGTCTGTCATAAGGAATGAGGAGCAGAGGATGCAGCTGGGGGTGGACAGCCCAGCTAGGGATTTAGGGATTATAACTCAGTGAGTAGTACATGTAACCTGGGGAGAAAGCCTTCCATATCTGATCATCTCTAGCCCAGGAATTTCCCTTCCCAGGAGAGGGCTGGAGCACATAGGCAAGCCAACTGTACAGCGTAAGCTGTGTGACTGGGTTCTACCCTTTTCCTGGAGAGGACCACCTTATGGGGGTTGACCAAACCTGGACTGGAAGCAAGACTGGAAGGCGCACAGATGAAGTAAGTAATAGCCCCAGGCAGTGGGGACCTTCGGGGGCTCCAGGATTATGTTTCCCAGTGGTTCCCCAAACAGGCCAAGGGCCTACTCACCAAGCTCTCCTCGAACCAGTCCTTTATGTAGAAAGCTGTGGGGCCTGGGATCTGGTTCAGGAGGGCTGCCCTTTCCTGAGGATGCTCCAGCATCTCCAGGGCCAGCCTCAGGTCCTCGATGAGATGGATCACTGGAAAGGGGTTCGTGTACGAGGCAGGGGAGGCCGGTCCAGGCTCACAGGTCCCATCACTAATTTCTGCACTTATTTTCGTGCCTAGAACAAAAGAGAAGTGAGAACCTTGGTAAGAAAGCTGGGATGCCATGGGCCAGGAACTGGTAAAGAGCAAAGGCAGTGAAAGGAGAGGGGGACGGGATAGATAAGAAGCCTAGGAGGACACTTCTACCTCAGCAGAATCATTCACAAAGCAACCTTCACAGAGATCTTTAATCCTGGGCTGGGCATGATAGGAAGAGACCTGTCAGAGGTGAATGACTGTGCCCATCGGGACTGACATATGGAAGCTCACCCTGTTAGACAACTGGGGGAACACAGCCAGCCCTCACCAGTGACCACAGATATGCTAGCTAAAACAATGAGATGCCGTTCTTCAGCTTTTAGATGAATAACCTTTTCTTCTAAGTCAATGTGGTAGCTTGTCTGCACAGATGGCCACCCAAAATTCTTCCCATCCTTGTCTGCATTCTACTCCTCTCATCCTGAGGTGGTTCCTGACTCTAGGCTGGCTTGGTGAACAGGAACCTTTCTGGATCTTCCCAACTGGGAGAGGTCTATATCCCCTGACATACTCATACTTTTAACCTCTATAAATTATTCTGTATGTCCACACCTCACCTTCCCATTATGGGCTGTGAGGTCTCTGAGTGCACAATCCGGTCATAGTTAGCTGAGTTCCTAGCACCATGCCCCTGCCCAGGAGATGTCGAAGGGGAATCTGACTGAACGTCTGCACATGTGCTTGGATCAATAGCTAAGAGGAGGAGTACTCGAACTTCCTCGAAGATCTGAAATATTGGCTCAGATCTTTCTAATTTGATATGTCCCAAACAGGACAGTTTTTGCCTTCTAAACCCCACCATTAAAAAAAACAAAAAACAAAAAACAACCTTCTTTGCCTAAGTACAGTGATATAGTTTTCAAAGCAAAACTTGGGTGACACGATCTAACAAAAAATTTCCGTGCTTTTCCAGCAGCGGTAAGAAACACTAGAAAATATGGCTTAGATGGTGGAATTTCTAGAGCCTTTGGATTGTTTATAAGGCAAATGGGATAAAATATTTGAAATGTGGCTTCTGCTGGAAAATGTGGACTGTAGGGCGCCACATCCATGGTTTTACTGCAGGCCTGATGTCTATTTCCAGGTCCCTTTACTTCTAAGGCCAACTTCCTACTTACCATGGCAGCCTCTGGAATGCGAAATCCACACAGAAGGAAACAATTACCATCTGATTGCCTGTTTGCTTTCTGAAAGTGCAGGATAGAGGGAATCATGGATCACAATCCACAAACAAGTCTGTGGCTCTGGGGAGCTAGGAAACTGCCCAATTACCCACACGCTGGTGTGTGCTCAGCACTCTCTGGCTCCTGCAGATCCAATTTAGAGCTGACTGGGAAGGGCCCCAGCCAGACTCCAGTCAAGAAAATGGACAGAAGCAGACCAAGACCTCCATTCTCCACACAATTGATGAGTAATCCTCCACCGTGGACACATTTCAATATACACATGCAAATACATACACCTCTTTAAAAATGTAGGATTAGTCAGGCCAAAAGTAAGTGAGTAGACTGAGATTTTCATCAACTTCATATCACTCTGTGGCCTTGGACAACATAAAATAGAAAAACAAGCACATGCATACCTGCAATTATAATAATTATAAATGCATTAAACTCACCTATTTAAACTCAAATATTTGAATAGCAGGATAAATTAAATCCAGCTCTTTGAGGTTATCAAGAGAGACATACAACAATTAAGACACTGAATGACTGAAATATGAAGTGCTCAAAAAGATAAAACTAAATACTCCACACAATGGAGGAAGTATTTTGATCACACTGTTAAAAACAACCACACACACGAAGTCACCAGATAAAATGATAAAAATAAATTTAAAAATCATCTGAATAGTCCTATAAAATATGAAACCATAATTAAAATTTTTTCCAGAGGAAAAAAAGCTTTTATAAGTTCTATGAAACCTTCAAGAAATTAATAATTCTAACCTATTTCATTCAGTATAGAAAACAAGGGAATGCTGTCAGCTCACTCAATAAAGAGAACCTGACAGTACAACTTGTAGATCAGAGGTGACTAGTGACCGTGGACTTGTGCAACTTAGCATCCTGATACTACGAAGAAAAAATTATAGACTTTCTCACTGATGAACTTAGATGACCAATTTCTAAACACAGTTTTACAGAATCAAGTCCCATTTTAACCATCGCCCTTGGGAAATGACAGATCAAGCAGATCCAAAAAGAAAATTAAAAGTAAAGGAGTGACATATTAGAACAAGAACAACCAAGAACATATAAAAAACTATGTCCCAGACAACTGGAGCTGGCACATGGTGCTCAACACACATTAAGCATTTTACCGAAACTGACTGCAGACAAGGCCATGCAGGAAGTCTCAACAAAAATCAGGACTATTATCAGGGATACTTATTCCCATTTTCATATTTCCATGGGAAGGGAGGGTGGTTTCAACTACAGCCACATTTGTGGACTCTCCCCTGCTTCCCCTAACTCAATATTTCCTCTGAAGGAGGAATGCCTCCTCTGATGAGAGAGCCGAAAGAAGGAATTCTCTCCAAAGCCACCTGTCTGTACCTGGATGCAAGCATTATCCTTAGAGAGGCTTTCTGAGACCAGCTCTGCCCCAGCTAGGTGAAAGTCTATATTTTGGAATTAAGTTAAATTTGGGGTATTAGGGCGCACGCGTGCGTGCGTGCGTGTGTGTGTGTGTGTGTGTGTGTGTGTGTGTGTAGGTTGAGTGGTATTCAAAATCCTAATTGCAGCTTCAGATCGGCTAACTTTCCTCATCAGTAAAACTAATGATAAACTTGATGTATGATCTATTCCTTAATTGGTTTAAAATGAAGGAGGAGAATAAAGATGTTTTGTTTATTGATCCTTGTGTTAGACAGAATAATGACACCCCCACCAAAGATATCCATATCCTAAACCCTGGAAACTATGTATGTACGTGTAATTTGTATGGTAAAAGAGACTTGACAGATGTGATTAAGAGTCATGGGATGGGGAGATTATCCTGGCTTATTAATCACATGAGCTCTTAAATCAGAAGAGGGAGACAGATGATTAGGTCAGAGAGATGTGATGTGAGGACTCAACTGGCCACTGCTGGCTTTGAAGGCAGAGGAAGGGGCCCTTAAGCCAAGGAAGGTAACAGCATTATACCAGCAATAGAGCAGAGAGAGGCAGGCTAGTTGCATAGAGAAGACTCTCCAAGAACACCCAAAGATACAAAAACATACATATGTAGACACTTTTAAGCAACTGAACTGAAAGAAACCTTCAAAGTTCAGAACCTTAGGGGTAAGAGCATTTGAGCTGGTGTTTGCCCGGTAGGCCACTGCCACTTCCCTGATATTCTAATACCTGGATTTGAATGGGCCACTTGAGGAGGACAGGAGACAATGCTTAGCACCTAAGTAAAGGGAGAGATTGGATGGAAGATCTCTGCATAAAGCTAGGATGCAAAAAGGCAATATCCTCAGTAAATCAACTAGAAAAAAGAGGATGATGGCTGTTGAACAGAGCTTGCCACTGTCGGCCATGTCAATCTCTTTATACAAAGGGTAGTCTTTGACATCTGAGCCCACTACACACCTCAACTTCCACTTTGACTCTTCAGGTCGATGTCATAGCAGAACACTCTCAACCTGAATCCTGAAGAGGAATCAGACAACTTTGTTACTGATGACTGCTACATGCTGATGTACCTCAGAGAGAGCATGGACAAAACCGATTACCTATTCTGAGCATGGGCCCACATTATGGGCCAAGGTGACTAATCTGTCTTTATCAGAACTTACTCTGCCCCTAATCTTTAAATCTTAAACAAAACAAAAACCCAGACACTAATCAGAATTGGCACAAAGGCCCGGATAGAGCAAACTCTTTTTTAGCTGTCCTTAAACAGACTTATTTTTACTACTTCTCATCGATGGATACAGCTTGCAGATAATCGCATGAGTAACCTCCTGCCACAGTGAGGAGGAATAAGTGCCCCCTGTGTCCTCACCATGGGGTTCTCTGGTCCTATTACAGAAGTGGCCTCACAGAAGAGCCACTGCACCTGTTAGCCCATAAATTAAGCCCTCTGCAAAATTAACATATCTGGCAGTTGCTCAGGGCCATCCAGAAGGATATAATTAAGCAATACACAGTTCACTTTCAGTTGTCAACAGTGTGATTCAATTATAGTGTTATTTGCAGGTGAATCACAGGGACTAACCAGGAGACAATGATATCAAAAGTTAACATGTACTAGAAGCCACAACAGTGGTCTTTTGTACTAGAAACAAATTATTTGACAAGGGTCCTGGAGTCATTAATAGTCCTTCTTCCCAATTTTCTGGCATAAAATTCCAGGGTTCCAATCAAGAAGTCATACCCGGGATACACACATTCAGGTTTCAAGAATTAAACTTTACAAAAAGTTTCATTTAATAGTCATGTTTCTGCTCACATAACACTTCTCTATCTCACACTGCTAGAGCCAGTGAGTACTTTGAGATCAGGGTCACCGGACTATGCTCAGAAGGGGCTTGACACCTGTACATCAGGATGTCCTCTCAGAGTATTCCTACCCTAGTTGTTTATGGGAGTGATAATCTCCTGCAGTGTTTGCACTGATTGGAGAAGAGGGACAATTTTTTTTTTGTATTAAATGTTTAATTAAATAGACACTGATAAACATGCCCTAAGTGTACTCTTTTTTGGAAAGAGTATTGGAGAGTGAACGGTAGCCTGTTATACCATAGAATAATTAATAAAGGGAAATTCCTTATTATGCAGTGTTATGATTATGAATAATCATTATTGAAGGAATTGTATTTGTTTTCACAGGAATCCAGTTGTTTTCACATGACTTGGGGTATGCAGAAAGCCTATAAAATTTTCTTCCATTGAAATAAGTGGTAATTGTGCTTTCATAAAGTGAGAGAATACAGTCCTTGGGTACACACTTGAATACTTTAACAGATGCAAAAGCAATTGTATGTTGGTAATGTTGGCACTACTTGATATTGTTTGACTTCAAATTAATAAGAAAATGGAATTAAAGAAAGGACGACTTAAACGTTCACACAAAAATATCATTTCTGCAGAATCTGTGGTATCACAATGTGCTGTCACAGTTTGAAACTTTCCTGTACCTGTGCCACCCTTTAAGCAAATGAACCCTTACTGCAAAGTCTAATGTGTAAGAGAGATGAGAGCAAAGTCACTCGGGCTAAGGGATTGGAAGCAACAATAGAAATGGACCCTGCTCCCAACTAACTCTTTTCTCCTATAGATAGCCCCACAGAGTCTCTGAGGCTCTACCCTACACCATCATAAAACCAACACAGAAATGAAAGAAACCCAGAGGAGACTCGGATGGCCCTGGACTCATTTCTTAGTTTTGCAATTTACCAGCACTATGACCTTTGGGGGGGGGGGGCAAAAATAATAATGTCAATGCTAATATCAACAGAATAAGCATAACTTATACCAAATGAGTACTTGGTGCCTTATTTGCATTAATTTAATTGTCCCAATAATAGGAGATAGGTACTAATATACTGCTGATTTACATATAAGGAAACTGAGGCTCAGAGAAATTAAGCTATTTTCCTAAAGAACCCACAGCCAGCAGTAAGAGGCCAAGCTAGGATTCAATCCCCAACATTCTAACTCCATAGTCCACTCTAGTAACCACCATAAAAATGCCTAAGCCCTTTGGTCCAGTTCCTCCCAATAATGTTGAAGATGAAGATGGTATTAATAATCCTGAGGAAAAGTGTCAGCACAAAAGCATTCAATAATTGTCATTCTTTTCATCCAAATGGCATAGAACATATGTCCTCCAGACTCTCACTAATAACCTCAGTGTTGAATTATCTGTCAGATAGCTCTTATCAAATGTCTGTGTGAGCCAATTAATACTTAAAAGATGGTTCACAGGACATGCCAACCACTGAGTTTTCAAAATAATTCATGAGTTGTTATTTCAAAAGAATCAGCCAAAGGCACGAGTAGAGAAAATAATAAAGTTCAGTATGTAGCCAAATCGAGGATATGGACAGAAACTACCAACTGCCTCCTAACCAATGAAAAAGAGAGCCTGTTCACAAAAGTAAATAAAATATACGTGTGACAAATGTTTATGAAACACCTATTAGGTACCGCAGACCAAGTGAGGCACTGGAGATAGAGCGGCAAAGCCTCTGTCCTCATGGAACTTACGTTCTGGTACAGGAGGCAGACAATACGCAGAGACAAAAATAAATGAATTGGGTCAGGGGGTGATAAGTTCTATAAAGACATATAAACAGTATGAGGACAGATGTGATGTGGGGGGTTGCTGTATTAGAGAGGGTCAAGGGAAATCTCTGATGTGGTGACATTTCACCAGAGACCCGACCTCAGTGTACTGGAGGATAGCATTCCAGCAGAAGGGACAGCAGACGCAAAGGCCCGGGACATCCAGAGCACATGGCCAAAGTGCGATGAGATGGAGGGAAAGTGGACAGGAGATACAGCCATAAGGGAGCCTAAGGCCAGATTGTGCAGGACGGTGCTGGCTCTGACGAGAGCTTCAGATTCTATCCTGCGATGGGAAACCATTGAAAAATTTTGGGGAGCAGAGTGATATGATTTGATTTACACTTAAAAGGACTGCTCTGTGGAAGATGGTCTATAAGAGGGCAAGAACAGAACGGATATCCTCACATGACGATGTCTTAACTTATAAACGCTGGCTGAGTCTAATGAGGCAAGCGCAGGCCTTACCCAGTGAAAACCTCAAAACTCCAGAGAGTCATAGAAGGGCCTGAATAAATGAGAACTCTACTGTGTCCGCTAGATGACTTCATGTAAGGATATTTGTGTCCTTCATCAATTTATCAAGATCTAACATTTTATAGAGTTTATTACATGCCAAGCACTGTTCTAAGCACCTAACATGTAAGCACAGCAGCCCTCTAAAGCACGTGCTATTCTTATTCCCATTTTAAATATGAGGAAAGTGAGGCACAGATCATACAAGTAACTTGCAGGATTTGTACAAACAGAATTTGAATAAGCAGTCTGGCTACAAGTGCTCCCCCTGACTAATCTACAAAGAACGACTTAGAATGTCTTAGACTGCCTCTCTATCAAACTCTCAAACCTGTTCCTGACAGAGTGGCCCAGGAAGCCCTTCCAGAAAGAACCAGCCAGGGTGGAGGACTAAGGCAGTGGAAGGAGGAAGGAGCTCGTTGTGCTGGAAGAGCAGAAGGATGGGTCTCCCAGGTTCTATACCACAGGCAGGACCACTCCCTCCACACCCATCCCAGAGCCTTGCCTACAGACCCAGCACCAAGGCAAGGCCCTGAGGATCCAGCCACGTAATTCTCTCAGAGACAGGGGATTCTGCCAGTGGCTTTGTCATTTTAGGAATGCCTGTGTGGAGAAATTAGGAGGAAGAAAGAGGAACTGACCCCACACGAGGCTGCCTTCTTTAGGAGGTGTCTCATTCATCCCTCACAGCCATCCAAGAGTTCTGTGCTCTGCCAGGAGCTTTCTGAGTCTCTTCCTTCTCCTTGGCTGAGGGCTCAGCAGTGATGGCCCGAGCCAGTCTGACAGTCTGACCCTGTGGCTCTGATCTCAATGCACACAGGCCCCTGGGAGCTTCCAGATAAGATTTTCCCAAAGGATTGCTAGGAAATCCATACTCTTGACTCTTTCCCTTCAATAGGATTTCAGAGGCCCTAACTTAGAATAGGACATCCCAATTTATGGAGCCTCTGGAAAGTGGGACATTAGTCACAGCCTCTCAAGGGCCCTTCTGTTCCTGAGAAGTTAAATGCCTGACAGAAGACAGCTATAACATGTTGCAGGGCCACCAGTCCCATGAAGAAGCTTCCACACACAGACAACTGCTCCCATCCCAGGTGCAAACAGCCAGAACCCTGTGAGTCAGATGTATCCCTGCAGGATGGCAGGAAAATCAAATGCCTGAAAGGAGGCAGTGTCAAGTACCCGTGCACATCCTGGGCTCTTGCCACATTCAGCCCAAAACTTCTCCAGCTATAGCTCCACACAACAAGACGCAAAGCCCCAAAGTAGCACACCCGATCAGCAAACTCAGCAAACGGGGCCACTGACCTGTATGAGGTAAGGCTAGAAAGAAAACCTGGGCTTTTTAGGAAAGATTTTCCATGACAGGTTTGTTCCAACCAGCATAGGCTCAGGTGCCACAGTCAAGGAGTTCATCAGCCTGAATAGCCTATTGGCACACTCTTCCAAACCAGTTTTGCTGGATCTCTTCTAGAGAATAACTGGCTAATGCAAACATGAAGCCAAACAGTTGCGATGCATCAAAAACAATATGGCATAAAGAAATTCTTTAGGTGATGAGGTAAAACAATACAAAACTGCCTCCTGACCCCCAAACACACTGGAGACCAGTGAGGGAAGTGAGATGACATCTGCGTTTAGGTGGCAAAGTCTGCTAGACTTTAGAGTTTCAGCTGGACTGTAATAAGTCATAATGCACTCTGAAGAATTTATAATAAAGTTAATCTCATTGCACCCAGATCACCTTGCAGCCAGGATCCAAACTGTGAAACTGTTAGATGCATCCTAACATCCACCCTGTCTCAACGGAGACTGAAACTCACCACATATCAGTGTTCCAGAAGTTTGTACTCTTAGAAAAGAGATGGCATATACAATAAAATAAAATAAATCTAACGAGGGGCTTCTCTCTGTGCCAAAAAGAAAAGCGAGAGAAAACAGTTTCTCAGGTGTGGGGACAAGCCACCAGACACTAGGACTCCCTGCCCATACCTGCAATGATCCCGTCCATCTGCTCCAGGGCAGCTTCCAGCGCGTGACTGGCATCAGAGGCCATGACTCCTTCTCCCTGCTTAGTCTCCTCCTTCTCTTACTGAAAATTCAAATACAGAACAAAAGAAAAATGACAGAGAGTTCCACATTATGCTCACAGGACCGCAAGGCCCTCTTATCCTGTCATTGTACAGCACCCTCTCATGAGAATCCTCGTAGCCGACCCGCGGTTTCTGCCATGTCTGTGGCCTCTCCCTCCTGGCACGACAGCTCTTTTCCCATGAATCTTTAGCACATAATCCTATTCACTTCTGTAATGAAAAGCCACCAGTCACCTGTAGCAGCAAAACAACAACTGCCACTGTTCAGCATCATTACAGTCCCAGGCTCTAGAAGCTCCAACCACCACGGGGAAGAGAAGGCTCCCTACATGTGGGTCACAGCAAGCATTTAGCTGTCTTTTATCTGCATTTGTCCGACACTTGCAATGCTTTCCTTGGGCAATTGTGATCCAGGCTGAGAGGACTTAACTGCCACCTTCGCTTTACGAATGGCCCAATGTGCCCCACCTAGGAAGGCTGCAGGCTCACTGTCTTGGGGAGAATACTGTCCCAGGAACCAGGAGCACTGTCTCTTACAATTTTAGTTCTACTCTACCCAGCAGCATTCAAGGTGCAGAATCCCATCTTCCCGGCGCTGGAGAACTTCAAAGATACATGGTCTAGCCCCACCACCCCAATGCTGAATCTCTCCCGTAATGAGAGAGAGAGATGGCAGTTAGTTCCATATCCAGACTAACCTGCCTCTAAGAAAATTCTTTCAGCTGAACTGTCTTCCTGCAGCCTCTTCTCATTGTTCTTGCTTCCCACTCCTTCCCTGGGTGGCAGTATTTGTAATCCTAAGAAGAGATTTAGCGCATGCCTATAAACTAGAGGCAGGAGTTGTTTGCTCATTCAGTAAAACCCATGTGTGTGCCCAAAGGGCACAAGCGCTGTGGAGAACAGAGGTACGGCTCCCATACTAAGAACGGTGCAGGAAAGGAAACAGAAGACTGAGGGTCTCTGCTCATCTTCCCTGGGACACTGGATCTTTGGAATGAAGAAGAAAGTGAGTAGCCACGGAAAAGTGGCTTTGGAGATGGTGTGGAAAAGAATGTTAGGACCACACAGAACCACACTGGACTATACCAGGCAGGAGCAGTTAAATAGCCAGGGTTCAAACTCAACTTTGCCATTTACGGTATGATCTCTGACCCTCCGTGTCCTTATCTGTAAAATGGGAATAACAGCAACTAACTCACAGGCTCCTTGTCACAATTAAATGAGAATTACTCTTTCATAGAAAATGCTTAGTATGTTCCTTTGCACCCTGTATGAGCTCAATATGTTAGCATTTTTTATAGTGGGGAGATAACCTCAGAATGTATTCGTGCCAGGATAGCTCAGAGGATAGACTTTAAACTTCGGGAGGGAGAACCCAAATAACACTAAGAGGTTGGTTCCTTTGGAGGAGGTAGGCACGGCAAGGAAAGATAAGCAATCATGCACGTGGGG
The DNA here is from genome assembly GCA_003508835.1 of Eonycteris spelaea. NCBI lineage: Eukaryota > Metazoa > Chordata > Mammalia > Chiroptera > Pteropodidae > Eonycteris > Eonycteris spelaea. The sequence goes on along the minus strand of PUFA01000113.1, from coordinate 561,363 downwards.
GAACGGGTAGACCGTAATTAATAGGTGCAAAGGACAAGGAAGGTTCAGAAACAGGCACTGCAGGATCTGCTCCGGGGAATGAGGATGGGAGCTTGCAGAAGAGGTGGAGCTTCCAGAGGAAGCTGAGCCTCCCAGCTACAACAAGGAACAGAGCTGGTTCACGTGAGAAGAGCAGGCCAGATGGCTACAGAGCAAACACAGTGTGCAAACCTCAGGGTCTGAACGGAAGCCGGTTCGGGTGGGGACAAAAAGACAAGACAGCAGGAAAAGCAGGGCAATATTCAGCACATTCACACCTGTTCGGCCACCCATCATAGCAAAAGTTTGAAATCTTTTCCTCTGAGGACTTCCCACCGCATCCAGGAAAAAATCCAACTCCTGTGAAACGAGACGCAGCATGATCTGGCTGGGCCAGTCCCACGTGGACCCCCCTATCACTCCTCGTGCTGAGGCAGCACTGGTCTCCCATCTGCCCCCAACACTCCAAGACCTTTTCCTCCTCTGAAAGTTTACACCTACTGTCCCCTCTACGCTGAGCTCACTTTCTCAGCGATCTGGATTGCTGATTTAGTCTCATCCTTCAGGTCTCAGCTGCAAAGTATCTTGAGAGACCTTCCTTGCAGGCCTCCATCTAAACAGCCCTTTCAAAGCATAGCAATAACAAAGTATCTTGTCCATGTATTTATTGCTTTGCTAATTGACCTTGCAAACCCTCCACATGAAGGCTTTCTGCACCCCATGTGTGCAGTGCCTAGCAGAGTTCCTGGTATAAGGAAGTTTGAGTAAATACTTGTGAATAAATGGATTGGATCCATGTAGCCAACATTCCTGGAAACCTGCTGTGCTGGGCCTTGGGGGGATATTGATAAACCAGACTTAGTCCCTGTCCCCATGGGCCACGTGGTCTACTGGAGGCAGAAGTATGAACAAATAATTATGATGCAGTGTGAGGCATGCTGAAAGAGGCAGGAATGCAGTTTCCCTGGGTCTTGAAGGATGAGTAGGAGCTTTCTCAGAAGGGGGAGAATGCTATTCCAGACAGAGAAGCATGTAAGGGCAGGATGTAGTTGGCAAATGTCAGTATGGTTGACAAGATTATACAGGAGCATCTAGTTGCTCCAAATGAGTCAAAACCTTCCACAGCATTCACATAAGCATGACAAGGGCAATTAATGAGAGGAGCTTGGGAGTCACACCCACTACTTCGATGATCTTGATACCGGTCCTCAACAAATCAAGTGACCTCAGGTGTAAACATGACAGAGATTTTTTTTTTTTTAATCTTGTATTTCAGGAACTGGCCACATGTAGGGCCTTACTACCAGGGTGAAAATTGGGGGACAGTTAGAAGGTGCCAAGCCCAGAGAACCCAGGCGATGTCCCCTTGCTACACAGGCGGCATAAAAGACAACCTGTGGGCCCTCTGCCCCATGATGACTTTGTGCCTGGCAAAGAGCAAGCTGGGTGGACCCGTGGGAGTCGGTGTGAAGCAAAACATGAGTCAATAGTGTATCATATTTGCAACCTAGGAGCCTGGGGCCGGTAAGGCTGGGGGCACCCAGAGCAGGGAACCTGCTTTGGGAAGCTGAAAAGCTGCTTTAGACCTGCTGGGTCTGAGGTGATGGCAGCACAGCTGAGTGAGAACAGGCCCTGCCAGCCTCTGTCACGGGGCGGCTGTGAGGTGCTAGTGCGGTACAGAAGAGATCTTTGAAGGAAAAACGTGTGAAGGGAGTGATGCCTCTGGCCCCCATCTGTGAACACAGGCACTCATATTGGAACGGGGAAGGCACAAGGTCACCAACCATCCTTGTTCTGGCAGCTATGGCCATTTTCTGCCTTCACCGCTGTGAGGTTAGAGCTCCCTGTCAGTAAAGCATGACGGCACGATCCCTGCCTTCCAGGAGCTTGGGGTCTCAGAGGCACACATGTCACCTGCGGCATTCAGAGTGCCTGGTGTCTTCCGTGTCTGTTCACCCCCACAGGACACAGTACCTCCCTCAGGAGCCTGGGTTCCTCAGGGATGTGGGGCTTACGTGCAGGAAGCTCCAGAATGGATGTGCCAGGAGGCCTCCTGGAGAGAAGCGGGGTGAAGAGGCCAGAGAGTGCATCCATCCGGAAGAGGCAACAACCCAAAGGGACTGGGAAAGAGAGCCGATCCAGGGTGCAGTGCACAGGGTCAAGCGAAACTAGGGCCATTTCCAAGTAGGGGGTGGAAGTGGAACTGAAATCATGTTCCCTACCAGTGGAGGGGAGCTACAGCAGCCACGCAGGCCTGATACGGAGTGGACGGCAGAGGGAGACACTGTGCTCTGCTGACTCTAAGGAGGGGCGCCCCACCAGGCCAAGAAGGAGAGAAGCAGGCAGAGGAGGGCATTGTTGACATGCTCAGTACAGGAACAGTTGTTACACTGGCTGAAAGCATTTTCATTCTCTGGACACTTGGACTATTAACAGAGCCCTGAATTTGACCCTGATGAGCAGACGGGCTTCTTATACCAAGAAACTGGCTCATCCTTTGCTGTAAAGATAAGGCAGGGAATGTTGTTTAAGAAAAGTGTGGTCCATTCATCCTTCCCTTCACCCACACGCCTCTCTAGATGCTGTCATCTTCCTTATCCGTGATGATGTCTGAGGCTGGGGCTCCTGCCAGTACAGACCTTATCCCTCCTCTTTGTTGCCAGCCAGGGAGAAAATGATCCCATAGCTGTAAGACCAACCAATGAGAAGGAACAGCCATGTTTTAGAATGGCAGTGTCTGGTGGTAGATGTTCATGGCTACTGAACTATATCACACAAAGGCTGGATCTGTATGTGTTCTGAAATTTAGAAAGTGAGCCACAATTAGCTGCGCATCATCTGGTGCATTCTGAGCCAAGCAGAGATTTAGATACTTTATTAACTACTTTTGAGCTCAGCAAAGGAAAATCAGAAGTAGGCAGGAACCACTGATTAAGATAAGTCTGCGCAAGTAAACCTGAACATACCGTATCCACCCATACTTCCACTCCGTTTTATAAACTACCTTTCTCTCAGTAAAGTGGTTAGAGTTGTGAGTGTTTTGGGCAGGTTCGCACCATCCTGGATGGAGGAAGGAATCAGGAACAGATCTAGACTCCCCCAGGGTCTCCTGTGCCAGCACTGACTCCTCAGCAGCTGCAGCCAGATGAGGGCCAGTGTCCCCGAGTAGAAGGCAAGGCCTAAGGAAGGAACTCTCAGCCAAGAACTCACCACCAAACATCTCATGTCTCTCTCTAAGTGGCCAACAGGAGGTAAAGTCACCATATCACAAGAAAGCAAAGACTTCTCCTTATAATTTGCAGGTTACAATAAACCACAGCTGCTCTTAAATGGTTATTTTAAGAAATAAGAAATACTCCTTGCTATAGACGCATAAACTTGGGAAACAACCTCTTAAAGGATACAGGAAACTTATGTCTTTGGCATAGTAGAGCAAGAAGCCATTTACAGCATTAAGAAAGAGGAGAGGGGAAGGGGAAGAGAGGGGAGGAGTAGAAGACAAGAACGACTACAGAGAAAGACATACAAAGGAAATTGATGGCAGTGCCTAAATTCTCAGTCACAACCCATATCAACCAATAACAACTTTCTTTTTAAAGGACAAAGAAGGAAGAACACAGGTTTTATAGCCCGGCAGTCTTGAGTTAAAACCTGGGTTCTGCTGCTAATGGCTGTAGGTCTTTAGACAAGTTATTTTAACCTCTCTGAGCCTCCATTGTCCCATCTAGAAAAGTAGAATAAACCAATCTCATTGTGTGAGGGAAAGTAAACAAGACAGACCTCAGGTAAATACAGCAGATTGAAGCCAAACATCTAATTTAGCTACCCACTGAAACAACAGCAGAGGAATTTATTTTGAAAGACATAAACCCACAAGGACACAGAATGACAGGAGACAAGGCGACAGCTCTGCAGCAAGCACGAAAGGGCAGCCGGTCCGTGATGGACGACCGAGACCGGCTGGCACGATGGAGGTGGGGGATGGAATGGAAGAGAGAGCTGACTCATCTTCTAGAGTGGGAACTCAGAAGTCACTAGATAAGGACAAAAAGAGAAGGTACCAGACCAAGTATTTTTTTAGCGATATGGATAAAAAAACTACTAAAAGTTTTAAGTGGCCGCATCTTAGGAAGAACGATAGTGGGTGGGTAGGTGAGGAAACGGCTGTTTTAACAAATCATATGCAATTATTTGACTTAAATTGTATAGATATAGTGATGATAAAAATAAAAAAAGATTTAAAAATATATGCCTGGCACAGAGTGCAGATTCAATTAGTACATGCTCCTTTCTCAGGCAGATAGCTATTAGTTACTTGCTCAGAGTTTATCTAACATTGTTTCATATACTATTAATCTCCAAACACCACTTAAATTATTCTCCCTTAAAGATGAGCAAACAGATTAGGCAATTTGCCTGAGGTTGCACACCATTCTTTCTCCCATTCTTCCACTTCGTCTCTGAGATAGGAATCCAGCGGAGGGTTTTGAGCACAGGAGGATTTAACTTAGCTTTTAAAAGAAACACTTTGGATGGAAACAACCTAAGTCCCATCGATGGACGAATGAATAAAGAGATGGTGTGTGTGCACACAAACTGGAATACTATTCAGCCATAAAAAGGAAATCTTGCCATTTGCAACAACATGGATGGGCCCTGAGGGTGTTATTCTAAGTGAAATAAGTCAGACAGAGAAGCAAATACCATATGCTTTCACTAATGTGGAATCTGAAACAAACAAACAAAATAAACTCATGGATACAGAGAACAGACTATAGGTTACCAGAGGGGAAGGGGTTGGAGGGAGGGCAAAATGAGTAAAGGGGATCAATTAGAAGGCAATGGATGGGAACTATACTTACAGAGGTGATCACTATGTAGTGTATACAAATATTGAATTATAACGTACACCTGAAATATGTATAATGTTGTATGCCAATTTTATACCATAAAAAAATAAGTAAAAATAAAGGGAACGCTTCAGCTGCTGCTTGGAACATGGACTGAGTGCAGGGGTTAAGGGCGTTGCAGTGGACACAGGACAACCAGGCAGGAGATGAAGGTTGCTTGGACCAGCATGACAGTGGTAGGTAAGTGTTCTAACCCTTGATATATGTCGAGGGCAACGCTGGTAAGCTATGCTGACAGACTGGATGTGGGCATGAGAGGAGTCAGACACGACGGCAAGATTTTTGCCCTGAGCTTTTGGGGGTGGAGGTGGATGAAATCAGGAGATTGTTTTGGCAAATTGTTTGGATGCCTAAGAACACCTAGGAAGTAGGCATTTAGAGATCCAAGTCTGATGTTCAGAGAGAGGTCTGGGCTGCAGGTAACAATTTGGGAGCCATCTGCATAAAGATGGTATTTAAAACAACTGCACAAAGTAACTTAAGTAGTGTAGACAAAAGAATAATAATGAGAATAATAATAAGAATAAAAGGAAGTGGGCCCAGACTTTTTGGGACACCCCAACATGCAGCCTTCAGGAGGAGAACCAACAAAGAAGACTGAGGAGGAGCAGCCGAGAGAACTGAGAAAGTGGAGCCCTAGAAACTCAACGAGGGGTTCAGGATGGAAAATGCAATCAGGGGAGCCAGATGGCTGCTGACTCAGACCAGAGACCATTCTCTCTCCCAACTCCCGCTGGTGGTGATCTCATCTGCCCCCACAGCCTCACCTGTGCCTGCATTACCTCATCCTAGCTGACTGCAACGGCCTCCTAACTGGCTGCCCTGCCTCCAAGCAGCCTCTCTGTTTAACCTAACTCAGTAGTCCTCAGACTTTGCTGTTTATCAGAATCACTTGGAAAGCAAATCAAGCAGAGGCCCAGCATCATCTAAGAAGCAGAAGGCTTAATCTCTGTATTCTGACCCAGCTGAAACTGACTGACTGATCAAAACTGATGAAAATGCAAACATAGCTCCCAACCACACTTAGAAAGTCTCTAGAATATAATCCATACCTTTCGCTATATGGACTCAAACTCAGCTGTAACTAACTTCTGTCCTACCCCTTGGCAAACCTCTGCCCCATTCCAACCAAAGGTCTTATTGTGGACAGATTCTAATTGTTAGTCAATTGACTGTACCAGTTGCTTTCCTGCTTTATAAACATGCCAGCAGCTTTGCCAGCTAAATCTCCATCTTCTCTTCAAGCCATTTTTCCCAGGAAACCATGTTTGATCTTGCCCATCTAAGTGTGATCTTCCCCCGTCTTTAATCTCACAGGAAAGGAATGAAAGCAGCTGTGCACAGCCATTTCACCTACAAGCCTTCATGTGCCTGGGCTCCTGAGGGCATCTTCGCATTCTGTAGGCCCTGAGGAAACATTTACAAATTTACTGGTAAGACACAACTATTCATTATCAGTGGGAAAGAAAAGCCTGGGAGGAGGAAGTGGCAGCAGGTGGTCTGACATCCCTCTCCATGTCCTCAAGCTCAGGGACCCAGCCAGCTGGTCTTCCCCAACAGATGATGCTCCCCATACCTCAGTGATGTCACTGCAGTCGCCAAGCCAGAAACCTGAGAGTCATCCCTGGCCTTCCCTTCTCTCACCCACAGCCAGCTAGTCACCATATCTGGTAAAGCCTCCCTCCTCGCCCACCTCATCTTCACCTGCCTTGCTTCGGGCCACATCATCTCCCATCAGAATGACGGCAATGGCTTCCTGATCGGTTTTCCTGCCGGCAGCCTCACCCCATACATCCCTCACCTTCCACACTCCAACCAGCAGGACAGGTCATTTCACAAATCTCATCAAGGCATTCCGGCGCTTGCACAACTCTTCACTAGCTTCCTATCACCCAGAAAGGAAGTTAAGGACCCATGAGATACCAGGACCATGTGCTCTACAGTTAGACATGCAGTTGGATGCATGTTCTTCCCATCAGGGGCTATGCCCTTGGACAAGTTCAACATCACTGAGCTTCATTTTTCCTATTTATAAAATGTGGATGAAAATATACACATTATGCGATTGTGGGGATTCAATGAGATAGTGTATGTAGAAGTCCTTTGCACATGACTGGTGGGAGTTCGCAACCACAGTAGTGATAATTCTTTAAGCCATACCCGCCTCCCCCACTCCTGAGAGCCAACCATTAGACACACCAGCCAAGCTCTTTTCACGTCACCTGCCTTTACTCTGAGGCTTCCTCACTATGCAATGATTTACCCCAAGGCCTCTCAATTCCCCCTCCTCTTTCAAGGCCCAATTCCAGCATCATGATTCCAGGGATCCTCTCCCATCCTCCACATGGAAGTGACTGCTCCCGACTCAGTTCCTCTCTCCACTCCCACAACGGACTTCCCTCGCATCACCCAGAACTCTCTAGAGCAATGGCCACTTATAGGTGTGACTCCTTTGTCTCAGCGGTAAGCTCCCTGTGGGCAGGACCATGTCTCTGAGCCCAGAGCTCAGCCCAAAACCTGGTGCAGAGCAGGTTACAGATGGATGAATGGAACCACACATCTGCCTGAGGCAGCTGGAGGCTAACTAGGGTAACGAAATTCCTCTCCATCTGTGGGTCTGTGAAACAAGTTCTCTGCTTCCAAACACTACAAGGCAGGTACAGGATTGACATTTGAAAACTGAGAAAATGGAAGGAATAAAGAGCTCACTGGTCTAAACTGGAAGCTGAGAGGCTCCCAGGGTGGCAGACCTGGTCTGCCCAGGGCCACAGGCTGTACCTGGAGCCATGAGGCCTAACTGAGGTCCTGTCCAGTCCTGAGGTTTCTGTCCTCACAAGGAAGAACCTGATGGTGCAGAAAAGAAGCACACCTGGACACAGAGCAACGGCGGCCCACGGGCACCTACTTTGTTTCAGGACCGAAAGACAAGGCCATAGACATTAACTTTCACAGGGATAGAGGAGCCAGATAGAAAGAGGCATCCTAATCACGACAAAGGGGAGTCAGCAGGGCGGAGGAACCAGGATGCTGAGAAAGCTGCTGTCAGAATTGCTGAACGCCTTTAGTGAATATCTGAGCCTAATAAAAGTGAAGAGGTGGAGTCTTAATTCCTTTTGTTGGTGAATAGAAGCTGAGTAGCCCAAGAAAAACTAACTGCACAGGAGAAAAGAATGCCAATGGAGGTGAACGAGCCCGCTTAACGGTATCAGTGACTCCTAATAATGAATGTTTGTTTAAAGCTTTCAGCTTCAAAAATATTTTCTCTTCACAGACAAGGCCTCTCATTCCTACCTACACATCCTAGATCAGGGTGTTCTGAACTGTCAACCAGTTAAGCTGAGATGAGTAGGGGCCAAAATCAGTCAGAATTAATGAAAGGCCCTTAGCCTCGGTGCAGGTGGCAGCAGGGGACAAATGCAATATTTCTTGCTTAGCATCTTCTTCTGCTGTACCAGGTTAGTGAGTCGTATGCACGGAGCATTCCCAGCCACTCTCTGTTGAGCAAGGTCCGAAAGATCCCTAAGAACATTTGGGTGGGAGCCCAGCTCTACTGAACCCACTGGAAGGAGGCCTTTTGCTTCCTGGCCCTTCCATTTAAAACCCAGCCCAGCTCCTGTCACATGTCATTGCTCTTCCACCAGCCTCCTCTGGCACATCCAAACCCAGACGCTTCCACTTAAGCACTTACCCAAAACGCTCAGGCCCTCCTCACCAAACCACAGTAAGATCCCAAACAGCTTTTCCATGTAATAACAGCAGGGGACTTGGTCACGGAGCTGAACCCGCCTCTCTGAAGAAGCCCCCTCTCTGAAGAATGCCAGGAATAGTGCCAAGCACTGACAGGTCACTTCCAGGCACCATGTGGCCAGACTTCCACCCAGCTTAGCTGTCCCTTTGACTCAGGAGCAGGAGAGACATCCTGCCTCCTACTTGAAATGGCAAGCTTTGTAAGAAAACCACCACCCCAAGCCATGAGCATGTGACACTGTAAGCCCAGCCCACAAGGAGGAGGGTGGATGGGGTCTGGCCAGAAAATGGGTGTCATGGCTCACACCCAGATAAACTATCACATCTGACCTGGGCTAAGGAACCCTGAAGAGCTGGTGTTAATTTCCCTCAGTGTCTTTGCATAATATTTTTAAACACTTGCTTTACCTGCTGACTGCTCTCACCTCCCATTTCTGGTCTGACATTCTGCCCCCAAGTTGGTCCTTTTCCCTAATTCAGGGGTCTATTGTAGCAAAGAAGCCACAACAATCTCAGTGACCCAGGCCATGGGCCTTAACCCAGGCCTGCCAAAGAACGTTTGGACATCTCAAAAGACGAGAGATGCACGTATTTCAGCAAGGAGAGGGATTGGGGATGAGGCAAGGATACAAGGACCTACGCCTTCGGGAAGAGGAAGACAGGGAGCCAGGCAGTGTCCAGGCACAGAGTATCACAAAGCTCCCCACCCCCATCAGTTTGCCCCTTAACACTGTGCTTAAGACAAATACATCGATCACCTATGTCCCGCTTGCTCTCCCACAACACTACCTGGCCCTGCAGACTTGCCCAAAGCACTGAAGAACTGTGCAACAGGGAAGCTGGTTTCCATGTCCAAACCAAACAGAGCTCAAAACACCTGGGCTCAGAGACTTACTGCTGCCTGGATATCTCATCTTCGAGCAGATCCTGCCTGCTGCCAACCCCTTCGACTCTGTTACAAGATAGTATTTTACTTGAAAAAGGATACACAGGACAGAAAACAATTGTCATACAAATTCATGATCTACAGTCATGCCATCCTAGACAAGCCTGATCCCGTTTGATTTGGAAGCTAAGCAGGGTCAGGCCTGGTTAGTACTTGGATGGGAGACCACCTAGGAAGACCAGGTGCTGTAGGTGTAAAAAATAAGGGATTGTAAGCTGACAAGGGCCTTGCAATCTGTGAGGTCAACCAAGGAAGGGTTGCCTAAATGAATGAATGAATGAATGAATGAATGAATAATCATGATCCACAAATATCGATCTATTATTTTTTAGGCTTATCCATTTAATAAACGTTATTTGTCCCCTTACCTATAAAACTCCGTGCTAGTAGATGCTATGAGGGGAAAAAATGAAAGTTAAAATTAAGTTATTTATCTACCAAGGTCCAATAATCTTTCATCTCTGAATCATGTCAATTTGAACGTGAAGGTTGCATATAGAATTGGACCTCTATTTGGGATCCATGAGCTAAAGCCAACAAACTTTGGCATTTGCCAATTTAGACTTCAGAAATTCATGGATTAATGATCTAATTTTAAAGCATTCATGGTATTCCTTTGTGAGAAGAAAAACATCGTTTCCCTGAAATTCCTATCATCTCTAAAATTAAGTTCAGATGGTAATTAATTGCTAATGTCATTTCTACAATGTCACTAGCTTATTGGGCAAGTAACATGTAAAACATCACATAGAAGTTTCAAAGACAAGCTGAGTTTCAAAAATTTGACCCATTTTGCTCTTCATTTTATGGATAATAAGGCTCACCTCAAGATGATAAACATTCAAGGGGAAGATTGCAGGGGCCAGGCACCACAGAGGCCCTGGAGTTCCGGAGAGAGAAAGACACATGATAAACAACAAGCACGATGCGCATGCCAGGGAGAGGGGAGCTCAGCAGCAAAAGGAAGAAGTGACAGTGCAGTGTGGGCAATCCTAAGAGGCTTCACGGAGCAAAGGTGATTTTCTCCAGATGGCAGCAGGCAGAAATGCATTGCAAGAGGAGTAAAGAGCATATCCCAAGGTATGAAAAATGTGTGTGCATGCGTATAGTTCTGTATGGCCAGAGGACTAGGAAAGAATGTCAGCAAATGAGGCTGGGACTAACTTGTTAAGGTTGCCTCCTCTCAACCCTAGAACTTGGCCTTTATTCATCAGGCAATGGAAACCACTTGGAAGCTGCCATTCATCTCCAGCAATAATGTAGAAGAATGCCAGGACCTGAGGGAAGTATCCTTCTCAGAGAAGCTCATGAGGCTCTCAGAAGTCCCCCTACCTCAGTATAACCAGGCGAATGGCAGCCTGTGCCCTCCATCTGCCTACCTCAGGAACCCTGCCACACCCTCCCACACTTCTCTGACTCAGTTTTCCCTTTCACGCTCCCTCACTCTGGACAGTGAGGATGGAGCCTCTCCACTCCAGGCCTCGCCAGCTCAGTGAAAGTCAGCAGTCAGCATGCGATCATCACCTGAAACTGCCTACTTCTCTCCAGTCACCTCTCCAGCTCACACTGAACCTAGTCCCCAACTTGCTCCACCTCTCTGGTCACAACTTGCTCTGACTCTCTCCCTAACTGGGAAGGGAAGCTCAGGTGTCTTCTTCCTTCTACTCCAGGATGCTGAACACTGCATATAGCTCCATCAGACACTCTTACATCCAGAGCTTTAAGCTCATGTTTTCTTTCTGTGAGACTCTCCTCAGCAAACTACTGGGCGTCTTTCCTCTGAGAGAAATGGAATCCCCCAATTCCCTTTCTACCCCAAACTTCCCCTCTGCCTCTGATCCCCTAATGTCTCATCACTGAGGTCCAACCTCTCAATTATTCCTTCTCTAGACTGAATCCGCATCTCTTCCCATCTCCTGCACCTTCCTCTCAATTCACAAATACTAAAGCCTCAGTTATCCTAAAACTTGTCCTTTGGCCCTACATCCCTAGTTACCATTTCATGTTTCTCTCTATTTTGTTGCCAAAGTACTCACCTCCCATTATCTCCGACACCTTCTGCAATGAGATTTCCATCTACAGGCACTGATGCTGCTCTCTCATCTACTGAGCTACTTCGATTCTTATTCTTTGAGTCAGTCTAGGGTGTGGTTAAAGTACAAGCTGGAGGGTCAGCCTGCCTGGGTTCGAACCGTGTTTCTGACATCGCTTGCTATGTGTCCTAGAACAAGACACTTACCTTCTGTGCCCCAGCTATCTTAAGATGAGAAGAATAAAAGTACCTACCCCAAAGGTGGTTGTGAAGGTTAAATGAGTTAATACAGGTACAGCACTGAGGCTGCTTTCCTTGGCATCTCACCAGTGCTAAAACCCTTGAGATAGTCTTCTCCTTGGGCACTTAAGACAAAGCACTCCCTGGGTTCTTCCAGATCCTCTTTCTTTATTAAATGCCTTATCTCAGCTTCCACTCCATGCCCCAGGGTAGATTCTGTGCTGCGTCTCTTTTTTCATTCTATAGTCTCTCCCTGGACAATCCATATTTCATCACCATGTTCATGACTCAAAACTAGACTGCTTTTGTGAGCTCTAGACCAAAATATCCAAATACTTATCAGCTTACTGGCTATTTCCTAGCAGCCTCTGAGATTCGGCATTCTCAGAAACTCTCAGCATGGTCCTGGCCTCACTTGGTAGCTTCGATAGACTTATGAATTGTACACCCTGCATCCCCTGTGATCTCTCCCTGATCCTTCCCTGATCTTCAAACTGTGGACGCGTCCCTGTGGATGGTTCCCTGCAAGGACACTCATCTTCATCTTACCCTTTCCATTCCAGCTGCCCAGCCTGTGCTTGGGTATTCAGAACCTAAGCCCTGAGAGCCTCCTCTCACCTGAGCAATACCTGCCACCCACAGCAGTCCAAACCCATGATCTGGTATCCAAGGCATCTCTTAGTCCTGCACTCATGATGGTAATAATCATAGCTGCCACTTATTAAGCACTTGCTCTGCACTGAGAGTTTATATGTACCTTGTACCTGAATACTCTTAACTGTTACCATCCAAATTTTACAGACAAGAAAACTGAAGCTTAGAGAAGTTAAGTGACTTGGTCAAATCATACATCCAGGAAGCAGTAGAGATGAGATCTGAGCCCAAGCTGTCTGACTCCAAGGTTATGTTTTTAACCACAATGCAGCACTTCCTTACCAAGCCTGGCTACCTCCAACCAGGCTCTTCTGTGTTCCTGCCACAGGAGCACAATCTCACTCTGCTGTGCCTTCTTAATGCTGCCCCCTCAAGCTAAAGGTCCCTCCCCCAGTCTCTGTGGATCAAGGCCTAGATTTTTTCAGGGCCTAGACAATTTTCTTTCCTTTATGACATCTCCGCCACCACCTGTCCAAGAGGATGTCTACTAAGACCCACAACATGTGCTTCATTTAATTTGTTGCATGGTACCACGGGGATATCCAATGGGAGGACACTGACATTATCTCTTTCCAGGACCTCCTCAACTGGGGACAGCTAAGTATCCCATTGGTGAGAACGAGAGAAGGAACTGAACATGTGCAGCCCAGCCCCATTCTTGTCTCTCTCTCCAGAGCCTCCTTGCCAGAGGGAAATGGCCTGCCTCAGGAGGAGGATCCTGATGGAGGTGGGTATGCTAACTCGACAAAGGGATGCACTGGGAACCCTACTGACCACATTCCCTAATCACCTTTATTAGCCCTAGGACAGATATCTTGGTCTCTACCTGTCTCTGAGTCTTATTTTTCAATCTGTGCCAAATACCGAGGGCATTTAAGCGTGTAATTACTGCATTCCCTGCCCAATCTGTGTCACTCTCAGTGAAGGATACAGTGACAGTGATCACAGAAAAACTGGTCAGTTTTCTATGTGGCACACTGATGACCAATAAGCAATCGCTAGGGGTCGAGCACTGATTACTAGCAAGGAGGCCCCAGAGCATCCTGGGTAATAGCCCTACAGTCCACACAGCACCCTCTGTCTGGGAGCCTGGCTCCCCAGCAACCTGCACATGACCCTGTAATTCACTTTTCCCAGGTAGGGTAATATCAGGAAGGCAATCTGGGAAGACAGGAGTTTGTGTTATGGCCAGTGGACAAATCCTGCCAAAGTGAATTAGCACATTGGTGTCTGGTTTATAGGCAAGTCTTGTCAGTTTGCTCAGCATGAATCAGGCTCCCAGGCCATAAACACCCTTCAGTGAATGGATAAGAAGGGTGTCCGACCCTGCAAACCACCTTCCCACTCAGTCCTTGTGCCAAGTCTCTGCCCTGTTCACATTCTACCTACCCCATGGCACACAGAGACTTACCCTGCTGACAGGAATCTGCTGTCAGTGTGTGTCCTCAGTTCCTTCAAAGAACACACACCCTCCAAAGAAAACTACCCTAATCCACCTTTTTATAGCAGAGGACAAATGCATGCGCGCGCGCACGTGCGCACACACACACACGCACCTCTCTCCAGGGAAGAACAAATGGACATTAAGTCATTTCACTGTCTCAACCTGAAGATAGATTCAGATAAATGCTTCAGATACAATCTCAACTTAAATACTTACAAAAAGTTTCATCTTAAAAACCACTACCAAGCTGGGTGATGGGTAAGGCGATTCATTACACCAGGGGTCTTCAAACCCCAGGCCATGGACCAGTACTGGTCTGTGGCCTGTCAGAAACTGGGCTGCACAGCAGGAAGTAAATAGCAGGCTAGCAAGTGAGGCTTCATCTGTACTTGCAGCCGCTCCCCAGCGCTAGCATCACCGCCTCAGCTCCACCTCAGATCATCAGGCATTAGATTCTTATAGGAGCATTGGTCCCTGGTGCCAAGTTGGGAACCGCTGCATTATACCATTCCTTTTATTTTTGTGCACGCTTGAGTAATTTTATATGTAAGATTAAAAAAAAAAAACCAAACACCCCTTAGAGAGCTGGGCTTTTTCAGAGAGAAGCACAGGATCCCACCATATCTTGCTAGAGATCAGTAGAACTGAGATTTTAACCTAAATTCCTTATGTCTCATACGGTGTTCTTTCTAAAGTTCCATTCAGACTCCTGGAAAGTCCGAACATCTAACCAAATTCTCATCTCACCATCATTCAAACCCTCATCATCTCTTACCTGGATGCCAACACTGCCTCTTCTTGGCTTCATATTTCTAGCTGACTCTTCTTCTACCCATCTTTCCCAGTAGATACAGTATTTATTCATAAAGCTCAGACATTACTCGCCTGCTCCCAAACTTTTCACGGTTCCCCACTGTTTCAGGAGCAAAGCTGCATTCTACAGGTTGGCCATCAAACTTCTCCAATAAGATCCCCTCTCCCAGCTGCACTCCTCACCATGACCAGGTGCAGCCATACTGGGCCATGTCTGACTCCTAACTCCAGAGATTCCTATGTTGTTTTATTTTCTACGTTTGAGATGCTTTCTCCATTTATACTTTCAGGTACCACCCATTCAAAGGCTTTATCCAAATGCGCCAATCCCAGGAAGCCTTTCCCAACACCATTACTCCCAGTGCCTGAAGGTGCTAGATGCCTCCACTTCGCTCCTGCCACACTTGGTACCCACCTTTATCATCTCACTTACCACCCTATTTATGCAATTCCTCAATGTCTGTCTCCCCTTTAAATTAAGATGCTTGAGAGCAACGAGTATGGCTATTAACCTTTCTATCCTCAGAGCCCAGCAACGAACCTGACATAGGTGGACACTCGGAACATGTTGGCAGACACAAAATGTTAAGGTATGTGTATCTGAGTGGGGAGCAAAGGGGAAGGGGCATATGAGACAGAGAGAGACAGAGACAGAGATGACTTTCATCAGCTTTCTGAAATAAGGGTGGAGAGTTGTCCACAGCAGCCTCTCCCATCTCACTTCTTCCATACCTGAGGCCCTCTCTTTATAGCTGGATATTCAGAGGTAAAGGCAGCTCAACCATAAAGGGAAGTTGGTCATGCCTGGGCCTGGCATGAACAAGAGACATAATAGATGAATGTAATTACACTCCCTAAGGCCCAAAGGGGAGAAGAGAATGTAACTTCCTCAACAGATGATAAAACCAGGCATTTATCATTCTATTTTTAAATGCTAAGCAACAAGGGGGAAAAAAAACAGACCTGAATTGGCAAGTTTTCTCTATCATCTAGAGTGTGCAGGGGCTTTCTACATAACCTGAGCCTGCAGCCAGCTGCCTCCTACAAGCTCCCAGCTGCCTGGGGAGGAGCACAGGCCCCAGAATTTGGCAGGCTCTAGGCAAATACTAATTGAATTAATCAAAATGTATTCTGTAATTTGAATCTTCATTTCAACATTTGTTAAACACTTTAATTTTGATCAAGCAATAATTTTCCTTTTGCACTAAAAAAAAAAAAAAAGTTTAAACGAGTAGAAGACCAAAGAATTTCCTTAAAGACAGGCTGTGTGCACTGGGAACAACAGCCTGGCTTCCGTCTCAGTTAAAGGAGAAGAGGGCTTCCTCTGCAGGCCTGGGCTAGATGCTGTCAGCAGGGCTAGATGTTGTCAGCAGCTCTGTCTTCACTGGAGGGCTGAGGGCCACATGGGAGCCAGATGAAGACCCCGCACAGAACCAACTGCTGCCAGAGAGCCAGACCACAAGGGAATAGCTCAGCATGGTCTTTCCTGGGCTGCGCCTTTGGACAAGGCCAATCAAGCTTCCTGTACTGGCTGGGCTGGGTCCCCCTTCCTCTCCTGGTCCCTTGGCAGGATTAGCCGTGAGTGCCTCTCCATCCCTCACCATGACACTGAGCCTTGTCCAATGAAGATTATGGAAATATCCTGTTATGGGATAAATTATGTTCCTGTTGCCCAAATTCATAGGTTGAAGGCCTAACCCTCACTACCTCTGAATATGGCTATATTTAGAAATAAAATCTTTAAAGAGGTAATTAAGTTTAAATGATGTCATTATGACTGGAATCCTATTAAGGGCACAGATGGGTACAGAAGGAAGATCATGTGAAGACACAAGGAGTAGATGGCCATCCATAAGCCAAGGAGAGGGGCCTCAGGAAAAACCAGCCCTGTCAACAGCTTGGTCTTGGCTTTCTAGCCTCCAGAACTGAGAGAAGAATTTCTGTTGTTTAATCCACCGTCTGTGGTACTTTGCTATGGCAGCCCCAGCGAACTAACACATGCCCATCTGATCTTGGACACACGGCTGGGCAAGACTATCGGAAAAAGGCAGAGCTCTTCTCCAGAGACAGGGCTCTGCTCTCAGCCACTGGTGTCCCTTCCCTCTCAGCCTAAGAGAGACTTGGCTTCATATCTTCAAACCCTAAAAACACCCAGGTTAAGGACAGTCTCTAGAAAGCCTTTATTTTCTTTGTAAGTCAGCTCTGAGGCAATCTCCCCTGGGGACCAAGACCATTTAGTGGGGCCAGACTTTGGCAAGGGACTAGGAGGAGATCCCAAGACCCCTCAGCCTGACCAATTCTACCAAGCTGTAGTCAAGAAGCCAAGAGCCCTGGCCAGCCCCCTTCTCTTGAGCCGAGTCAACAACCTCAGGGTATGCTGTGAGGGGTCAGGGGCAGGGCTGGGCCCCTAACCTCAGCTCACCAGTCACAAGACACTTGCTACTGGGATCACTTCCCACCCCTAAGAGCACTTAAGCCAGAGAGTGGTTCAGGACTTTCCCGGGAAAAGTGATCCAGAAATCCCCCATTTCTACATAGACTCCTGCTGCTCAAAGACTACACTAGGTCTCCCCTCCCTGGGGGCCAAAGAGGTCTTACTCCTGGAGTCTGTCAGCCTGACCCCAGGGGAGTGAGAGCATTTGCAAAATCTCCTGAGAGCATTTGCTCTCCTTTCTCACCTCTTCATGTCCATAAAGCTGGGTCATTATCTTCTAGAAAATACCACAATAGTTCCTCAGACTCATAGTGGAAGTGGAGAAGTCTGTGATTCAAAAGGGCCACAGAAGAGGAAGGCAGGACCAACACCCAGCCCAGTCCAACCCCAGGCCTTCTTCTCCCTGAAGGAGAGGAGCAGGAGGCAGTAGAAAGAGTCCAAGTTTTGGAGTCAGACCAACCTGGGTTTAAATCCTGGTTCTGATACTTAGAGCTGGGTTCGTTTTTGACCCTGGGTGATATATATTAACCCCTCAAGTTACTATGTAATGGAGATAAGAATACCTGCCTCACACTGGGCTGGTAAGGGGTCAGGAGAGAATGGAGTAAATAACACGCTCAGTGCCTGGCTGGTATATATGTTACACCTGGCCTCTCTGCACTAGTCCAGAAGATGGATTTAGCCAAGACTCCTTATGAGGGCCTATATGTTGAATCAAAGGAGAAAAAAATATGTGACTTTGAGAAACTGCCGAATCTCTTGGAGCCCGTCCCCTCTCTTGGAGGCAGACCCTGGGGGAACAAACACAGTGCACAGCTCCAGTTTTCTGTCTCTCTTTGGTGTCTGAGAGGAAGGCTGGGCCATCAGGCTCTCACAGCTCCTTGGCGCGTTCCTTAGTCATTCCACAAGGTTCACCAGGCTCCCGGCTGAGGGAAGGCACCTGGCAGAGAAATTCATAGCCAGGGATATGGATTTGGGAGACCCCAAATACGAAGGTTGTAGCCGAAGCTGGGTTCTAGGGGCTGGGGAGAGCAAGGGCCAGATCTTGACCAAATTTATGAAAGGCTTCATCAGCCTGGGAGTAGGAGGTCTCTAGCCCTTGCACTGGAAGAGCCCACTGAACTCAGAGGTGGCCTCGAGAGACAATGACCAAGCTGTAGTAGTGTCCCAGAGAGGCCCCACGATTGCTCCCAGTGGACATCACACTCTTAGAAAACGCCTAGAGCCAAACAGGCCAGCACTCCTGAGTCACTCAAAAAGGTTTTCACACACCGTGTAACAGTGATGCAACGAGATGCACGTCTCGTGTAGCCTGCAGGATCCCCATGAGTTGTTACTAGTTTAAAATTCTCTTTCAAATATAAGTAATCATGACAATCGAGGGCTGGATTTGTGACACTGGAGTAGCTCTTAAGTTTTCAAAGTGCTCGTGATGAGTAGGAAGGACATGGAGGCAGCACTTTGTCCCACCTGAAATCCCCTGTTAACAAGAGAGATCCTGAGTCACTGCAGCCCTATCTAGTCCCCCAACCCCTAGCTTCCCTAGGAGTCTTCTTGAGCTTTGTCTCTGGACTGAGGGAAACTTTCCATTAGGAAGCCTAAAGGACCCCAGTCCATCCTGAGGACAGAAGCAGGGTGTGACTGCCAAGGGCTAGCTCTGGGTTCTGAGCTCTAGGAGGGAGGCCAGGCTGGACAGTGGACGAGCCCAGGGCAGACTATTCAGCAGTAAGGACTGGCTGACTCTCAGAACAGATTTAAAAACAACAACAACAACAACAACAACACTTCAGCAGGCAGCCACCTCCAGCACCCACCTGCTCAGGGACTGAACATGTTACTGCGGAAACAACACTCTCCTTTCACGCAGGTATCCCAGCGCCCACTCCACACTCTGCACGGGCAGGCTCCCAGCAAACGCTGACTGAACTTTGTGAGCCCCTCCTCTCCACCCCCACAGCCCCACCTGGGTCACTGCCCCACCCTTCCCACCCACTCCAGAGCACCAGCTTCCTTACCATCCCTCTACAGCTGACACCTGGAGTCCCCAGCAGGTGAAGTGCATTGTAGGTAACTTGTTACTAATGATAAAGTGGCTAAAATCAAGGATCTTTCTGTATAAACTAGAGAAGACTGGATTTTCGTGCTCCATTCTAATATACTTTCTTGAATAGGAGAGAAAATAGAGGAATCCGGCCAGGAAATCAGCAATTGCCTGTAATGGTTAGGGAGTAACAGTTTCTATGACACTGTGAACAACAATGCAACTCCCTATTATTTACTTCCTAAATACATGCACATATTTATTGGGGCCGGGCATGCATCTTAACAGTCTGGCCATGGTCACCAAATGCTTCTCAGAGGTTCATATCTGACACGTGCACTCTGACCATCTTCCTGCCTCAGCACGGAGAACTGATGTTAACAGTAAACTTAAGACTGAATAATCTGGACTCTGAACACGGTGACAAGATAGGGTGGGAAGAACATGGGCTTGGGGATAGGGTAGACTTTGCAATAATCTTACTTCAGCCAGTCACCAAATAAGGAACTGTGGGAAAGTCACTTATCCTGAGTCAGTTTCCTCCTTAGTTAAAGCCCTGAAAGGCTCTTGTGAGATGTAAGTGAGCACAGATGAATCTGTGCTTGACGCCTGCTGCACGGTGGGTGCTTAATAGATGATAACTTCAATCCCTGGTTCCCTATTTAACCTCACTTATTCCTCGGTTCTGGCCAAACCAAACCACTGGCTGTTTTCCACATACACCCCATAATTACCATCCCCAGGCCTTTCTTTGCACATTGCTATGCCCCCTGCTAGAAATGCCCTTCACCATCATAGAAAGGGTGTCTCTGGCCCCTGTCTTTTCTTCTAGACACAGCAAGCCAGGTGCCCCAACCTGTCCTTTCTCTGAATGTTCACTATGTTTTTTCTGTGCTTATTGTTACATCTTTTCACTAAAGGACATGTTCCTTAAATTCCATCCATGTATGGGGACATGTTCTATTCATCTTTTGTTCCCACCATCACAATTCTCATCACAGAGAATGGTCAAAAATCATTTGGTGACTGAAATAATAAATGAGGTCACAAGTCTATTGACTCTAGAGTACTTAATATGCTCTACTGCTGCTCCTAAAAGGATGAGCACCTCCCTAGACCCAGTGGGCCAATTCTGACTTTGGGGTTTCCATAACCTCCCTTCCTACCACTTTACCAGGTTCCCTTCTCTGCCACCCAGGCCAGGATAGCATGCCCCTCAGCCATCCACGTTGCTTAACCACAGCTCTCTCCATTCTCCCTCAACGCACCCCACCCAAAACCTCAGCCTATTTGAATAAGGCCTTGCTGCCCACAACCCTTCCCCACCTCCCTCTTGGGGCTGGAAGCTTGCTCTGTGGCCCAGGCTACAGACAGTCAGAATTCCCAGTGGCATGGATGCTGGGAGCTCGGTGCCTTAGACCACATGGCGCTGGTTCTCCAGGTACCAGGACGCTTTGTTCTCAAAATCTTCAAGGGGTGGCCCATGAGTCTGTAAGAGCCTTGATGCCCTTGTCACGTGGTTGGGCCAAGGTGGGCATTAGCAGAGAACACACACAGTACAATCACGTCTACAGGATCATGGCCTCAGTTTCAGCCCACAAAGGCATGTATTTCCTCAGAGCCTTTCCTCCTTCCCAACTCCCGGTACTGAGTGGGCCTTCGGCTTGTGACTTGGGACAGAGAAGCTTCTGCATAGCTTTAAGGCTACTTTTCCCCAGATTCTCACCTTCATTCCACCCTACATTTGCTGTAAGCCATCTCTGCTCAGAAGTCACCAATTATCCCCCTAAATCCTGCAACACTTTTAGTTAAACCTATAACCTTCAGTTAACCCTGCCTCTTGTTATTTCACAGACTTCTCTCTAGTCAACACCACTTGGACAATACCCTCTTCAGGTCATCTTTAATTCATGCTCTACGACAGCTTTTTAGCCCTAAAGATGAGCTTACCTTCAGTTATATGGAATTTCTTATATTCGTCAAACCGAAATCTACCTCCTCTTAATTCTCTCTATTGTCACCACCACATCTTTAACTCTGCCCTCTGAGCAACACAGACCATGGCAGCGCCCTCACCTACCTGAAAATTGCAATCATGGCCTGGTGACTTCCTGTCTGTCCCCAGGTCTTTCCAAAGCTTACAGCGCAGGGACTCCAGCTGTGCCGCATCTAGGGTCCCTCCTCTCCCTGCTCCCAAAGTGTGCGGCCCAGGTTACCACCTCCAAGAATGGCAGCTTCGGCCAGTCAGGTAAAAGTGGGATGATCCACCAGTAAGATCTAAACCCAGGACTTAGAGTAACGCCGCCAGGCTAAGCCAATTTATGTGGGCTTTTACATGGTGAGGCAGGACACACACACACTGATTGATTTTGGTATATGTGCTGCCGAAGCAAGCACACACAACAGATTGATTTTGGAACCTAAGGGCAGGACTTTGCACTTACCCCTGCCACGTCTCATCAAGCTGCTTTGGGCTCTACGCTTTCTGTTTGCTGCCCTCGTCCTGCACGTTGGTGACCAGCCATCTGACACCAGGCTGCTCCCCACCCTGCCACACACTTCTGTCTCCTGGACTGCCTGCTTGCCTCCACCATGGCTTGCTTTCCTTTCTGTGTCACACCTGGAGACACAGAGAATGCTACTTTCCCCTGAAATTTCAGAATTGGCTTATATCTGGATGATATAAATCACTCATCTTGACAAAGCATTTTTCCCAGGCTTCCTGAGAAGAGGATAATAATGACAACAATATCATTTATTGACTACTTCTGATGTGCCAAGCACTGTAGCCAACATTTTCTGTGCATCATCTCATTTAATCTTCACAATAAACAAATGAAATAGGCCTGTTTCCATTTGATGAATGAGGAACTTAAGGCTCAGAGAGGTAGAGACTTGCTCAAAGCAGCAACAGCAAATCTGTGTAGAGCTGGATTTAAATGGATGACTGTCTGATTCAAAATCCACATTCTAGAGCTCCCAGAGTCCTCAGTGATTAGGGAGGCCAAATCCTCATGGCAAAGAAAACCTGCCACCTGCTATGCTAAAATGGGGCAGTGGGGTGGGTGGGAGGAGTCAGTTTTCTCATCTCCAGAAGCAGAACAATAATCCCAGCCTGAGACACTGTGCAGCTCCAATAAGCCAGCACAGCAAAAACTGGATGCACACCCAGGGTAGTTGTTACCAGATGAGCAGCCTTACACTGAGGAACCAGTGTCTTGACTGGTCGCAGGAAATGCTTATGTAATAAAACATTTTCATAACATCTAGTCAAGGTCAGGTGTCAGAGCTAAGAACTATTCCTTTGCTTTAGCAAAATGTTGAATTAGAAGAACCTGCCTTTCCAACCCAAATTCAAGTTCTAACTTTTCCCCTTCCACTATTGCAATCCACTCTCCCCAGTTCCCTCTCCCTTTACCTGTCCTGGTTCCTTATTGACTTTGGAGTTTGATACCACATGCCCCAGGGTGCCTGGGACAGTCCTGTCCTCCCAGGAGCACATCCATATGTTCACCTCCTTCACTCTCAAAAATGTCCCTGTTTGAACAATAGAGTAAATCTAATATTCTGGAATATTACTGTGATACTCACCTTATTGTGGCGGTCTGGAAGTGAACCCACAGTGTCGCTTTAAAAAAATCACTTTACTTCTGTGGCACCTGTTTCCCTCTCATTAAATGGGAAAAATATGACCCATCTCATGAGACAAGCCCTTTGTCAAACCCACCAAAGCCCAAGTCCTACTTTGTCCTTCTCTCCGGAGGCAGCTTTCCGTGGGGCCTTGTCGACACCTGTTATCTCCATGAAGCGGTCCAGCATGGAGCTAGCTATTCCTGTGAAATCTCTTTGATTCAGGGGAAACCAGGACTTGTGCTGGAATAAGGAAACTTGCCCCTGAAGAGAGAGGAGTTGCCATGTTTGTATGCAGGGAACAAAAGGAACCAATCTTTGGTCTTCCTAGCCTGAGCTGTGGCTCTGCTTTTCTCTGTTCCCTTGGTCCCTACAACAAGCCTCTTGACCCCCATACCTCTTTCTGTCTCACACACACATACACACACACAGATTGTCAACCCAGCAGGGCTTTCTGGGCGTTTCTGCTATAAGCTGGTAGAAGTTTGCTAAGACCTCTTAGGACATCCCAGTGTAGTCACAGGAGTGGACCTCCGGGTCAGAGAGGCCCAGCCATATCTGCCTGGTACATTCCATCCAGGCATACAAATCACTGTAGATTTATGTCTGCAACCGGAGTCAGGGCAAGGGTTCTGACTATGCCACTAAAACACTCCCAGCGGCCAGCAGGCACGGGCATTCCCTAAGCGGTACAGCAACCCTGAGATGTGATCACCTTCTTCCCAGTGCTTGTTCTCAACTGGGAGGAAACAGATACAGACCTGCCTCAGAGATACTGTGGGTTCAGTTCCAGACCACCACAATAAGGTGAGTATCACAGTAAAGCTAATTGTAACGTTTTTGCTGGTGGAGGGTTGGCCTTCAAAAACACAATAAAGTGCAATAAAGTGAAACACAATAAAACAAAGTAAGCCCCAATACCAAAGCAGAGCCACCGAGGAATGTCACAGCAGGCCAGGGCAGAGGCCATGATTCAATCAATTCCTCATCACTTCACCTGAGTTAACAATCTCTTCCTGGAGATTTGTAGCAGGCCCTCCATAGTTCATCTCTGTATAAGTTTTTGAGACATAACGACCCAAGACTTAAGTCTGCAGTGTATGGTTGTCCTCGATACTTTAGCATGGGTGAGCAGGCTCAGGCACACATTCTGGTCTCAGTGTGGGGGTGGGGGGGAGAGAGAAGAGAAAGAGAGGCTGGAGTGGGGTGGGGGGAGGGATAGGGTGGAGAGAAAAGTTAAGAAGGAAGGAAGAAAGGGATGGGGAGGGAAGAAAGACTCAAAACAAGACGAGGTAGGAACTTGCCAGACCCAGCTACCCAGCTCTAAAGAGCCAAGAGCCGTGACAAGTTTTCCTCTTCCTCAAAGTCGAATCCCAGCATTCCTTGTATCTCTGTTTTTTTTGGCAATTACCATAAACCAGGCAATAATCTAAATGTTTTACGTGCATTAACCCAGCTCTGCCTTACAAACAGAGGTGACCTCTGTGCCACGGCAAAGGCAGGCCTCACCCTGGGGGCTGGAGGCAGAGGAACCTGGCTGGGCCCAGAGGTGTAGAGGGGAGGGATAATGAGGGGAAAAAATCCAGCCTCAGGGCCACTAAGGCTCTAGGCAGCTGTGTAAATTCTAGATAAGGTCCCCTCCCCTTATCCTACAGCTTTGGTCCTCCTCCAACCATTTGGATCCCTGACACTGGCCCCTGCTCAGAGGAGGTCCTCAGGGTGGTTGCCCTCCACCACTCCACTTTACACTACACAGGCATCTTCTCATGACTGGCTGAATGTGTCCTTAAACTTTGCCCAGACCAAAAAAGAGTGTTTCGGTTTTTAATGCATCTTTCCATGGAACTGATAGATTGATTGGTGGTTGCAAGTCCCAGAAAAACCATTTAATACACGTGTATTGACACTGAGCACTATCAAGTATGACTGTGGATACCATAAAAGCTCTCCACACTTCCCATCAGCCCACAGACAGCTAGGCCACAGGACAGAAAGGAACTCACAAGCCTTCACACACCACTGTCATTGGCTGCCAGCAGACACTTCCCCTCTGAGTTTATGACCTATATAAAGACTCCAGCCTTAGCCGTTCAGCAGGCTGAATTCACCCCAAACTTGATCTCTTTCCCATTTTTCATTGCCTACTGGAATCTCCACCTGGACCTCCTGGTGGCTCCCCTCAGGCCAAACCTACTGTTCTCCAAAGGACAAAGCTCCAAGCCAAAGGCCCAGAGGTCTGGTTTCTGCGACCAGCAGTTAGGTGACCCTGGGTAGCTTTCTTTGGGCTTCACCATTCTCATGCGTAAAAAACAAGGGACATGCAAGAAACTACCCAAGGCTCCCTTCTGATTCCAAAAGGAATCACCCACCCTCATTTCCCTTCCCCCTTCCAAGAAGCTCTCCATGCTCTCATGCTGCTAACAATTGCCTTATTCTTCTCCCAGCAAACTAGCACAAAATGTCAGTGTCTAATTTGACTCTTTTCTTTCTCCCTCAAATCCAATCAGTTACCAAATCCTGCAGGATTTCTTGTCAAGCTCACTCACCTGTTTCCTCCTCTCCATCCCTATTACCATTGCCTTGATTTAGGTCCTAACTTACCTCCATGGGTTAGTCCAACAGCATATTCTCAAAAGAAGTTCCTCTCCCTCCCTCCAACTTGCCCTTCCTAGCCCTGAAGCTTTCTTAAAGCACAGCTTTCACCATGTCATTTCCATACTCAAAGACCTTTCATGGAATAAAATTTAAAGTCTTCAGCTTCGACTTTCAAGGACTTCCACAATCTTTCCCAGGCCTAAGACTCCAGCCTCACCCTCCCCACCCCACCCTACCCTATGACTCTAGCTATGTGGGCCACTCCTAATAGGGCTTGTCCCAGTCTTTCAGGTTCTGTTCTTGTTCCTTCTCTCATCTCCTGCTCAAAATACCCTGCCCCTTTCCCCCTTTACTGAGGCAAACATTGCAGAAACAGCTAGCTCGTCTCTTGCCTGCCACAAACTCTTCCTGAACATCTGCCATATGTAGGCCACACACAAGGGCCGATGCAGCCCTAGGGCAGCTCAGAATTTGCAGAGCATGTGGACAGAGACATGCAAATAAAGTGCCTAAGTACCACAGCAGAATTCTGTATTCAGTGTTATACATATATAATATTAGAGAGAAGAGTAAATATCTTAGGGTAGTGGGACATGCTTCAAGAGTTTGATCTGTATCCCGAGGTATTAATAGTTCATTCACCTCAGGGGAGCAGACAAAAGGGCTTTCTGAGAAGAGGAAATAGTGTATGCAAAGGCAAAGAGGCACAAAGGATTGAAATTGTTGAGCTACTCAGTTTGGGGAACAGTGGAGATGCAGCTGGCAAGCTAAATTGCCAGCCACCGCAGAGCCTTGAATGCCATACAAAGATGTTATAATTTATCCTTTCAGTGAGGCAATCCTATCCCACTGCGTCTAGACTTTCTATCTACAGATATATTACAGAGGTCAAGACTACTATACAACGTGGAACATGGTGATTAAAAGCACTGTGCACAATAAATGCTCAGTTCTCAATGTGCATACTGTGTATGTGACAGAGAGAGGCACGTGAAAATAAGAATTACCAAGGAGCGCCAAAGTAAGAATTACCTAGAAGCACTGAAAAGAAATCATAAATTTCCTGAAGACGGCCCCCTGAAACTCAAAAGGCCTTGAGGCAATCTGGGTCTAAAGCTGAACAGACGCTCTAGAACAACTCCCAGATTATTTACCTGGGCATGAGAGATAAGAATGGACCTCCTGAAGATCCTCAAGGACTAACAAGACCTGGCTTTCAGAGTCTAGAAGGACTTGGCCTACCTTTCTGAGACTACCTGTGGATTCGGTGAAATCTGACATTGGGTACCATCAAAGTGGAACTGTTCTAAGGAAGGAGGGAATGAGGATGCAGGAAAAATAGTGACTCAGGAAAACACAAAGCTGCCAAGAATTTCAGCCTAGTCGTGCCCACACCAAGTGGTGACAGTATCACATCTTTTCCCCACAAATGTCACCTCTTGAATGGGGGTGCAGTCTGGGAACTTAATAAATGCTTAAATTCCTCATAAGTTGTGTTCATATTAGCTCTTCCTTCTTGTGTTTTGTAATAGAGAATCCACCAGAGGATTTTAAGCAGGGAGCATCATGAACAGATTTGTATTTCAGGAAAAAAAATTTCCAATGGCCAGGTAAAAAAACAACTTCAAACCTTGCCCCAAAAGTTTAAAGTGCATGCCATTCCTTCTCCAAAGCTGAATTCTCTCAGAATCGCAACTCTCTGCTCACTTAACCTATGCAGTCAATCTAGAGATGGATAACGACTGCCCGCCCATTCCCTGGCCCCTGTCCTATAGATCCTCTCTCTCTAGTTTCTCCAGCCTCAATGTCCCACTCTCTCAGTCTCAATGTAAGGCCTCAACACTTCTATCCTGATAGATTTTCCAGTGCCTAACTGGGCTCTCTACCACGAGTCTTTTCTCTAAGGTCACTGCTTTCCACAGCAAGCCCAGAACCCACTACAGCAGTTCCCACCCAGCTTTCATTAGAATCACCTGGGAGAACTTGGCAAAAACATCCCAACCCTATTAAATCTGAATAGTTTAAAAACTCCCCAGGCGAAAAATTTAAAAAAAAGAAGAAAACCCTCCCCAGGCGAGTCTGAGGCAGTGCCAGGTTTGCAAACTACTGCTCTAAAACCTTGCTATAGATAGTGAAGGGATCCCACTAATCAGGTACATGGCAGAAATGCAGAATGTGAGGTCCCAACCCTGACCTAGGGATCAGAATCTGCATTTGAACAAGATCCTCAGGTGATTCTTAAGCTTGTTAAAGGTTTAGAAACACTGCTCCAAAGTATTACCCGGACCATTCATCCCTCAATATTTACTGGATTTTCTCCACATCAGGCTAGGGTTTGGGAAATTGGGAGAGTCAAGGGCAAAGGTCCCTAGCTTTAAGCTCACAGAAACATTAATTTGTCCCCTACTTGAAACCCATTCTTGGCTCCCATGCTTTCAGGCAAAGTCCAGACTTCTGCACCTGGCCTTCATGCCTGCTGAGGCCATGTTTTTCATCCTTGTCACCAACTATACTGTCTACCACTCGCCATAGGAACCCACCTGGACGACTTGCCAGTTCTCAGGGCAAGCTGGTGCTTTCCTGCTACACAGTTCTCACAGCCCGGGTCACACACTCCCCACCTCCAACTGGAGAAACTCAGGAGAAATGCTTTGAGGTCCATCACACACATGTCACTACCATCTTGAAACTACCTCAGATTTTCCCTACTCAGATAAAGGACAGGAATTCCCACAACTCTTTGCTCTTACCTCCTTCCTGGCATTGACCTCATTCTTAGTTTTAAAGTCAGCACACCTGCTATAGCCACCCCAGTAGAGACCGTGAAACTTCTGTCTCCCTAGTAATAATAAGCTAATAATTGGCAGTTGATCAAATTTCAAAATAATTACAACAGCAACAATAATGTGTTAAATAAAATCATGGATGAATGCAGTAAGTGAAAAATTCACCATCTCCCTCATCATCCACTTTAAGGTTATTCAAATATGAATTTAAGCAGAATACAAATGGGCTGCCTCTCAAGCCTAAAGAGAAATACATAATCTTAAATAACATTTTGTGTTTCCATATACAAATAATAATCAAATACTGAACATGCTGAAGATGAATTACGTTTACAGCCAACTACTATGATTGGGCTTTTAACTACTTTTCTGTAGTTGGGCATCTAACTTCACAAAATGCAACATAAAATTTGGAAACACTTCAGATTTATATTATAATCAATTAAGGAACTGGGAGAGGAAGGAGAGAGATGAAGACAGGAAGCCGACCAATATGGGAAAGGGAGATGGGTCTATACCAAATATCCAGCTGCTCTAAATGTAAAAATATAATACTCTGGATTGATTTATTTATTTTTTAAGGATTAAACGCTGGCTAGGATGCCTGTTTTAATCCTATGCAAACCTTGGAAGTTTTGGTCTTTAGATATACAATCTACTTTTCAACTGAGGAAAAGCTGTGGGGTCTGGAGTCGGGATGTCTCGAGGGAGAGAGTAAGAGCCAGCTCACTTTTGAAGAGAACCTGCAGTCTACTGGGACGCAGGGGCTTGAGAGCTTCAAAGCATGTTGCGTTTTTGCAATTACAGTATAGAGTTGGTCTCATCCCAGGCACTGCCTCTGGACACACGCTCTGCCGAACGCAGATTGACTTGGACAAACAGACCGCAAATTTCCCAACCACCTTGGGCTCTAGATTACGCCGCTGCTTCAGCTGACTGAACAGAGCTCTGACGTACCACCAGGAACTGAGGTGACCCACCACCCAACTCATGTCCAGGGACATCCTGGCACCTGTATGGGCGCAGACTGTCCGTAGGTCCAGGGCCGAATTGGACGGCAATTCCGAGCAAATCCTTTAAAGTTTATACCCTTCTCTGGCCAGAGACGGGGGTTATGGTCCCCGTCCTCGCGCCTGGGACACGCTCTGGGGCCCGTACTGACAGTGATCCCACGCCCCGGCTGGTTCTAGGACCTGGGGCTCTGTTTCCCAGGCAATGTCCCTGCGGGGCTCCCACTCGGACCGCGCAGCGGGCCTGAGGGCATGGGGAGAGCCCACTGACCTGGGTGCGGGGCTCCTCTCCAGGCGGCTCAGGTGTGCGGGCCGCTCCCGTGTCCCTCCCACCTCCGAACATGAGAGCTGAGAGCCGTGCTGCAGGCCACTGACCCACCGGCCAACTGACCGACCTACCAGCGGACGGACCGGCAGCAGCCGGGTCTGGAGCCCACGTGACGGGGGCGGGGACCCACGGGAGGCTCGTCCCGGAGCGCCCGCTTCCCCCTCCTTTCTTCCCCTGGGACCTCCCGTCTGCCACTCTCCCTCCCTCTCCGGCACCTTAGCGGCCCACAGACACCGGGCCGCCCCAGATTCCGGTTCTTCAGGGACCCGCCTCATCGACCCCGCCCCTTCGAACCTGCCTTCGCCCCCACCGGCCTCCCCCCGACCCCTCCTCCTGGGCCGCGCTCCCGGTCTCCAAGTCCCGCCTCTCTCCGAAGACCACACCCCTCCCCGGAGCCCCGCCCCGCGTCTGTCTCCTCCCACTCCCGCACCCTTCCAGCCCCCGCGAGGCTGCCGAGGGGTTTCCCCCCACCTCCGCAGTCCCCCCTGGGATTCTCCGGCCTTTCAGCACCATTCCCTGGCCGAAAGGAATGAATACGAGGAAGCTGAAAGGTCATTTGTGTCGCGAATTGCAAGGAGAGAGAAGCCGTAGAAAAATCAATTAGAGGCACAGCCAGCACAGGAACTTTTTGGGTGTCCAGACTTCCTGGACCATTGCGATTCGTCTAAATTGAGATTAGCCTGACGGAAGCCTTATTCCATTTTTCTGAGCACCCTCTCATCCACACTCCCCCAGTTTGGAAGGCTCCGAGGCACCCAAGGGTCCGGCTGCGCTCGAACTCCGGGACCTGGGATGGAGGTCCCTCTAGCGGTCAGCGCCAACTAAAGGCACTGATGCTGTTTTGGGAACTACTGTCGACTAGAAGCAGTTCTCTGTGCCCAGCACCAGGGCGGGGTTCCACAGACCCAAGAGAGCTTTGGCGATTTCTGACCACAGGAATGGGTTCTAGAATCTGGGCAGAACTAAGGCCTGAACACCTAGTCCTCGCCTTCCCACAGTGTATGGCTTGAATCCCCTTCTGTTGTACTAGGTTGTTGATCTACCTGGGCCTCCCAGGACTGGTTACTCAGTTCAGCTGATTAAAATCCCTGTGGGCCTCAAATGGCATCGACACCAGCTCTGGCAGAGACACTACAGCCCGGGCCTCAGTTTTTATCTACATCTCTACAGGCTGGAGTGTTAACAAACTCCACAAGACACATCTTTTTTCAAATTACACTGGTGCCTGAAATTACCAGGGTGTCCAAAAGACTTACATGTGAACAGAACTTAAGCCACCCTGGCAAATATGAGACCCTGGTCACTGCAGGAACCTGGCCAGAAGCAGACTGAGGGCAAAGCCAGCAGAGGAAGGCTGGGGCCCACAAGAGTTGTGTTACAACAGGACACCCTTCAGTTCTCTTTCACTTCCTTAAAATAGCAGCAGAGAGGCTTTTGTAGAGGAGGCTGCCACAGTTCACACAAGTTCATGGGCATTTCCAAATCCCACATGTCATTGCCCCAGTGGATCCACTGCTCTTACCCCAGTCCCCAGAAAATGCTAGTCTGTTCTCAGAACTATACAATTACCTTTTAAAAATTACTTTAAAAAATGGTCTAAGTCACTGACTCTCAAGCTTATTTGCACTGTGGAACCACTTTGGAGGAGGGGCCTAAAAAGATGTGTCTGGGTACCATCTTAAAGGTTCTGATTTAATGGTTCAGAGGTGTGACCTGGCATTAGGATTTTTTAAAACTCCTCAGATGCAGTAAAGTTTAAGAACCACTGGTATAGGTCATAGGGACTTCAGTGCTGACTAAAATTCAACATAAAACCCAGAGCTGGTTCACCTAGAAGACCAAAATGTTCATGAACCTATTTGCTGTCCAGCCCGGACTCCCAGGAAACAAAGTGGCACATTATTAACAGGGTCTTCCTGGAGAAAATGTGTTGACCTAAAAGACTGGTTCTGGCTGCAGGAATTTAAGGTGGCAGGGTAGGCTGTTAGTGAAAAGTGCACCCTGGAAAATTCAATTCAAAGCATATCCACAAATGAAAGTAAGCCTCTTTTCTGTGTCTCCAAAGGAACTATGTGCCTCAGAGGCACATAATTCCCCTTGCTGATAACTCCACTCCACCCTCCCCTGTGAAGCAGTTCACATTCCTTATCCCTGTGAAATAGGTAACCTTCTTTTACCCACAGGGTAGGTAATGTCCCCAAACCCAATAGAATGGGTACTATGACGTTTATTCCTATCTGCTTCATTCCACAATGGATTTGGGCTTTCTGTGTCACTCTATTAGAATGGTGAGTAATCACATTGTGCCCATGGAGTAATTCCATTCTGCTCAAATGATATGTGTGTTGAGGGGGCGGGGGGGGGGGTGGGTTGGAACAAATTTCTCTTCACTGCTTATGGTCCAGCCTGAGCTTGGCAGAGTCTGGAAAACAGCTGCAAGCATACAAAGCAAATCCTCTCATGTGACCAACCTGAAAAGACAGTGGCCTCAGCACATGACACAGACTGGCACCACAGCCTGCACTTGTGACCCAAACTAGGCTGAATTAGACCTTGCGTGGGAAAGATTGTGGAGAAGCCCCTCTGGCCAGGCACAGCTGCCCTCTGTCCCCCGTGCCACATGGCATGCCTGCTGTGGCAGGGAGCCACTTGGCCACTATCTGGCTTCCATCCAGATTACAGAATATTTACCAAGGGCCTCAGTGTGTTGGGGATTGTCCACAGCAAACCCAAGAACAGGCAGCATGCCCTGAAACTGTTATTCTGAGGGTATGTAGGCAAATATAACCTGAGGAGGTTTGTTTGCTTAGTGTGGTTTTATTGTATTTCAAGCAAGAAGAGAGACTTAAGGGAAGAAGGGAAGACAAGATGAGGCTAGAGTTAAATCCTCACCCTCAGGCTGGTTTTCTGGAGGAAGTAGATTTTAAAAGCCATATAGGGAGGTCTTGTGAGAACATGAAAAGTGGCTAAAGAGGCAGACCATTATTTTGAGGATGAAATGATTAATGTATTGCTTATAAAACAGTGGATGAACAAACATACATATTTGATGCTTTTGGGAGCAATGAAAAACTATGGATTTGCAGTATTTTCTAGCTCTGTCTTTCATTTTTCAGCTCTGTTACTTTGAACGGCTCACTTAAGCTCTCCTTATCTCTAAAATGGCAGCTATAAAGACTTCTTCTGCATACAAGGCTGAAATGAGAATTAAATGATGTACACAGGTGCAACCAGGTTGTAACTGGAAAGTGGTA
This sequence comes from Eonycteris spelaea, assembly GCA_003508835.1. Taxonomy (NCBI): domain Eukaryota; kingdom Metazoa; phylum Chordata; class Mammalia; order Chiroptera; family Pteropodidae; genus Eonycteris; species Eonycteris spelaea. The sequence goes on along the minus strand of PUFA01000113.1, from coordinate 528,481 downwards.
TTCAAATGTTAATGTTTACCTTATTGTTATATCTGCCTAACTTGGTGGAGAGCCAGAGCTAGGGAAGATCAAGATTAAACACCAATAAAAAATAGTACTTTAGTTGGATAGTAAAAATGGAAGACTATCAAAAGGCATCTGTGAAAAGAGGAAAGAGCTTGAGCAAAGGCAAGAGCAGAGAAAAGCCAGGAGTATTAGGGGTGGAGGTGGGGTATAATTAAAGTAAATGCTGGTTTAAAAAAAAAAAAAAGGCTGGAAGTAAGCTGGACCAGAATGTGGAAGCCCTTGAGTGCCAAAAGGTTTGGATGGGTAATGTAAGTTGTTGAAATTTTCTGAATGACAAACTCTCACCTAACCTCTTAGAAGACCTCTAAGACTGTAACATCTGGGAGGATGCACATGCACTCCAACTTCTAGACCCTATCCCTGTGTGTGATTAGAGGGATGCAATATTGCAAAGAGCCTGTGGCCTCCATGTCCTGGAGAGCAGTTTCCAAGGCCAGGGTTCTCTCTTCCAATTGTAAGGCATTACTTCATAGGCTGCTTTTGCTTTGTCTGGAGTTTGTAAATGATCTGGTTTCCATCATTCCAGGCATAGAGCTGCTTATCTCTGGTGTTGTAATGGATCATGGAGTGACTTCTTGGCCGCCTGGGGAAGAACAAGTTGGGCAGATCCTCCTCACTGATAGTGCCCCGTGGGTCATAGACACAGGTGATGCGATGGGGGCCGTGGCCACCAGAACTATAGACCACATACAGAACCCCACACAAGAGGAATGCAGCTTCAGCATCCTGGCTTTTGCACGGAGTGTCCCATGAGTGTTCCACTCCCAGTGTGTCAGGCTCAATTTTTGTGAGAACCAAATGACCATAGATGCCTGGCCCTGCGTGGATGGCCCAGAGCCCATGCTCATCCACAGCCAGGTCAATATACGTTGATGGGGAGTGCTGGTAAACCAGTGCTCGGCCTGCCCTCCTGGGAGCAGCATTCGATCTTCCACAGTCCTCTTTTGCAGACTGTATTTGATTATCTCATTGAGAGTCCCTTGGTTATGAAAAAATAGGAAACCTTTGTAGATCACTTGGCCTGTTCCCTGCCAGGAATGTGTTAAGATTAGCTTCCGAGGGCCTGGCTTGGTGCTATCTTCCATGAATGCTCGCATGTTTGCAAATTCCCAAACAGTGTTGTTTCTGGATCCAATTAAGAAATAAACCCTTGGAGAGTCACTGACGGCATCTTTCATCCAAGAGCCATCTGTGTCCATAGTCTTCTTCACTATTTTCAGAGACTTTATGCCCATTAGCATGTTGTCACAGCCTGGCCAAACAGGAGAAAAAGGGGAGGTTACTTTATAAACATGAGATGTCTGCTATTCTCACAAATTGCTTTCCTTTTCCTTCAGTGTCTAGAATAAAGTTATCACACACACATCAATGACAGTTTATGATATGATTCAATGAATCAAAGAATTAAACAAATAAATGGGTCTATTGCAAGGGAGTTACTGTCCAGTTATAAAAGTTGGCATTTTATTCAAGACAGGAAATAAACAGCTATTGGCTGTATCAGAGACCCTCTTCACACACTAGAGCTCTTGGGGTTAACACAGTGAGAACAACTTAGGGGTGAAACTGCCTAATTCAATTCCATTTTCCAAGATTTTTTGGGGTATCTACTGTGTTCTTAAGTTTACAGTGTTCTCAGAACAGTGCTAAGTATTGAGGGTAAAAACTATACTTCTGACATTGCCATGAAAAAAACATGCCTGAGTTAGGATAAGGACACTTGGAGCAAAACCAAATCACTCCAGTCAAACCCAGCCTAGGCAACAAACCCTATCTAAAACCACAGATCCATGGGAATAAATGATTGTTATTTTAAGTCTGTTTTGGAGTTGTCTGGTCCATAATATTTTTGAAGCAACAGATCTCTACTCTATAATAGTCACTCTTTTGATAATCGAAATATGTGTGCGTGTGTGTGTGTGTGTACATTATACCGCAAAGAGATCATCTTCTGGTGAAGGATTCTGGCCCTTAACACACGAGAACATTGTAAGAGCCCTACTCCTTCATTCATTTATTTATTTATGAATGCCTGCATGCAGACATTGGATACCAACAAGGGCAAGAGACTGAGCTATGAGCTGGGGGTGCAATGGCCTGAGGTGCAGTGATAAATTAGGAGTGGTTCTTGCTTAATAGATACATGAATAACTAGACAATAAAGCTTAAAGTGAAAGTTTTACAAAAGGACACAGAATAGAGATATCCTTTGAGGCAGAGACTAATCTGCATTTGAATTGGCCCTTGAAGGTTGACATTCTGAGAGAGGTGGAAAGAACATTCCTGACAGTTAACAAAACCACATTTGGGAAAGTCCTCCAAGATTAGTGTTAATAAGGTAGTATACAGTTTAAGTCAATACAAGCTAAGTACTTGATATGGGCTCAAATCATATACATGAAACAAAGTAGTAGATTGAAACCATCTCTGTGCCTGGAGCCTTGAGATGAGGCTAAGGAATATGGATTTTATTCTATAGTCAGAGAGCTACTGAAATTTTTGAACAAGAGGGAGACATGGTCAAGGCTATTCAACAAGTTTAGTTAAGCTGGCAGTCATATGTATGATGGACACATGGGAGAGAGACCAAAATCAGGGAAACCAATTAGGACAGTATTTCTATAATCCGAACAGGATGATAAGAGTCTAAAGGAGGTGGAGCAAGGTGAAATGAAAAGAGGGGGTTACATTTTCCCATCTCCTCACTGCTATTTCAGACTATTTTTCCACTTTCATGCAAAATCCCTTCCTTCTTTTGTATCTCACATTATCAAACTCCTAGTATAAATCACTGACTATTCTCTAGGACACTACCCCATATGCATCAAGAGCCTGAGCACTTCAGCCTCTTTGACTCCATAATACCTTACTTTCAGACCACTTTAGCAACCCCCTCCATACTCTGGATCCTCCCATCCCCCAGACCTATTCCATCCGTAATAGAAATCTAAAACTCTAATATTCTGTCCTCTTCCATAACATCTAATCCTTCCATTTCTCACTCCATTGCTCTCGCCTCCTCTGCTCCCTTATGCCCTCCAATCCCTTGACCTCTTTTTGTTCTCAGGCCATCAGCCCTCTCTTGGCCTCAGTGGCTTTCCTATCCATCCTAGACCACTGTAATAGCTCTGTCACCAGCACCCTCACCCACCAATTCCTAGTTATTCTACAATATCCACTCTACAAAAATCCCTGGTTGGTACTGGATCAGTTCAAACACCTGTCTCTGCTTTGGAGAGGTGTGTGTTGGTGAAGAAAATCTCAAAGTGGTTCATATCGGTGCTGCTACACATTAGAGATCTCCAGTCTCAGCTGAGCACTAAATACCATATTGCTTTCCATGGTTAGCACCCCCATCTTCCGCATAGCAGCTATCTTAAATATGCACCCCCCAACTACACCATAATTTCAGCAGATTAATCCTTTGAAAAACAAATACCCTTAGACATGAACTCCCTTCACTCCCTTTCCCTTACTTAGAAACTTATTTTCAGTTGTTCCTACCCTTTTTACCCTTCCACACATGTTAGACAAAGCCATGTCGTTCCTCCTGTCCAAGACTACTCCATTCACTTGTGCTCTGGTCTCATCTTTTCCTAGCTTCTTCTAGACTTCTTCGATGAATTATCACCTTTCTGTTATCTTGACTTTTTCCTTTATTGCTAGTTCTTTAGCTTGCAAACATCTTGCTTGTATTAAAAAAAAAAATTCTCCCTCAGTTAGGCACCCTTTTCTACTTACTTCACCATTTCTGTCATTTTATATAGCTAGATTCTCTTACAGAATAGTTTATACTCTATCTACTTCCTCACCTCCCATTCTTTCTCTTCACCATAATTTCACAGAAATTGCCCTTCATAATGTTACAGTTTATGGCACCTCCTACCTGCAAAATCAGAACTTTTATGCCCATATCTTACTTGATCTTTCTGTAGCATTATATTATTGATCAGTTCTTCCTTCCTGAAGATTTCTTTCTCCTTGATCTTTGTGTTACCACCATCTCTGTGTGTGTCTCCTACTTGTTTCTTCTGTGACTGTTTATGGCAGAGACAATGTCTGTCTGAATTCATCAAGTGCCAGTTTGTTCTCCTCTTCCCTAGTTACACATTTGCAGCCCCTTTTGTATTTAGGTTGCACCGCTGACCTGTGCTCTATCTAAGGGGATTTGGACAGAAGTGGTTAATCCATTTCCACCTTAAATATGCTGCCTTCCACATGACCCTAGAGTCCTGGAATTTTGGATCAAGATGAGATTAGTTCTACTGGCTAATTCAGGAAAAGTGGGGCATCAGTTCTAATTATGAACTTGTTGTTGGGACTGTCCTGGTAGGCAGTCTGTTGTGAGGTGAACAGTGTCATGGAGGCAGGGAATGGTGGCCTTACTAGAAAGCACGAGGAACTCTGTGGGTTTCCCTCAAATCCTGATGAGGCCTGTATCAAGAGTAGGAGAAGATGGTCTTTATAAGAACATGGAACTCTATAGGCCTCCCTCATTGACTGCTGGGGAGTAAGGTGGTGGAACAATAGTCTAGTGTTTAACAGTCTCTTGAGGAGAAATGGGCACTCTGAGGACCTCCCTTAAGTCCTTCCAAGGGTTTTGGCATAGGAAGATAGATGTGCCAGTGGGCCGTCATGTTCTTCTTAATAAATGCTTAGGTTCTATGCCAACTGGAGGTCATCTAGAGTCAGAGGACAAGAAACAGGGTGAAGGAAGAGAAATTAGACACAAGGAAGAAAGGTACACAACCAGATAAGTCCCATAGGTTGTGAGGTAAATAAGCAGTTTAGCAAACTATTCGTTACTGCCAGCTGTTTGGGTGGAAATTCTACCAGAGTTCCTTAATCACCTGATATTAGAATACCTTCTCTTCTCTCCTCAAGCTTCCATTATTCCCTCCATATGAATATCTTACTTCTTATTTCACTGAGAAAATAGGAGCAATCTGAGAACTACATTATGTCCTGCCTAGATTACTGCAATAGTCTACATGGTGGCCACACTTTTGTCCTGGCTCTCATACTCCATTCCCCACAGCAGCCAAAGGGATCTTTTAAAAATGTAAGTCAGATCATGTCACATGTCTGCTCAAAACTCACAAATGACTTCCCATCTTGTTCAGAGTAAAGCTCAGTCTTTGCCTTCGAGACCTTATGTGACCCATCCCTTCACTGCCTCTCTGGCCCTGTCTCCCACAACTCCCCCATCTAGTTCTTTTTGTTCAGCCACACTGGCCTTCTTGCTGTTCTCACATTGGGCCAAACATACGTGCCTCGGGAATTTGACACTTTTTGTTCCCTCTGCTTGCAACCCAACTATCTTCTCCAAGATATCTACATGGCTTCCTCCCTTGCTTTCTTCAGGTCTGTATTCAAAAACTTCCTTTTATGACCACCTGATAAAGAATGGTACCTCTTCTCCAACTCTTCATAACCCTCTTACCCAAGTTTATTTTTCTTCAGAGCACTTATCTTCTATCTGTCATACCATAGTTCACCTGTTAATATTTATTGCTTCCCTTCCTTCAATAGAATATAAACCTCATGAGGACATGAGCCTTATCTTATTATGTTTCATTCAGTGCTGTATGTCTTGTCCCTAGAATAGCAACTGTCACATAGGCCAGGATTTGCTAAATGAATGAATGAATGAATGAATGAATGAATGAAGAGTTTTCCAACCACCAAATCTACCAACCTATTGCACCTGAACCCATTTCTCTGCTTTTCCTCCTGCTGTCTACTTTTTCAGTAGCTCTAATCCCCTCTTGCCTACTCAAGGACTTGGCACCTGAAATTATCTCCCTCTTCTGCCTCAAGAGTTTCTCCCTCCCTACTGGATCATTCCCCTTAGGAAATAAACAGAACTTTCTAGTGTGACCCCATTTCTCTGTTTTACTTTATAATAAAACTCCTTGACAGAGGAGTTTCCACTCCTCCAATTATCCCCTAAGCTACTCTAACAGCTTCAGTTCTCCACTTGTCTAAACTCCCCTGCCCACCCCACTGACTCAGTTCCTATGAACATCACTGACAACCTCCATGTTGCCACATTTAAGGATCAATTCCAGTCTTCAATCTACTCAAATCCTCAGCAAATTTTGAGTACTTGACCACTACCTCCCTTGAAACTCATTCTTCTCTTGATTCTGGAGTACCCCTCCTTTGTACTTCCATCTCTCTGGATTTTTTTTTCTTGGCATCCTTTGCTGATTCCTTCTCATCTTCCACCTTTAAGTGCTCTGTTCTCACATCTCTTCTTTTCTCTCTCTACAATCACTTCCCAAGTCATCTCATTATATCTCATGGCTCTGAATACCATGTAAATTCTAAATAATGATGAATTCCAAATTTGTATCTGGAACTACATCCTATCTGGGTATCTACTTAATCCCAAACTCATTTGCCTGACTACCTGTTTCTATTTGGATGTCTTCAAACTTAATCTGTCCAAAGCAGAACTTTTGCTTTTATCCCCCAAACTCTCTTTCACCCTACTCTTCCCATTTCAGGCAAAAAACTATCAACCAAGCTTCTTTCTTAGAAGTCATTCTTGATTCCTTTACCTCCATTTCTCCACCATCAGCAAGTTCTGATAGTAAAATTTACCTTTAAGTTATGATACTATATTTAAATTAAAATGCTTAGCTACATTTCTCTCACCTTCTTCCCACCTACTCTCCTTACACTCCTTGAATTCTCCCCTCTTGCCTAGCCCATTGCAATAATCCCCAATTTTACTCTTGCTCACCTATGGTAACTTCTCCACAAAGCAGTAGGAGTGATCTGCTTAAAAAATGAATTATGTGACTTACCTGCTAAACTCTTTCTCCTATCACTCTAGGAATAAAATCCTAACCCTTTACCCTGTCCTAAAGGACCTACATAATATGGTTGCTGCTTGTCTCTGGGACTTTATCCTCTATTCTCCTCCCCATTGTTCACTGTCTCGTGAGCATATTGGCTTTCTTGCTATTCTGGGAGCGTGTCAAGTTTGTTTCTGCCTCAGGGCTCTTGCACTTGTGCTTCTTTCTGCCTGAAGTGTTCTTTTTCTTGATTTTCCCACAGTCTGCTCCTACTCATTCTTCAAATCACAGCTTCAATATCATCTTAAGAGGCCTCCTGAGACTACTGCATCTAAATTTAAAATGATCTGTAGCCTATAGCATCTTATTTCCTCGAGATCACTTATCACATTCTGTAATTATGTTATCTGTTTTATTTATTAGCTTACTGTCCTTTCCCCCACTACACTGTAAGCTCCACAAAAGCAGGGCCTTTGTCTTCATGTTGACTGTTATACACTACTGCCTAACACGGTGCTTTCTGGCTTCAATAAATACCCGTTGAATTAATGAGGAAAATAGCTTCATTCAAACAGATGTTTTTTAAGAGCCTAAATAGCGCTGCATATCCGGAGTTCTGATCACAGTCCTGTCTTAAGTAAATAATTCGTAAAGTACCCTAAAGCTTTTAAGATACTTTCAAATCCATTATTTCATTTAAAAATCTTACACAAGGTTCTCATTAAGGGAACATATGGTTGGAGCAGGGGTGGGGAGCGGCCTCAGCTGGGAAGAACCGAGTCTCAGGAAGCTCAGTCTTTTCAGTGGTCATGTCATCACTGGCTGTTCCCAGAAGCCCAGAGAACTTGCCTGACCTCCACTGTGTTCAGGGCCAGACTTTGGGATGGGCTGTAGAGGTCTCTCAGCCATCAGTTACCACCATGTGCCCCTGCTGACATGCTTTGCCAGCATGTTACTTCCCTGTAGCCTCAGGGTCAACTTTGTCCAGGTTGCCTGTATTACAGGAAGCTAAACTCTTGAAGAAGGCAGAGAATCTTGGGGCAGTTGGGAACCTATACACCTCAGGAGCAGCTAAGGACAGATCAATCCCCTGCCAGGCTGAGCTTTGGAGGCTACTGGCTGTGGCATGGAAGAGGGAGGAGTGGGCTGCCCTGATCTCTGCCAGGGCCCAGTAAACCTTTTTTTCAGTTTCACAAGTATAGTCTGTCTCATGTGAATGCTCTGCTCTTCCCATATTCTCTGGTGATCACAGAGGATGAATGAATGAGGGTTTATTCGTGTAAGTGATCACAGATAGCTTTAATATGGAAGAGGAGGGCTATAAGAGAAGCTCAGAAATGGTTCCCTATGGAAGAAAAGACTTGAGAGGTTAATGCATATCTACAAATATATACAATATGCTTGGTACTGTGATAGGTACTTTATTTCATTAACTTATCCAGTTCTCACAATAAGCCTTAGTAGTAGATATTTTAATCTCCATTTCCCAAGTGGAAAAAAAAAAAAAAGGCTTGATTAAGTTACTGGGATCTGCCACACAGCCATGGGTCCTCTGAGCTCAGTCTGGGCAGGATACCTCCAGCCAGCCCTGGGGATATGGTGGATGGGTGCGTATATGTGTGGTGGGAAGGGGTGGGAAGTGGGTGAGTCTGGGTACACCTAAAGAGGGATGGGCAAGGGCCATGGACTCCCTGAGACCTAATCAAAGGGTGATATATTTGCCTTGATGAAAAGCCGCCAGGCCGCCTATCGTTATGGGAGGAAACTCAGCATGCTTGCAGCCCAGCTGTGGAAAGACACTATGTCTAAGAACAAGGCATGTTCAATCTCTCACCCATAGGAAAATATTAATTTAAAATACAGCAAAATATCAAATTTCCACTGTAATTGAAAAAATCTTTAAATAGAGCAGATACTAATACAAACATTCTTCTTTCTCCTATATCTCCTTTCTAATGCAGAGTCCTTGGAGAAATAGCAAAACAAGAGAGTGATGATAGATGGTTTTGATGAAGGAAACACAGTTCTGGGGGGAAAAAAAACAAAGCAGAATTTTCCCCATGTGTTCCCTTCTGCTTATCCTATCCCTTCTTTAATAGAGGGAACCTGGGACTGAGATTCAGACCTGAGTGATCTGAACTTGGTCTCTGGTTCTCTGTGTCTCCTTAAAAGTCCCTTTGTCAACCCAGCCTTAGCTTTCACAGCTGTAAAATGAGGGTTTTAGGATGGATGCTCTCTATAGTTTTTTCATGGTATGTACTTTTTAGTTTTTATAAATTCTTCTCCTTTTGAAATCTGGGAAAAATACACTTCCAGTGTTTGAGTAAAATGGTAAGTTAAGACTCCCTGCTGTTCTTCTCCTGAGAAGAGATAATTAACAGGAGGAAAAGGAAGGAGAGGAAATAAATTTAAAACCTTTGAGTCCAGCCAAGATGCAAATTATTTAACAGAGACAATGTCATGCATGGTTCCACCTGCAAACCAGAAAATGAAAGAAAAAAAAAAACAACTGTGATTTTCCCCTCAGGCAAAATTGCAAAGAAGCAATTAGGATAGATTTTGGTCCAAGGCCTCACAGTGAGTTCACATACAAAGATCACTTATTTGAATTTTTAAAATATATATTTTCCCCCTTATTTAATAGCAACACTCTCTAGACCTGGTGAGACTTGTCCCTCTCTAGGGAGTGACTCTATAGGAGTTTGTTTTTTAAAACATCAGTCTGAATGTTAGCAAAGAGTGAATGGGATGGGGAGGAATGGAGGGAGTGGAGGGAGTGGGGGATGAGGGGGTGGGGGTAGAGATAGGGGAGAGGGATACAGAGAGATAGGTAGAGAGTCTGTAATTATGACCTAGATAAGGGATATCTAAATAGTGAAGGGCATGAAAAGAGAAACCAGGTTTTAGCAATAACCAGACTCAAGGATGGGGTGACAGAATGCATGAGATAGTGATAGAGATAGGAGGGCAGGTTTGCTTGGGAAGACAGTGATGAATTTATTAAAAAGAAGAGAATTCCTGCAAAGCCATGAATGTTTTGACTCTTCATGAAATTCTCTGTTGTAAAACCTGACTTTTTCAACCACCTGAACTATATCATGTTAATAAACATTTGTTATGCCTATCAAGTGACAGGTATAATGTTAGACATGGATGACAAAAATGACAGTTTCAGACAAGGAGTCCATTACAAAGCTTCAAGCTATTATAATAAAATTGTCAACATGGACTTAATTATTCTATAAATCGAGACCATTTCATGCTTTTTGACCATAGGGTAAGTTTCAGACATCTCAGCATGGCACTTAAAGTCCTTTATTTGACATTCTCTTTGTCACTTCCTCACCACACTGGACTGGTTACTAGTCACCATACTTGCCATGGCCTCTCACAAATTTTAGACTTGCCCATACTTTTCCTTAGTTCACCTTCTCTAAATTGGTATCCTTTGTCTTTCAAAACAAAATTCTGACTCCTTCAGAGCAGTTGGTTGCTCCTTCCGTGTCCAAAGCATCCTGCGCAGCCCTCTTCCAGGGCAGTTAGCATCCTGAATTGGAATTGCTTATTCACTTCGTTTCCTCTCAAGCACTTTAGACAGGGACTGTGTCTTATTTGTCTTTTTATCCACAGTGCTTGGGATACAATACATAGCTCCTTCCTATACAATCTCTTGCTGCTTACCATCCAAATTCAGGAACTGATTTGATTCAGATAATGCAGTATTAGTTAGTGTCTAAACTTGCTATTCCAACTCATGTTAGAAATCAAATCAATTCAAACAGCAAGAGGTATATGTGAACATTAGCAGGTGCTATTTCAGTGTCTGTGTGCCTGGGTGGATGAATGGCGGAAAGGCAGGAAGACTGGCTTGTATGAATGGTACTCAGCGAGTCATAGGAAGATTTGGCTTTGCAGGGCTGTGAATCCAGGGCTTAAACAGGGCCTGGATTATAATAAATTCACCAAAACCAACTAAATGTTGCTAAGGAGTTCTGTATAATTCACCAAAACCAACTATACGTTGGTTTTATACAGAATTATACAGAACTCTTTAGTAAATCCATATCAGGGAGTTTTCTAGGTTCCCAGCACCCAGTACGGAGCCCTGACAGCTTGTCTTTATTGGTGATTAGCAATAGAGGGTGAGGAAGAAAACAGATGACGCATAGCTGGTTGCTTATATGGCTGTGTGCTGCTCGACGACATTGAGCTGAGAATGTCAGGGGAGTGTATGAAGCTGAAAGATGTGTGAGCATGAGTCTAGCCTGCATCCACTGTGGGGTCCCTACGGCTGGGGTCCAACACAGCCCATCTCCTTCAGATGCCTCCTTTCAGAAAAGGCCAGCTCTCCATAACCTCTTTACCTTAGCTGATTTTCCTCCATGGTATTCTATCTTCTATCTGACATGTTATAAATTTATCTGTTAACACATAGTTATTGTTTGATTCCCCTCAATAGAATGTAAACCCCACGAGGGTAGGGCTTTGCTAGATTTACTGCTGTCCTACAACAGCATCTGGCACATATTATAATTTCTGTATTCTAATTATGAATAAGGTAAATACCAATAGATATAACCCACACCAACAAAAGTGTTTGGGGTCATGAATAATTTTTTAAAATGTAAAGGGCTCCTGAAACTAAAAGTTTGAAATGCTATCCTAGAGGATGTAGGCTGGCCAACACTCATGGGAGGCAAAGCGTGGGAGTGGGCAAGTCCTCGGTGGGGCTCTGGTCAGGCAGGCCCTTTTCGTATCAATTATCCAATTGTGGCAAAATTTAGGCATTCCAAGGATATAATTATCAACTTCTTGTTTTTATTTATTTTTCATTTAAAAATTGAACTGTTTTTTTTGTTTGGGGCTTTTTGCATAGTGTTTTGGGGTTTTTTTTTCTGTAATATTCATAACTTAAAAGGAAGGAAATGTTCTCAATTTCTGTGTGTGGTGCTGTCATTCTCCCATTTGCCTGGTTAGAAAACAAAGTCATTTGGAAATTAATTGCACCATGGACTCTTCCTGTGAGATAAACCTCACTCATCCTGTTCTGCCATCCTTTCTCAAAGTCTAGAGCCTGCTCTGAACCTGAACTTTGCACCAGCCCTCTTACTGGTTCTTCAGTCTCACCTCAAAACTATCAATCTCACTAATGCCCGATTCACTATCATATAGAAATTTCCATATTTAAAAACCTATTTTGATTACTGCCTGTCTTCAGGAGAGTCAAGACCAAAAGCCTTGTTAGATACTATTAGAGGTTCTAGTGGAAAGTTGGGCTCAAGAGCCAGACTTGGAACTTGCTTTGCCCAAAAGAATTCGGTAAAAGTGACCAGACCTTCGTGTGCTTGTGCCCTCTTTCTCAGATGTCTGTCCCCATCATTAGAACAAGCCTAGATTTGCCTTCTGAAAGATCAGGCCACCTGGAGGAGATCCAAGCTATCTCAGCTGAGGCCATCCTCAACCAGCCATCCCCTAGGCAACGTGCCACTAGGGAAACCAGCTGAGAGCACCCAAGCCTGGCCCAAACCAACGGAACTGCCAGCTGCCCTGTAGACTCCTTAGAAATAATCAATGATTATTGTTTTAAGCACTCAGTTTCAGAGTGGTTTGTTAAACAGCATTACTGTAGCAACAGATAACTGACACAGGGTGAGGGTGAGGGGATGGTGAGCAGAAATGAAGGCTGAGATGAATCTAGTGTGTCTCAGGTGGCGTGTACTCTGGATATAGCAGAAATGTGGGAGAAAGATGGGGCTCCATGAAACACTCTGAGCCAGGGTTTCTTTATCTGAAAGGAAGTCATAATGGTATCTACCTAGCAGCATTATTGCCGTGGGTGGGCTTGGACAAGATAACAGATAAAAGCCTTAATGCAATCTCTGGCAAATAGTTGCCTTCACTTTATAATAAACTACTCCTCAAGGTCAGAAAATATTGACTTCTGCTCTGTTCCAGGCACTGCAATGACTTAAGAAACGTGGCATGCACAATGCAGGGACGCCTGAAGTGTGCTTTATGTTTTCAGAATAGCAGATCAGCATAGAACATCAGGTAGATGGAGATGGGCGGTAGTGGCACAAGACAAAGTTGAGAAATAGTCAAAGTTGCTGTTCAGTTGTTGGCTTGTTATCTACTTTTACAATCAAAGTAAATACAATAAATATAGTACACATAGTGTTCATGGTTTCTATTCAATCAGCAGGTGTTAGTTTCATAGAGAATAAAAAAAAATTACTTTTAAAAAGCTAGGTTGGGCTCAGGTTGTAAGGGATTCCTTAATGTTATTTTATGGGGTTTCTTTAGCCCGTAGGTTTCAGCTGCCATCAAAAGTTGGTAAAGCAAAGATGCAGTAATTCTAGCAAGATGACCCCAGTGTAGAAGGAAACCCTGGAACAGCAAGAAACAGGCAGCCAGAAGATCAGTTAGGAGACTCTCACAGTAATCAAGATCAGAGATAATGAGAGAGCTGTTGCAGATGAAAAGAATAAACTTGAGAGATATTCAGAAGGAAGAATCTACTGGATATGGTGACTGGCCAGACGAGGGCCAAAGAGATGCCCCTGAGATTTCTAGCACAGAAATGTATGGAACCCTTCTGCTAAGTGAAAGAATAGCGAGGAAAACAAAGGAGTGTTGTAGTATAAGAATTAATGAAGAAAACTCAGGGAATTAAAAACCATGAAGGTAGGCCAGGATTTAAAAGAATCATTTAAATGAAACTGTCTGTGGGTAGGAATCATCATCAAACAGCAACCAAGAGGACTGACGTGGTCTTCATGTGTGTCTCACAGCACGATCGGAAGCAGTGGGCCTGGTAGGTGCAGCCATCAAGCTTCAGAATAGAGGGTGCCTACCTTGAGTGCCTCTGTGACAGGCCTGGGGATGACCTCCCTGCCTCCAGTCTCTCACTCCTGTGCTCACTCAACCTCCTTTACTGCAGTCCGTTTTATGTACTGTGGCCAGAATGACCTTTCTAAAACCTCCTTCCGAGCCCTGACACTCCCATGCTTCCCACTAACCAGGAGGACAGCACGACGAGAGAGATGGATGGCAGGAAGTCAGCCTGTTGTGGTTTGAATCCCAGCTCTGGCACCAATTAGCCTTGAGACCTCGGATAATTGCTTATCCTCTCAGTACACTGATTTCCTCACATATAAATGGAGGATAATTATAATGTCTATCTCATAGGGCTGTTGTGAGAATTAGATGATATAATCCAATAAAATATATAAAATTCTTAAAGATCACATGGAACATTAGAAACACTCAATAAACATTAGCCGTTATTATTCATATTATTTTTACTCCTCATAGCTCAAATGTGTGAACTGGCTTAGCACAGAGGAGCTTAGCTCTTGTTTGTTTTGTTTTTCATCTCTTCTCCAAGACTTCCCCCTTCACCTGAGCTCTACTGATCACTAAGCCCGATTCGGCCTTTGCGCCTCCATGTGCTGTTCCATTTGCTTACTTGAAGTGCTCTTTATTCACCATTTGATTGGTTCTTTTCCATTATTAAAACTCAGATTGAGGGTTACTTTCCAGATTCCACAGTCCCCCCATCATCATGGCAACCCTGATCTTCCTTAATTGCTTAATATCTTCCCATTGTCCTTCTGTCACACCCTCCATCAAAACAGTCGCCCTCCACCTGTTATCCTGGGTTCGTTTAGATAGCTTCCCTGCTTGACTGTAAGCTTTTTGAGGGCAAAGATGTTATCCTATTCAGTGTTCCAGTGGTACTGCCTGGCATGATGCCAACAAATACCTGGAATTCAGTCAGGCATTTGTTGAATGAATGAACAAATGAGTGAGTTATAGAGAGGATAAATGGATGTTCACTTCCCCTGGAGCCAAACGCCATAAGCTAGAACAACTTTGGGACCTTCTGTTAGTATCCATAGTGAAGGGACTAGAGGTACCCTTGTACAGCCCAGGCCTTCCAGGTGGATAAACAAAAGAAGTGCTGTGTACATGGGCCTTTCTGGACCCAGCACAGTGACCTATTGTACTCTCTAGGAGACAGCACAGGGTAAGCTACACACATACCTCCAGGGTTGATGGCCCGTGAATGCAGCAACTTTTGGGTGGAGAATGTGTAAGAGTGTGTGTGAATGTCCACACACATATGCACATGCACATACAAGCACTCTCATACTTTCCTGTGCTCCTACTTGTGTATATAGTCTCAATCCCCTCCTTTGCGGTAAATATATTGGTTACAAATATATTTAATGTTTTGTTCCGCTCATCACAAACTAACGGACCCTGGGAGTTGGTTCACAGATATGTTTAATTTGGCTTTCAGTAGGATTTTTGCTTATTTTTTTGTTTTATATTTTGTTTTGTTTTTAATGGCTTTGAATATGAGGCATGTACATTTATTACCTGAGTGGATCCTACAGGCATTAAATTTGCAGCACAGACTTTCTTCTTCCAAATGTGATCTAACAAAAGATATGAGTTATTTAATTCAGCAAGGAGAGGGTTACTTGAAGTAATTTGCATGCACCCTTGTAATCAAAGGAGCTGTCCTAAATAAAACAGGAAATAAAATAAAATCTGCCACAATGTCTTGTTTTGACTGCTTTGAGAATTTTTCTTCACAAGCTCTTTACAAGTTAATACTCTTATCCACACAAGAATGCAGGCTGGGGAATGGAACTTTGAGTGAGATAAGTTCCCAATCTGGGTATCTGAGGCAATGGTGTTTTGCCATAAATTGTCAAGTACAATACAAAATATCTTTATATAAGAATTAAAGAATCAAAACCAGGGAACATTTTTTAAATATAAAATAGTATTCAAATAACTTTCACTCACTGTATTCTACAGTGTGTGTGTGTGTGTGTGTGTGTGTGTGTGTGTGTGTGTGTGCAGGCACACACATGTGCATGTGAAAGAGGGAGGAGAGAGAAAGAGAGGGGGTATGAATGTTAGAATTAAGATTCTAAGAATTTTACATAACCCCCAAAATCCCTGGGATTGTGGGCCTCATGTGAACATCTTTGGGGATCTTCTCTAATTCACGGTTGAAGATAAGAACAACACTATAGGGAATGGCTTAATTACAGAGCAATGCTATCTTATTAATTATCCCCAGTATCTGGCCCTTCAGAGTTGACCAAGAAACATTTCTAGAATAAATAAAAATCATTCAGACTGATGTTAGAATTTTCTGGACATCTCTTGAGATTCAAGGTTGAATTTTCCAAGGAAGTTGCATTATTCCCTTCTTGCAGGTTTTCTAAAGAAACTTTCAAAGACAGAGTGCATGTATGAATGAAACCCTGTGATATGACCTCTGGTGACCCCTCCCTATCCCACAATCCCAGGGTGTTTGCCCATACAAGAATGCTGACTTGAGTCTAAAGATTTTAGTGGAAGTTCTACAGCTGGCCCAGTCTCTGCAGGCCAAGGTTAGAAGACAGAAATATAGGAGCCTGTGGGAACATGTGGATACGGGTAATTAGTAGCACCAGCTAGGCCTAGCAGAATAGGGCATCTTGGTTGGCAGAATTTTAAGATGGCCCCCAAGATTCCTACCCCCTGGTAGACACACCCTACATAATCCCCTCCCTTTGACTGAGGGCAGGACCTGACAATAAGATAGAATAATACTCCTCGACGAGATTACATTATAAGATAAAGCTGAAGGAATTTTGCAGATATAATTAAGGTCCCAAATCAGTTGACTCTGAGTTAATCAAAATAAAATTATCATGAGTGGGTCTGCCTTAAATTAGATAAAAATTATTAAAAGAGGGACTGTGCACTTCCTGAAGAGAGGCACTCTCCTGGTCTTGAAGCAGCAACAGCCACTTTTGTGAGCTACCTATGGAGAGAGGTGCTTCTAGAAGCTAAGGGCCTAGGTCCTACAACCACTAGAAAGTGAATTCTGCCCACAACATTGGTGAGCTTGAAAGAAAACCTGAGCTTCAGATGAGAATGTAGCCCAACCAACACCTTGACCTTGAACAACAGGTTCAGCTAAGTTGCGCCTGGATTCCTGAACCACAGAGACTCTGACATAATAAACGTGTACTGTTTTAAGCTGCTAAATTGGTGCTAATTTGTAACACAGCAGTAGAATACTAAGATAGATATAGGTGCTAACAGAAATGGCAAAAAAGTGGGAGATGGACACAGTGTGTAAAATTTGAAACAGTGCAGGGCAGGGAAACAAACTGGCATCCCAAAGTCTCTCTCTGGGCAGAGGAACACTAATCATATGCTTGCGATCATTTACAGGTTTGTCTTTCCCCATCTCAGCTCCGAGGATCCTGCCATCAGTATCTCTGCTCTAGATAATTTTTGCAGCCTCTTCCATGGGAGGTTCTTACCAATGCAGGAATTAAGATGTCAGTATGTTCATGGTCTCATTGAGGAATCAAATACACACAGGTGTGTGTGGTTGGAAGTGTCAATGCTCCCTTGGAGGATGGAATGAAATGGGTTCATCTGCCTAGAGGTGGAGGGAGGTCCTTGTGGAGAATCTGAAGCATTTTTGAGTCATAATAGATGGGTAGAAAAAACAATATTTGTATTTTTAAATGCAACTGCCAACAGGTTAGTTATGGGAGTAGAAGAAGCTGGAGATGAGCTTGGGCCACTTTGTGAAGGCCTTCCCCCATGTCAAAGGCTAAGAGATTCAAATGAATTTTTTTTGTCACTGATAACTGATGCTGAATGACATAAACAAACAAAAAACAAATAAAATTCTACCCAGAGGAGTAGTATGATCCATTTTGTGTTGTGGGAAGGTCTGCATGATAGCAGTTGAATTGTAGGAGGTAAGACCAGAGGTAAAGAAGCCATAGGAAAGCTAGTGCAGGATGTAGTATGTTTTACTCACTCCTCCACCTCTACTGTGCAGCACAGGGCCCATCTAACAGTCGGGGGCAAAATGTGGTTGTTAATCACAAACCAGCAAATCACCAAATGAGGGTCCCAGAGGCAACTGGCATGAAAGGAGCGATCTCTGGAAAGTTAAAAGAGAAGTTTTCCTTCACCATGGAGCTAGGAGTAGGAATATTTCAGGCCTCAGGTGTCTGAGGGATAAGGCAGAGGATGAGGGTTGAACAAGCAGCAAGTCCAAACCCAGGACCTCTGTTGAGCTTGAGCTAGAGTGGAAAGGGGCAACCTCAAGGCCTGAGGGGCTTAGGGTGTTTAGGGACCAGGAGCAGCTCAGGGATCCAATCCAGTACAACCGTTCAGGCTTGGGGTCCCACCTGAACCCTGGCATGAAAATTCAGGCACATTCTAGCTTGGGCCACCTTGGCACTCAATTCTCCCCATCAGCTTTTTAGGCAGCCTCCATTCATCCTCTGCTGGTTCATCCTTGCCCTTTCATCCTTCCCTCACCCCATGTTTAGCCCCAGTTGCTTCTTCTGAAGACAATTCATCTCAAGACAGTGTCAGGGCCAAAAAGGATCACTCACTTGACCAACTCAATCAATTGCTTCCTATTATAGATAAGGCGCCCTCCTCTCTGCCTTCTGACCCAGAGCTAAGATATTCTCTTTGCTTTCAAAGCCTAATAGCCCCTCTGTCTGTGCTGACAATCCCTCCATCCATTCACTCATTTGTTCACTTAGTTATTCACTGACAAATGTTTGATGAATATAAACACTATTCTAGGTACTGGAACGCAGCATTGAATATGAAATGTAGGATCTAGGCCCTCATAAAGACGACATTCTAAATGCAGAGGCAGAAAACAAGCAGTGAGCAAATAAGTAAACTAGAAGATTTCAGAGTAATAAGTGCTCCCTCCACCCACCCCATCCCCACCCCCCCCACCCCAATGTAGAGTAATAGGAGCTCTAAAACTCCTCTTTGGTTTCATATCTCAACATCTTTCAGACCATAACCCCATAAGCCAAAACCCCAGGAAACATCCTGGATGTGTCCTTCTCGCTCACTTTTCACTTTTAATGATCAGTCACCGAGCCATGTGGATTCCAACTCTTAGTGGCTCTCAAATCCATTTGCTCTACTCCATCTCACCTACACTTAAGGCAGACTCCACCACTGGTTGCCCAGATGACTGCAGTATCGCCCTGACTGGGTCTCTTTCTCTAGTCTTGCCCTCTCCCTTCATGTCGTGCCCCTGCTTAAAATTGTTCAGTGGTTTTCTACAGTTTCCCAAGTTAAGTCCAACTCCCTTAACTTAGCATGCAAGGCCTTTCATTATCTAGGTCCTGCTGAACTCTTCAATCTTGCTCTCCTATACTCACCTGCCCCATAGAGGTCTACTCAGCCATATCTGCAGACCTCTACATGTCAAAGTGTTACATACCCTCATGCTTTTGACATGTTATGCCGGCACTTTTTTTTTTCTTTCACCTTATAGCACCTGTATTTATATAGAGCGACCGGGAGAATAGTCATAACAACAAGGACACTGAGCATGATAGCAGCATTCAGAATGGCGTGCAGGGCTCTCTGGCCCACAGTCTCAGTGTCTTCTGTGAATGGGGCATAGATTAGCTGCCCATCAATCCGGGTGTGTGCTCTGCACGTTCTTCTCTGATTTCTTTGTTCAAAACTCAGATCCATTGTCACCTCATTTAAGAAGACCTACGGAGTTCCTATAAGAATTACATTGAAAAGATATTTGGAACCCTTAACACAACGATGACACTCAGCTTATGTCTTATGTCCCTGATGGAGTTTTTCAAATTTGGAGCAGATATAAGTAGTCTATAAACAAAGTTTTCCTGTTCGTAGTAAAACCATCTCAAATACAGACTCTGAGCCAGTTTCTTTCACTGTTTTAATAAAGTGAACTCATGCATAGGACATTTTCCTTCTCTTGTATGTTTTTGTTGCTTGCTACTTGTTATTATATTTGAGCTCCTAAACATTTTTCTTAATGATCCAATGAATCACAAGATAGGAGATAAACCCCCTGGATATCACCATCCAATAGCACGCAGTCTCCAGCCCTGAGGGTTGGCTGCTGACTGGCATATGTGCAGCCTCTCCCTATTCTCAGGGCACTGTCACTCTCCCTGGAAGGATCTGGGACCACTTGCCTCTGCCAAAATAAGGTCTATTAGAAGAAGCCCTTCTTGGGCTGACCTCTGATACTGTAGCCCTGACCTTTTATGGGGCCTTTAGGAACTCCCTGTGAAAGGAAAAACTGTTTTTGAGAATGGATTTTCCTGTTCCCTGCTAAGATTTCCCTCCCAGCAGGAGCACACATCCAGCTCTCACTCTGATTCTTCGGCAGACCCGTCCTGCACCAAGTCTCTGAGTGACAGTCCCTAGAAGAGTATAAAAGACAAAGCTCTTACTTGCATTCAGCAGAGTCTGGATCTTTTTTTCTTCTTCGGCATCTTGGACTAGTTTTTCTGCCAGCATCTTGTCCTCTGATTCTATGCATATATCAGCTTCTCGCAGGTACTCTAGATAGTCAATCTCCCGTTGGGCACGTTCGACTCTCAGGGCCAAGTTGTCCACTGCACTCTTATACTCACTTGTGTGGGTCTGACACCTTCCCAGCATAGCAGATATGTTTTTTGAGAACTCACGGAAGTCTTGCACGTATGCCCTTGTTGCTTGGGTACATTTTTGCAGTCCTTGCTTCGGTCAGAAAACAAATTGTCGAATTACCGATAGTTACTGAAATTACAATTTTTTATAGTAATAAAATAGCTATCATCCACAAAAAGATTTTAAAAGTAAAAGTAATCAAAAACAGGAGAAGAAAAATCACCCACAATTCCTTAACTCAAAATACAATTAGTGATACTTAGAATGTATCATTTTTAAGTGTTTGCATGCATTTAGTTATAGATATATAAATATATATTTTAAAATGTTGGGTAACTCTGTGCTAAATGTAGTGATTGAACCTAATTCTGGCCCTTTTTAAGGAGGTGAGACTGGGAGGAAGTGTCCGAGGCGATAGCAAGTAAAGAAGCAGCAAGAGGCCCCTGGCTTGAGACCGTTTCATTCACCACATTTAGGCCTCAGCCTGTTAGCTGGACAACATTAGGCAATATACTTGGCCGCTCTGTGGAATTATTTTGCCCTGACTGTAACTAGATGACCAAATAACTTGGACTTTAAGATTTTTCAGGAAAATATTGAAACTAAATATTGGAGATAAGAGTGTCTTTGAAAGAAGCTAAATATTTTTATCAAAATTTAACTTGTACAAAAGCAAGGTAATTAGGAATGAAATGGTCAATGTCAACACCAGGGTTGTGTCAAAGGCTAGGGCAGAGGGTTATATTTGTCCGTGGGAGCCACTTTGTTCTGGAAAATTTTGAGTTTTGCAAATTTTAAGGGAACTGTGGCTGCAATACATGGAGAAGAGGGTCCGAACACTTTTTCTCTGTTTACCATTGTTGAAATCTGCTCATTTCTAAATCCGAATCCAGTTCGGCAAAAGCTAAGACTGCTTCTTGGTCCAATAATATCATGACTTTTTGTAATGACCTAATGGTTTCTCAGAAAAAGACAAAAAGAAAAGCTAAAATTGGCCATCATCCTGAGAGAGTAAAAATGAAGAAAAGTGACCACATTTTTAAGTTTTCGTATTTTAAAAACTGAACTCTGAATAACATTTTGGACATTTCCCAGCATGTCAGGCAACGTTCTAAGTATGGATCAATTTACTAAATCTTCAGAATAGCTCGAGGAGGTAAATTCAATTTTCACCCCCATTTTACAGATGAGAAAAACCGCACAGAAGGAAGCCCTGCTCAAAGTCCAGGAATAGTGCAGTGCAGTCTGGACTCTGGTGCTCAAAACCATGGGACTATAAAATTTTTTAAGTGTAACGTAAGCAGTATTTATCATTTAGTACTGGAGTAAATGCATCCCAGTAGAGAGGAACGCGTAGGTAACATAAGGTGACTTCCAGGAGGCGTGTTCCAGTATCAGGAGCACAGATGCCACCTACCTCCAAGACTTGAAAGCGCTGGTAGATGTAGTGCACCATGCCTGGGTCCTGAGCACACTGTGGTGGGGGCAGAAACGCTGCAAGGAACAGAACCAGGAGAGCAGAAGCTTGCCGAGGGGCCAGCATTGTTCTGCAAAACCCCGGGGGTGAAATCTCCTAGGCCGTGCCTCTCAAAGAAGACTCCAGAGTCCAGGTGGTGATCTCCTGCTTTCTAGTCGCTGCTGTGAAAATCCTCTAAAAACAGCACGAGAGCAAAGTCCTCTTGTTCCACCAGATGCGTGACCTCGCTTCCGAGCCCAGCTGTGATCAAGCCCAGCTGTGGGCGAGCCGGTCCCTGGAGGCCTTGCCGGATAGATAGACATGGGGTAGAGAACTTCCTGGGTCTCACATCTGTTGGTATCACCCCAGACGCACAATGACTTTCCCCCAGGCTAGTGGCTGCACCCCGCTTCTAGGCCTGGGCGAGTGTGCATGGTGGTGGAGGGATGGGGGCAGGGAGGGCTTCTCCCCTCTCCCCAGCTCTTTCCTTTTTACTTTTGCTTTCCTCCTCCTGCAGTCCAATCACAGGCCTGACCCAACACACACCACCCCCAACTTCTCTGAGTTAAAATCTCAGCTTCGGTTCTGGCAAAAATTCCCAGGATCTTCTTCCCAGTAGTCCTTTTGGGAGACCCCACCCCTCCTCCAGATTCTCTTTGCATTCCTTCAGTTCTTAAAGGCACAGCAAGGGAAAAAAAAAAAAAGAAAAAAAAAAAAAAAAAAAAAAGCTCTGATATGCCCAGGCAGAGCTGATTGTCCCTTAGGGAGAGAGGTACAATGCACTGCAGGCCTGGCTACTCAGGCTGATAGCTGAAAAATCTGAGGATCAAGTTCAGAAGAGTTTTATTAAGATACACAACAACAATTATTGATGCAGTGATGTTTCCAGACCTAACTCATCAGGAAATGGAACTTCTTTAAGGAAGCCCTTGGCTTTTCTCAGTCCCTAGTGGCAGAATTCCCTTTGCCTGTAGCTGCAGGCCAGCAGTACATAGACTCACTCCTGTTGCCCTGACGTGTCTGGGGTGAGCTCCTGAGAGCTTGGCCCCTCTATGCCCGCCAGTGATTCAGGTCCCACATCGATCTCACTTCAGCCACCAGCTTAATAGGGTCAAGCTTGGTCTCTCTGTTCTAACTGCCCACACCTGGTCTTAGTTGGCCAGCTTCACTCTGGGGATCCCAGAGGCAGCAAAGCCCACAGCTCACATCCCTAATCTATTATAATTGATGAGTCGTGGGTGTACCCAGAGTGGAAACCCTCACATTCTTGTGACCAAAGATTTCATAAAGAAAAATTAAACTCACCTTGGAGATACTCACAGCTTTGACTGATACACAGTAGCCAACTCTGGCCATCATTCATTTAGAGCAAGCTTTACTCAACAGAAAGAAAAAGACGACTTGCTTAGCCTTAACCATTAGTTTGGCTCTTTTGTCTTCCTTATATTTAACCCCTGGCCTTGACCACTGCTTATAACTCACTAGTGAGGATAGTAACCAAGCACAGTGACCTCCCTTTTCTCCTCTGCACAATGCCTCGTCCTTCTACTCTGAGAGAAGGGAACATAAGCCTTTGACAGCCCCGCCAAGGATCTAGGTTGCTAGTCCTTGATCTATAAGCCAGCCCTTGCTGCGGAAAAATCAGACCAGTGAGAAACCAAGCACTACTCAGAGAATTGGAGAACTCATGTTTATTATGGCGGTGGTCCCAGAAGAAGATCTGGGTCCTGAGTCAGGAGCAACCTTCTTTTATAGGGCTTATCGCACTGTTACAGTTGGCATGGGCTGATTGGTTAATTTGTCCTCAGGTGGTTAGAGACTGCGGGAGTTGCTGCGGGTTACAGGCAGTCACAGAGGTGAGATTTTCAGACAGAACTCAGGCAATATATCTATTATCTAGACAGAACAAGAAAAGGGAGGATGAGTCTTTAGATAATTTTGAGGTCACCCTGCCCTTCCGCCTATGCAACAAACATATCTACAGAAGCAGAACAAAGAGCTGATTACAAGGTTAGGGTTTTGAATGGAAAATTCCTCTTCACCCTGAATTCACTTTTCCTCTGAATGACCAGTCAGAACTGGACACATTAACGCCCAACCAATCAGCCCCCTGAGGCGGATCTCACCCAACTTCCTCTGGTTGTCCTTTTCCTGCTGTGCCTCCATATTACCTGACCCCTGATCTCTAGAGCCTTCTCTGCTCCCAGTATCCTCCACTTTACTGAGAAATACTGGCCAACTCTGGCAATGTCCGTGAGGAAGAGACTCTGCCTTGTTGAGGAGACAGAGCCCAACTCAACAGAATCCCATGTGGGATACTAGAACTCATCATTTAGATCTGACAAGATGTCTCCTCTTTTTTCTTCTCTCTTTTCCCTCAGCTTTCTCTGTTTATCTGTTATTCACCAGTCTGGTCCCTACCCCCACTCCAATGCTCTTTGCCTTAATGTCATCCTCCAGAGTTCCAACCTTTTACAAGTAATTACATTGTTTCCTGCCTGAGTGATTGGAGCAGCCTCTAATTCCCTATCTATGTCTCTTTAGATAAAGCTTTGGCTGATTTTATGCCAGAAGGAAAGCTCTTTACAATGTGGCCTCAGCCATCCACTCTTGCTTCAGCTCTAACCATCCCCCACATTCTACTTCCACAAGAGCCACATCCAATTGTCCTCAAAGTCCCTATGACATTTAACTTTGTGATATCTTTGCTTACATAGGTACGACAATCAAGAATATTCCTCTCTTTTGTAGTTGATGAATTCTTACTTATCCTTTGAGTCTTCCTATCACCTCCTCATCCCAATCCTAGCCATAACAACCCCTTCTTTCATCTGTTTTTACAAACGTTGAAGTCTGAATCTTAGAATTTGAGGGCAAGGCTCATCTGGACATTGGTGCTGTAGCAGAGAGCATGGGCTGACTGCCTCTGGGGCAGTGACGTGCAAGGTCAAGAAGAAGTGTAGACCTGTTATGAGCTGAATTGTGTCCCCTGCAAAATTCAAATTTTAAAGTCCTACTTTCTCTCGTACCTCAGAATGTGTCTATTTGGAGGTAAGACCTTTATAAAGGTGATGAAGTAAAATGAGCCATTAAAATGGGCCCTAATTGTACCTGACAATTATTGTGATCATGGCATCATCATAAAAGAAGAAATTTGGACACGCAGAGAGATACAAGCTGTGTAGGTATCTGACCGTATGAGGACACAGAAAGGAGGTAGCTCTCTGCAAGCCAAGCAGAGAATCCTCAGAAGAAACCGCAGCTGCTGACCTTGATCTTGGACCTTTAGCTTCCAGTATGAGAAATAAGTTTCTGTTGTTTAAGCCACACAGTCTGTGGTGTTTTGTTAGGCAGTCCCAGCAGACTGGCGTGAACATTTATTGAGCTGCATACGCAGGCAACATGGGGACAAAGTGGAGACGGACTCGATGGGGATCTGCAGGATGTTCTTGGCAAAACGTTAGCTGGGAAGGGTGTTTCTGGGTGATGCACATCCAACTCTAGGCCTAAGGCTTTGAGGGCCAAATCCAGCTTCCATCTGCCCACTGGAACTTGCACTTGGATTTAGAATAAAAATCTCAAATTTGGGCTGTTTCTATTTCATCTTTCTACTCAAAATGAAACTCTTGTATTCCCTCTCAGCAAATAGCATCATCTCTACCTAATTGTAACTGTAGACATAAGCATTATCCTAGACTTGTCCTCGTTCTTTTATTTTTATTTTTTTATGGTGACAATGGTTAATGAAATCTGCTAAGTTTCAGCTGACCATTTTAACAGTAAGGCATATATATATATATATTTACATTGTGTGTTCACCTCCCATAGTCTTCCTCATTCTTATATATATGTTTAATTAATCAGTTAATCACTCACCAAAATTATTAATTTTACCACCTAAATATATATATCAAATATGCTCTCTTCCCTTTTATCCTTTCTCTCTATGATATTTCCTTACTTAGGGCTTCTTTATTTCCTACTTTCATTCAGTTATTTAACAAATATTTTAGAATACTTATTGTGTCCTAAGTCTTGGACTATGCACTGGGGACACAGTGACAGGCAGGACAGACACATTCCTTGCCCTCACCGAGGATACAGTGTAGTGGGGGAGACAATCATGTGGATGCATAATTAATGCATTGTAATCATTTAATTATGTAGCGATCAAGGTGGCACTGAACGCTGTGAGAGCATGGAAGTAGAGCATCTGAGCTTGTTAATTGGGGAAGCTGAGACTTGGAGGATGAAGAGGAGTTAGTTCCTTAAAGTGGATAGCAGGGAGGAGATGTGGGAAAAGCTCTAGGCAGAAGTAATAGTATGAACAAAGACATATAATCAGAGAGAGCTTAGTGGACTCAAGGAACTGATCGGAGTTCTTTATGAACTTTCAACGCTGAGGGATGAGGCTGGAAGAGTATCATAGGTTAGGTCCCCAGGAAACAGACTCTGAGACAGTTTGCACACAAGACATCTGGGTGTGTACTCTCTGGGAGTGAATGAAGCATGAGTGGGCAAGAGAGAAGTTAAACAACAATGGAGTTGCAACACAGGCCTTGACTGATCTTGCAAGGAGCTCTGGAACTAGGAAGGCCCTTCACATATGTCTGAATTGAGGCAAGAGGACCACGCCGTGGCACCCCTCTATTAGGTAGTATTGGTGAGGGCTGTCCCTGAGGAGGGAAGGCGTGTAACCTTGAATAAGGCAGAATCCTCTCAAGTGGCTGGTAGTGACACTTCTCTGCCTGAAGCCAAGAGCCTGGCCTTGTCTCCCGCAGCCCCTCGATGGACAGCCGCATGCCCAACATTCCTTTGATGGAACAGTTACAGTCTCATTGACTCTTTGAAGTAAACGTGTGCACCAGAGTCTCCAGAACTCTCAAAACCAGTCATGGTGATCATTCTGGTTGGCTTTTGAAACCCACCTGGGAAGTTTGCTGTGAACTGCTCCTCTCTGGAGGCTGTCTGGTCCTGACACCTGTCAAATGTTGGACATATGTCAGGTGTGTTGGTTGGGCTCAGGAAGCCAATTCAGAATTACCTGGTAACCACATTTCTGCTGAAAGCTTCTTAAGTCTTGCCAATGTTTGCTTAGCTTGGGGAGGGCTTGGGAATGGAGAGTGGATGGACTTCCGGGAAGGGACTGAATGATGAGAGCCACTGATGGGGATGGGATGTGATCAGTGACTTCTGGTGGTATGAAAGGTGTGGCTGCAACTAGAGAAGACCTGCTGACCAGGAAATGATGGCATGTGGCCTGGCGGTCACCTGCACAGGGCTCCTTGCTAAGTAGGCCCCAGGGCCAGGGCTGGGCAGTGTGTGTGGGAAATGTGAGTCTTACACAGGCTCTGCGACTTCCCCAGGTCTCCCCAGCAGAGAACCTACCCTTGGTCTCTGCTGCTCCGGTTCCTAAGCAAGTGAGGACTCCAGGGACCTATGATAATTTAGCCCACTGGGAACAGCACTTAAAGCCGAGGGGGTAAGCCCTGTCCCGAGAGAGTACCTGCTTGGGTGGTCTCAGTTCAGTGTTCCAGGTCCAAATATTGAGTCGATTTTGTGCAAATATTTCCTTGAGCTGTTAGCCACTAGAGGGCAGAGACTTTTCAGGTGTCATTTGATAAGGTCCTAGGCTTTTTCCTTTTGATATTTGAATGGGAGTGTATTCCATCTACAAAAAGTGTCCACAAACCTCTTTCTTCTCTCCCTCTTCCCCAATAAATCTGATCAGATTGACTAAATGCCTAGAATGGACGGAGCGGTTTTATTTTTAAACACGTCCTTGCAGTCAATAGAGTGTCACGCCCTAGAAATCCATATTTCAAATCCGTGCACACATGGGCCTGGTGGGTAGCCTGTATTGGCTTAGGTGAGCTACACTGTTTGCAGAAGGAAGGTACTTACTCTTGGTTCCCCAAATGCCCCTGTTTTGATGTTGTTAGAGTGCAGGGCTGAGCAGTATGAGCTGTGGACAAATCCCTGAGCTTCCCAGGATAAAGTTTTCTATCACAGCCCGAGGCTGGGATTATAGGCGTTGCTTGAAGAAGTAGGTCAGGGAAGGAGGCCAGCCAACGTCCCCTCTCTCCTGCCCCTGACCATGAGCCAACCACACAGACTGTCGTTCCCTCTTTTCTTCATTTAACACCTATTTCTTCACCAAGAAGCCCTTGCAGAGAGCTCTCCTTGCCACTGCCCTCTTTCCTCCCTTCGGCTTACTTGCAGGACCACGATGGCATTTAATTCAAAATGGGAATTCTTCTGCTTAGAGTGCCAGTCTACGATGCACACTAGACATCACTGATTGTGAAAAGGGCTTTCAGGAGAGTCACAAAATCAAATACCTTTAAGATCATATGTAATCAACAGTTAAAAATGAAAACCCGTTGAAAGAGGAACTGAGAAACAAGAGGAGGGATGGGGAGAGAGCCAGTGTCCTCTGGGAATCATAACCCTCCTCCAGAATTAGTCTGCATGTGGGTTATCTTGGCAATAGGAGTCTAGGACTACACAGGCCCCACCCCGGTTACACGGCTCTCCTGTGACAGGCACGAGCACTTTATTAGACTCAGCGACACACAGACAGCAGAGATGGAAGGGTACAGAACACACCAGGCCACCTTCCTCATGTGAGAAGTTGGGATCCACCAGGGTAGCCTCAGCTTCAGAGGCAGGAGCAGAGCTCTGGGGCCAGCCCCGGTCCTTGGCTCTGTCCATTACATCACGCTGTTTCTCAGTCTTTGTTCAGTGTTCCTTAGGCTAGTCATCCAGTCGCAAATATGTATGTGAATAGCAACCTTTTCCCAGGAACGGCAGCCCTGACAAACCCTACATGTGATGCTGTACTCTCTGACATGAACCTTTTTTGAACCCCTATATATCATCACCCGAGAGTGGTGGCATCACCCCTAGTGACAGCTTTCCTGGATGCAAACTGGGTTGAAGAGATGAGTTTCATGTAGAATCTTGCATTAAATGAGAAGGGAGGGCTGCCATGACTGAGGGCCATAGGTATCTAAGGAGATAGGAACCTTCTGTGAGAACTAGGCTACTTGTGCTAGGCGGGCAGGTGCACTCATGAAGATTTGTCCTATGTTGGTATTCCCATGAGGCAATTCCTGTAAGACTCAGAGAGCTCTTGACTCAAAGAGATGCACAAAGTCAAGTCTGCCAGCTCTGAATGGGGCCACACTCTCAATCATTTTCCTCTGCCTAGAAGGGACATGAAGCCCTGCACCAGCCTCTTCTGAGCTGTTTCTGCATAGTAATCACATTCATGTCTGGGTGCGTGCATGTGTACAGTGGCTCGGGAATTCCAAGCACCATGAAGTGAAGATCAGTGAGAGGCTGGGGCAAGGCAGAGTTCCAGGCAGGGGCTTCCTGTGGCCACACTTCTGTCATGTGCTTGAGTCCTTTGGGGATTGCCAAAGTCCTCTTAAGTCCAGAAGAGTGGGAGCCAAGTACCGCCGCGGGAGCACTGCTAATCTCCCTCAACGTGTTTGTGATCTGGTTGTACCAGGGACTGATGAGAGTCTGGGCAGGGACCCTGAGGGCTGGGAAAATAGTAGGGAGGTGAGGCCTGGAGGTCAGAGGGCTGGTCAGCAGCAGAGCAGATCCTCAGTCCTACCACAGGCAGGGCTGTCTCTAACTAGCCTTCTGCTTGGAGGTAACTGGTTTGAGTTCCTTCTGCATCGTCAGTGCCATTTGGTCTCTATCACTGCTTCCGTCTACCAGAAAAAGATGTTTCATGATTAGAACCCAAAGCAATGAGATCATGCACTAGAATAGTTTCAAATGGTGGGTAAAAGTTTAATTTTCTTTCCCAGTCCTTAACCCCTGGATAATTACAGCTGTAAGCCCTGAAATCTGCTTTTCCCAAACTAGTGATTTTATCTAGTCCTCTGGAACCAAAGAAGGTCACGAGTTAGTCCTTCTTTGATATAAACGCCTACTGCCACAGGACCTGCCCTTCCCACGGACACATCAGAAGTGAGGACCATGCTTGAGTTTCCTGAGTCTGCTCTTCTCTTCCAAACCAGAAAGGGCCCATTGATGAGTCGTGGGCCCTACTGAGGCTTCACACGTAGAAATAGTCCTTTAAGAAAGCACTTCTCACAACTATTTTTTATTTTTATATGGGTTGGGGAAATTGACATAATGGAGCCCATTTAGCCAAATGTCAATATTTGGTCTACCAGATGTAATAAGCTTAAATACTTGACTAAACTTTCTTGTTTCTTGGTTTTATGGAACTCTTTAAAATCCCTTGGACTTCCTTTGAGTCCATTGTTTATGTCTTTTGAAATCCCGTCTTTATGTACTTTAAAACTTCAAGATCAATCTACTTTAAAACATAGAAATAATGAAGAATACTGCATGTGGGTTGCCTTTAGATGACGTTTTCCCCTCCTGCACACACACACAGTGGTTGTCCTTGTTATTATTCTGTTTGGTGACAGAGATTCATTCTCCCCTGCATATTTTTTTTTGGAGGGGAAAAAAGGACCACCTTTCAGAGTGGGGAGCCCCAAACCAAGCGGTAGCTGCTGCCAAAATGGCATTCTCTTTCCCCAGAAGCCCCAGAGGGTTGTCGAAGCCGCTAGGTGGACTGCTGCGAGCACTGAGTCTGGCTGGGCCAGGGAGGTGCTGGGAAAAAGCCAGCAGGTGTTAATGGCACTGGTCAGGGTTGGGATCCACCCAGGAGGTCCGCCAGGAAGCGTCCTATGGATTTCAGGTTTGGAAAACACTAGAAAGCAAAGTTGAAATGTCTTGTTAGTTTTACTCAAACAAATGCAATTCTTTCAAAACCTATCAATGCTGTTCAAGATAGTGAGACACTTGACTTTGCAGAGAACAAAGTAAAACCAATACATATTTTAGAAAGATATTTACTTTGGTTAAAGTATTTTTGAAGTACTTTTGAGTTCTAGTTTGGAAAGTAGCATGTAGCTGCACTTCTTCCATTTTATATAGTGGCTCAGACACCCTGTTTCTCTCCAGGGGCTTGGTCCAGGACTGCCTGGGTCTTATTCTCAATAAAACCTTTACGTATTCACACTTTTCATCCAGAAAGCACAGTTTAAAATATTGACCATATGTTGGGCCATAATGCAGATTTTCCATTTGTCTGAAAAGGTTCATGAACCTTGCCGGATCCAGCAGGCCCAGTGAGCCCTCGGCAAAGTTCCAGTCTGACTTTGTAGACACACAGGCAGAGATAATGCAATTGGTTTTCCTGTAAGAAATGTACAGTTCATGTAATGTTTTTTGTTTTTTTATTGAGCTCTTATCTAGTACACCTTTAAAGTAAGGGCCATTTGAAAGCTTTTTTTAGGCTTAAAATTTAATTTAGTACCAAAATTCCTTGAGGAAAATATGTATTAAAATCATTACTTTTTCAGGATGAAGGTAAAATTCATTTCTGGAAGGTTTATTTATGAGTTTACATAGTCCACAAGCTCATTTTTAAAGCCCTGAATAGAAGTATCTTCAACTATTTGAAGAAATTATTTTATATTATCTGAAACCTTGAGTTTGATGAATTAGAGAAATTGCCTTTGATAAATCCAAATCTGGATACTTTTGCCATGCAAAAAAAAATTTATCTAAATTATGAAAATGTCACTGTCTTGGAGATGTTCACTTGATAGGAAATACATGAATATTACTATGTGAAATGCTGGTTTGAAAATAGCTTTAATGCAAAGGATACTTACTGGAATAATAACTATAATGAATTTACTACGAGCCAAGAAGATATTAACTTTTTTTCTTACTTTACTGTTTGGAATCACAAGTTCTATTATAAATAAATAAATAAATAAATAAAATAATAAATAAATAAATAAATAAAATGGATAAAAATGATACCATGCATTGGAAACTAT
Source organism: Eonycteris spelaea (assembly GCA_003508835.1). Lineage (NCBI taxonomy): Eukaryota > Metazoa > Chordata > Mammalia > Chiroptera > Pteropodidae > Eonycteris > Eonycteris spelaea. Next base: position 496,772 of record PUFA01000113.1, on the reverse strand, counting down.
AAAATGCAGTGTTGTTTATAATCAATAACCTACATGTTGATAAATGTAGTTTTAACTGTCAGACAATGCCTATGCAGCCTTCACAGAGAAATTTATCTTACTATAAAGTTTGGGGAGGAGGTAGCAATGACTTAAGGAGACAGCCTCTGTGACCCAGGTCCCTTTGTCCTGTTCTTCTCTTATCTACCAGGAGGAGGTACATCAGCTGGCCTGTAGACGAGCTGGAGAACCCTGATACCACTGAGGCTTAGCTAGGTAATTGGACTTCAGGGCTGGCTCCCGATCCTCTGAGGCCTTAGGGGCCATCTTCAATCTTGGTTCTTAGTCCTGCCCAGGCCTAGAGCTCCTGGACATAGTAAGAAGATACCAGGGAGTGAAGAGACAGAGATGATTATGCTGCTGGTTTAATTTTGCAGCCCACATGCCCAAGGAGCCAAATGACAAATAAACCTTTTGAATGGAAGAGGAAGAGGTAGTCCTTGGAGAGGGTTGGTCTAATTTCCTGGGAAACTGAGCAAAGGGAGCTTTAAATCTGACATCAACACTGAAGGCAGGTCCATGCAACTGCACGAGCTTCTGTTTGCCTCACATCTGGGTTTAGAGATGAGGACCAGGGCTCACTTCCTGCAGCTCCTGGAATATTGGCCAAAGCTCTCTTTTCCTGTTTTGTTGTCCTACAGGTTTTCCCTGGGATACTTTCTCAGTTGGTGAGGCAATTTTTCTTCCTAAATATTTCTTTTCCTTCACTTTACTATTTCACTTCTTTCCTGAAAGTCAGCCTATTTTATATGAAGTTGGATAAAGAATGTGCTACATAGCAAAAGGCCCCAGTCATCTGGGTCTCTCTCCACAGAGGGCATCTCAGAGGCACATTAGAATTGTCTTAGAAGATAAAGTGTCAAGCAGCCTTTTACGGCGGGCATCACGAGGTGTGTGGCTAGGGAGGAAACCACAAGTGACTGTTAAGAGATATTGAGGGGTGTCGCCTCTCTTTGGCTAGAAGAGAGAATTGGAGGGAGAAGACTCAGAAGGCTCATCAGTGAGAAAACCTGAGTTTCAGGGAGGTCTCACTGGCTACCCTTCGCTTCTGGTTGTGCTCTGCATCAACAACCAGCTCGAGAATCTGCACGTAAGAGATATTCTGCAGGGCTCTAAAATCGGACAGTAAAACAACAGGTGAGGCCAATTTCTCTGGCTTGAGTGTGGGTGGCAATTCCAGGGCCTCCAGGCTGGGCACTCCCAATAGCCCTCAGTGGCCATGGGCAGTTGAATGGCCTGCAGGATTCTCAGGATCCACATACAGATTGCAGACATTGTTCTTGGCCATATGCACATTCATGTTTTATTTCCTTTCCTCAGTTCATTAAATCACTTTTTATAACTTTGGTTTGAAAGTTATAGCAAGGTGGCTAAGTTAGATGGAGGCCAGGGCAGAAGGAAGATAAGTGGACTGGTCTCTGACTATTCCACACAGGGAGACTGCTGAGAGGGAGGGGCAACAAGAGACGGCACCATGGCAACACTAGTGATGTAGGGACCTCATGAGAGGGGACAACTGGCAGAGTTAATCTCATTTGAGCTAGATTTCATAAAATCCCTCTCTCTTAATTAACTGCAATACTTCTTTCTGAAGTCTTCAGAAAAGGGACAACTTCTATTTAGCATACCTAGCATTTTCATCTCTAAGTATATATCCAAGCATGGGAGTGTCTTGTGTGCACCTTAACTTTGACTCAGAGGTGGTGGGGGGGAAGCATCCAACTAATGTTTTTGAGCAGTCGTTAGAAAAACAACAATCATGTTTTTCCTCCAGGGTTTCCTGTGACATTGTAAGCTCTGTATCACTCGTAACTAGTTGCCTTTCTTTAACTCATGTTCTATTTAAGTGTCCATGGAGAGCCTTTCTCCTTCTTCTGGCTCTTATTACTTGTCCCTCACTCTACTCTTGTGCATGTTAAATATTCCACGTGCTTTTAAAGTGACAGCTAGCAAGGAAGCCCTACGATTCAGTGACACCCTCCCAACTCCCATCCCACTATCTCCAAAGTGGCCCAATGAACCATGCCTTCCTTGTATTTCATTCTTGTGTAATACCTTTCCCTTGAATCTAGGTTGACCCTATGGTTCGCTCTTGACCAATAGTGTGTGGTGGAAATGATTCATTTACTTCAGAGGGTACTTAGAAAAACCTTGCAGCATGTACTGGGACCTCTTGCAATGTTAGCTCTGGGGAAGGCAGTCACTATGTAAGAAGTCTAACTACCTCGAGACCTCCATGTTGTGAGCACTGCTAACCACGTAAAGACACTATATGGAGAGAGATGCCCAACCAGCCTCCAGATGTTTATCTCAGTGGAGAAGCCAGAATGTGCATTTAAAAATCCATCATGAATATCCCACCTGGTGAGGCACTTAGAGGATACAAAACTCAGCTGCCACCCGGCAGCAACCGTAGACTCCAAGAGACAGCAATCACCCAAGCCCAGCCAACCCACATAAACAGGAGAGATAATAACTTTCTATGTAAACTGCCAGGCTTGTAGTGTTTTGTTATGCAGCAAAAGAAAACTGGAACTCCCACTATCACAGAACAGACCACGGGATAGCAAGACCTTTTCCATATAAACCTTTTGTCAGTCTCCTTGGCTTAAGGATGAGAGTGTGACTTTATTCTCTTCACATGAAATGTAGTTCTATTGATGATCCTGAGGATTAAATCTTTCCATTTAGTCATGATTGTTGCACCATTTTGAAAACATCCAAATTCTAGAACCCACTGCTTTCCCTCCCCTCCCCCATTCCTCCTCTGGTCATGCACCAGTGTACTTCCTGGACATCACATCGCCTGCTGAATGTGTCCAGTTAGTTCACTGGCTGGGAAGATGCTTTTGCAGCAGCGCTGATCTGGCAGATCTCCTTGAAGACAAGGGCAGCAAGAAAGGGCTGAGATATCAGTGTCAGGTAGATGGGAGAGACAGCTTTCCCCAAGACCTCTTCCTAGGATCTCACCAGGGTGTTTCCTTCCACTGCCATTTCCATTTTTTCAAGGTACTTTAATTTCCTTCTCTATCTGAATACATGTTGGACACTTTTCCCCCCAAGTTCAATGAGACAAGTTTGGAATTTTCAAAAGGAACATTTACTAGGAAACTAAAGGGAAACCAAACAATGCAAGAGAACAGAGACAGCGTTACAGATGGGCTCAGGGAGTTCGAATTTACAACTGGCCTCTGGCCACAGCTGGACTAGCTAGGCAAAGCTTTCCAGACATGAAGCCCCCTGCCTGCCGTGTGGGTAGGCTTTTTTACCTGCTGGCCCCTAGAAAGCCACCTTCTGTCTCATACCAACAAACCAGTAGCATACCATTAGTACCCCAGGGCTGCTAGGTTTCTGGGCAGGATGTCTTCAGGGGGGACAATAGGCACAGCTACCCCAGGACCTCCTACCCATGCTTCCAGTGCCATGGATATTTCAAAGTTTATTGGGCGGTTGCCTGATATCTGTTGGGGCCAGTCTGGTTTCTCTGGGATCCATTCTTCTGGGCTCATCTGCTTGGCTCTGGAGATAATATTTCTGCTGACTATCCTGCTGGCACTAGTCTTTTATGCTTTAGTCCTAAACACTGGTATGGTGGAGGATGCCTGAATGGGGAGGAATGGGCATTGAGGAACCTTGGGTAAAGAAAGTGGTATTCTTCTCATGTCATCAAACATAGGCAGAACCTTGGGTTCCTTTTGGATCCTGGAGACTGAAAGCAAATTAGAGATGAAAATGAATTAGGCAGGCTGGGGAACGCATGAAGCTGGAGTGTGGTAACATTGCCTCACACAACCAATGCCTCCATCTTTTTGAGATTTGGTATCGGGGTAGTTTCTTAGACCATACAGCTGTGGCAACAAGAACTTTCTGAAGAGTCGCAATGATCCTGCTTCCACCCAGTGAGTACCACATTGAAATGTTAATTCACATGAAGATAAGAGCTTCCTAGGAAGGTAAACTACAAACCAACTCTGGATTTTGCTGCAAAGGGATTGTATGAAAAGGGAAATGTTATCTTGTGTGGATAGGGCACCTTGCATCCATCATGGGAGAGAAGGACCACTAGGTAACAGCCCCTTCCCAGGGTATGCTGAGGCCTTTGGTTTCATTTATATGGAGGCAGAAGCAATGAGGATGAGGAATACAGCTGGCAGGGGCTTGGCTGATATGGTCACAAAGGAAGCTGAGTAATGAATGAGATACCCGGGGGAGCCCTTGACCTTCACTCTTGTAGGTATTTCCATTCCCCAAGTGCTATGAGAGTGATGTATGTTTCTGGAAGTGAAAAGGAAACCTGTCTGTGGCTATCTGAGGCTATGCCTCTGGGTTGTTTGCATATAGAAATACCCAGAAGGCACTCAGGCCAGGAAGGCCCAAAGCTGTGCCTTCCTTCAGGGAACAGCTGTGTTCTCTCTCATGAACTCCGCTCACACAATGGTACATCTATTTCCGAGGCTGCTCCCACAGTGGAGAAATGTGCCTGGGGAAGGGGATTTCAGAATGCTTACACCATTGAGATGTATGCCTCTCTAAAGAGGATGACATTTAGTATTCATTCTAATGCCAACACCAGTTGAAAGAAAGTGGCTTCTGGCCCTCTAGAAAACAGTGCTGGGGCTCCTGACTTCTCAGGAGCTGGGTTTAGCAGAAGAGAGGGCTAAGTTCAACTGGTGCTCGCTGCCATGTGCATGGGAAGGGGCAGTGAATTTGCTGTGAACTAGCCTTCCTTGCGCTAGATTTTCTTCAGGGGAATAGCCTGCTTATCCTATTGCTCTCCTGGGGCTATTCCTTACAAAGCTGGAGTACTTCTTGGGTGAAATTATTTTCTGGAGACAGTTATTAGCTCAAAGGTAGTCTAGTATGAATTAGATCTGCTGCCTATTTAGCACCTGGATATATTTTTAAATATTCTGTCCTTCCAGGGCATTCAAAGCAAGTAACATCATGTCAGCGTGACGTTGCCAGGGCAGGTGCTGTGCCAAGGGCTTTATGTTAATCACCCAGAGTCCTGGTACTCTAGGTATTCTTAGTACTCTCACTGTATCCGTCGGTTTCTTCCACAGTCTGATCTTGCTTCATGGCCATGAGAGACGTGCTTCCCCTACAGCACCATCTTAGGCCACCTGAAGACAGTTGGACACTTCATGTTCACCAAACCCAGTCTGGAAAGAGGGCCAGTTATTGCTGTGGTTACAGCTGAGTATTTGGTCACTGGAGTCGTCTGGGTGTTGTTGGGTAGGGAGTTAAGATCTTTGTAAGATGGTTGTCCTACTGTATTCTTGGCAAAGAAGTCCTCTTACCCATAGTCATCGTTTCTGTAGGAAGAAGAAACAAAAAGAACACTTTGGTTTTCATCCATATATTTTATTGTACCAAATAAGTGCCAGGTACTGTGATGGCTGCTGCAGATACAGTTCCATGAGTAAGACATACACCTTGATTTTAAGGGTTTCACAGAGGGAAACATTAAAACATAAGAAGTTGGATGATGGATGTGTACATTAAAATGTGTAGGCGTTAAGAGGAGGGAGGAATAAACTTAAAAACTTTTTAAATTTAAGTATAGTTGGTATACAATATTATATAAGTTTTGGGTGTACAATATAGTGATTCAACATTTATATACCTTACAATGTGATCACCACACTAAGTGTAGTAATCATTCGTCACTATGAAAACTTATCACAATATTATTGACTATATTTTCTTTCAGCTTTTCCATCCATCTTCTCTTCCCCCTTCCCTCTGACAATCATCAGTTTGGTCTCTGTTTCTATGAGATTGTTTTTGTTTTGCAGGGAAATGTAAATCAAAACCACATGGGATACCGCCTCACACCAGTGAGATGGCTATTAACAAAAGTCAACAAATAACATGTGTTGGCAAGGATGTGAAGAAAAGGGAACCCTTGTGCACTTTTGGTGGGAGTGCAAATTGATACAACCACTATGGAAATCCGTATGGAGATTCTTCAAAAAACTAAAAATAGATCTACCATATGACCCAGCAATTCCACTTCTGAGTATTTATCCAAAGAGGATGAAAACACAAATTCGAAAAGATATATGTGCCCCTATGTTCACTGTAGCATTATTTACAGAAGCCAAAATACAGAAGCAACCTAGGTGTCCATCAATAGATGAATGGATAAAGAAGATTGTGACACACACACACACATAGTGGAATATGACTCATCAGCAAAAGAAGAATAAAATCTTGCCATCCACGACATGGATGAAACTAGAGGGTGTTATGCTAAGTGAAATAAGTCAGACAGAGAAAGACAAATACTGTATGGTTTCATTTATATGTGGAATCTAAAACAGAACAAAACAATTGAACAAATCAAACGAAAGGGAAGTCTTGAGCTGGGCCATTTAGGCTGAAGGGGAGTCCATCAGGAGAGAAGGAAGGAAGGCCATTTTGGGCAGAGGAAAGAGTCTTTGCAAAGACACAGAGGCAGGAAAGGGCATATGGTGCACTGGAAGTATTTGTCATAATTTGGTGCGGAGAGTGAAACAGTAGCAGGTAAGGCTGGGGAGGAGAGGGGGTCTGAGCGCTGCACCATCCATTCCTTGTTTCTAGTTTGTGAAGAACAGACTCTTTCAATAGAACCCTAGACTTAGAGTGGCAAGGTCTTTTGTGTTCCACAGCATTTAATTTAAACTCGGGGTGCCTCCCAGAACAGATTAAGGGTACTAACACTGCAATCACAGAGAAAAAGAAAACTGGAGTCACTTCCATGGACACAGAAGAAACAAAAAAATACAAATAAACTGTAGGAGAGCCGCAAACATTCTCAAACTGGAATATCTGGGCTACAGGTCAAAGACCAAATGTTCACATGTGAGGCTACTAGAGAAAGCAATATAAACCAGATCATACACTTGAGAGGGAAAGCCATGTCTGACTGTGACCTTGGCTTTGCAGAATGTGTCTGGATGTGGGAACACCCATATCCACGGGAAAGGGGTGTTCCTTTCTAAGTCTTGGAGGAAAATGTGAATGGATATTTACTTTATACTGTGATTAAAATACAACTTTGCCAGACAAGTTGTTTTTCTGAGAAAGTTGTATTTTACTTCCCAACCCAACACCTGCATTAGGCCTGCTTCCCATAGCCCCTTCTGTCTGCTGTGAGACCCCAATCTACAGGCCCAGAGTGCCTGTCCCTGAGTCCTTCCTTATCAGGGAAGGAAAACTGTCAACAGGCTACCAAAGAATGCAGTCTGGAATTAGACAACTGGGCCACGTGCCACATTTCTTTAGCTTTTGAGTACAATTGTGTGCCAGGCACTAGTATAAACTTTTCAAATCCTTAAAATAATCCTATAAGATTCTTTATTGTCAGTTCACAGATGTAAAGAGATTAATTTGCCCAAAGCCACACTGCTACTAAGTGTCAGCGCTGGGATTCAAACTCAAGACTTCTAACTTCAAAGTCTAAGCTTTAATGATTACATAATTCCTAGACTAACTCTGTAAGTCCAGTCTATGTATCTGAGTTTCGGCCTTGGATGTCTAGGCACTCTAAATCTAGCCAGATGATGTAACTCTGAGTAAGAAACTCTAGTCCAACTCAGTACCACGCAGCAGGTACTATATCCCACTTATGGTTCCCACCTTCTTATTCCATTTCTCTTGAGTCCTCTGGCTAGTGACATGCATGTGTATCTCATTTGCCCCCTCCATTCTATATGCAACCCTATCCTTCCCTGCTCTGACCTTAGTTGTACCTCTCCATTTTAGCAGTCCATTCAAACTGCTTTGGGTAGAGCTCTCCCAAAGTGCCCAGCCGTAGGGACCACCTCTGTGTCTGGTTTATTATGGCCTTTTGTGAGGGACATGACCTCAGCCAATATTTTACCAGTCTCCATACACAGTAATGCCACTAGCAGAGGCCATGTTACCAATGGCCAAATCAGAGTACAGTTCCGATCTGACCTGCATAGCTAGGCTTTGCTCACGTGGTGTTTCCTCCCACATAATTAGCTGGAATGGAGCTCAGCCCCTGGGAATATTCTGGAGTAGTCTACTGGTCTCTCCCTTCTTTAGCTGAGTAAGTTTTCTGGGCCCTGTACAGTCTGGTCCCAGTATCCTTTGTTTTCCTACTCTGGACAGTGCCACTAAGGCCCCAGAATACTTTTGGTCTGCTATCCATAGATGATCGGATAAAGGAGTTTCCACACGTCTGGAATGGTGGGGTCATCACTACCAGGGTTTTGCGAGAGAAGCTTCTTCAAAACAAACTTCTAGGGTAAATCAGGTATACAAGTCAAGTGTCAGGAAAGTAGTCCAGTTGTTTCAGGATAAGGGAATTTTGAGTATGGCATGGGTGAATTGTGCTCTGACTCCATCCTTTCTATTGTCCAGTGGAAAGAAGACTGGAAAAATTCAACCGACCAAACCAAACAAAATAAGCAAATCACAACACCTTTCCAAATTCTTATAATCTAAGCTGTTTCTCAGTCAAGATTTCTGCTAAATGAGGTGTAAAAAAATATTTTTCTATAGTTTAAAAAAGCAGTGATCCAAAAGGAATGTGTGGGGGACACTGTGGCATCAAGACCAGAGATAGCAATGGTGGTTCTGCACTGGTGGTCATAAGGCCTAGCTGGTTTCAGGGCTGGCACTTGGCCCGTTTCAGTGAGCAGAAGCAGCAGTGACCTTATTATCAGATTCAGTGGCCTCTCAGGCAGCACTAGGCATTTAGAAGGTATCAGGAAGTTCAGTGGCATCAGCAGGAGTAGTGGTTACAATCTTATCTGAACAGAGGGGATTTTAAGTGAATTCAATTGTCCTGAGACATATGAATTTGATTTGAATTAAATTGAATTGAAATAAAGATGAGAACTGTCCCAATGAAAACTGTAATGTGAAGTGACGTTTCAATCACAAAAAAGACAGATGATGTGAGACAGGCCACTGAAAACTGACCCCAAATTAAGAACATTGAAAGATTAAGTGGATCATTAGATATTATCTTCCTGTGAATTTGAAAATGGGTTTTTGATTCAGGAAGTATCTAAGGGCTTTGAACTAAGAACCTGTGGTCAAAAATCGAGTGACTCATTACATGATTCAATCTTATATGTACTTAATATTATTAACTTGAATTTTAAATTTTTTATTTAAAAAAGCATAAAAACCTTTAGGATTTTGTTTGACTATGTACTACCACAGCTTTGCACATAAAAGATGAAACATCATGCCACGCACACTTCAGAATGATTTCTTTCCATTCTCATTTCTCACAAAAGAGGTCATTCTTCATTTCTTTGCTGCCTTCTCACCCCTTAAAGAATCAGTATTATTAAAAAAAAAAAAAAAAAGAAAGCACTTTATGATATGGTAAACTATACTTCAGTCAGGAGATTGGGGCAATACACAGAAAATTAAAGAGTCCATTTGGGTAATAACTACTACTTAATGAGCACTCAAGCATCTTGCTCTGTCCTAAGAGCTTTGCATACCTTATCTCATTCAATGCTCACCTTGCCCTTCTGTGACAGACATTATATTTTCACAGAGGTAACTGAATCTGAGAAAGACCAAATAACAAAGGCAGTAAATGGCAGAGCCAGGATCTGCCTCGTGCATTTATGGATCCAAATGTATGCTCTTTAAGTACTGTGCCCAGGATGGCAAATTACTACACTTGAATGTCAACTCCATTACTTTTGCCTTTCTAAAAAGGATTCTCAGTTCAGAAAAGAATTCTGGACAGTCCAGACATCACAGGAATGTGTATTAAGTACCAGTGTCAAGTCACTTTTGAGAGGAAGGGTGGTGAATGGTGGCATGTTAAACTGTTACTGAGAGGGGTTCATAGGAAACAAGCAAGAAGCAACTTGGGCTGTAAGTGAGGCACCACTCAAAAGGTGAGAAGAATACTGTCATAGTTTTTCAATGAAAAAGCAAGTTAGGGCATTACTGCAAGGAAAAACTTACTCCTTCAAAACTTATGATGAAGTAGAGGATATTTAGAGTTTGTTACTCCAAGTTTACATTCATTACATTTTATTCATTAATTCATTCAATAAACATTTATTGAGCATCAGGCAAATATGTTGACTGCTAGAAACACAAAATGACTAACGTACACCCTACTCCTGAAGAGCTCACAGTTGTCAGTAAATAACTACTGAATTCAGGATGATGAGAAAGAAACGAGTAACAAAAGTCTCATCAGAAAGCTGGATTGTAACTGCTGTGTGTGTGTGTATGTGTGTGTGTGTGTGTGTGTGCACACGCATGTGCATGTGCATGCACATGCAGAAGTCCATCTACTTAAATCAGGGAAGAAAAGGGGAAAAGATGATTAAAAACTTAGGAGAATTTTATTTGCCACATTTATAAGTTTTTTACATTTGAAATGTTTAAGAGAATTTGATTGTGAAATTGGTGTTTAGTTTAAGAAATTTTAATCTGTCAAATTAATGAGCTAACTGAGAATGAACCAAGAACAAGTAAAAATTAGTGCATTAATTTCAAAATAAAATGATTAGATTTATAATCATTATGATAGTTAATATTACATAGCATTTAGTATGCACTATTCTAAGAATATTTCATATATTAATTCATTCACTCCTTGTTATATTTCTCTGAGGTGGGTATTATTATTATCCATATCTTACAGATGAGAAAGAAAATTGAGATACAGAGATGTTAAATGGCTGCTCTACCAAGTGCTATAGACTTAATAGTGTACTCCCCCAATTCTTGTGTTTAAGTCTTAACACCTAATGTGACGGAATTTGCAGACAGGGCCTTTGGTGGGGGTAACTAGGGTTAGATGAGGTTATGAAGGTGAGGCCTTCATGATGAGATTAGTGCCTTCATGAGAGACACCAGAGAGCTAGTGTGCTTGCTCACTCACACGCTCTCTCACTCCCTCTCTCCCCTTTCCCTCTGTCTCTGACTCTCTTGCCCCACCCCTCCACACACCATGTGAGGACACAGTGAAAAAGGAGCCATGTGCAAACCAGGAAGAGCCCCCACTAGAGCCCAACCATGCCAATGTCCTGATCTCTGACTTCCAGCCTCCAGAACTGAGAAAATATAGTTCCGTTGTTTAAGCTACACAGTCTACGGCATTTTGTTATGGTAGCCCAAGCTGAGTAAGATACTGAGTGTATAGTTTCCTAGAGCTGCCATAACAAATACCATGAACGGGGTGGCTAAAACAATAGAAATTTGTTTTCTCACAGTTCTGGGGGCTAGAAGGCTGAAATCAAGGTGTCAGTGAGGCCATGCTCCTCCTGAAGGCTCTAGGTAAGGATCCTTCCTTGCCTCTTCCTGGCTTCTGGTGGTTGCCAGCAATCCTTAGCTCTCTTGGCTTGTAGTTACATCACTCCAATTCCTGCCTCCATCGTCAAACATTGCATTCTCCCTGTGTCTTCACACATCCTTTTCTGAGCTGTTCACTAGTCATTAGATTCAGAGACCATCCCACTCCAGTACGGCTTGTTTACTAAATACATCTGCAAAGATTCTATTTCCAAATAAGGTCACATTCTGAGGTTCCAGGTAGGACATCGGGGGTGCACTATCTAACCGAGTATTCTGTGTCACCGATATTCAGCACATTGATAAACTCAATGTCAGTTCTCAGTCCTCATCTTATTTGACCTATTAGGTGACATCTGACAGATCTGATCATTCCCTTCTCCTGGAAACAATTTATTCTCCTTTGTCTTTGGACCCTCTCTTGGTTTTCTTACTACTTCAATGTCTCTGTAGTTTTTCTCCTTCTCAGTCTCACTATTTTTCTTCTTTTCCTTACTTTTAAGTGTTGAAAGGTCCCAGTTTTGGGCCCTGGACCTCTTCTCTTCTCCATGTACATCTTAACCATCTTTAAAACTATGAATTGACCTTTGTCTGGAACTCTAGATTTCTGCATCTAACTGCCACTTTGTGCCTCCTTGTAGATATCCGATAGATGCCTCACACTTAGTAGGTCCAAATTCTGATTGCCCTGCTTGCTGTCTTCTTCAGCTCACTTCATGGCAACTCCATCTTTCCAGCTGCTCAGGCCCAAAACATCAGACTCACCCTTCAGTTCTCTCTGTCATCCCCTACATCAGGAAATTCTATTAGGTCTCCTAAAATATATCCAGAGTGTAACCACTTCTCAACAATATCCCTGCATCTACAGTGGTCCAAGTCTCTACTGTTTCCATTTGGATAACAGCAGTAGACTCTGAGTGGATCTGCCCACTCTCACCCTTGCCCTTAAACAGTCTATTCTCAACACAGAACCAGAGGGATCAGCTGTAATTTCAGATCATGTCACATCTCTCTTCATGATCCTGCAATTGCTTCCTGTTCATCTCAGCATGTGAACTGAAATCCTTATGAAAATCTACTATGTAACCTGAACCCTGCCTAACAGCTTCCTGACCTTATCTCCTATTACTCCTCCTCTCACTCTGTACCCCCCTCACTGTTTATCGTACAAAGTTCCTTAAGGCCTTTGTATTGCCTGTTCCCTTGGCCTGCATATCCACATGGCTTACTCCCTCATCTCCTTCAGGTGTTTACTCAATTTTCCAATTTGCCATGTGGCCTACATTACCTCTATTAAAATTACACCCCCCTTTAAGAATCCAACCAACCAAACAACCAGCCAACTAAAAATCCACTACCACACTTCTGATCCCTTATTGAATTTATTGCTTTTTATAGTGTTTATTACCTTCAATATTACATAATATGCTCATTTATGTTGTTTATTTCCTGTTTTTCCAATTAGTAATAAGCTTTGCTAGGGCAAGAATTTTTATTTGTTTTCAGTACTCAATCAACATTTGTTGATGAATAAACAACGACTGAATCCCTCATTTCTCTATGCAAAGTGATCGTTTTAAAGGAAACTTGATTGTTACTCGAACAGAATGCTGCAATGTAATAAACGATGCAGGTAATGCAAAGAGGCATCTTGAAAGATTGCTGAGATATGCAGCCAGTATGGTGATTGTGAGCTCTCTGAAGGAAATGGTCACGGGTCTCCCAAGCTGTTTTAAACTAAGAGGTTTCTCTCGCAGAGACCCTATGAAAACTGTCTGGGCTTTTGTGCTGCTACAAGCCTCACCTGAGGCAGTGACTGGAAACTTGATTGCATCGTCTTAACTCTCATGAGTGTCACCTTGCACTTAGAGAACTGGGTGCTGGAAGGAAGGTAGGGTTCATTTATGGCTCAAGAAAAATGAAGCTTCTTTGGCTTTCAGAGCTACCACTGGGTTATTTTTATGCATTAATAGAAACACGATGCCTGCAGATGTGAAAATAGGACATGCTGAGTCCATCTAACAAATCAGCATTCATTTTTGAAGTTATAAGGTAGAAGAAATTGCAGTTCTATCCAGTAAGAATTTATTCAGTGCTGACTTCGTGTCAAGCATTTTGCCAGGTATTGGTTATACAATGATGAATAATAGTCTCTAGCCTCACGGAGCAGTTGGATGTGCTGTGGATGACATGCATGTGGATAGTATTAGAGGCACCAAATATTATGTTAAAGGTAGGCAAAGGGTTCTAGGGGAAGAGAAGATAGACAAGATACATTTTATAAATAGGAGGGTCTTCAGAATGCTTCCTGAAAATGACAGCTGAGCAAATCCTTAAAAGATGACCTAGCCAAGCAAAGCCAGGTAATACAAAAAGTAAAAGGAGGAGCAAGGGCATGGGGGTGAACAGAAAGCATGGCGTGGACCACCAGTAGTATGGCATGGCCTCAACATAAAGTACAAGGAAGAGATGGAGGAAGGGCCCTGGTTGCCAAGGTGAGGCAGCTAATTTGGTTCTGAACAAAGGGCAGTTATTGAAGGATTTTAAGTAGGGGAGGGGTACACTGGAAGCCATCTAGAGACTGGACTGCAGTACACACAGAAGAGCAGGAAAACCAGAGTTGAGCGACCATGTAGGATGGCTGAAGTACCCCTTTGCCTTGATAGTCCCATCACCCTGGCCCTGAGGAAGTGCTGGTCAGTGAAGATGTGGAGGGGGTTGTTGGCTTTGGCTTCTAAAAACTTTAATTGGCTGGTCCCAAAACAGGACCAGGGTGTTTTCAGCATTTCCTGAAAAGGGTCAAATAGAGCTCTGAAAAATAACAGAGCTACAAATATAAATACCAAGAAGATCGGAAATGAAGAGTCATATATCTGCCTCCCAACCCCCAGTGGACCCTATACATTAGTGCACAATAAAAAGGGTGCTAGATTTGTTCATCTGTGAACTTAAAAAATTTTTAATTAAAATTACTGAGGTGACATTGGTTAATAAAATCATATAGGTTTCAAGTGCAAACGATTCATGATACAACACATGTATACTGCATTCTGTGTTCACAACCCAAAGTCAAATTTCCTTTCATCACCCCGTATTTCAGCCCCTTTTCTGCTACCTATCTCCCCCTCCCCCACTTCTCTCTGGTAACCACTAATCCACTGTCCATGTCTATGAGTATCTGTTTTGTTTGTCTTGTTTATTGCTTTCAGTTTTATATCCCAAATGAGTGAAATCATATGATTCTCAACTTTTTCTGTCTGACTTATTTCACTTAGCATGATAATCTCAAGATCTATCTATGTTGTAGCAAATGGCAGTATTTCATTTTTATGACTGAGTAATATTGCATTGTAGATATGTACATCTTCTTTATCCTACTGAAGGACACTTTGGTTGCTTCCATTTCTTGGCCACAGTGAGCACTGCTATTGAACACTGGGGTACATATATCTTTGTGGAAAAATGTTTTCAAGTTTTTTGGGTAAGTAACCAGAAGAATTGCTGGGTTACATGGTAAGCCTATTCTTAATATTTTGAGGAACCTCCATACTGTTTTCCATAGTGGTTGTGCCAATTTACATTTCAACCAGCAGTGTATGATGGTTCCTTTTCCTCCACATCCTCTCCAACACTTGTTATTACTTATCCTGTTGATAATAGCCATTCTAACAGGTGTGAGATGGTATCCCGTTGTGGTTTTGATTTGCATTTTCCTAATAGCTAGTGGAATTCAGCATCTTCTCTATGTTTGTTGGCTACCTATATGTCTTCTTGGGAGAAGTGTCTGTTCAGGTCTTTTAACTGGATTTTGTTATTTCTTTGTTGAATTGTATGAGTTTTTTGTATTTTGGATATTAGGCCCTTATCAGAAGCATTGTTTGCAAATATCTTCTCCCAATCAGTTGGTTGCCTTTGTCTTGTTGATTTTTTTTCCTGTGCATAATCTTTTTAGTTTAATATAGGTTCCATCCATTTATTTTTGCTTTTACTTCCCTTGCCTTTGAGGTCCAATTCATAAAATTCTCTCTAAAACCTGACCCATGAGTTTAGTACCTATGTTTTCTTCCATGCAATTTGTTGTTATGAGTCTTATCTTCAGGTTTTTGATCCATTTTGAGTTAATTTTGGTATATGGTGACAGATAGCAGTCTAGTTTCATTCTTTTGCAGGTGGCTTTCCAATGTTCCCAGCACCATTTATTGAAGAGGCTTTCCTTTCTCCATTGTATGTTTTTGGCTCCTTTGTTGAAAATTATTTGCCCATATATACAGAAGTTTATTTCTGGACTCTCAGTTCTATTCCATTGGTCTGTGTGCCTGTGTTCTGCCAATACCATGTTGTTTTGATTATTGTTGCTCTGTGATATAATTTGAAGACAGGCAGAGTGATGCCTCCAGCCTTGTTCTTTTTTTCTCAGGATTGCTTTGGCTATTTGGGGTCTTTTATGCTTCCATACAAATCTGATAATTTTTTTCTATTTCTTTAAAAAATGCCATTGGGATTTTGATGAGGATTGCATTAAATCTGTATAATGCTTTATGTAATAAGGTAATTTTAACTATGTTATTTTTCCAATTTATAAAATATCCTTCCATTCCTTTGTGTCTTCTTAAATTTCTTTTAATAATGTCTTATAGTTTTTAGCGTATAGGTACTTCACAAGCTTTATTAGGTTTATTCTTAGGTATTTTACTTTTTTGGTTGCAATTGCAAATGGAATTGATTTTTTTTTTCATTTCTGTTTCTGAAAATTCATTGTTAGTGTACAGGAACACTATGGATTTTTATACGCTGATTTTTATACACTGATTTTTATACGCTTTATCCTGAAATTTACTGTATTTGTTTATTTCTAATAGTTTTTTGGTGGAGTCTTTAGAGTTTTCTATATAGAGAATCATCTTCAAAAAGTGACAATTTGACTTCTTCATTCCCTATTTGGATGTCTTTCATTTCTTTCTTTTGCTTGATTGCTCTAGCTAGGACTTCTAACACTATACTGAATAATAGTGGTGATAGCAGATAGCCTTCTCTTGTTCCTGATATTAGAGGGAACGTTTTTAGTTTTTCACCATTATGTAAGATGTTAGCTGAGGGTTTGACATTTATGGTCTTCATTATGTTGAAGTACTGTCGTTCTGTACCAATTTTAATGTTTTAATCATAAATGGATGCTGTATCTTGCCAAATGCTTTAGTTCTATTAGCAGTTGCTTTATATATTTTGGTGCTCCCTGATTGGGAACATATATATTTATATGTGATACGTCTTCTTGGTATATTGTCCCTTTTGTCATTAAGAAGTGTCCATCTTTGTCTCTTATTATTATTTTTATCTTAAGTCTATTTTGTAAGATATAAGTATATCTACATCTGCTTTCTCTGGATGCCACTTGCTTGCAGAATCGTTTTCTACCCTCTCTCTTTGAGCCTATTATATTTGTCCTTGTGGCTGAGCTGGGTCTCTTGAAGGCAGCAGAAGGCTGGGTTTTGTTTTTAGATCCAATCTGCTACTCTGTGCCTTTTTATTGGTGAGTTTAGTCCATTTACATTTAGGGGGATTATTGAAATAAGAGGTTTTGCTATAACCGTTTTACCTTTTTTTCTGGTAGCTCGTTGTCTCCGTCGTTTCTTCGTCTTTGTGTTTCTGTTATTTTAATGTGGCCGTGTTTTATGGCTCTCCCCTCTGTTCTCTCTTGTTCGATGTTATGTGTCTCAGTTCTGGATCTCTTTTGTGTGGGTGCCATTCAGTTTATGTAAAGGAAAGTTTCACATATATAGTAGCCCTTCTTATTCTGCCTCTTACTTCCATTCATCTTTGCAGATTCAGATCGCTACTCCCTCCCCTTTGTTTTCGTCGTCTCGAATTATCCCCATGTATACTGTACATTCATTTCGAGGCTGCAGTAGCTGTTGTCTTCTTCTATTTTCAAAGGGTTTTGTTTGTTCGTTTGTTTGTATCTTTAACCATGTAAGATTTAAGCTTATAATACGGTTTTCATAAGGGTTGCACTTTTCTGTTCCTGGCTGCCTATCAGTCATCTTACATACAGCTGCTTATTTTTTTGTCCTTTTGTTTCAGGTAGAATGAACCCCTTCAGTATTTTTGTTAATGCAGGTTTTGTGGTGAAAAATGTCCTCAGCTTGTGTATGTCCAGAAAAGTTCTTTATTTCTCCTTTATATCTAAAGGTGAAGTTTGCTGGATATGTGATTCTTGGTTGAAATTTCTTTCTTTCAGTAGTTGGACTATTTGGTTTCATTCCTTCCTAGCTTGTAAAGTTTGTGCTGAAAAGTCCGATGATAATCTGATGGGTTTTCCTTTATAGGTTACCATCTTCTTTTCCCTGGCTGCCTTGAGAATCCTTTCTTTGTCATTAATTTTTGACAATTTTAATATAATGTGTATTGGAGATGGCCTTTTTGGGTTGAGATAATTAGGTGTTGTTTGCTTCTTAGATTCAAGGATCTAGTTCTTTCCATAGGTTTGGGAAATTCTCATTGACTATTTGTTTGAATATGCTCTGTGTTTCACTCTCCCTCTTCTCCTGATATACCCATTATTCTTATATTGCTTTTTTTGGATGTGTCAGATAGCTCTTGTAGAGTTCTTTCCTTTTTTTTTTTTCTCACTATCAAGTCTCTCTTCTTCCTTCTGTGTCATTTTAGATTTTCTATCTTGATATCACTACTTCTTTCCTCCATCTGGTTAGCTCAATTTCCTAAGCTTCTATTTCATCCTTCACCTCTTTAAATGAGTTCTTTAGCTCTAGAAGTTCTATTTGGTTCTTTCTGAAGAGTTTCAATCTCCTTGGTAAAGTATTCCTGTTGTTCATTAATTTTGTTTCTAAGTTCATTGAACTGTCAATTGGAATTTTCTTGCATCTTGTCAAATTTTTTCAGAAGTGCAATCTTGAATGGGGAGATCCCTCATGCCACCATGCTTCTGATGTCACTGTTCAAGATGTCATCATTGCCACTTCTGAATGGTGGGCATTTTATGGCTAAAAAGCAAGACTCCAGTATCCTCTGGTTCTCATTTGCCTGACATGAGGGAGACACTGGAGAGAAGAACACTGAACCTGCTGCATGTAAGGGTACCTTGTGTCTCTCTTCTGGGTGCTTCTACCCACTGTGAGGAACTGTGTGCTGACTGTATCTGACTTAATCCTCCTTTGGGCCCTCTCACACTGTCTTGTCCCTTCCTGCCTTGGCCCATCCCATACTGGGAACTTCTCTATGGACCACAGAGGAAGGGCTTAATCATCACCTGTAGCCAAAGTCTGCGATGAGCCCAAATCAGCTAGAAAACCTCAACTTTTATCTGAGGCTGACGTTGTGCACCTACGCTAACGTGCCCAGGTCTTCTTCATCCCTAAATGGGAAAAATATCCTCTCCTTCCCTTGTGACATCACAGACTTATCAATAAAATTGATAGCCCTCAGTAGAAAAATACTTGAGAACCAATGATCATTATCTGGTAAGTCAAATACACGGTAAGTTTAAACACATGATGTCATAGCTTACTTTTCTCTGGGAGAGAAGAGAGAGAGAGAGAGAAAGACAGAGAGAGATCCTTAAG
The DNA here is from genome assembly GCA_003508835.1 of Eonycteris spelaea. Lineage (NCBI taxonomy): Eukaryota > Metazoa > Chordata > Mammalia > Chiroptera > Pteropodidae > Eonycteris > Eonycteris spelaea. Next base: position 477,861 of record PUFA01000113.1, on the reverse strand, counting down.
TGCTACTTGTTGTCTGAAAAGAGGGTATGACATAAGAAACGTTTTTCCCCAAAGATTTTGAGGCTTATATTGTGATATTGGTATGTTATTAACCATATCGACATTTGTGGTACTATTCCTACTATTGGCTTTTCATCTCAAAGGTTCTCACAATGTCAAAAAAAAATCTATCAGCACAATTAATTTTCTCTTATATGAGTATGCGCTCTCTTCTAAAAAGTATGACTATTAGTAGGCCATGAATGTATCTCTCCGCAATGCTATTAACATTGGGCCTTTGTGTAAATTAGAAACAGGAACCCCTCCAGGCACAAGTGCTACTTGGCAAGTGGAGAGAACAATGACCAGCTTCATGCCTCCCCTGTGCCTGGTGTCTTGAGAAAAGAACCGCTCGTAGGACAATTTGCATGGCGTGGCAGGGAGAGCTCTTTCGGGGACTTGTGGAGGGCTTAGATGATCAAAAATAAAGCCCAGATCCTGCCTTACCCTGAGGAGCTAAGATCATGAGAGGCTATACTATTCTGTATAATGGTATAAAGCGTGTTCCTTGCAGGCAGTTTCTATTGACAGATGACCAGCAGAGAAACCTGGAGTGCATCTGGGAGCAGGAAGGGTAAGTGCCAATAGGGGCCCATGAGGCACAGACAGACAAACATTTTTGGAGGAATCATGGAGCCATGTCAGGAGAGGAAGCCATCTCAGGGCAGACACAGAGGGTGGACGCTCTGGTCAGGTAGAACCCGAGCATTTAGATTTTCATTAAGGGCTGGAAAAAGGGGATTAGAAAATAGTGACCAAAGGTGCAGCAAGGACTGGGAAAGTGTGGCCATCCTTGGATGAATTAGGCATTAGTGTTACCTGTGGGGTAGCTGGGCTCTCACGGCTCTGCTGGGAGCTCTGGCCTGTCAGGCAAGATGAGCCAGCAGAGGGGACAGAATGAGCTCAGCTCCCCTCCCCTGGTGCTCCTGATAAGGTGTGAAGACCAGAGACAGGCGCCTCCTTGCCCTGGCCCCAACTCCTGAGGACTGCTGTGTCTTGACCTACCTGTCTTATCTCCGTTCTTCCTAGGTCTTCGCTCAGCTGTCTGCTTCTTGTTCCAGGTCTCTGTTTAGTGTCACTTTCCCGACCACACAACACAAAGGGAGCTCTCACTCACTCCTACCACATCTCTCTGTTGCATTTGCATCCCCGAATTTATCATGCCCTATTTTCTGTTTATTTGTGATTTGTCTGTTTCTTTCCACCAGAACACAAGCTCCACGGTGGCAGGGATCTTGCCTACCTTGCTCAGCACGGCACTCCCAGTGTCTGGAATAGCATATGGCACATGGCTGGTGCTCAGTAAATGCTGGCTGAATAAATGTACAGAAACCAGGACCGCTGAAGACGATTGTGGGAACTGATGATAAATGCCAATGTCAGCAGTGGGGATAGGAGGGGTGTCTTCCCAGCTCCCAGGGACAACACTCCCCTCCCCATCATCTGCAGTGTCCTCACCCACAGCAATGAGTCCCGCTTAATCCTCTCTCTTTCCCCCCGCACCCACTGCCTCAGCTGTTAGGACTGAGGGTGGGCACCCTACCCAAGATGGGAAAATGAAAGGTCCTATTTTGGAAAATGGGAAAGGGGAAGAAAGGGGGGAAAAAGAGACAAATGAGAATATGGAGAGAGGGGGAGAGAGAGAGAAGAATAGAGGGAGAGATAGATATAGATATAGATGATGATAGATATAGATAGATAGATAGATAGATAGATAGATGATACATAATGAGACAGCAGTGAAGAAAGGAGAGAGCAGAGTGAATGAGAAAATAAATGTTGTCAGGCTTCCCGAAAGTTTCTAGTTACCCGCCATGGCCCTTCCCGGAATCTAGATACATTCCTGCCCTTGATTCCAAGAAATTTCCCTCCATCCTTACAACAAAAATCCCAAGCTAGTTCCATCTGGTGTCTATTACCTATAATTAAAACAAACTTCAACAGGACGCACTGGGCATTGGTGCCATTCCACACCTCCCACGGCCCAAGGCTTCTGAGGCTCCCACAGTGCCTCCCACATCAGGGAGTTCAGCAGAAGCCCCAGCTCCATGCTAGGTGGGACTGGGAGTTATTCTTGCAGCTCCTGGAGCTGGGTATAGCTTGCAGAGCCACCCAAGGCACTGCAACCCCAGTGCCACCTATGTGTCTCAGTTTCTGCTCCCAGCCCCAGGCTACAGCTTCTATATGACCGGCTTTGGTGGAGGTCCTGCTATTCTGCCTGCCTCTGCCAGTCTTGAAACTTGTCCCTGGGAAAGGCCCTGTGGCCAGGGCCCTGTCAGCTACCCATCCTGCATCCCCATCTGAGGCCTCCAAGCCAGCCACCCACTCTTCTCTCTTCACATTCTTGTGTTGCTCAGGTGCTGGCTGCTCTGCTCTGATCTGTTGAGCTGCTGAGTGACATCATCAACGTCTCCCTCCATCCAGAGGTTCAGACACCAGGACTCATTATCACTTTCCCCACCTTTCAGCTCTGCTGCCTTTAGATTTGCTCCATCCTGGGGCAGGTTCTACGACTGGGGTGGCAAGAAAGCACCTAGGACACCACACTTGCATTCTTACAACTCCACATCCAGAGGAAAGAGGTGGCTCTTCTCGATGGTTCCTACAAAGCTCCTGGGCCTAAATTGGGTCATGTCCCTACCATGAACCAATGCCTGAACGTGCTAACTGGACACAGCCTGGGGAGACAGAGAGCCACTCCTGCGGCCGAGGTGCAGTGAGGTCCACCCAAACCACATGGACAGGGAGGATGCAGGGTGGGTCCCCAAGGAAAATGGTGTTCTTTTATCAGAAGAAGAGAAAAGGAATGCTGCATAAGCAAAATAAGTTTTCACTTCAGAGCTTTTCATGTTAGCTAGGGAAAATCAGGTTCTAAATGGAAGGAATCAAATCTTTGCAGCTACAAAGTGTAGTCTTATCAGAATACATTTAAAAACAAATACGGTGGTGGAAAAACCCCACAGAACACAACTACTGAAATGAAAAGCAGAGTATTCCATTCGCTTTTAGGATTTTTTTTTTTAAGGGCTTTCAGTTAATCAATTTTTCTGCCTATTGTTCATTGCACATCCTACTGGTTTCAAAAATTATGGTTATATCGAAACGGATGATTAGGTGGGAGAAGAAACAGCAGAAGCAAAACAACTGAAAGTAAATTAGCAAAAAACTTACATTACAAATCATTTGGGAAAATGAGATCATGAGGGATAGTGAATCAGTGCCAGCAGGATGAAAACAAAAGAACTTTGCAGAAAATTCTTAGGTAGTTTTAGTTTTATATTCTTAATTGAGCTGAATAATAACAGCACAGAAGGGGAAAATCTTTAGAACCAGCATAGCTGCGTGACCCATAAATTGACTGACCCTGTGAGAAACCAGTTGTATTTGACCGATACAGCTGCGTCTTCTTCCAAGCTGCCTGACTGGAAGAAAAAACCGGTTGAGAGATTTGAGATGTGTAGGTATGTGCTAATTTTCTTCTAGGAAGAGGTAGGGGAAGAAAAGGAAGACTGCAACTGAAACAGCTATAGGTTGCCCGCTTCAGCTGATGATGAAGTGATGCAGTGCCTTTCCTTATGAGGGTGAAGAGAGAGGGCCACATCTGGATCCAGTCCAGATAGCCCTGATATCTATGCCTGAGAAGCACCGGGGTAAAAGAACACTGATTTAGTATGAGAAAGATCTCAGTTTACATCTGGATCAGTCAGCTTTTGCTGCAATAACAATCCCCCCCAATCTTGGCTGATAACTACAATAAACACTTATTTCTTGCTCATGGGTGTGCGGGTTGGCTGCAGCTCTGCTGGGCTCAGCTAGACCTGGCTCCAGATAGGCAGAGGCCTGCTTCCGTGCCTTCTCACTTCAGGACCTAGGTAATTCCCATGACGGAAGCCAGAAGCTCAAGGGGGTGAGTAAACTACGTGATGCTTCTTAAAGCCCTTACTTGGAATTGTCACCCCAGCCATATTCTATGTCACCCCAGCCACATCCGTCAAAGCATGTCACAGGGCCAAGTGCGAAGACACTGGAATGTAAAACCCCTGCAAGTGTGAAAGGGGGCATGCAACAGTGGACAAAAATACACTCTACCTCAGTATGCTAGATCTACTACTTATTTGCCTCATGATGAAGAATAAATTAGTTAAGCCTCAGTTTTTTTCGTCTGGGGAGATAATACTGTTTACCTCACAGGGTGAGGGTTAAATTAGATGATACATGTACAGTGCTTAGCATGGTGCCCTGGATGGAGCAGCTGTTTGATGTGGGAAAGCTACCATGATATGATTATTAATCTGAGGTACTGTGTTATAGGCACGGCATGCCTGCTTGTCAGGGTGATGACTGGCACTGGGGAGAAGGCAGGATACAGTGACTGACAGGATAGATGGACACAGTCCAGGGCAAGAGAGGAACTGGTGGTCAGGAAGGTGGGTTTAAGGTGATGGGAAGGCCAGGGCATGTTAGATCCAAGGCTCAAAGACACTGGGTGATGAATGAACGAATGAATAAATGAATGAATGGGTACATGAGTGAGAGATGGCTCAGGCCCCCTCTCAAACAGAGAACCCTGGTCTGAGGGTGTCGTGGCTTTATTTTCCCATCCTCAGCCTGGTCACCTTATTTTCTCCAGGTAAGGCAGACTTTGCCCCTTGAAACTGCACCTGCCAGGCCTCACTCCCTTGCCTTCTGCCCCACTGTCCAGTCACTTCTCTCCCTACTGTCACCCACATCCTGTCCTGTACTTCCCTTGCCCTGAATGAACCCCCTCTTTGAACCATCTCCAAGCCTTCTCTGGTGCTCTCCATCTGCCACCCTCCAAATCGCTGACTCTTTATTAAAACCTTCTATTCGTCTCTTTGCCTTAAAAGATTCCTGGTCCTTCCTAGTAGTCACAACTCCCTCCGCGGCCCTCTCAAAAGAAAGCTGTTCAATCCCTTGCATTCCATGTATCTTGGAGTAGGGCGGCAGCACTCTCTCTTTTGCTCCTCAATGCCTTTGCTCCTCCACCGTTTTGTAAAACCACCTGTCTACCCTACACCTCTCCTCCCCCCAACAGTAACATCTTTGGCCATCCCCTTCTTCTAGGAAGGGTAAAGCCCGCATTGCTTCGATTTCCTCTGCCACCCCAAGCCCTGTCATTGTCCCACGCTAACAACCACAGCTGGGCATCATGGTGGTGGTGTGACAGTGGGGTGGGATTCAGATCTCTGTGGAAGCTGTAGAGACAGGCCTCTCACCCAGTGTACCCACTGCAGAATTATGTTGAAGGGCCTATAAAAGGCGAGTTATTTTGAGAAGTCTTTGTGTGTGTAGAAGAAGAGGTTTTTTACCACTTTATCAAACGATTTCAGTACGTCTAGAAACCAAAACCACACACCACGCAACGCCGGAGACACAGTGGAACAGCTGCCATTTTCGGCATAGATTTAAGCGGCATAATCGCGGCATGAAATTGTACTAACTAACGCGCAGTCATCTTGTGGGAGCCGGCACAAGCACACGCAGAGGACGCTTTCTTCTTTGCAGTAGCAGGTGTTTGCTGCTCCTGTTCTCTGCGCGTGCAGGGACCGGAGCCCTGGGTGTAGAAGCTAAGATCTGACGCGGTCCCTGTGTGCGCTCTGCTGATGTCACAGGTGCCGCCACCGGCAACGATGTTTCCCCCAAGTCGCAAGCCAGGCCCCTGCCCCTGAGTATGGCGCCCTCACACGGCAAAGGCTGTTTTCAGAATAGATTTGAGGCAGGACCAGGTGGCTCTGAAGCCCTTCTGGAGGCCACAGCCTCTGCCTCCTCGAGCCTCTGTTCTCTTTCCCTGCTGCCTCCCTGTCTCACCCTTTCTCAGTTTTGCAAGGTAAGTCACCAGATCACTTCGTACTGTGAAACACCCTGAAGTCTAGGGGACCCCAAAGCCCAGCTATAGCTCTCTCCTTGTGGACTGTACAGACTTTCCCTAAAAGCCCCTCCAGAGATGGAGATTCTCTGCTGTCAGGTAAAGCATGAGATACTGTCAGCGAGGGCTTTTTTTCATTCAGCTTTTCAGTGGGTAGAAGTTTACACATGAAAATCTGTTGAAATCATGTAAGGATTGTCAGTAATGGAACCCCACCCTGTGAGTCAGGAAAGGGGCTTATGCACCTCATGCTGGGCATGTGGGAAGCCGGGCCCCCTTCCTCCTTGCCTCCGTCTCTCTCTCTCTCATTCAGCCAATATTGAGCACCTACTCATGGCTGGGGCCCACATAAAGGTCCAGGGAATCTGAGATGAATGAGATACAATCTCTGTTCTCAGGGAACTCATGATCTATGCAGGAAAACAAACACAAAACAACAAGACAGCATTATGGAGCTACCACTAAGGTGTATACACAGACAGGGGCTATGCTTGGGTCGAATCTGAGAGAAGTACAGTAGTTCGCCCTTATCTGTGGTTTTGCTTTCTGCACTTTCAGTTACCTGCAGTCAACTGTGGTCCGAAAATACTAAATGGAAAATTCCATTCACAAACAATTCCTGAATTTTAAATTGCATGCTGTTCTGAGTAGTGTGATGAAATCCCACACCGTCCTGCCCTGTCCAGCTGAGGACGTGAAACATCCCTTTGTCCAACATGTCTACGCCGTAGTCGCTCCCCACCCGTTAGTCACTGAGAAGCCCTCTCAGTTTTCTGATTGTCAAGGTAGCACAGTGTTTGTGTCCACGTAACCCTTATTTTTCTTACTAACAGCCCCAAAGCGTAAGAGCAGTCATTGTTAATTTCTGTAATTAGACTGTGCCTAATTTATAAATTAAACTTCACCATAGGTATGTATATACAGGAAAAAAGTCTTTCTCGGGCCTCCTGGTAGCACATTTTGGACACTCTGGTTCTACCCTTTGCTTCTCTTTTCCCCTGTACATCTTTGTATGTTAAATAACATCAATTATTAAAATTCACCTAGCACCCATTAAGCGCCAGACACTGTGTTAAACACATTACATTATTTTCTCATCCAAGTCTCACCACAGCTCTATGTGGTAGGACCTATCACTGTGCTGTTACAAAGCTGAATAATCTGAGGCTTAGAGAGGTTCAGAAAGTTGCTCGGGGACACAGCTCAGAAGTGGGAGAGTCAAAATGTGAGCGCAGTGGTCTGACTCCAGAGCCTGTGCTTTTAAATACCACATTCTTCCAGGTTCCCATGGCGAAAAGACCGCATGGTTGGCTTGAGTTAGTGGATGGTGGCCCAGGACCCCTGTAAAACTCCAGCAAGGGAGGATCCTCCTGGAAGCCTCTTGGTAAAACAAGCCACCCTCCCTTCTGTCCCCAGCTGCTGACCTCTAAGTCCAGTAGTAATCCTCCTCTGGAAAATCTTTGTAGGGGATCAAAGGCAAAGCCGGTACTGCCTGCCAATCCATTTGGCCTGGCCCGTCCTGCAGGGCGGGCCTCCAGGGAGTTAAGATACCACAAGACACGGAACATCCCTGGCTCAGCCTCCACGGAGAGCACACACATGGGCCTCCACTGGCTCTGGAAATTGAGCAATTTCTCACTTAAAACCATCTGAAAACAAACTTCAGTGCCTTCAAAATTATACATTCACAGAACATTTCTAGGCTCTGGAATAGGATCAGACGGTAATGATTTAATTGATGGTTAAGAGTGTAGATAAAATGAATGTGCTGAATCCTTTCTGTAATTATCTCTCCAAGGAGCTCTGGCAGCTATAATTACTGTCTGAGGCCAAAATTACAAACTGGCTGTAGTTTTAAGAAAAGTGTGCTGCCACCCCTCCTGGATCTGAGTAAAAGTCAGTCACTCCCAGTGCAAAGGCCACTGGGACCCATCAAAGAGAGCACAGCCCTGGCAGAGGCAAATCTTGAGAATGTGTTTTCCCAGTTGTTCTGCCCCCCGGCCTGCACCCTCACTGCACACTGCTCTCTCCCCTGCTGCTGCCTTCGTTCTCAGCCCAGTGGGCTCACACTGATCTCTCCCCTCCCGGGGCCTGAGTTCAGTATGCACAAAGGGCACCCTTCCTTACATCTCAGGTGATGGCTGAGCTCTCCTCAGCCTGGAGATAGGCCTGTAGTGTCACTACAACTCAGAGTCTACACTGTTGGTGGCCAATATACTTGATGAAGTTATAAATCCTCTTCTGGCTAAACTGAATGGCTGTTTCCACTGATCATATGAATCCAATCATGACTAAATTCTTTGCAGAAGCTAAGCTCCTGCCTGAAAAATTATGCAAAATCCGTGTATTCATTCAACGAATACCACAGAATTATGGAATGCCTCCTATGCACCATGTGTTGCAGGGAGGACTGGGTGCACGCTGGTGAAGAGAGCAGATATGGCTCCTCCAATACTGGACTGTGGCTCTTGAATTATCCTTGACTGGAACCTACCAAGGGCCCAGGACAACAGAATCTCACACATCTGGATCTATATCCAGAGATGAGTTAGTTTGAATAGAAGAGAGTGTCGGGGTGGGTGGGCATGCTGCAGGTGAGGGAAGAGCACATGAGCTGCTGATTTCGGCTGAGCCACTGGAGACAGTGGACATGGATCTCAGGCCCTCTCTGCTATGTAGCCTCTTTCATGCATTCAGCACTTCCCGAGATGCTGATCATGTGTATAAGCTGTTCTCCTCTGTGGTTCATTCCTTCTACCCCAACACCGTGGATCTCTTGTCCTATCCGTGCTGTGCAAGGCTCTCACTAGGTGTAAACAAGTCAGAGCACAGCACCAGGTAACACTTACCATAAATGTTATTGAGCAATCTGATTTACGTATGTCCATTCTCTTACCTGGGCTGTAAATTCCATGGTGGATGGGCTAGCGTTTCCACTGCATCTCTAGTACCTGGTAAAATGCTTGGCATCTACTCAGAGACATTTGATTTATAAATGAAAAAAACATAAAATACTAGGGAGGAAAAAGACAGATGTCACTGGCACACTCCACTACTGGAGGAAGGTCAAAGGTTCCCAACTCCACACTTAAAGGAGAAAGGTACTCAATTATAAGGATTTTGTCAGGTGAACGTGCTAGAAGGTAAAGTCTGTGGAATGATGAACAAATCTAGGCTTCCACTGGGTACACTAGAATTCATTCATTCCCATTCATTCACATCCTCTCATATCCTCTCATATCTCTCTCTCTCTCTCTCTCTCTCTCTCTCTCCCCCCCCCACCTTCCCCCTTTTCCTTATTAGACTGCGCCCCTGTAAGGCAAGCACCATGTGTTTTTATGACTGGATACTCAGTGTCTTGATACTGCATAGTACTGAGTGGCCCTAAACAAACGTTTATTGAATAAGCACATCAGTGAAAGCCATTAAAACCTGAAAGGTTACCTGCAGTAACACTGATGGCCAGGGGAGGGCAGCAAAGGGCAGCAGAGCTGATGGCAGAGGCTCCAGGAAAGGGCCATTTGCTCTTTGGGGATTGCTTGGCATTCAGGCAAGGTCTTGTTACTAACCCATGTGACTATTTGGAGACACCGAGAGTACCAGAACCAAAAATATTGCCGACAGAAGTCCAATGAAGCCTGGCGTCATAAAGGAGGGAGACCAATCTGAGTCGAGAGCTAGATGCGCTGGTGGTGACCAGCGTTGGGGTAGAGGTGTGTTGGAAGAGCTGATGTCCAGGATCCCAGGTGAAGCAGTCTAGAGCAATGTCAACAGCACAAGCCCTGTGTTGAGCACCTCTGGGGAGCTTCAAACTTACCCTTTGGACTTTGACTTTCGTTCTTAAGTAACAAGTGTCTGAAAGTTGAGCCTGATACTATCTGCCATTCTGATTTGGGCTTAGAAAAGGGGGGCGGGGTAGGATAGACCAGAGCTGTGTAGGGGAATGCTCTCACTCTCAAGATCCCCAGAGGTGTGGGAACTGGCAGAGTGCTGTGTTGTTATTAGAAGAGCTCCTTCGTCTACGGCCATGCCACCCTGCACAAGCCCGATGCCTGATCTCGGAAGCTAAGCAGGGTTGGACCTGGTTAGTACTTGGATGGGAGGCCATCTAGGAAGGCTGGGTGCTGGAGGCGTAAAAAAAAAAAGAAGAGAGAGAGAGAGAGAGCTCCTTCATTTCGTCAATTTTCCCTGGAGCACCAAGTGCTGATGGCAGGTGCAGAGATGAGAGAGGAGGCAGGTGGGGAGCAGGGCCTGGCGGCTGCCTGCCAGGATCCTCTCCCATCTGGAGAGGTCCTCAGTGGAGGCTGCTGGTCTGGCAACTATGGGATACAGATTTGATTTGCTTCTTTGTGGTGCCTATGTTGACTTGAGCCTTTTAGAATTGGCTAGAAAATGGTCTGTTTTCTCAGGAGGGCAGATAATGGAGCCTAAAGTTGCTGAAGGCACACATCAGGGGCATGGAGAAGTCATAGCTGGAAGGTCAGACAACATCACTAGGGGACGAGGAGCTAGTGCTTTTCATCAGTCTGAAGAAAGTATTCTATTTGAGGTTGAAAAACAATGTCCTCAAAATCAGAAGGCCTTTAGGCCCCGGTGGATGTGAGATGGCTGGCTACCTCAGGTGGTAGGACATATGTCCCTATGAGTGTGTCAGTAGCTTTGGGAGATCCTTAGCCCGGGAGAATATAAAGAGGCACGTTCCTTCAGCTTTTGTGATCAAAGCTTTGATGGAAACAATTTTGCTGCATGATGCCTCAAAGTGCCTCCATTGTGAAAAACAACTGGCCCTGTGTCAAGTGCACGGTTCTGTGAGGAGGTCCAGCTTTCTAGACAGAGAGCCAGATTTCTAGGTGCAAGTCTGGAGGAGCCCCCCCCCCACCAGGGCAGTGGGGTGACAGGCAAAATTCTCTATTTCTAGAGCACGGAAGGGCTGCAAAGACGCAAAAGGATGAGCACAGGGGCAAGGTGGCGCTGACGGAGACCGGGTAGCAAGACAAAGGACGGTGTGCCTTCCTCACTCTTTTCTGCTCAGCTTTTATGCACGCCCATGCAAAATATCAGTAATCACGTGTTTCTACGAGTCGCTCTCTTACGATCATTCTGAGTGTCTAGTCAGAATAGCATTTCAAAGAGCTTTTCAAATATTTTGAGTCTCTCCAACTGGAAGGTTCCCAGCAATTGAAAACATCTACCATTATTTTTTCTTTTGAGTTTTTGAAACTCTGTTCTAAAGTTGATGGCAGAATCTGACCACCCAAACATTATCTTTTGCTACCATACTCTCTATGATGATAGAGTAGTTTTCCTAAAGCCCTAATCACTTCTGTTTTGCCAAAGAGTTCTTGTTTTTCTACACATTTTCCTTGTCCTTCTTCTTATAGTAATACACAGTTGACCCTTAAATAATGTCAGGATTAAGGGCACTGACCCCCTCCCTTCAAATAGAAAAGCCTTACCTAACTTTTTTCTCCCTGCAAACTTAACTACTAATAGCCTACTGTTGACTGGAAGCCTTACCAATAACATAAATTGTAGATTAACACACATTTTATATATTTTATCTATCTATCTATCTATCTATCTATCTATCTATCTATATATTATAAACTACATTCTTATAGTAAAGTAAGCTAAAGAAAATGTTATTAAAATCATAAGGATGAGAAAACACATGCACGATATTTATTAAAAAAAATTCAGGTATGAGTAGACTCATACACAGTTCAAATCTGTGTTGTTGAAGGCTCAGCAGTATGTTTCCTCACTTGTACTCACTGTCTACATTAATCACAAGATGGCTTGTCAAGAACACTGTACTTGCCCAGTTCACATTGCCCCAATCTCCTCCTTCCAAAGTGAGCCCTGAATCTGTCAGGTTTCCACCAACCCCCGAACACTTCAGCAACTCAGGGGAAGAGGATCCATCTCTACAGTTGGACCTGTTTGGCCCACATAATCCTGTTGCTTTTGCCAGTCACTGGCTCAAAAACTGGCATACTCCAGGCCATGACTTCTAAGGACACAGTTTCCTGGGAGCTTGAGGAATCTTTTTCTCGCCATTCATGGAGAGCTTCCAGAAATGCACTGCCCTCTGGTTATTTTCACGTCGGAATGCAATGCCTAGGACTGCATCCATCTCGCCACCAACCTGAGCATCAATCGAAAAGGAACGATGGCTCAGCGGCCTGCAGAGATCCCACGCTCTTGACCCTGTTTTATACCACTGAAGCCCCGATCTCTGAACCCAATCTTACCTCTGACTACTTCACCAGATGACGCACTTCTCACGGTCTAATCCAGTTTGTGTCAGGATTTCTGTTCTTTACATCGAAAGCATTCTAACTAATACATCTTGCCGGTGAAGCAACTCAGAAACTTGTCAGATCTGTTTCCAACGAGACTTGCAGGAAATAGCTCCTCCATGAGTGCCTTCCTCACAGTAGAGATTTCGTCTCAGTGCTATGGTTTTGCTATAGGAAAGGACTGCCCTCTACCTGTGATGCTCTCTTAGCGGGGTCATCTGCCAAGCCCCCTATGGCATCAGTACAGGCCACCTGAGATCGGCAAGCCCTTCTCTTCTTCACCCCCGCTCCAACACTGACTCCCCTTAGCCTCCATTTCCTTGTTTCCTGGAACAAAGGAATCTCCTCAGAAGGTTTAGATTTCAAGTTCTAAGTGAAGGTCTCACACTTTCATGAAAGCAGATGCCGTGGCTTTTCCTTCTTTTCTGTATTGAGTACATATCTCCATGCCTCCACTAGCTTGTACAATTCCAGTTTGTAGAATTTTTTCCATTTCTCTCCTCGAATTTGGTCCTATTAAGCTGGGGTTTTAAGGGCATTTTTTAGGTTGCTTCCTCTCTGTGAATATTTTGGAGTTTGTCTGATTGAAGCCAAAAGGGCACAGTGAGTGTTTGCATTCCGAGTGGTGAGGGGTGGCCTCTCGCACCGTTTGGCCCTTCAGGACTTTAGAATAAATGCTTAAAGACTGTCCACAGCTGGATTTCCTGGTAGCAAATGGAGGTGGGGCTGTGAATTAGAGCTGGGAGGGGAGGACTTGGCAGAAAGATGCTTCTGCATCAAGGGGCAATGCTGACATCAGAGATGAAGTCTAAGCAGAGGTGTGGCTTGTCCATTCATGTCAGAGGTGGGGCATGGGAGGTGGGTTTGACAGGGAGTGTACGCATCTGCTCTGATGCGTACAGTTTCAAAGTGCAGAGCAGAATGTGGGAAGAGGCTGGGTGGCTCCAGACAATGTGATCAAAGTTGATGGAAGAGCAGGGTCTAAGTGCTGGCAAAAGGCCAGCAGGATCCACGTAAGAGAAAAGGCCCTTTCAAGACTGAGCCAGGCTGGAAGAGGGCAGAGCTGCTTCCAGGACACTGGGAGCGTACAGTAAACATGCAGAGAAAACCCAGGGACCTAGAGATGTGGGAGAGAGGAGGCAGGCATCGTGTGGGCCTCACTTCTGATAGTTGGAGGAGGTGGTAAGGAGGAGGCACTGTATAAATGCTGGGTGCTCTGCCCCAGTACTGAGAGCAGCACGAGGCTACTCCTAACTCCTAACCCCACCTGTGGGGAACATCTGCTTCTATAAGCCAGAGGCCAGCCGGAGCCAAGATGTGCATGGAATATGAGAAGAACGTCCTGTGTGCTCTGAGAAGAGCTCGCCTGGGCCCAGGGCTGCGTGCCTTCAGGTTAAAGCCCACCATCACTTATACCCCTTCTCTCCCGTATCTTCAATATTTCCTTCCCCACCAGTCTTTTCCTCAGGCCATAAAGATGCTCGAATTTCTTGCTTCTAGAAAAGAAAATCCCATTGTCAAAACCCTTCATCCTCTTCTAGCGACTGGCCTATCTCTTGCCTTCCCCTTTCAGCCAAGAAACTTGAAGTTGTCTATTTCATTAACTCTAACTCCTCACTTCTTATCTCTATCCAATCTGGATGTCACCAGATTCCACTGCTCTGCTGAGACCATTCTCCTTGACAGAGGAGCGAGACACACAGACATAAAACTTAGGGTAATGAGCCCAACCATCCTGTGCAAACAAAACACTAGCCTGCTCTCTCTTTCTCAAGATATTTGGGAAATCTGAAGGGAAGCTGACGGATGTGGCAGAGTGTTGAGAAATGATTTTATAATATTATGGTTTAATTTGAAGTTGATTGGAATAGATTTTGCTAAGCCTTCCTTTTGTGCTGGCCTGCTCTGGGACACCAGGTTGACTGACACTGTTGCTCTGATGAGATCCCTTGATGACTGCCAATCCACATTTTTTTTCAGTCCTCACTCTCAGTCTCAGCAGGAAGAAGCTTGCAATGCAAAGAATCCACTGTCTGAACTGAAGTCCCTTCTCTTCCCAGGAGGGTCACGGCTGAGTCTAGACTCTCATAGTGATATGTGGCCCACTTGGGGAAACCTGCAGCCTCCTTTAATTCAAGGAGAGCTTTTGTTCAAAAAGCTTGGAGCTTTCTGACATCTCTCCCTCAGGGATCTGGGCTTAAAATTCAGGCTAATTAGCCTTTTGTCAGCAGATTTGGGGCATAAGCATTTTCATTTAAAAATCGGGCGAACCAATCTGACTTCTTCACATGGCCTTGGGCCCAGAATAGAATCTGACTGGCTGTCAGCTAAGAAAAAGGTAGGAGGTAGGAGCACATGTGTGCCCACATGTGTGCTTCTCTGTGCGAGGATGGTTAAAATCTAAGTAACTTAGTTGTGAATGCAATATATCTTCCAGAAGAGCATCTTTCAGAAGGTAATAGGTGAATGGCACTTTTTGTCAAATTTTTCTGGTCTTGGCAGATCTGGAACTCCTTAATTTAACTTCTCTCCTTGTCAGCACCAAATGCTCTCACCCTTACCTCAAAACATCCTATCTCTTCTCTTCATTCTGTAGCTCAATAGATGTCAGGACCACCCACCTGTCAACATAAAGGCCTAGATCTCATCCTGGCCTCTTCTCTCTCCCCGACCTCTCACAAAAGGGCAGTCTTTCTTTCCCACCCATCCCCTCTGCATCTGTCTGCTTCAGGTCTGAGCCTGGCTCACCTTGACCATTACAGCTAACTGTCTCCGGCCTCATGCCCTCTCATCCATGCTCCTCCAGACGCTCGGCATGATCCTTTTAAAATATAAAGAGTATGCTGCAACTCTTCTTAAAATCATTCCGATGCTCCCTTACTCCCAGCAGAAAGTTCAAATTTCTTATCATGATTGAACGAGTCTTTCCCTCCCTTTCGGGCCTCACTTCCATCCCCGTGTGCCCTGGGTTCCACTCATCCTGAACTCCTTGGTGTCCCAGGCCCCAGCCCTCCTCTTTTATACCTTCCTGCTTTTGAATGCGTTTATCTTTTTCCTCAAAATTCCTTTTCCTCTTTGCTCAAAGGGAGGATTCCTACAGATTTTCAAGAGCCAGTCTGAGAAGGTCAGTGTGTCTTTCCGGTCACCACCCTTCCCCAGAGGGTGACTGAGAACTCTCTCATCTGTGTTCCCAAATTCTGAAATCACAGATTACACAATTTACTATCGGACTACCCCACCAGAGTCCTTGAAGGCAGGCACCAGGTCCTCAGCACTTAGGACAGTACCTGGCACCAGGCAGGATCAAAGGAGTCCAGTTACCTCAGCGAACTCTTTCATAGCAGTGACACACACGTCCAGCAACAATCACCTCTTCCTTCCTTCTGTGGCTTTACACATTTTTCTTCAATTATAAACACACAGTTGGTGTCTCTGTGCTGTTTAAGCATTGTAAAGCTAAGCACAGCTCCAAACCAGAAGGTTAAATATTTGTGATAAAAATAATCTACTTGTGCTCATACAAATGTAGCAACACAAACTGAGGAATACGGCATCTTATGCGGGGAAGCTCAAACCAAGGGATGGTGTTGTTTCCTGACAGACAGATATGAGGAAAAGCCTAGAATTCTGGTCTTTTGGAGAAAAAGCATTCTGGATGGCCCTAAAAACACGTACAGTTGCTTATGATTCCATAGTTCTCTCTTAATACTCTCAAACTGCAACCTAATTACATTTGCCTCTCTAAGAGTACACATCCTTTACTGCAGGTTTTCATAGTGTAGACTATTAGGTTTGTGAAATCAAATTAATGGTTGTGGACCAGTATTTTTTTTTTAAATAAAATAAACAATTTTTCAAAAAATGTATCACGTGTGTGTATTATTTCATGAAATTTTTGTTTCGGTTTCCTACCCGTGTGTGTGTCAAGATGTAAAACGTATTTCTTACTCTAAATCGGAGCCAAGATCGTTTGAGGCACACTGCTGTATCCCATGTATAATCGGGAACATAATGAAATACTGTGCTGCACCTTACGCTCCTGACATCAGTCTCTGTGAAGCACTGGAAACTCCAAAAGCCAGAGAAATGACACACTTGAAATATCCTCAGAAAAGTTATCTCTATGTGATAAAGATGCAGCATCATCAATAATCGGTGATGGAAAAGTTGGGTGGAGATCTATTTTCCCACTTGTTCAACACCTGGTGAACATCTTTCACTGCCGGATGCTGCGCTAGGTGCTTTCATATATGTTACATCATTGAACACCACAACAGACAGGGAAAGTGTAGTGCTAACAGCCCCGTTTTATGTAGAAGGAAACTGACCCTCAGAGTGATTGGGCAATTCGCTCGAGCACACAGCTGTAAGTGGCAGAGCCGACACTGCATCCCCCTCCCCACTCGTCAGGGCTATGCAGCACGACTGGGCTCGTCCACCAGGAAGTTTAACTGGGTCATGCTTTCCTCTTGGATGAATTGATTTTGCTCTTCAGTTTTGGTCTGCTTTGACCACAGCAGCTCTTGTATTTTTTGTTTGTTTGTTTTACAAATTCAGTTTGCAAATTAGATTTTACCTCAGGAAAGAGGTCAGCAAGAACGACAAAACCCTCCAAAGCTGCATACCACTGTGCTAAACATTTAATTTAAGCCTTTAGGTGTATGCTTATATTTGCTAAGAACTAATTTAAATTTGTACATATCTAGATGCATATGAATAGCAGATTACAAATAATCTAGAATCATATAGGACTCTCTGGTCTAGAGTCAAACTCAGCAAGTTCGCACAATACAATCTAAATGCAAATCCATGTCACTTCTACTGAAGATTTCTTAGAGCTGTGACGGTTACCTTGTCTCTTGTCAGCAAAATCTACTTCAAATCTCCTTAAATAACTTTCATCTCCCTGCCCTACTCCCCTCTTCCCCCAAACCACAAAATTCCTTTCCCTGTGGCTGTGCCCTCCACTACTTCTCTCTCTCCCAAACCTATTCTTCCTTCAGCTTCCTCAACCACAACCGCTTATACAACCTCCCACCCCACCCAACTCAACAGCTACTTAGCAGGCACACAGCAACACAAAGTGTTGGAAACAGAGGCCACTCAATGTTCTCTGAGCATGGAGGGGAGGTGATCGTGGAGGGGGCCCAGCCTTTATTTTCCAAGCCTTCCTCTCTGGATAGCAATGGGTGAAGACCTGAATCTAGTATATAGATCTGCTGCTTCTTTCATAGCCCCCATCCCCCA
The DNA here is from genome assembly GCA_003508835.1 of Eonycteris spelaea. NCBI lineage: Eukaryota > Metazoa > Chordata > Mammalia > Chiroptera > Pteropodidae > Eonycteris > Eonycteris spelaea. Next base: position 460,386 of record PUFA01000113.1, on the reverse strand, counting down.
TCATTCCCTGGCTCACGGAGTCCCCTTCTGATCTTTGCAGCTGATACACTAAGCCAAGACATATAGCAGTCTGCCTGCAATTTCTCAAGGGCTCTCATAAAGCTCAGAGCCTCCCACTTCATCTACAACATAGGGCTCAGTGCTGCATTTCCAGTGCTACTGCTATTATTATTCTGTCCCCAATTCTTGCTACTGAGGAAGCCCATACCCAAGAGAGCAGTTTCTTGGGCTCCCACAAACTCAAACACAATATGTAAAGACAGTGAAAGAAGCTACATCTGTGCTGCCAGCTTTAGAGAATCATTGGCTTGAAGCAGTAAGAGGAGCATCTTCTGAGCTGAGTAGCCCTTGAAGACTCCCATGTGATTCAGAAGTCCTTTTATTTCCTATTATCCACTTTCTTACTTTCAAGCATCTGCTCTGGCAGCAGCAGCTGGAGCTCAGAGCGAGTTCCCTGTAACAAAGCACAACTTCCTCAAGGCCTTTGCTTTTAACTGTTTCGCACCCACTGGCATGTGTGAGCAACAGAAGGGCTGGAGGCAGAGCCCTGGGTCACGGTGTGATGGCTTAGGCTGTGCTGGGCTCAGAGGTATCCCTGATTTCTTCTTGTTATCCCGAGAATGTAGGGTTTCTCTGAGTTCCTATTTCTTTCTCTGCAAGGATCCTCGGATCCTTATTCTTGGGATAAGATTTAGTTCTAGGTAAGCCCACGTTCACATGGTACTTTGGTTCCATACTTGAAAAGCAATGGAAGTATCGCACTATTTTTAAGCAGTAGGATAAGAGCCATAAGTACTAATTCTGCAGCTTTAAGGAACATAAAGTTTTAAATCTAAGTGAAAGATCAGATTCTCTCACCCCCAGCTCCTCATCTAGGAAGACAAATGTTTACTTCACCTTGCAGGCTCCAGATGGAGAGGCAGAACTGCAGTCCTGTGGCTGCCCTGCTATGCTGTGGTCCTGTGATACAACGTCCCATAGGCTAAGGGACCTTGTTTTTCAATTCATTCCTTGAAGCGAGTCTAACTACCTCACCTTTCACCTCCACCACCAGGCTGACACAGCCTGCCAAGCTGGGATCCTGTTCTGATCTACCTCAATCCTAAAGGTCTGTCATGAAGATCTAGGCCATCTCGCTAACACCATAACCTACCCTGACCTCTGCCTGACACTTGGGTCCCTTGTTAGAGGCTGAGTGTGGGGCCACAGTCTCTAACACTGGAAGGCCCTACCCGCTATCCTTGTATAGAAGCTTCCAGAACAAGGATGTAGGCACTAGATTCTCAGCCTGGATATGATGGTAAATAAGATACGAGGCAAATGAAAGCAGTTTTCCTCCTAACCTTTTATGTTACTTGCATGTTATGAAGAGTAGAGAGTCTCTCTTTTAGCCATGCCTATTTCAACATACAAGCGAATCAACCAAACATCTATAATTTGTTTCATTAGGAAAACTTTATTGAATGTCTACCATGTGTCAGGTACTTTGTTAGGCACTGGACATATTGTAGTGAGCAAGACAGAAAGGTTGACTTCTGGCGGTTTTGGGAACCGTTCTTTCTACTCCAAGGGAACCCCAATTGGGATAGGTATTCACCTGGGTCCCAGGGAAGGTATTCTCTGCTTCAGCATCATAAATCCCACCTCATGTTGCTTATACAACAAAGGGAATTTATGTGCTTATTTATTCATAAAAGCTGTTCTGGCAGCTCAATCATGTGCTTGAGCACCTGGATTCTTTCTCTCTATTCTGCCACCCATGAGGTTGACCTCACCCTAAGCCAGGCTCCTCTAGAAGTCCAAAAGAACCACAGCTGCTCCTGGGGTGCAAGCTGCTTCTTTGTTTACATCCAACAGGAAAAAAAGAGCATCTCTGTCCAAGCAGTCACACCAAATGTTCTATGATCTCTGAATAAATCAGATTATGCAGTGCTAATCCCCACAGTTGGCTTGACTGGTTTAGCCTGGGACCAGGTCATAGTCTGGAGCCAAGGATGGAGCCAGGATTCCTAGAATCCCCAATCAGAGGTCAGGGCCATTAGAAAGAGGGACTGATGCTCGGGACGCAATGAACAAAAGTTCATGCTGTCTGGGTGGGTACCTACAGAACTGGCAAATCCTTGTCAGCTCTCCTTCTGTTCTTTGTCCTTGGGGCATAAGAACTGAAGCCATCTACCCCAACACTGGCTACAGGATATACTCTACATTAACCTGACTTTACTATTCCATTGTCTTCATTAATGTAACTTTACTATTCCTGGAGGAGACTTTTGCCAAGACAGATAAAAGTTGCAAATAACATTATTGCTCATTATAGGGTCTTCCCAAAAGACCATCAATTCTTCCTTAGAAAGCATCAACAGATGCAAAGCAACAACCCAAGACTCTTTGAACTCTGGTCTCAAAAATCCTAACCTTGCTATGTCTACCTAAACTATTATATCATGATCTTTACCCAATCTTAAACCAAGCTCCCCCAGCCCCTGTCTCATCCCCTTGCCGGCTTTAAAACATGCTTCCAAATCTCCATAAATCAGACTTTCCCTTTCCCTTTCCATTACCAGGCACATAATAGACTTAGTTTTGTCTTATCAATGGGCTGTTCTGGTGATATTTTGGAGACAGTATTCAACAGGCACATATCCTGAAAGACCATTTGCAGGGGCTGCGGTCTTCCTGATATCTTCTGTCCTCTGCCGGATTGCCAGAATGCTCCAGGCCCCAAGAAATGCTCTACCCCAAATATGACAAGGGTTGTGGTTCTTTCAAAAGCTGGCATAAACCATTCTAGTTCATTTCATCTAGGGGAGACGAATCGGCTCATTGGACCATTATAGTAACAGTCACTTCTGAATGACATTCCTGGAGGTACAGACTGCTGAAGACTTGAGCCCAATGTTAACCACTTTCTCATTCAATTACACTCAAGCGTGCCATAAGAACAGTCTGGGACAGTAACTGCTGGGACAAGGTCATCTGAGAATGTGCAGATAGTCTAAATACAGTTGGCTTTCTGTTCAGGCAGCAGTGTTATTTTCCAACACGTTGTTATTATCTTCTATATCTCTGGTGTTTACTCTAATGCTCCATGTCGTGCATGATTACTATTTCTACAGACCTTAGGAAGAGTCACTCGTTTTGTATCCCAGATGAAAATGAGAAAATGTTTAGCATCTTTTTTTTTTTTGAACAGATAATTCAATACAAGTAAGACTTGCTTGGGAAATATGAATGTTCCTGGCTTAGTTTACTGACCGTTCCCTCTACCAGCTGGAAACATGATGGCATGCCTACTTGCCCAAACTACATTCTGGCCCCTTATATCAACTGGCACAGATCCTAACAGGTTGCTTAATGTTTTTCAGATTCCCAAACATGTAAACATTTTTATGTTCTTTGCAATCAGTTTTGCTTCAGTGGCCCTGCAGGTATTTATGAATACCACTATGCTAAATCTCACTAATAAAAATAGTTTATTTTGGGTGGCAAAATGTCATTGATGCCTTTTATTTTGTCCAAAAAAATAGTTTTCCACTATTTTCCTGTTCACGTGTAGGTGGGGCAAATAATTTCCGTGTGTAAAACTGCTGCTAAAATGTTTCCTGGTGAGAAAATCCAAGTTGGGGACTCATATCGGTGTCAACTCCTGATGAGTTCTCATTCAGGGTACAATGGTCTGCACTCACCACAGGATCCCTGTGGTGTTCCTGCTTCCTCTGTCTCTTACAAAAGAAGATCCCGAAGTACTCTAGAATCTGGCCTTATCGGTGTAAGAGAGACCTTTATGATTTACTAAGGTGCCTCAGTTACTCTTCTGAATATTTCTCGACTGTGCTGCAAATTCAAAGACAGTATCATCAGAGGGTAGGTCATGAGACTCAAGGGAGAAAATGACCTCTTCTCACGTCCTCTCCTAAACAGAGAAAAGCAATCCAAGCTTGGAGCTTAATAAGGGCCATCTCCATGTCAAGAGCCCACTGCAAACTCAGTCTCAGTACCTCTTACATCGCCCCGAGCTGATTTCCACTTTGGACTCCACTGAATGGGGAATTGTGGAACTTTAGGATTAAGGAACCAAACTGCTTTCATGATACGTCTCTTTCACTCATTCATCAAATACAAATTCAATACCCTACGTAATAAGGATGGTATTTCCAGTCTCTGTAAATTGGGTTGTTCCATGCAATGAATCGATGCCATACATTCCTGCACATCAAAGGCAAATTGTGATGTCAACGATCAGCAAGCTGGACTCATGAAACAAGTCTCTAAAGCCAAGCTTTTCCAAAAAGGGACACATTAAATTCCAAATGCTCCCTTTCCATGTAGAGAGGATATCTGAGCATAAAGCAGAGGTAGAGAGGAATCATGCTATGGATATGAAGGAAGTTTCCACCAGCCAAGAGGAGTAAGTAGAAAGCCTTTGGTGGAAGAAATAGGGAGAGAGGAGAAGAGGCTCTGATGTGAGACCTGACTTTAACCTCAGGCTTGAAACCCTGAGTTTCAGGTGGATTGAGGGGGAAGCTGAAGGAAGATGTGGCTCCCATGCCAACATGAAGCTAGAAGAACAATGTAGAAATGGCCACTTATGGGCACAAAGGGGGCATCTGTAATGCCACAAGTCTTCTGCAGCTCCCATATGTTGTCAAATGCTTGAAAGATGTGAAAAAAAAAAGGTGACGGTATTAGTGACAGTGTTTCAGGAGGGTTCTAGCAAATGGGGGAAATGATCCAGTACCGAGGGCTGCAAAAAGACCTCTCAGGTCAGGCATTCCGAGGGAGGGACCACCAGACCTGAGATCTGCAGGGCTGTCAACAGCCCAAGTGGGGCCTGGTTATCCTTGAAGGGGGCTGAGCTCCCCAGGAGTAATCTTGCCAGGTTGATGCTGAGAGGACAGGTAAAAGTTACATCTGCAGAGATCCCCAGCATCAAGGCAGTACAGAGGCACTGAAGGCCAAAGACAAGAGGACGATATACCCGGTCAGATGAAAACCCAGACCATCCCCTGCCATGAGCTTTGTGCTTCCTGCACCTAGATACCAGCTTTAGAAGGAGGAAGGAGAGAGGAGACTTCTAGGAAGGAGGAAGATTTTTCTAGTAGGGAAGCTGAATATTACATTTGACTGAATATCCCAAACAGACTGAGATAACCTGGGAAATACCAAAAAACATTAGTGAGCAAGAGCAACTTTATTTTTTCTTCCCTTTCTGTTCCTTACCAGGATGATAACCGTTTTAGATAATAAAGGAATTTATATTTCCTTACACTATTTTACCATATTTTAAACATTTCTTGTTCTCTCAGTTTCCATCCAGAACAAACATTTTGTTCTCTGAGACCTTCTGCTGGACTATGTGTAGGGCAGCAAGTCACGACATGGGGGAGATGCTGTGACAGCATGTGGCCTCCGTGTATCCACTATTCACCTCCTCTGTTACTGGCCCCTGACACACAGGTTAGGCTTACGCTCGGCTTTTTACCCAGTTCGTGAGCCACACCACCAGAGGGCAAGGCATGCGATCGGCAGCCGGTCCACTCCCTGCTGATGGGGGCTGGAGTTGCTGGTGTTTCTGAGGCCTGCGATCTCGATCTCGGGTGGGTGTGGACAGGAGCCTCAAGAACCTCCTGCCTGCTGAGTGCCAGCGCTCCTGCGGTTTTGACTGTGCTATGCCTTAGGCCACGCTTGTTAAAATTTCTTTTCTGTCTCACTTTCCTTCTCGACTGGTTTAATTCGCACCAGGACCCAAGTCCTGTAAGACACTCACACCCCCTGGATGAGAACCTGATCTGCTGGGCTTTTTCCAGTCAACCCATCCTCTTCCTGGAGAATCATTCCTGTTTCCAAAACCTGTCATGAATAACAATTTCCCCAGAGTGCTAAATCCCCTGACTCCCTCGCTTCGAAACCTCCTGGGCTTGCTTGTGTCTGCGTCTGGTCCCACCAGGACCCTTCTTAGGAAGTCCACTCCCCACATTCCTGCTGGAGGGGGCACTGGCTCGCATCTCCATGACCCCTGATCCACAGCGAATCAGACCAGGGTGGACACCTCACCCAATCGGGCAATCAGATACTTTCTGCTGGGAATGTGTGAACCTCGAAGACTCCAGGTGGGCTCTGCTGGGCAATACGCAGCCCTGGTTTAAAGGGCCAAATAGTGTAACTACCTGTTGAGCCTGCATAACTGACATTTGCTTCAGTTTTACAGCTCTAAGTTCACACCCTTAAGAAGGCAGAGAGTCCTAAATGAGGGCTGTGCATGCCGGATTCACTGTACCACACCTGCCCCCTACTTATGCTGGGAACTGTAAAACCCTGAGTTCTGGGGGGCACCGGGTTCTGAGGTCATCCCAGCACACCACGAGACTAGCCAGGTGTAGAACCTGTTAGCCTTCTGGACACACACATACAAAAGGCTGAGATAAGAGAGATGAAGACTTATCTACACATGGGCACCCCTTCAGTAGGACTTTGGGGCTGAGGATCCTACACCTCTGCCAGTCAGGATAATGCTGCTGATCTTCCCTGGATATTCTGATTAGAGCCCTTGTCTTCAATCTCTTAGCAAAGTAAAATCTGATTTAACCAAAAGGTGTCTGTGCCTGGTCTTCCCATCCAACCAGGTTTACCACTTGTTAATGCAGAGGGTGTGCAGCACTACCAGGGAAGCAACGAAAACCTGGAACTGTTTTCTGACTCTCCACGGGGCTCGTGATGTAGGCCAGCCCCACAGCTAGGAGGGTAGGAAAGGTGAAGGCACATGGCCAGGCCAACACCATCTTCTCTTGGATACAGGGTGGAGGGGGTTGTGGTGGGAGCCCCAAGAGCTCTGTCATCTCCCGAGGCCCATGGAGGGGATGCTCCTGTCCCAGGTCCCAGGCAGCCTGCTCTGGGGGAGGCTGCTTCCCAAGCCTTTGACATCACGGACAGTAAAGGCAGCAGGACTGGCTGACCTTTGAGTGTGCAGTGAAGCCGTCCAGAATCCCTGAGAGAGAAACGGATTTTTGAACTCACTGGCTTTGAAGACTCCATCTGCCACCTGCCCTGGCAAGGTCAGGGTGTGTTGGATACAGCCCCAGATAGGCTGCCAGATCTCTGCAGGGCTCAGGGTTCAGTCCTAAGCAGTCCCTCAGCCCCAGCAGTGAAGAGCTTCTGCCAGGCCAGGCCCCCTTCACACTAAATCCTAACTACCCGATATTCTCTCTTGTCACTTTTTCTTTTTCTCAAACGCACATGCTTATGTACACACACACACACACACACACCACATACACACACATTGAGAGAACAGGAAATTAATTTCTGTTTTTGTTTTAAAGCAGAAATCTAAAGAAAGAGGGTATAACCATAATTCATTGTTAAGGCCAAGGAAGGAAAAAGAAGAAACAGAAAACTTAAATATGTGCATGTGTGTCCAGCAAAGTCGCAAACGATCCCATCCCCCAGTCTGGGCTCATGGCTCATGTGGGAGTAGGGGATGGGAGATTGCCAACCTTCCTTTTATCTTCCACGACAATCACACGAGGACACACAGCAGTTACTCAGAATGTGGGACATACGTACATAATAACAATTATTCCTGAAAACTTTACTGAGCACTTATTATGTGCCTGCCACTGCGCTTCACATGTATTAGATTGCTTACTTCTCACCGCTGCCCTTGTGAGATAGGTGCTGTTATGGCCACTTTACAGATGAGAAAGGGAAGAACAGCTTGTGAGTGTGCCAGCCCAGGGACCTGAATCTAAGTCCACTGAACTCCAAAGTGAGTGCTTCTAACCTCTCCGCCTACGGCCTCCTCCATCCTCACAGCTGTTAGCAAAGTGCAGCGGCCTCTCCAGTGCTGCTTTTCATCTCGTCTGGTACCAGTGCCCCAATTCTGATAGTGGCACATTTATTTTTAAAAGGCAAAGTACTGCTTCCCCTCTTAGAATGGATATGGAGTCCTGGGCACTTATTTCAAAGAGACAGGAAGGCACAGGGCAGGGATGGCCTCCCTAGGTTTGCCCTTCAGGGAAAGGGCACAGGCATTTCATTTCCTAAGTTCCGCTGCGACAGTTAAGAAATGACCACTGTATTTGCCAAAATAATTCTAGCTGCTGTAAAGTCTCCCAGTTTCAGTGGCTGAACCCTAAAAACATTTATGTCTCACTTATATAACTGTCGAACACAGATTTGCAAAAAGCCAGGTGCTCAGGGTTCGAGGAGTATCTCCCAGGTGACCAAAGTCGTACAGCATCTTTTCCTTAGCAACGAAGGAAGCCTTCAAGGCCCGCTGTCTACACTTCCAGTGTCACGTGCATGTGCTGTCGCCTAGGGCCCAGTGTCCCCTGCACCATCCAGTGTATAATGCACCTCTCTGGCAGGGTTAGGGAGAAAGAGCTGCTTGTACACCGAATCACGGCTCCCACTCAGCCCCATGCCATATCCCTAATCCTTATCCTTTCTCATTTCCTGTGTTTTGAGAAGCATAGAGCTTTGACACTCTTGATTGTAAATAAGAAAGTCGGCAGTGACTTCTAAGGGTGCAAAAAGTCTATTACAGTACTCTAACTGCCACTGCTAGTGACAGGCTCAGGCGATTTAATGAGCCCACGCCTTTGAGAACTGCACAAGAAGCCGACGCAATGAGGTACGGTTCAGATAGCATCGGTCCTCCAGCTACTTCTCAGGTGGTTATAGGGCCTATGGGTCTCCCTTAGGGCAAAATTTTGAGTCCAAGAAAGAAAGAGTCTTGGCTTCGATGGCTTAGGGCCAGAGGTGTCCTCAGGGACCTACGAACTGGGGCCCTAGGCTCTCCCTGAATGCCCTGAAGCTTAGAATAGGTCCTAATGCCTGTCTTGCTCTTCTCCCTCTGGCACAATCTCCAATAAAGGAAGACTGTCCTTGTGTCCCCAGGGCAGATGTGGGGCCTCTCTGCCTCTCTACAGCTGTCTTGCATGTTTACTTCAACCAGACTCACCTGACTGTCAATGGCAGCAGAAGCCACGTTGGGGAGATTCGGGTCATGGCCTCGGAATGGATTTGCAGCCGGGCAGAGCTGTCAGCACTGGGAGAGTAAGAGGAAAGTTCTCTGACTGGAACCCATGCTCCCTGGTGTCCCCGATCCTAGGAGCTCAGTTCTCTTCACTTATCAAGCGCAAGAGGGAGAAATGCTTCGTGGACAATCTCATATAAACGCAACAAACACTTCCTTCCTTTGTGCTCTGCAGCACTGGATGCGGATGATAATAATTAAAAACGTGCCTGTTAATGACTAGTTTACATGCCACATTTTGTCTCTCTTAGGGTGTGTAAGCATTTCAAGGGAATGGGTGGTTTCTTATTCACATCTATTTTCCATAGCTAATACGGCATTTGACCCTCAGAAATGTTACCTAGTGAATGCAATTTATTTTGGAGAGAATTAGTAAATAGATAACAGAGTGAGTCAATGAGCAAAGATGAATGAAGGAGGAATAAATGAGAAACAAATGATGGGGGAGTAAGTGAATGAATGGGGGTGTCAGCGGCAGAATAATGACCCATTGCCTCCAGATATCCACTCTCCTTTTTTCCTGATAAACAAAACCCTAGGATTTAGTTGGGCACATTTCTGTCTGACAAAAAAAATACATTTTCCACACATGACCATGTGACTTGAGACTAAGTTAGTTTTAAGTACCAGCGTTGATTGATACATCAAGGAAAATCCTTGAAAAAGGAATGTGTGTGTTTTAGCCACCTTTCTATGGCTTGTAAGACATGTGATAGCTAGAGCTTAGCACCTCCCACCCCCCAAAAAGCCACAGTAGGTCAGTGAAACAGAAAGAGAAGACGTCCAGGTCTCTTTGTTGATCATGGAACCACTGTGACATCCTAGACTACCTTCTATTGGACTTTTGTATGTAAGACAACTAAATTTCCATTTCACTTTTGTTTTGTGGTCTGTTGTTTTTTGGAGTTTTATCATCTGTAGTTGAATCTGATACTAACGAGCTTGCCTGGAATTACAAATTCATGCCAGAATCGGTCCTAGAATCCAGGCCTCTTCCCTCCTAGTCTCAAGTTCTTTCTGATACTGGGCATAAGTAAGTCACTACATTATGGCCTGAAATGCCACACTCACTCAGATCTTGCAGATGTCCTTCAAACGTTAACCCAAAGCCATACCACAGAATCAGAGACTCCTGATCTTTTTAAAAGACAATCGATGTGAGGGATGATCTCTGATCACTGCTCAAAACCCACCAGGCTGATGGGCATCATAGACTCAACCTCAGATTGAATGCAATTCCTAACAGCCCCAGGAAATGCAACCAGGAACTGCAGATCCTGGCACATTCACATTTTTGGTGGCCCCTGCATTCAACAATCAAGCATTATTCTTCCATAAGATGGCGCAGGTGATGGTCAGGTCTTACCTCCACCAGAGAATGCCAGTGTGCGATGGGCTTCCGAGGATATGACAACATTTCACTCCAGTGGTCTCTGCCAAGCCTCTCAGCTTCGTTGCCTACTTGACACACGCCGATGATCTCATTGTGACCTACACTGTGAAAATGGCCCACAATAGTTTTTTCTTAAAATTTTGGTCTGTAAGAGCAACAGTTACTCAAACTAATAGAGGAATTAGGGAAGGGGGTGGCTCTTTTCATTCCCTAATTTAAAACACAGGCCAAGTGTAACAGCCAATAGGATTTGGAGTCCAATATTGTACTTGCTGGCACAGAGAAGAAGAGCAGAGTCTGCCCCTCACAGACCTAGGCTTTCGTAGTGTGAAAACATTATGTGGCATGGCTTAGCTTGTTCTCACAAAACCCTAGGTTCAGAGTTCCTTATGCATGCTAAGAATGTCACCCCTGGTTCTGGAAGTCAGATGATCTCCAGGCCTCCAAATCCATATAATAAAAAGGGGGCACCTGAAAGTTTATTGCAATAAACAGCTGCTAATTTCTGTAAGAGGCGATCAAGTATGGATAAGGAGCAGCTCTGTGTCTGGCAGCCATCGCTTTGAGTTCACAAAGGGTGAAAGTGGAGGAGGCCCCCAGGTCTTGCTTCCCCTCTTTAGAGAACATATTTTCTCATGCTCTTCCCTCTCTTTCCAAATCCGGCTTTACTTCTTTGACCCAACTTGATTTCCCTACTGTAGAAAGAAACCTAGCTCCTTTAACTGAAAATTAATATTTCTGAAACATTTCTTGGGTCGATCCTTGCCTTGCTCACCCCTCTTTTTTTCCTTAGCAGATTTTGGTGAGAAATCCTTTGCATAACTAGAATGACATGGTCCATCCTTTAACTCTTTGGGAATCCAAACTCACAGACTTTCTTTTCCTTCCTGCAAAGAAGAGTGATTTCTCTCCTATTTGTATATAGGAGTAGGGGAGAGATAAGGTGGAGAGGTAGACTTGAGTTTATGCTCATTAAAATCAGTTGCATGCAGAAGCCCCATGAATTCTGCCATGGATTTTTCCAGCCAGATTCATGAGTTTACTGAGAATTAAACTGAAGCAGAGCTCACATAATCAGATTTGTCAATGCGGGAAACTTGGCAATAGCTTAAAAACGCTGGCTAGCTCTCCATGGTTGGTGGCAACGTCCCCTCCTGTGGCCTGACACTACTGGTGCTGTGTGTCATCCGGAAGAGGCAGGAGGAGTCTACTGCCCAGGGTGGACTGTCACCCATGGGCAGCTGACTCAACCCATGTGCTCCCTGGGTTGGAAGATGGCTATGCCCCACCCAGGCAACTGCTGCAAAGAGTGTTCAGGGCACTGGAGCTTCCTTGCTGATATTTCAGGGGTCTGTGAGAAAATTTTTAGCTACAAGTAATATTTGTGAGATTATATTAGGAGCAGAATGATTTTTTTCATAATTATGCCCAGATCACGTGGGAGGTTTCCAATTAAAGAGACTTTTCATTTCAGTCTAATGACTGGTTTAACATGTATAATTCCCTGTTGGTACTTCCTTTGCATATTAAAGTGACTGTTTTTCAAATCTGTCCTTTAAATACACAATTGGCTAAAATGTAGGCTATAAATATCTCTTCTGCGCTGTATTAATTAGAAAGTCGAGCATCTTATACATTTTAATGTACCCTGTCATCCATACTGATTCTAGCATTTTCAAGAGAACATTTCTGTGTTTGCTTTCAGACTTAAGTGGATGAAAATGATCTTTATTAAACACATTGGGAAAAGGAAAAAAATAACAAAGTTATGTATTTAAAAACGTTGATGGTCTGGCTAAAGTAATCACTCTGGTGTTTTGACTGGAATCTTTCCATAAAGGCCAGTCAGGACTGCACAAGGGATAATTATGACCGGTTGGGCTATGGATCTCCAACCTGAGATTCTAGGGGGTGTGCAGGAGTGGAGAGGGACAAGATGGGGCAGGGGAGAATGGAGAAAGAGAAAGACATAAAAAAGGGGAGGACAAGAACGGGAGAGCTAAGAGGCACGTTGCTAACCCAACTCTGCATCATGGCTTTTAGACTCCCGTATCAATCAGTTTTCCATGTGCTGCTCATTCGAGTCATTTCCTGTGGCCCAGATGCCAGCTAGGACTCTGTGGCTGCACTCCCCCTCTGCCCCCCTGGGCACAGCAGACTCATCCTGAGAAAGAGCTCCAGGTCTCTCACCGGTCATAGTCCATGACTGCTATGGACAAGTGGATTTGGTCAATGTTCTCGGGAGGGACGTCAAAGACTATGGCTTCATTGTAAACAGGATTCAGGGTGTTCCTCTTGGTGGACGTTTTCCTCTTCTTCAGCCGTCTGCCATCACACATCAGTGAGACTTTCACGTAGGGATCTGTACAGACCATGAGAAGCAGGGGTGCTATGAGATTAAATGTAGATTTTAGGTCAGCAGTTTTTAATCATTGTGGAGTTTTCATGGAACTATGTATGTATACAGCACTCCTTTACCTGTGTGGGTGCAGTTTGAGGGTTTTAATTAATACGATGCCTGGGCAGAGACTTGAGTTGGGATAATTAAGCCATTCATTCACGAAAATGTACAGGACACTGTCTCCTCAAAATGTGTGGAATTTAAAAATAGTGTGAAAACATCTGTTACCAAATTAGAAACCAGTCCAGCTAGATAGAATTCACAACCGGCCTGGCTGTGACAGGAAGAGAAATGCAGAGGCACTTCCAAGGTGTGGGCAAAGAGGCTGTAGGCCCGACTCTGAGCCATTCCAGACAATCTTTTCCTAAACATCAGGTCTTTAGGAAATAGAGAAGCTGAATTCCTAGAGGAAAGGGAGAATTTTAGGGGGTGGACTTCCTTACGCGCAGAGGCCTCAAGCCCCAGAGCTGCCTGTGGACGGGCTGCGCAGGGGAAAGCGGCTCAGCACATCAGGGAGAGAAAGGACACAGGCTTGCCCGTGGTGCAATGCTGGGGTGGGGTGACAGGTGACAGGGCTGGTCTCTGCTTCAGGTGGGACTTTCCTGGTTCCATCTCACTGTCCTACTGCTCAGTGGGGGATGCTCCTTCTCTTGTCACCTGCATAACCATGCATTGCGAACTCCCACACTGGGACTTAGAGGGCATCTCTTTTCTCTGCTTAGAAAAACACTAGAGTACAGAAAGCAGAACATACTGCAAGCTGATGTCCTTTGATTTCAGTGACGACAGAGAGTGGACTGGGTATTTTATGACCATATTTCAACAGCCGCGGCAGAAGTTGCTTGTGAACCTGTATGTTAGAAACTGCATATTGGGACATTTTTTATTTTTTAGGGTTTAGAATTTAAGGTACATGCTCAATTCATTGGAAAAACAAAACTGCATAGTTACTACAGCCTTTTATAAGGATGTAGTAATCTTCAATCTTTAATGAGCCCGAGATAGTAACTGCTTGCATCTGAGAAAAGACCCAATAGATAAGCTATCTCGGCACATGCAAACTGTAGGTCCAATTGACAATTATAGTGAAGAAGACCTAAGAGAGGAAAACAATAATAATAATAACAATAATAATAATAATAATAATAATAATAATAATAATAATGGCAGCTAACACTATGTAGCATTTAATATGTACCAGGCATTATTCTTACGGTTTTCTATTTATTAATTCATTTAACCTTACGACAACCCAATGGGCCAATTATTATTACTCTCATTTGACAGATGGCAAATCTTAAGCCCAGAGAGGTTAAGTGACTTGCCCAAGGTCACACAGGTATGACGACAGGGATCAAACCTAGAAAGTTTGGTTCCAGAGTTCATGTGCTTTATTACGCTACTAGAAACTTCATAAGGTACTACATACAATAGAACGTACGAGGAAGTGTGAATTAGAGAACAGCTCACCTGACGCTCCTGTTATGTCCATTGCCTTTAGATTCCTTGCTTTTATCACAGTAATGGTCAGCCTGCCAGCTGTTGGAAGGTAGCAGAGGGAAAACATCAGCTCTCCAAGATCCACGTTGTCCTGTTGAGAAAGCACAAATGGAAGCATTATAAAGTGTCTCCAGCCTGGTGTACAAAAGCATCAGCTGCCAGGCAGCACTGAAAGGCTCGGTACTGCTCCTTCGGCTCATCTCGTGAGACACTGGTGCCTCTCTCCTTCCATCAATTGCATGAGGAGAATAAACGCCTGCGCTTCTGGGGCCCCTCATCCTAAGGAATCACAGTGCATCTTTGTATGGCAAAGCTGTGGAGGCCAACCAGGGCCTCTGTCGCCCTCTATCCAGCCACTTGCAGGTCCTGCGGCTCAGAATACAGCCCCTAGAGCAGAAGACTCCCCATAGAGTCACCCGTCTGGCTCCATTCATATCCCCACCACGATCCACACAGAGCCCACAGGACAAAGCTACACAAAGAGTGTCCCTCAGTATTTTGTAGCCCCCCACACAGCCCTGGACACGCAATGCTCTGCACACAGCCCATGCAGCCTTGTGCAGTCTCTCAAACAGGTCCCCATACGTCCCCTTGGAGACTCTCCTGCCTTGTTTTCAACACAGAGCCTCCCCCACAGATTTCCCCACAGGCCCCACTTGGGCCCACAAAGTCCTCCAAACAGTCACTGTCCATATGCATCCCTGCCCCACAGCCCTACATACTCCCCTACAGTCCCAAGTTTACCACAGTACCTCTGTAAACTCCTGCAAACACCCCCCACCCCAACACACACAGGCATGCACGCACGCACGCACGCGCACACACACACCCCTCTACCCACCAGGGCACTGCACACAGCCTGGTCACATACAACCTGTGCAGACCAGCAAACAGTTCCACTGGACCCTGGAAACACCTACTCAGTCCCTACACAGCTCTGAACAAGGACCCTCATAAGCCTGAGAGTGGCACTTGGTGACCCTACACATCCACAGCCCTGGACACACCCAGCCTCAGACAGAGCCCTGTTGCAGTCTCCAGCAGGGAGAGATGGGTGCGGCCCAGAACCCTCAGGCCCCTACTGCACGCCCTGGGGCTCCCACTTTGCTGTAGTGTTTGCCTCCTCTTGTGTATCTCTAAGGAGCCGCCATTGCCCTCTGCTGGGGAAGACAGCTCCTCAGGCAGTGTGCAGCCATTCAAATAGGTCAGAAGATATGATTGTTTTTCTTCTTTTAGCCCGGGGAGAATGTAACCAGAAAAAGAAAAAAAGGAAGCCAGTTCATTTAGTTTCAATTTCAGTGATACCTGAGGTTACTGAGCTGGGTGCTTGTGTCTAATTAATACAGTTTCATAGTGACAATGCTCTGGGGAGTCCAGTTTTTGCCCTCAACATCACAGTCTCCCTCCCCTTCTCAATTCTCCAAGGATGCTTCTATTTTTAGAAGCACAGATTCAGCTGGAAGGTCACCTCGCCCAACCTCCCTGCCTTGACAGCTTCTGCTGGAGGATGAGGTGAAGGGAATCTGTTTGGTCACTAAGGCAGATGGATTGTTCTATATCTTTGTGTATCACATGCCTCATGTAAATAATGACCTCACTCATAAGCCAGGCTCTCCATTTCCTGGAACCCTGACCTCAAGAGACCCAGGTGGCTGGGCCTTTCTCTCTGGGTGGAGGTGAGGGGGAGAGATGAGAATTCTACAGGAGTGGGGAGCGGTCACACGGGACAGGTGCTGGACTGCTTTGTGCTGCTGGGTCCCCTACTACAAGAGGAATTTCCGCTCTCACAGAAGAAGGACATTCGGACCCAGCTTCCCATTGGTGCCACAGGAGAGAGAAGCAACAGCTATCCCCACAAATTATTGTTTTCCTTCCGTACTCCCTGGCCTATCCCTTTGCCTTAAGCAGAAAGGCCCAGACACCTGTTCTTCTCTTGGAGGGCTTAACTGCACCTAGCTCACTCCTCCACTCCTCTCACATCCTGCCCAGAAAATCTTGGTTTGACAAAGTAAAACAGGAGTAACCAAGACCATGCCTGTGAAGCTTCATCATCATCAGCCTTTTCAGCATATAATTCCTGAGGGCCCATACCACACAACCTCTGTTGGGTTCGAGATTTCGAGATGTGACAATGTATGCTCTCCAGTCCCTGCCCTCAAGGCCAATTCAGAGTGGAATGTGATGTGTCACGTTACTTTCATGCTAAGTATATTTTTTCCAACACAAACTCCATTCACAAATATTTATAGTATATAGCTGTTTGCTCATGAGTTAAAAGGAAAAAAGAAATCAAGCTTCAGAGGAGGTAATATATTCAGAACATGAACTAGGGCTAAAGTCCACATTTGTACTTAAAAAAGAACAACCCCTGGCAAATTAAAGAAATGGCTATCAAAGAGAAAATGCTTGCTTTGATCTCCAAGTGCTTTAAAAAGAAATCATTCAAAAATGTCTAAGTTATACAAGTGAAAATGATAAAATTCAAATACAGAAATTTTTAAGTAAAACAGTAAAATATCTCTTTTTTCTTGAGTACATACTACCAATGTCACTACTTTTCCCAGAGTAATACTATGGATAAACACCACATTTTTCTGTCTGTCCATCCATCCTTCCATCCATCCATTCATTAACCCAACCACCCACTCACTTAAATTGTTCTAACATTTGTTGTGGTTGTGGATGCCAAGCAGTGCTCTTTTCCAGGTGCTGGGATTGTTTCTGCAGTAGTGAACAACAGACATGGAGAGATGGGCTTGGTGGGATACGGAACAGAGTTGATGGCACCTATGCTAACTCTGCTTTCTCCTTATCTCCTGATGCCTACTTGAGGTCAAGAACCTGTAGATCCTGAAGTTTGTAAACATTCCCTCAACCAGATGCAATTTTGCACTCCCAGGGGACATTTGCCACTACCTGGAGAAATTTTTGATTTTTACAACTGGGCAGGTGGTTGTGTCACTGACATCTAGTGAGTAGATGATGTTAAACCATCTACAATGCAGAGGGGAACCCTCACTACAAAGAATCATCAGTCTAAAATGTCAATAGCACTGAGGAACTCTGCCTTATACAGAGTGCTTATACTGTTAGTAAAAATTTTTTCAGAATGTTGATAAAAGTCAAATATAAAAGGAGAGTGGAGCATTTAGCTTCTTTTTCAGCTTGACAGGAATCAGATAGGAGAAGTGTCACTGGAAGCTGAGTGTCTTGGGGTACAAGGGAAACTCAAATGTCATACAGAGAAATGCTTCATTTGCTCCAACTTTGTGTAGCCAAATTCGGTATTCTTGGCAAGATATATTGGAAATTTTTAGCGTGAGCATGTGCAAATTCTCTACCTGCCAATCTGTAAACTCTTTCTGTGATATGTTTGCCTGTAGTGGTCTATGATAGCTCTAGTTTTTGTCTAACTAGTACACTTTTCGCATTTCTCTTCCTAGGTTACTCTGGTGAGCTCTTTCCAATTCCATATGAAGTCCTATTAGGCGCTGCAGCAGGAAGTCAGGCTTCCAAAATATTCTACCCCAGTATTCTGTTGTCTGTTCAGGGAAGAGTATATAACCCAAGCAGGGCCACTTACGACCCTCTCTGAGACTGAAAAATCACTACTGAGAAAGAGAAATTCTCATTTTATTGAGGTTATTCAGTGGGAATATATGAAATGAGAACTGTTGTAAGGTTCTTGTACTGTATAGAGTACAAGCGGTATAATATAACTTTAAGTTAGGTTGTACATGTAAAGACATATACTATAAACCCAAGAGAAATGACTAAAATAATACAAGGATTTATAGCTAATAAACCAAAAAAGGAGATAAAATGAATGTTTAAAATATTAAATTAATCCAGAGAAGACAGAAAAAAGGGAAAGGGAATAAGATCAGAAAAGACAAATCTAAAGAAAGAAGAGAAAAAAAGTAAGATGTTAAATTTAAACCTAACTATTCCAATAATTGCATTAAACATAAATGATATAAACATCAAATAAAGGCAAAGATTCAATAAAATAGCAAGATCCAATTTTATGTTCTCTACAAGGAATTTACTTAAAAATAAAAAAGTATAATTAGATTAAAAGTAAAAGAATAAAAAATGATATGTCATACTAACACTAATAAAAAGGAATCTGGTGTGGCTAAATTAATATCAGACAAAGTATATATCAGAGCAATGAATATTACCAGGAAGAAGGTCATTTCTTTATGATAAAGAGGTCAATTCACCACAAGCACATAACAATTCTAAATATTTAAGCAACTGATAGCACACCTTCAAAATATGTAAAGCAAAAACTGACAGAATTGTGAGGATAAACAAGTTATTGTCAAAAATTGAATACTTGAACAACACTATCAACTCACTTGGCCTAACTATTTTAGCATGAAAAAAACACTCCACCAAACAGCAGCAGAGTATACATTCTTTTCAAGGGTACCCAGAACACTGAACAAGACAGATCATTTTGGGCCATAAAACAAGTCTCAATTAAATTTGAGAGTTTCAAAGTATTTTTTTCTGGCTGCAATGGAAATGAATTAGAAATCAATAACAAAAAGTTGTCTGGAAAATCTCCAAATATTTGAGAGCTAAATAACATATTTCTAAATAACCCATGGATAAGAGAAGAAATTAAAAGAGAAATTGGAAAGTATTCTCAGTCTACAGTCGTGCCACCCTGAATGTGCCCAATCTTGTCTGATCTCAGAAGCTAAGCAGGTTGGACCTGGTTAGTATTTGGATGGGAGACTACTTAAGAATATCAGGTCCTATAGGCATTTAAAAGAAAGGAAGAAAGAAAGTATTCTGAACTAAAAGAAATGAAAACATAACATTAAAATTTGTGAAATGTAGCTAAAGCAGCACTTAGAGGGAAATTTATAGTGCTAAAAATGCCAATATTACACAAGAAGAAAAATCTCAAGTCAATTACTTTAGCTTCCACTCTAAGAAACCAGAAAATAAAGACAAATTAAAAGCAAAGTGATCAGAAGAATGAAAACAATAAAGATTAAATAATATAAAGATGTTTATTATAAAGAATAGAGTAACCACTAAAAGAACTAATAGGTATATGTAATAAGCTATTATTGAAAATAAAATGGAACCATAAAATACTCAATCCAGAAAAAACTCAGGAAAAAAAAAAGTACAGATGGACTAAATAAAAAAGGTAGTTGTAAACTCTACCATATTGATAATTACATTAAATGTTATATCTAATAACTTCAATTTTTAAGGATAGAAATTGTCAGATAGGATAACAAAGCTAGATTCAACTATATATGCTGTCTATAGGAAACCCACTTTGAATATCATGATAAGGTTAAAAAGAGCATGAAAAATTAGGTCATGTAAACACTAAAAGAAAGCTATATGGGCTATATTAATATCAAAGACAATTTCAGATCAAGAAATATTATCAGGAGAAAGGGGATGTTTCATCAATAAAGGGTCAAATCATTGAGAGGACGTAATCCTTTGATATATATTAAAGAAGTCTAAGAGAATTAAGAGGAGAAATAGGCAAACCCACAGGTAGAGTTAGAGAATGCAATACTGCTTCATCAGTAATTAATTAAACAAGCAAGCAGAAAACAAGGATATAAAGGACTTGAACAATATTATCAACCAATTTGACCTGATATTTATTCTACCCATTAATACTTCATCCAACAACAGCAAAATGCACATTTTTTTCAAGTATACACCAAACATTTACCAAAATAAACCATATTCTTGGCCATAAACATCCTCATTAAATTCAAGAAGATTGAAATCATACAAAGTATGTTTTTCAACAAAAATAAAATTAAACTAGAATTCAATCATAGATATCTGGAAAATCATATAATATTTGGAAGTTAAACAATGCTTTTCTAAATTACACACAGGCCAAAAAAAGAAAAAAGAGAGAGAGAGAGAGAATCAAACACAAAATGATGAAAAGAATAAAATAATAAATACAAGAGTAGGAAACAATGAAATATAAAAAAATAGAAACACTACAGAAAAACCAATGAAATCAACATCCTAACAAGACTAATCAGGAAAGAAAATAAAAATATTAATTATCGACATCAAAAATGGAAGTGGGCACATCTGTACAGATACTATAAAATTAAAATAATAAGGGAATATTATAAATAATTTTAATAAATGTGACAACTTAGATAAAATGAACAAATTACTTGAAAGACAAAAACCATTATACTAAAACTAAGGAAAAAAATAAATAACTAGAATAGTCTTATATCCACTAAAAAAATTGAAGTCATAATTAAAAACTTTCTCACAAAGAAAACTCCAGCCCATTTCAGAAAGAAATAACCCCAATTCTACATAAGCCTTTCCAGATAAAAGAAGAGGTGAGAACATTCCTCAACTCATTATATGGGGACAGTAATATACTGATCTTAGAAATAGAGAGATATTATAACTACAGACAAGTATCCTCATGAACATAGACATAATTATCCTATTTTAATAGCATTTTGCAAACCAAACTCAGTAACATAGTAAACAAGTGGGATTTATCCTGGGTTGAGTTTGGCTTAACCCTTGAAAATCTTAAGGCAAATCACTATATCAAAATACTAAAATAGAAAAACCATATTGATAGGTACAAAACAATCATTTGACAAAAGTCAGTACCCATTCAGGATAGAAGATATTGGCAAACTAGGAATAGAAGGAGACTTCTTTCTATTTGTAGAGACATCTGTAAAATGCTACTTAATATTATACTTAATGATGAAAGACTGAACACTTTCTTCCTAAGACTAGGGAGCATGGCTAAGATGTCTGCTCTCACCAGTTCTGTTCTACGGTGTACTAGAGGGTCCAGCCCACGAAACAGGGCAGAAATAGAAGACATTCACATTAAAAAGGAAGAAATAAAACCGTCTTCTTTGCAGATGCCATCATTGTTTATAGAGAACATCCTCAGGAATCTACAAAAAGCTACTAAAAAAGATAAGTTTAGCAAGGCCAGTGAAGGCAATATAAAGAAATATTATTTCTGCATACTGGAAATGAAACAATTGAGAATTAAAATACAAATACATTTACATTTATACTTATGGATAAATTTAGAAAATTCTGTGCAAAATCTGTACATTGAAACTATTAAAAATTGCTGAGAAAAATTAGATAAAATTAAAATAAATGAAGAGATATTTCACATTATGGAGCAAGAAACAACACTGTTAAAATAGCAATTCTTCCCTAATTGTTCTGTAAATTCAATACAATTGAAATCAAAGCCCAATATGCCTTTTGTAGATGTTGACAAACTGATTCTAAAATTTATATGGAAATGCAAAAAACCCTAGAACATTAAAAATCATTTTGAAAAAGAACAGAGTTGGAGGACTTAACTACCTGATAATGAAACACAGAATAAAACTATAGTAATCAAGATCATGAGGTACTGGCAAAAGGACAAACAATTAATCAGCAGAACTGAATGAAGAGGACAGAACTAGACCCTCATTTACATTGTCAAGTGATTTGCTAGAAAGGTGCCACATAATTTAATGAAGCAAAGATACTCTTTCACCAAATAATACTGGAATAGTTGGATATCTATTGGGGAAAAAAGAACCATGGTGTTTCTTCACATAATATAAAATAATTATAGATTGGAAATGGATCATGTGAGAACTGAAGCTATGAAAATTCTAGATGAAAGCATAAGAGAAAATGTTTGTGATTTTAGGTTAGACGATGTTAGATGGACACAAAAAGCACAAAGCATCATAGAAAAACTGATAAACTGCTTCAGTGAAGTTAAAAATGTTTGCTCTCCAAAACACACTTTTAGGAAAGGGAAAGGCTAAGCCATAGGCTGAAGGATCATATTGCAAAACATATAGCTAATAAAGGACTTACATCCAGAATGTATAAAAAATTCCAACAAGTCAGAGAACAACCTGACAAAAATATGGACAAAAGATCTGGATAGACACTTCATCAAAATTACATTAAATCATAGTGAGATACCACTACACATCCACTAGAATATCTAGTAAGACTGACAATATGAATTATTGCCCAGATGTAAAACAATCTATCATCTCCTAAGCTGCAGCTGGAAAGGCAAAATGTTAAAACCATTTTAGAAAAATAGTTTGGAAGTTTCCCTAATGTTTCCCTAACTGAAACTATGAAAATTCTAGAAGAAAGCACAAGAGGGATGTTTGTGACTCTAGGTTAGACAAATACACTTGCCGAATGACCCAGAAATCCCACATCTAGTTATTTTCCCAAGTGAAAGAAAATCACAAATCCATCCAAAGACTATTATGCAATTGTTCTGAGCCCAAAAGAAAAGAAATCCAAATGTAGCATCAAAATGGCAAATGGATTAAAAAATGTATACCCCTGCAATGGAATACTACACAGCAACCAAATGAAACAAACTACTAACACAAGAAACAACATAAATTTCAAAAGCCTCAAGCTGAGTGCAAGAAGACACACACAAAAGACAACAGATAGTGTGATTCTCTTTAATGAAATTCTAGGGAAAGCAAAATAACAGTTACATAAAATGACCAGTGGGCGCTAGGGGCCAAGAATGGGAAGAGGGGATTGACTGTAAAGGGGCACTGGAAAACCTTTAGGGATAAGAGATATATTCCATATCATGATTATGATGGTGGTTACTATGACTATATGCAGGTGACAAAATGTGTACACTTAAAATTGGTTAATTTTTTGTATATAAACTAATAATGGGGATTTTAAAATTCTAAGACAAGATTTTACAGGACTATATTTTTATTTTCTAGTTTAATTGCCTTGAGTTCAGAGAATATAACTGGATGGTTTCAACCATTTAAAATATTATTCTATCCTATCTATCCTATTCTAGTCCATTCATTTGTGCTGAAATGCACCTGAAAATGATGTATATTCTCTACTTATAGGTGATAAACTCCTATATGTTTATTAAATCAAGCTTGTTAATATTATATCTAAATCTTCTTCTTCCTAGAATTTATTATGCTTTTGTTTTTAAAATACAGTTTCTTATTATTCCATTATGTTTCATAGCCAAATTATTAACAATCAATTAAACTATAGTTAAAATATTCTCATTTCTTGGCTCACTGCAGTTTCTTAAAACTCAAATCATTCCTCTTTTAGATATAGATTTCATTTTGCTTGAGTATGTCCTTGAGTATCTTTTTTTCCCCAGTGAAGGTTCACAGGTAGTTAATAAAATAATCTCTATTGTGCTCTAATTCTTCAAAGAAAGTTGGCAAGATGTGGAATTTAGGTTCAAATTATTTTATCTTAGAATCATTTCATATTGTCACAATGTCTCCTAGTACTTCATATTGTAGCTGGGGTATTTATTGTCATCTCTTTTTGCAGATTTTTTTTTCTTTCAAGGAGGTTTTAAGATCATCACTCTGTTCTTTTACTTTGTACTTGTACCTTCTGAAATTTCTCCAAAAGGTATCTAGATATATTGTTTTCACTGATGTTACTTGTTTCTCAGTGGTTGATGTTAGTTAGAACTCTTTCTCTTACTTTAATCTCTTTCTCAAGTGATCAGTTATATATTTGTTTACCACTTATAAGTGGGATATAAATCTAAAAGCAACAAAGAAACAGGACAAACAGAGACTCATGGACATGGACAATAGACTAGTGGTTACCAGAAAGTAAGGGGAGAGAGGGAAGAGGGAAGTAGATGGGGTAAAATGGGTCAAATATGTGGTAGCAGAAAGAAATCTAACTGTGGGTGGTGAACATACAATACAATATACATATGTCTTACTGTTGAATTGAACACGTGGAACTTACTGGATTTTGTTAATTAATGTCACAATAATAATAATAATAATATTAAAATATTATATAATAAAAGGATTTTATAAACAACTTTACATCCATAGATTTTAATAATTAGACAAAATGGATGAATTTTTCAAAACAAAATCTTATAAAATCGATATAGAGAAAAAAAGACTGAATTTCTATGGCTCATTCAAGAAATGAATCTGTAATTAAACATATCGTAAAGAAAATTTCAGGCCCAGTTGGGTTCACTGGTGAATTCTATTAAATATTTAAAGAAGAAATAAAGTGCATAGTATGCAATCACCTTCATAAAAAATAGGAAAGAGGGACTACTCCACAATTCATTTTTGAAGCCATCATATTTGGGTATCAAAATCTGAGATGGCCATTACAAAAAAGGCAAAATTACAGACCAATTATATCTGAGCTGAGATTAAAAAATTAAACAAAATGTTAGAAAACTGAATGCAGAAAAACACAAAAATGCTTATAATACTAACAGATATGTTTTATCTCAAGTTTACAAGGTTGATTTAACATATGAAATTATAAAAACATAATTGTCTATAACAGAATAAAGATTACACAATGTTACATATGTCAATTACATCTGAATAAAAACAAAACAGTAAAACCATTACTCAAATCTGCCGTGTGTGTGTGTGTGTGTGTGTGTGTGTGTGTGTGTGTGTGTCCTGATACTGATACCTTCTTTATCAATTTTAGTGAACATTTTTGTGTAAAGGTGAAACTGTAGGAGTATTTACTGCAAGTAATTCTGTTTAGGGCCAGCTCAGAATAAATTTGTGAATCACATAAAAATATAACAGATAAAGAGAAAAAATCATGTAATTATCTAAATGAATGTAGAAAAATATGATAAAATCGAGCATTTACTTACAGTAAAAGCTCTTAAAAGCCTTATATGGAAGGAGGATTTGTTTATCTGATGGAGGACATCTAAAAAGAAGGCTACAGCGATGGTGTACTTAATGTCGATGTGTGGAAAGCTTCATAATTAATGTTAGAAATAAGACACATAAAAAAATAAGAATACTACTATTCTATGTTGTACTTGAGGTTCTAGCTAGTGAAGTCAGGCATAAAAAGAAATGAAAGGTATAAAGTGTAGAGTGAAGAATTATTTCATCATTTTTGTTAGATATGTGTAAAAAAAAAAAAACTATAATTATTAGAATTAATAAGCATATTACTTATGTTTTATGGATTGATGGATATGGAGTCAGTGAACAAAAATAGATTTCACTTTTCTATACCAAGAAAAATAGCTTAAAAATAAAAATAGAAAACACTCTTTAAAATAGCATTTAAAAATCAAGTATCTTGTAATAAATTTACCCCAAAATGTTCAATATTTCTTTACAGAAAAATATAAAGCATTATTGAGTAAAATTAATGAAAGTTTAAATACATGAAAACATATACAATTTTCATAGATTGGAAGCCTTTATGTTAATAAAGATATTCTCCAAACTGATCTACAGGCTAAATGTAATTCCAATCAGACTGAAACCTGACAAACTGATCGTAAATTTTATTTGGACATGAAAACATCCAAAAATAGTCAAAATTCCCTTGAAGAACAAATTGGGAGACCTTACTTTACTGGAGAAAAAACTTATTAGAATGCTACTAGCTAGTGTCCTTAATGGACTGGCCTAGTGTAGCATTCATGTAGGGCAAGTAGACTAATAGAGTTGTATAGAGCTCAGAAATAAACTCACGCATGTATGGACATTTGTCTCTCCACACCACTTTCTGCTCTCTGCCCTAGAAGGCTGTCCTCTGCAGTGGTCCCCAACCTTTTTGGCAACAGGGACCGGTGCTCCTATGAGAATAATCTAATGCCTGATGATCTGAGGTGGAGCTGAGGCAGTGATTCTCATGAAGCTTCATTTGCTCCCCTGCCACTCATCTCCTGCTGTGTGGCGCAGTTCCTAACAGACAACAGACTAGTACTGGTCCACAGCCCAGGGATTGGGGACCCCTGCTCTACAGAAAGAAAGGAAACTTGGTGTATTTAGTAAGAGGCTTAGATGTCTGACAGAATTTTGGATGATTAGTGATAGGTGCATGGACACACACACCCACACCTGGCAAATAAAACCAAGATAATTTTATTTGTTTATTCTTCATTCAACAAACATTTAAGGAATGCAGTTATCTGCCAGATACTCTTCTGGGTGCTGAGGAATCCATCAGTGAAGCAAACAGGCAAAAATTGTTTGCCCTTATGAAGCCAGACAATGAGCAAAATTAATTTCATACACACAAATAAATACACATATAACACACGTATAATAAAACAGGGAGAAAAAAAGTAGAGAAGGGGGTTAAAGCAATGTTGACAGGTTGCACAGACCAAGAGCAAGGGCACGTAGCTGAGGCTGGACTGACTTGTTACATCTGAGGAAGGGAAAAGAGATAGTACCAAAGGAAGAGAGGAAAAATAATGAGGTCGGAGAGATGTGGGGACCACATCATGTAGGTTACTGAAAGGATGTTGGCTTACGTCCTGAGTGGGAATGGGAACCATTAAAAAAACTGAAGCAGAAAAGTAGCACAATGTGACTTTCTATTAACAGGATCTCCCAGGCTGCTGTGTTGAGAATAGTCAAGGGGACAGGGGCAGAAGCAGGGCCACCACTTAGGAGATTGTTGCAATGAACCTGGTGAGAGGTGATGTGGCTTGGTCCAGAGAAGCAGTGGAGAGTGAGAGAAATCATCAAATTTTGAAGATAAAACAGGATTTTCTAATAAACAATAGAAAGAAGTCCAGGATGATTCCAGTATTTTCAGCCTGAGTTAATGGAATGATGGAATTGCAGAGGGAGAAGGCATGGGGCTAGGGAGAAGTCCAGAACTCAGTTTTGCATATGTTAAATGTGAGATCCAAATGGTCATGTTAGATAGCCAGTTAGATATGAGTACAGAGATCACTGGAAAGAGCAAGGCCAGAGATACAAATGACCATCCCCCAGGGTTAGGGCTAGGGGAAGACAATGTAATCACAGCACACTGCTTGCTTCAGCTATAAACTAAGTTTACATAATATGATCATACATGAATCATTGCCTCCACAAATTTACGATATAACTATTTTGAGACGATGGGGGAGGAAAGCGTATGTGTACGTAGTGAACTTATAAGCTAAATTCTCATCTTCCATAAGAAAATTCAATAGAAATCTAAAACTAAATCTAAATAAAGCATTTAAAAATAAATGGAGGTAAATTTTAAAAGAATCAAAGTATTTGAAAGTATTTGCTTCTGAAGAGTGGTAACTGCAGTTGGGAGTATGAACAGGGAGATGGCTTCACTGGTGTTGAAGGCCCTGAAGCCTGGACATACAGTGCAACTGACTGAAGCTGAGTTCAATGCTTAGCACCTCACTTACTATTATACAAACTTCGTCAAGCTACGTCATTTCTCAGTTTCTCAGTTCTCTATTTCCTCATTTGGCAACTGGAACTAGCATCTAAAGCATAGGGTTATTAAAAAGATGAAATGAGAAAACAGCATGCAGTAACTACTGAATATGAGGTAACGATTAAAACTAATGCAATTAATTGTTGTTTCTCAGTCTCACTGGTCTGTGAGCTCTCCAAGGAAGAGTTCCACTTACCAACCTTTCTCGGTAGCTGACATTTAGGACTAGCTTTATCAATATTTCTTGAATTGATGCACAAATGAAGAGGAGGTGCAAGGATCCTTGGATATCTGCTGCAGCCCCAGAAGCCTAGCTTCCTGGGGCCTTTGGGTCAGATATCCAGTGAGCCATCGAGCTACGCGACAGCTGGTCACTACCACCTCCGATCTTCCCCAGCACTACGGACTTACTCAGACATCTTGTTATTACAGAATATCATTCAAAAACAAAAACCACTGTGAGACATAGCAGCAAGAAATTGTTATTTAGCATGTGGAGAGGAAATCCTAGTTGCAACGTTTCTCTCAAGGGTCATTAATCATCACCTATAGTAATCACAGCACTGGCCCAGGCCTGGCCTGCCTGTAATATGGAAGCTGTTAGTGATTTGATCATTCTGTTTTCTCGGAAACTCCAACTGTATTCCTGATACTCGCCCAGACATGACAAAATTGGCAAAAACACTCTTTTTCAATAACAGATCCTACGAATAATTAGCATGCACTGTTAAAGTAACTGTGGATTGCACTTTATTTATAGATATTAACATGATTAATTGCATTGGAAGTGTGCCTGGTGGACACTTTCTTAGCTAGTGCTGGGGCGCAGGTGAACCCAGCAGCCCTCACAGGGTGTTGGGAGAGGGCTGTGATCAGCCCACTCTCTCTCTCTCTCTCTCTCTCCTCTCTCTCTCTCTTTTATTTATTTGTTTGTTTATTTGTTTGCTTTTAATTGATTGATTGATTGACTACCTGAATTGCTCCTTCAAATGATTCTAGGTCTAATTCTACAGGACTGGACCTAGATTAGAAAGTATTAACTTTGACTAATGATATGTTCAGCTGGGGATGCACAGGAGACTAACATCACATATGTGTAGAGCATTTTACGATGGACCAAAAACACTGACATCACTATCTTATCTGATCTTAACCAGAGCCTTGATTTAAAATGCCACTTACATATACAGATGACTCCAACATTTATATCTCCATCCTAGCCTCTTCCTTGCATTATAGACTCATACATCCGAATGCTTTCTTCATATGTCTAGTTAATTGTCTAACAGGCATCTCAATTTTAATATTTCAAAAATGAAGCTGATTTCCCTCCCCTGTCCCCATCCTTCCCACGCAAGTCTTCTTCATCTCCATTTGGTAAAAACATCCTCTCAGAGGCTGAAACTCAAAATCTTGTAGTCATCATATCTGTGTTCCTCCTCGTCTCTCACCCTCCCACATTTGCAAGTCACGCTAATTCTCTGTCCAGAAATATCTAGAGTCTGTCCAAATTTCTCCTTCTCTATTGTGCTACCCTAATCCCAGATACTATCACCTTTCTCACATGAACAATTACAGAACAGTGAAGGCAAAAGAAATGAGTCCATGAGACAAGATGGCTGCTACGGTACACTCATCGCCCATAATTCTACATGGCTCACAGTTGCTCAAGATAGGAAGAAACCGCTGCTGCTTGCTTACATATCCTCATGCCTATAATGCACCATGATTCTGAGTATGGGATTCCCGGTCTGGTCTGTTGCACTGGTAAGACTTCAGACGGAGCTTCAGAAAAGGGTGGGTTCCACCCGTGGAGAGGACATTGCAGCTCCCTACCTCCCCACAGGATTGGAACTTTCCCTCAAAGGCTTCCAGAGTAGGACCCCATGGCTGGAGCGCTCCCATCACATCGCTACCACACAGAAAGCTGGCTGTATCCTAGAGCTGCAATGGCAGATAGTACTGATAATAATAACACAAGGAAGACTTTAATGATAAGAATGCCAAATTTCACTGAGGCTTACTAGGTAGTCAGCTTTTCTCAGCACTAGAGAGTAAAGGGAACGCTTGGCAACCGACCTGTGCCCCATAGGAACTGACCGTCTAGGATGACGGGCAGAGCTTCACCCCCGGCAACGGCTGCCTTAACTGGCAGAGAGGGAAACCACAGACTCAGAGTAAAGAGCTGAGCCCTTTTCCTGGGTAAGTACGCTTAGCGCTCAACTCAGACATTATCAAGACTAATTATTTTAAACTATGGTTTTGGAAGCCTTAAAAAAATCATTGAGTCTTCATGAATTCATTAAAAACAGGTGCTACTAGACTATCACCACCTACTGGTTTCGATTTGGGCTATTTGACTCACATGTCAGGGCACTTCTGTAGGCATAGTAAATGTGGACCTCAGCACAGCATCTGGTAAGCTCTCTCCTGACCTCCTTGTAGATGAGCTGGATAAATTTAGGCTGAATAATGGTAAAACAAGGTGAATTCATATCTGGTTGGACAACCATAACTAAAAAGTGTTGATTAATGATTCAGCAACTTGGGCATTACCCAGTCCTGTAATTTTATCAATAATTTAGAGGAAGACATGGAATTTGGGTATGATACATTAGGTATAATAAGTATATTGGAGTCCAGAATCAATCTTACTTTGATATATGATATAGCCACCAGAAATGAATTTTGCTTTAAACTGCATCAATAGGTGAAGTCTAGAGAGGGAAAGTATACATCGGCCACAACACGCTCAAAACATTAATTCTGCTCTGGGCATCTCCATTTTAGAAAAAAGAAATCAGCTGGACGATGGCGAAATGAGCAATCACCATGAGAAAGAATCAGGATTACATAAAGAACAACAAAGAGCTATTAAGCTTTCCTGAAAAGAGTCAAGAAAGACAAGATTCTTGTCAGTACATGTTTGAAGTAGTGTCACATAGAAGAGAGATTAAATTTGTTCTTAATGGTCCTGGATGAGAATTGGAAGCCATAGGAAGACCTAGAACAGTCTTCTCTATCACAATCCCAAACTGTAAGTTCCCCAGCTATTTAAATGATACGTTTCTCCACTTTAGAGAAGAATAGAGTATCAAATAAGTGGTAGAACAAATTTAAAGCCTTTCCTAGCCCCGACAGCCTGCAATTCCCTGATCTGAGACATTAACTAGTAGTCTGGAAGAGACGATAAAATTTTGGAGCAAGGCAATCATGTTTTCAGAAGTGTGATTAAGGAGATAGGATTTCGTGGTGTGTACAACTGTATTTCAAAAGAAGACTGGAGATTGGGATGTCAGAAACAGTGAGGGCTACTGACATAATGCTTAATTCAGCATCTTAGGACCATGTGTACCATAAAAGGGGACAGGGGAAACAAGAGGTAAATTCCAAACCCTGGTGCACTTTCCACATAAATTTTGAGTACTAAAGTCTCCTTGAACCTTATTATTTCTCAATACAGTTCCCTAACAGATAAACCGAGATTCACACATGATTTTTTTTAATGCTCCTCTTTTCCCAGGGAGCATGTCTAGTCAGTGTCCTTGTTGAAAACAAAGACGGCAGGTTTAAAAAGTTAAAAGGCTACAGAAAAGGCTTTAATATTTAATTTGAATGTAAATAATCTATTCTGAAAAGACTTTTTATAGATCCATCAATTCTCAATAGAAAAAATGTAATTAGAAATGAAAATCTGTTCTTATTTAAAGAACAAATATCATTTGGTAATATCAGAGTATCCTCAGAAACTTGGGCATTGTGGGCTGGCTCTGACTGCTACAATGTGTTTCACTGACATTTGAGGGAAAAAAAACATTGAGTTGGAAATAATTATGAATTCACCCTGTATTTTCATTCGACTATGGATGGAGATTTGCTCCAAAGATAATCACAGGACATAGGGTGTTTTTAACCTTTTTCTAGAGAGAAGCACTAGGCATAGCCCCCCATCTGTCCCCCCCCATCAACTGTTCCTCCATCCCTACTACTATTTAACTCTTAGAGCTCAGTAGTACATGGGTTACCATGTCGTTTCATCCAAAATGTGTCTTGATTACTTCTCTTCCTCTCTATTCACTTTGCATCCATCTCTGAAAGATCATTCAGGAGCAATTCTACTTTTTCCAATCCATCTTCTGTATAAACACAGATCTGATCATTTTACTCCTTGCTTAAATACTTCGATAGATCCCAGATGCTCTTACATTAAAATGTGAACCTCTTAGCATAGCCTATAAAAGATAACTTCTCCAACTTTCATTCTCTTAACATGTCCTGTTATTTCTCCTAACACATCTAATTCTCCAATCGGTCAGAACTATTCTCAAGTCCTTACACATGCCTTACATTTTCATTCCTTTGTGTGCTGTTTTTTTCCTCACTTCTCTTCTGGCAAAATACTCTTTTGTATCTTTGAAGGCCCAGCTTGCAAACTATACCCGTTGTGCAAACTTCAGGTCACTCCAAGCCTGTGCTCTCTGCTTTGGTAGTACTTTGTCCATATTTCTATTACTACATGAAAGCAGAGATAATTTGTGTTAGACTGAGATGCTTAAGACAGAAGCTGTACCTTCTTCCTTTTGGCATTTTTATCCATGGCCATAGCCATTTTACAGAGGCAAACTCTGGGTCAGAGAAGTTAAGCAACCTGTCCAAGGTCACATAGATTGTGCTGGAGCTACACAACCAGGCTGCCAGACCGCAGAGCCTACAGTGCTCCCAAGTGCGGAGTGCTTGCAAAGCCCAAGAGGATCTTAGGAGATGGTTAAGGGGAAGGTGGCCAAATTCTCCTTTCTTGTGTGCTGGAGGCTTGAGAAAACTTGGAGGAGCCAAGCTGGGAACTACAAGTCTCCAGATCCTTCCCCTTACCACACAAAGTTTCCACCTTCAGGACTGATCTTCTTACCTCTTTTATCAGCGAACTTGCTTTTTGCCTTTGCAGCTAGTGGGGAAAATTAAAAAAGAGAGAAGCTACCTTGACTGAATTCTACTTAAGAACTAGAGTAAATGGGGCTTTGACAAAAGAAGATCTACCTTTCCTTCATGCATAAGTATCAGATCAGCTCCCTCTGTGTCCACTAAAATTTCCTAACAATCTTTAGTGAAATAAGAGATTATATTACAATAAAGGGTAGTGTAGGTGTAACCAGGAGGCATCTCAGACACACTTCCAATAAAGACAACGACCTCTCTCTTTTCCATTCTCATTCATTCTCTCTTTCTTTCTCTTTCTCTTTTTCCCTTTCCCTTTCTCTTTCTCTTTCTCTTTCTCTTTCTCTTTCTCTTTCTCCCTTTCTCTCTCTCTCTCTCTCAAAAATGAACAAATAAATGTAAGGCATTCAGCACTGTGTCTGAAATATATATGATAAATCATATCTGTGTTGCACCCACATCGCTTAGAGCAAGCAGTCCCCAATACAGAGTAGGTCCACAATGACTAAATGTAGTCCATCAGTGAATGAATAGTAGTAGTCTCTACAGGAAGGGAAAGACAAATTGATCAGGGATAACAAGGACTCCTCTCTACCAGCTCGATTCTCATTTGAAGATACTCTCACATCTGGATCTGTAAGTTGGATAAAGGAGACACACAGGCGCTACAAGAATTTCCTAGGCTATGAAAAGAATTACATAGGAAAGACAAAAAATAAGATATCCTCTTTAAATGGCACACTCTGGGAGCTACAGATGGCTATTAGGTACCATCAGAGAAGATGAACAACTTGTCCGTGGTCATGAAGTTCACCAGGGTCAAGAATGTCTGAAGGTACTTTCCACGTCTTCATCGTATAGGAATTTTCTCTTCTCTCTGCAAAGGTATATTTTCCATTCACCCAGGACAAAGGCAGTTAGTTGTGTAGGAGGCAGGGGAAAAATTGGGCGTGTTTGAGACTTCACTTTAAATCTATTCATTCATTTATTCAACAAGTATTTGTGGAATACCTACCATGTACCAGGCACCATACTAGGTGCTGGGAATACAAAGAGGAAAAGAGGATAAGAATCCTTGCTGCAATGTGGTGCCACTGTAGTTGACATTCTAGAACTCAGATAATAAACAAATTAAATAAGAAAACTACATCATATGTTAAATGATAAAAAGTGTTGCCGACAAATTATAGGGAAATTGGAGGTGATGGAAGGAGATGCCATTTTCAATAGGATGATCAAGGAAGATAAATAAACCAACCTATGCTATTCAAGATGCCACTGTTTTAGCTAAGTTCTTAAGATTGTCTTGAATTCTATAAGGTCTCTTTAACCATTAAGAAGTATTTTAATTGGTTGTTGAATTAGCCATCATTTCCACTGTAGATACATTGCTGCTACTTGTCTACTCAAATACTATAGTGAATGGTAGAACACTCCTTGTGTTTAAAAAGATTTACGAGAGAGGCCTAACTGAATATTCTCTCAGGTGACTATAAGATATGAGAGCAAAATCCCTAGGACAATCTAGAGAAATCTACAAAGAACGTCAATAATGTTCATCAGCAAGCAGCCCCTCACCGAGGGCCCCAATCACAACCATTGCAAGTATCTCCCTCCGGCCCTCTAATGGAGAAGGAATGACGGCTTCCCCAACTTCCAGGTGCTTTCAGACATCTGAAAGGAGTGGGTCCAAGTACAAGGTTGAGTTATATGAAAATGTCACTTTCTTAAGTCAAAAATGAGGGACTATCAGCAATTTCATACAGCTTAACCTATTTCGTGGCTCAGAGTCAGGCTTGCCCTGGATGTCCTCATTGAACGCCTTCTGACTTAGCACACGAGAACTCATTCGAAAATAAAATGCAGACCTCAACAACTCAGGGCAGCCAAGAGTGCTGACAACACTTATGCCTGCAGCAACAGGACCCAGAGCAGGTGAGCAGGGGGCTTGGGAGCCTCTGGAGCTCAGCACTGGCCAGTAACGATATGGGAAGAGGAGGCGTGAGATGAAGGAAATCATTCAATGGTAAAACCAACAGGGGAATGGGAAAGAAAAAGTGAAATAGGTAATTGATTTGTTTAAAAATACATCCAGGAAAAAAATAATAACTCTTACATTGAGTTTAGTACAACCCTGAAACCAATACCTGACAAAGATGCACAAAAGAAGCAAGCACCTCCACGGAAACAATAATAAGCAAGCAAACAAAACTATAGGTCAATTCTTATATGAATGTAGTTGAAAACTCTTTATATTAATCAATAAAATATATCAGTATTAATATTACACCTTGACAAAGTACGTTTACTCCAAGACACGTGGATGTTTCAATATTAGTATATCCTATTAGTGGATTAAAGAAGAAAAATTATGCAACATCTCAACAGAAAAGATACTAGATAAAATTCAATATCCATTCCTAATAAAACAATAAGGGAACACTAAGAGCATTATCATTAATTCGAGATAAGGACAAGAATCCCTGCTATCGCTTCTATTATTCAACAGTTTGGGAAGTTCTAGCCAATGCCGTAAAATAAGAAAAATACATAAAAGTTAAAATTATTACCAAAAAAGGGGCAAAAATATGGTTCTTCACAGAAGATATGATTGTTTAGCTGGAAATCAAAAACAACCAAGTGAATAACTACTAAAATTAATAAACAGGTAACTATAAATACGTAAAAATCAAGAACTACTACAAACACATATCAAAAGATAACTCAATATAAATAGGTAAAAAGCTAAAACACAAATTTTATAAGAGAAGGTATATGAAAAGCAAGAAAAGGTGCTTGGCATCAGTAGTCATATTGAAAAACCACAATAAAATGCCATTGCTAGAATGGCTAAAATAAAAAGACAGCAACACCAAATATTGGCAGGGATATGAGGCAACCAGAACTCACATGCACTGCTTGTAGGAATATAAAATGGTACAATCACTTTGAAAAAATATCTGCATGGCCTTTAAACATATATGTACCCTATGACCAAGTAATTTTACTTATAGATATTTCCCCAAGAGAAATAAAAAC
Source organism: Eonycteris spelaea (assembly GCA_003508835.1). Lineage (NCBI taxonomy): Eukaryota > Metazoa > Chordata > Mammalia > Chiroptera > Pteropodidae > Eonycteris > Eonycteris spelaea. The sequence continues at coordinate 424,818 of PUFA01000113.1, read as the reverse complement.
ATGTTTACACACAGCCTTGTATAAGAATGTTCATACAGCTGTATTCATATTAGCCAAAAATAAAAATAAAGAAAAAAAAAAACCCAAACTAGAAACAACCCATATGTCCTAAAGCAGGAGAATGGATAAACAAATTCTGGTGCATTCATACAGTATAATATTACTCATTAAAAAAAGGAACTTCTGATATACTCCATATCATGAATGAATTGCAAAAAGATTACAACGAGCAAAAGAATTTCCCCACATGCAAAAGTATAATGTACAAAACCAGGAAATCGTGGTCAAAAACTGGCTGATGTTGGGGTAGGGGTGGAGGGACTAACTGAAACAGGGCATAAAAGAACTTTCTTAGATGAAGGAAATGCTCTATGCCTTGTTTTAAGTGATGGTAACATGGGTGAACACAAATGTCAAAACTCATCAAACTGAGCACTTACGATCTATACATTTTGTCAAACGTAAGTTATCTCAATTTAAAAACAGTATTTTCTACATATACCAGTGAATAAAACATTTAAAAATAAAAAAGATCCCATTCTCAGTGGTGACAAAAATATAAAGTACACAAGAAAAAATTTTCAAGGAAAAGAATCCATATAAAGAAATATTAAAAAATGTTATTAAATGACCTCTTTAAAAGACTGGTGTAAATGGAGATATTACATTTTCCCAGATAGGATTATCTACTATTGTAAAGATGTTCATCCATACCAAAGCTGTATATAAATATAAGTAAATCCCAGAGCAATGTTACAATTCATTTTTAAAACCTTTTCTAAATGATATAAAGGTTTTACTTGCAAGATTAAATGAATGAAACAACCAATCTTTTCATCATTTATAAAAATAAAATGAGAAATTTATCTTACAAGGTAATAAAGTGTATTATTAAAAGGCTGTAATTATAATATCAGCCTATTACTACCAGAAAATATGAGAAAGAATAGAAATAAAACAAAGTACAAAAATAGACCAAAGCACACAGGCAGTCCTCTACTTTGGTACATCATTATCTTATAAAAACATACAGAATACAAATGCACAAAACTGAAAAACACACTTAGATATTATAAAGGGGTTTCTGTTTTCTAAGAATTAAAAATTATATTCAAACTCTAATCACACAAGTTTTAACAATATGTTCCCAGCATTTTCTTTCATTCACAATATATCCCAGAAGTTCCCATTGTGTGTGTGTGTGTGTGTGTGTGTGTGTGTGTGTGTGTGTGTGTTTGAGTGGGCTGTAGGCTGCATTTTTATAATTGCTTTACCGAGACATAATTTACATTCCATAAAATTCACCCATTTTAAGTGTAAAATTCAATGAATTTTAGTACATTTACAGAATTTTACAACCATCACCACAATCTAATTTTAGAACATTTCCATCAGTCTGAAAAGAAACCCCAAGCCCATTTACAGACACTACCCATTTCTACCCCTACTCCTAGACAACCACTAACCTACTTTGACTCTAAGTGTGCCTTTTCTGGACATTCTATACCAATAGATTGATACAGTATGTGTTCTATTGTGTCTGGCTTTGAAATAAGGGCAAAATGAAATACATTTTAAATTACTTACTTAATTAAATTTATTTATGCCTACACCACCTGGTCTTTCTAGGTAGTCTCCCATCCCTACTAATCAGGCCAGACCCTGCTTAGATGGGATCAGGCGTGTAAAGGGTAGCATGGCCATAGACCAAAATACATTTTTTAAACAATTATATAAATACCACTTATCAAATGAAGATGAAAATTCTGCTGAAATTGACCCATTTTATCAGTCACGTGAAATAGTTTTCAAGATCTTTATCAGCTGATACATCAAATATCAAACTAGGTTATAAAAGGTAGTTTAGTGACTATGTACAAGGTTCAAATGTGCAAACTGCATAAAAGTTAAAAACAGTTCATACATGCTGGTTTACTCATATGAGGTTAATATAACATTATTTGGGGAAATTAGTTAGGATCGCTAGCATATATGTACACCAAGTTCATTCCAAATATATTCGTTTTATTTATTTATTTCTTTGTTTGTTAAATTTTATTATTTTATTTTTTTTTTAGGCGAGGCAACCCTTAGTTAACCTCACAGATTGCAAGGACCTTGTCAGTTTACAATCCCTTATTCTTTTTATTTTTTACACCTACAGCACCTGGTCTTCCTAGGTGGCCTTCCAAGTACTAACCAGGCCCAACCCTGCTTAGCCTCCCAGATCAGACGGGATCAGGCTTGTTCAGGGTAGCATGGCGGTAGACTGTATTCAAGTTTCAAAGCACAGATTGCAGTTTAGATTGTGGCCTCTGAATCAGACTATCTGGGTTTGATTCCAGGCTCTGGCACTTGCTATGTGATCATGAGCAAGTCACTTTGCCTTTTTGTGTCTGTTTCTTCACTTGTAAAATGAGTTATAATAATATCACATGCTTCATAGGGTTTTCGTGATGAATAATGATTACACAAATTCCTAAAACAAGACCTGGCGAATGTTTAAGTACTCAGTGAATGTTCTAGATGTTCCTTTGTTGTTAAAACAGGTGATTTTTGTAATCTCAGCATAACTCCAAAGGCACAATCTCCAATGGTAGAACATTATGGATGTGAATACATAAACATTTACCAATGTCAAAAAGCAAACATAGGCTGACACTTTTAACATCAAAGCAATCTTAAAAATTACTAAGAAAAAAAAAAGTAAAACATAATACAAAAACGAGTAAAAACAGGTCACAAAAGAAAAACAAATGGTCGAGAAAATGCAAAAAGATGTTTATCTTCATCAATATCATAAGAAACACAAATTGTGTCAAAATCATCATGTCATATTTTGCCTATGAGATTAGAAAACAATAAAATTATGATAACAGAAAAAATGTGGGAGGTCCACACTAACTAAAATATAACTATAACAACTAGAAAAGCAAAAATTAAAACAGGTAAGAAATCCCCTGAAAATGTCAGTAAAGAGAAAGCAATGAGAACCAGAAGCCAATGAAAACTGTTATTGAGAATACTCTGAAAAGAAAGTTTAGTCATTCATTTAATTAAAAAAAAAATGTCACCCACAAGATGTCAGGCACAGCACAAGGTGCTAGGTTTTGGGGTGAGCAAAGGTAAATCAAAGCATCCCCTGACCCTGCAGAGTTCCAATCCAGTTTACTCGGAAGTGCAAATAAAATACAACTTACAGTTAAAGAAAATGCAACCTTACCAGAACATGATATGCCATAAAGTCTTAAAAATATTTTTAGCCTTGTATAAACAAAAAAATGACAAATGTGTTTTTTCCCCCAATTTTTTGACTGAAAAAAAGGAAATGTGCTTTCCTCCATAAATTGGGAGAATAAAAGATGTACTTTTTTAGACTGGGGTGTCTATTTCCCTGAAGAGCCTTCTGTTCCCATTCTCTCACCCCCATCTCAAGGGTTTCCAAGTTATTTCTTCATCTTCCCCCTCTTTACAGTCATGAAAACAAAACTGCTTGTATTCTATTAACATAGCTTTCCATCTTGTGAGCCTTCCTCTTAGGACAGGGTTTCACTGCCCAAGGGAGTTAGGGTGAGATAAGGGTAGGGCAGGTCTGGAAGGAGAGAACCCAGGTGCCTGAGGAACATGCTCATTCAGACACAGGAAAGCACAAAGCAAGAGACCCCTAGCAATCCCGAAAACCTGTTTGGGGAAGCAAGTCTTTACTCCGGATAGAAGGTTCAGTTTAGGACAGATTCTTTTTCTTCCCTTTCTCCCTCTAGCATTTGCATTCTCATCCATCTGTCACAGCTGCAGAGTTCCCCAGCCATGAAGGAATCTGACCCCAAATTCTATTTTAGACCTAGTGATGCCTACGTTTAACAGAAATAAATGTTACCAATGAAGACGACTAATTCTGCTCACACAGGTTCGAGTTTTCAACTGGGTCGCAAGAGATCTTAGATATCCACATGAACTATAGAAAGGCCAGTGAAAGAACAGCAGAGAATGTCCAAAATGCCAGTGAAAAACTGGAGATCATTTTTGTCTTTGCCACACTCTTCTAATTTTTCAAATTAAAGTGTCAGACAGATATGGGGTTCAATCCCAAACTCAACTGTATGAGTTTGTGCAAATAATTTAATATTTGTTTCCACATCTGTTGAGTGAGGGTAATAGTATTTACTGGGTTTTTTGATTATTAGAAACATTGTTGCCATTATTATTTTGAACAAAGTTATTCATTGGGCCAAAGAAGAAAAATAAAGATTTTATTTTACCTTCATTTAATTCTTCTTTGATGCTCTTCCTTTCTTTATATAGATCCAATTTTCTGACATACTATTTTCCTTTTATTTTTATTATTTATTATTATTTATGCATACAGCATGCCTGGTCTTCCTACAGGTGATCTCCCATCCAAGTACTAACCAGGTCTGACCCTGCTTAGCTTCCGAGATCAGACATTGGGCTTGTTCAGGGTGGCATGGCCATCAACCATGGATTGTGGCTCCACTGGGGTGTGAACCCAGGACCTTCTGCATGTAAAGCAACGTGCTAACCGCTATACTATGGAACCATATCCAACTTTCTTTCTCTTCTAAAGAACTTCTTTTAACAATTTTTTTTTTTTTTGCAAGGCAGGTCTTCTGACAACAAATTTCCTCAATTTTTGTTTGTCTGAGAAAGTCTTTATTTCTCCTTTACTTTTGAAATATACAGGGTAAACAGTTCTAGGCTGGTGGGTTTTTCTCTCAACTCTTAAAATATTTCAGTCTACTCTCTTCTTGCTTGCATGGTCTCTGAAGAGAAGTAGAATGTAATCCTTATGTTTGTTACTCTATAGATAGGTGTTTTCCTCTGGCTTCTTTCCAGGTTTTTTTTTATCTTTGATTTTCTGTAGTTTGAAAAATGATATGCACAGGTGTAGTTGTTTTGAAATTCATCCTGCGTGCTCTTCTCTGGGCTTCCTGGATCTATGGTTTGGTGTATGAAACTAATTTGAGGGAAATTCTCAGTTATTATTGTTTCAAATATTTCTTCTGTTTCTTTCTTCTCCTAATTACACATATGTTATGCCTTTTGTTGTTGTCCCACAGTCTTTAGATATTCTGTTCTTGTTTTTGTTTTTGTTTGTTTTTGTTTTATTCCCTAGTTTTTTCTCTCTTTGCTTTTTAGTTTTGGAGTATTCTGTTGAGATATCTTCAAACTCAGATTTTTTCTTCATCTGTGGCCAGTCTATTAATAGGCCCATCAAAAGCATTCTTTATTTATGCTACAGCGATTTTTTATCTTTAGCATTTCTTTTTCGTTCTTTTTTAGGATTTCTATCTTGGGTTATGTCCTGATTTTTCAGGCTCCTGTCAGGGTGCTTATTAGGGAAAGTAGGAGGAGTAGGTTTGGGAATTCTGGTTATCTATTTTATCCCAAAATTACTCTATCTCAGGTGTTTACTTCTCATTGCCTCACTATCTTTAGGTGATGCTCAGAGAAGTTGGTATCCAATTATGACTGGACGCCATCTGTATTACCTTGCTTGGGGATGCAAAGTTTTAGTAATACCAATAATTTAAAATATTTTTATTATCAGGTTAAAGACCTGTGTAAACTTAATATTATTTTTGTCTTATGCTGGTATCTGTATCCTGTATTTCCAAAGACTAGACATTGCCACCATCTCTCCTAATCTCTCAATGTAAGACAAAAACAACAAAGGTCCTTGTGAATAACTCTAGATATCTTATAATCTCTTCTCTATATAACAAGCCTGAGGGTTATTTTTAAAATGCAAATAATTTCTTGTCATTCTTTTTCCTACAAATCCTTCAGTAGGTTTCCACTGTTACTTGAAGGAAAAAAAAATCCCAAATACTTAACACAGCTTATCTTTTCATCATTGAAATGCTCTTTCCACAACTTCTCTCTTTAGCGCTCTTCTTTGGATGACCTTCTACTTTATACTTCAGCCTCAGTTAGAAACACACTTCTCTGGAGAAACTTTCCCTGACTCCTCAGACCAAGTTTCGCCCACTTGTTACAGGTTTTTTTAGAATATGTGTTTATTTTTATTGTAGATTCCTTTCACAATTTAAAAATAAAACTGTTAATTATTTGTTGAATATCTGCCTCCCCTTGCAGTTGATAATTACCAGAAACCCTTAACATAGCATGCAGAGTGCCTGGACCATAGTAACCAAACAACATGGAATTGTGAAATGCTGAATTAGCAAGTTTTTAAAATCACAACTAGGAAAAAATGAAGGGAAAATTAATTTATCCTACTGCATGTTGAGGGCTTCAATTACTGTATTATCGCAATGCACTTTTAGTTGCATCTGCTATAAAATGTGACATTTGTCTGTAAAGGACTCATTTAATAAGGTTTCAAATAGTGGTTTTTCCTTACTACTACCTCAAAAAACTCTCAAGTCAGAGGTTTGAGTAAATCTCAAGGGGAAAGGAGCTTAGTGTAGCACAGCAGGACATTCTACTCTTTCCCTCCCTGGGGGCTTGATTACATGGAATCAAAGTCCTAGTGGGAGAGAGAAAGAAGAAAAAGAACAGAAGAGGCAAATCCCCCAAACCAGGCCTGGGGGGCTTAGGCTATGGCCTTGATGCTAACTGTACACAGTTGACAACACTCAAGTACAAAAGTAGCCATTTTTTCCCAAGGGAGGATCTAGATGCTGAATGTCAGAGTTGTAAAGAAGGTGTTAAAATTTCCAGAACTAGAAAGATGACTCAAGTTTGAAGATGCAAACGGCAGACTGGCCAAACATTTCAGGCTTTCTTTCTAGAACTACAATTGAGATCCAGACAACTGGAACTGTTCTTCCAACCTCTGACAAGCTCATTATCATTTGTTGACTTTAACTACAGTGACCAAGCTCAGCTCTTGGACAGGCTCAAACACACTGTCAGTTATCTCAGCCTAGACCTGAGACAGTTCATGAGCGCACGAAAAACTATCATCCTACTGGAATGATTTAGGTTTGATTCTCAAATGAAATCCAAGGAAAGGCTTGAGTGCAACCAATCAGGTTTAAATAAGAATATTCCTATTTGTATAGAACCCTGGACCTGGCTCACTGTGGCAGACAGAAGTCATCAGTAAGAACAAGAATGGGCCCCAAGGAGCTCTTGGGATAAATGGGGAGAGAAGACAAATAACACAAAGAACACAACTGTACACTCGTTATGAAACCTCCAATTTTAGCTCCAGGTGACACTGGACAAGTTCCACCAAAGGAGCTGATAAGGCTCCTTTCCTCCATATATTATTTGACCAGATGATCTCTAAGGTCAATTCCATCAATTTTACCACCCTGCCCCATTCCTTAACTCAATAATAGCATAGAAGAGATATCTCAAGGCAGAGGCCGAGTATCTGTTCAATCTCTAATTGATAAATCAGATAATAACCACAGTAGAAATATAGGGAAGAAGTTGGGGTAACCTGCATCAAATGGATGCTTCTATTCCTTCTGGCTAAGGAAGGCAGGGAATAATTTAAGGAAAAGTTAGGATTTGAGTTGAAGCCAAAAAAATCAACAGAAGAGGTAGGAGAGGAAGAATAAAAGGTAACTACAACACAGCACTTCCCTAATGCTTTGTGTTGCGGCAAACATAGAAAGTCGTATCTGTAATGCACATTAGTATATATCAGTGAGGTGAGGAGGTATGGCTGGAGGTGAGGGGAGCCCATGGCCTCCCAAAAGCTGAGGGGAAATCAGTATTTTAGCACACCTGTAGGCATCTGTGGCACACACCTGTGTCCTACAGTGTGCCAGCTGGGAAACTCAAGTTCAGGAGTCTGATAGCAGGAAAGAACAAACTGTCTCTTTCAGATTTCAGGTCGGGTCAGGTATGGAAGTGTGCAAGAGAGGAGCTTGGAGAACACCAATGAAAATGGATTTTTCTATCTTGATGTGGACCTTGAAACAAAAAATAACAGTGTTTATTGAAATGCCCGGGCTAGTCCAAACACTAACTCATTTCTTCTTGAAAACAACTGCATAGCTGGATACAAGTATGAATCTTTTCCCCATGGTAAATCTGAGGCACAGAGAGAAATGGCAGCCGTAGCATTTATGAAAGAGCAGCTTGAGAGAGTGTCCCCAAGCAACAATGCTGTCACTGTGGAGGGTGAGGTGACAGTGCCAAGTAAAATAATGAATATATCTCCACTGCCCCTGAACACTGACGCCCGGTACCTCTACCTCTGAGAACAAACTGTACAGCGTCAAGGTGGGCCCACGCAGGACAAGCTTTTTGCCAGGAAAAAGTAAAGCAGGTGAAAACACCAACTGGCTGAGAACATGGGGAAGCAGGACCTTGAATTATTCAACGTACTCAACAGCCTTTCAGAACTGAGGAAGGGGTCGCGTGTCTGATTAGAGGCAGTCCAAGCCTCAGGACATGGAATCTAACAGGAAAGCTCCAGTGCAGGAGTCCTCAGCCCATGCCCCCAACTCAAGTTGTGCGGTGAGTGAGCACAGGTGACAAGACTAGGGAAGACGATACATGTTGGTCTTGCCAGAGTTTGGAACATCAGATTCATCGAGGCCTGGGGACATGTATGTTTGTAAACTGGTGGCCTGCTTAAAAGTGGTCTACAGATATGTTTTATAATTTGTCATAAGAGCAACGGAGAGCCAAGGATGTGTTTTAAGCAAGAGTGACATGGTTGTTACGTGGATCACCATGGCTGCGGTCTAGGTAATGAACTAGAAAGGAGACAAGGAGGTGACTTAGATCAGGGGTGTCTGAAGAGACACTCCTCCAGAACTTGACAGAAATCTGCCATCTAACTTCCGCACAAGAGCTGCTCATGTGAAGGTGTCTCACCAGGGGCACTCTGCTGCAAAGCTACCTAAGGGGGCCAGGGGAAGCTGCTGGGCACTACTGACTCCTGTGCATTGCAGAGACCAAGTGCTGGAGAGGCCACCTGTGTTGTGGAGTCGGGAACTGAAGCAGCTGCCAACACTGCAGGAAAAGGGCACTAAGGAAGCTGCGTTAGCTGCAGGAGCTGTGCTCAGGAGAGCGTCAAGACTAGGAAGAAAAACAGCCCCTTGCACTGCCTCTCCAGCGCCCTCTAGTGACAGAGCTTAATATTGTGCCAGGTGGAAACAAAAAAATTTTAAGTCCCAACTCTAGTTTTCCGGAGCAGGCAATGAAGGATGAATTTAGAACTGGGAGGAAATATATTTATAACTGCACATACAATATAAAGAACTTTGGGGCACAGACCCCAACATGTGTGTATTTATTAATTATAACTACATACATTTAGAAAATTCTTGACAAATTATATATAATAAACAGATCTATAAAAGAGAAATAACAAAAGGGAAATAACAAAGATGACATAATATAAATAGAAGTTCTAATATTTTATTCTACACCTCAGTGTATGCCTCCCGCTTCTGTTTGGGGGATGACTCCACCCAGTAAAAACCTATCAGGACCCATTGCCAAACTACTTTACTCTGTGATGCCCTCTCTCATCTTTCTAGCTCCCAGTAACCTCTGCAACTTCACATATTTGTATGAATCCTGCTCGTTAGTGTTACTTCAGTATTTCACAGGTGTATCTCATGTTCCCTAAAACCGCAGGAGCACATACCGCATGACCCTATACCATTCCCCACAAGCCCAGGCAAAAATCACACGGTCATCACAGACTTGCTAATGGTAGACTCACTATTTTTCTTAACACTTCATTAAATTATATAGTTGATGATACAAAAAAGCAGTATATATTTAATGTATAGAGATTGATGAGTCTGAAGATAAACGTACAACTGTGAAACCATCACCCAATCTATGCCACAAACATATCCACCATCACCAACTGTTCTAAAAAACATCAATATTTACCAATTACTTCATTGTTCTTTATTATTTTGTGGTTCCACACTTTAAACTATAGACATCTGGGTCTTATTGTTTAATTCACCTTATTCATGGGTAAAGGCAAGTGAACATTTAATAATATGCATTCGTTGATATCAGTCTGAATGTCAGTTGAACAACTTTCTGACGAGTCTATGTAAACCCTCTCTGGATCCCAGTGCAGATGTTCAGGTCGGCTATTTAAACCCAGGTGCCTTGCTGGAAAGACTCATCTCTGATGTCTCCGATGTGTCTAGAAAGAAACTACTGAGATTTTAAGATTGTATATGTTTTTATGCTTCTTTAGGAAGCAAAATGCCCACTTCCTTTAAAATCATTTATGTCAGAAAGTCTATGAGATCACTCTACTCCATAAAGCCTCACAACATATCACAAACAGATTTCCTAAACCCCTCCTGGATGGCCTGTGGAGCCAGTTGGGGTTTGGTCAAATAGCCCCACACCTGCTCACCATCTGGGCCCTCCTCTGGTGGCAGACCTAGACCTGCAAAGAAAGCAAGGGTTGTGGTCCCTCTGCTCCCCTCACCCATCACGACTCCATCACGCCCACAGGGTTTATCCTCTGGAGAACACATTCACAAACCAATCACCACCAACTCTCCAAGTGGCTCTGGCAGAGAGTGGTCGGTTACTCATGATTGTTTCCTTCCCTTCTCCTCACTCTCAGACCTGACTGACCACACTCCCGGTAATGTCTCTAACACAGACAAATCCTCGAAGTCCTGGGTATTCAAATACCAGCATAACTTCCAAGTAAGCCCACTGTTTGTCTGAAGATACTTTGCTTAAAAGAGCAGCCAAATGTTGACAAAACAAGGCTTAGACTCATCTCAAGTTTCCACTTCCATCTTCAGAATCGATGAGGATTCTGGAAAAGTGCATCATTAATCCATTACATCATCTTATTGAAGATGCTGGTGTGGTGTTTATGAAAGCAAATGCTTTCTTCCCCCATAAAATCAATGATGACAGGCTAAGGCTCTGGGCAAGGAATGAGCAGTCTGCAGCGACAGTCCAATATAAAGCTCCCATGTGGGGAGCCTGTTAACTCAGAAGCTGTTCCAAAAGTAGGCCAACATCCACACGCATGCATCCATTAGTGACTGTCATCCGATGGGCTGCCCAAAGCCTCAGGACTCTCTTGCGCTGACTGTGGGAGCTTGACCCTGCCTAGGCACGTCCCTGGCCAGTCAGCACAGACGGCAGACTCTTGAAAGTGTAACCACCCACTGCCCCAAACAACACACAGATAATACTTTATTTGTACTAAAGATCTTAGGCACTAGTGAGCTTTTAGTTTTTTCCCTGCCAAAGTACCTGATATTCGACCATTAAGGAATAGATGCTACTTACCACTTTTTTTTCCAAGGTGCAAAAAAAATCTTTAAACATTATTTTTAAAACTCTGGCTATTCATATAAAAATAGGGCTTTTAAAAGGTGGTCACTTTGATCTGGATGTTTTAAAGACAAGAGCACCATATCATAAAAATCACTGTTTTTATCACCAAGCGGATGCTTACCCCACCCCTGACCCCACTCCAGACATGACCATTACTCACAAAGATATTGAGAGTTATGATGGTGTCAGGGTCAATAATCCGTTAAAAACAGTTGTTTTACACATTATTTAAAATGTTCATAAAAGCTGGAAGTTTCTGTTTGTTTTCAGGCAGTGTAAAAATGCACATAGCGTTTATTTTCTCTGTCTTGCCCTCATATCTTCTGGAACATTCATGCTCTCAGGTTGAAAGCTGGTGGTGGCAGCAATAGCAATGCCAGTCATGAAAGGAGGAGCTGGGGAGGAGGCACTGAGGGGAAAGAAGACTGGACCTGAAATAAGACAGAGTGAGGCCTTAGCAATGAGCCTTATGCTAAGGGAGAGGAAGGAAAGTCAGCACAGGCCACAGCACTGCATTGTAGAGGCATCTATGATGCAGAAGTGAGCTGACGGGAATGAAGGCTTGTGGCCTGCAGGACAGACCAATGCATGTTAGCAGCTCAGGCAGGAGCCGACTTTGGCCATCATTCAAACTGGCATTCTTTAAATGGCTGTCCAGCGTTTATTAGAAGAGAAGTTGACGGTTCTGAGGGAGCAGAGGAAGCAGGTGGTTAGAGGCAGTGCTGGGATCCCCTCCATCATCTGAACAGTCAAGCCTGAAGCTTGCAGTTTACTGGACCCAGATCTTCAGAAGGCAGGTTAGTGAGCAGTCACTGCAACCTGAGTTATTTGGGAATGTCATCGCTCTCCCTCAGTGGCTAATTAAAGTTTTATTTTCAACTGTATGTAATATTCTCCTGGAGAGAAATATTGATTAATAGCTTTCTCCATCTCAATGACTAGCATTCTTTGTTGATTTCGCTCTCTGGACATCTGTTTGGCCAGCCTGTCCCTTATTCTGGCTCTGATGTATCATCTATTCACCAAAAGCTACACTGGGGGAAAAGGTGTGGGTGGTCCCACTGGCGTGAGAGACTCGCAGGGTGGAGGTGGGGACCCACGGTGAAAACACCAGGAACACTCATGGCTCTGGTGAGCATGCTAGACACAAATCATGATACGAACTCATTTTTACTTCAGAGTTGATAAAGGCATTGTTCAAAGCATATTTTATACGAGGACAGATATTTTCAAGGATGGTATAATGGAAAAAGTATGGGTTCTGGGACATGGTTTTAAACAGGCTGACATTCAAACTTTGCTTTGCCTCTTATTATTTGTGTGACCTTAGACAAATGTTGAACCCTCTATACCTCAATCTCCTCTTCTGTAAAATGGACTTAATACCTATTTCACATTTGTGAAAATTAACTGGGAAACACGTAACTGAGGCCGGGGTCTGGCACACAGGATGTGTGTGCCACACTTGAGTCCCCTCTTCCTCCAGTGGAAACTGGCTGGGACTCCGGCCGCAAGCAGGCGCTCAGAGTATGACAGGTTCAACTGCAGCGTCACTGTTCCTTGACTACACTGATGATTTACAGGAGAGAGAAACCTTTGGTTTAATGAGATTTTTGGTTTTTTTGTTTTGTATTTCTAATGGGTACACTTGGTACCCAGGAGAGAATCTTGCAGAGGGATGGTGAGGGAAATGAGAAATACAGGAAGTGAGTCAGGGGAAAAGGGTGATTACTGATTGCTAGGGCAGGTACTATGGAGTGAAAGCCCAGGTGTCTGGGAGCTGAGCGAAGGCCAGCCCTCATTGCCCAGAGCCTCTTCTGAAATGAGGAGGAGCCACCCTCAGCGATATGGTGCCCGTGCCCATCTGCGGCAGGACGGCTCTGCGCTCTCTGGTCTGGGCTCTCCTCTACTGGCTCCACGTCTCTTTCACATTCTGGCAGAGGTTTTTTGTTTTTCTGTATATTTTTCATATTGTGGTAAAAGGCACATTACCTAAAACACACCATTTTAGCCACTTCTAGTATGATTCAATAATATTAAGTCCATTCATCATGTTGTGCAAGGGCCCCCACTATCTATTTGCACAACTTCTGCTTCATCCCAGACACATTAACCCTTCCCCCAGCCCCTGGCAACCTTGCTAGAAGTTTTTAAGCCCCATTGAGGAGAGTAAGTGCTGGTGACAGTAGGCAGAGGCCCAGGTGAAATTTCCTACTCCAAACCCACTCCTAACTTTGTGACTCCTTTGGAAGCTACTCCCCAAAAGCTGTAGGAGCTCAGAGCCACATCAGGGTATGTGTCCCCTCTGCCTGAGAGCCCAGCAGCACCCCTCCCTACCCTACCACGGCTGGGGCCATGTAACCTTCTCAGCTTCCCTTTCTTTTTCCAGGATCAAACTGACCTTGACTGCCTTCTCTAACTGCTACAATTGAGAAATACACAGACCAGATGCAGGATCAGACCTGAGGCCCATGTTGGGTATGAAAACTAAGAGACAGTGAAAGAAAAGCCCATTTTAAAAAAGGCCCAGTTCATTTCCGAAAAGCCACCCATCCACAGTCTGAAAATTAGATTCTCTTCTGTAAAACAAACAAACAAAAAGAGTCTCATGGCTTTTATACCTGAAAGGGATTAAATGCTAAAAATAGCTCAAGGTATTGAGAACGCTGAGGGAGTGTGCAGTTCATGAAGCAGAGGGAAGTAAAATCTGGCACTGAATGCTATTGAGGGAGGAGTTCTTACAAAATGTTTGGGATCAGTGAGTCACTCGGACCCTCTTCCATTAAATGTAAAAAATAATATCTTTATCAGCAGTACGATTATAGACCTTACTATCTAGCCACTGTGTTAAAAAGCACTAAAGCCCAGTAAAGATCCAAACTGACCTGAAATGAAGGAAATGAACTGTGGATAGATCTCTAATGCCTCCCTGTTTTGGATGAAGCCATGCTGATGGCGAATTGACATTTGCAGGGCCATCTGGTGACATTTCTTTTTGGGAACAGATTACTAGAGACGGGGAGGGCGATGGTGGTGTGGAGAGCAACACAAGATTCTCAGGGGCTTCCTGGGCCTGTGCATGTCTTTGAAGGGGGGATCCCCTATTTTTTTTTCTAAAAGAGTAAGGTCAAATGCAGTTATTAACCATTGCACGACCTGATGGGCAACTCGTTCTACACTGAAAGTGTTCCTTTTCATGCTGAAAGTGTCTATGAATACAAAATCCAGGTATTAAGGAAAGTATCTTTTGAGGGACTGTCCTCTCCTCCCTCCCCTCCGTCCCCAGGGTGAGAGGAGAATAAATGCAGCTAGAGATGAGTTACTTCTTCTTGAAATTGCTTCTTGCTCTGACGTCACAGACTTAGCCTCTGCCAGCTTGCGGTCTCCTCCTTCAGTTTCTATGGGCTTCCCAGTGCCTAGCATCAAGCCTGATTGGCAATGTCTGTTGAAAGAACAAATGCTTCATTGGGCCTTGACCATTCCATCATGCTCTGCTCTGAGTTGTCGGTCTCTGTCTCAATATGGCAAAACTCCAAAATTTCCTCTATTTGGCTTCCCGTCCCCTCAACAAGCTGCTGTCTGCATCCTATTGTAAACGAATAGTAAGATCTTCCTCTCCAGGCCTAAATGGAAGTATCTCATATCTGCAGACTTCCTTACTCCCCAGGGCTGGCAGCATCCTTTATTGCAGAGATGCTGGCCCTATGATCCCTGAAGCTGCACAAAGAAATCCCCTATGCCTGGCCCTGCAGCATAACCCTACTGTGATTGAAATATTTTCATAAGAACTGTTTGAAAGTAGTATTGGTTAACTGATCAGTGCTGGCTTCTCTTTCGGACACACTGACTGTGACTCCTCAGCATAAGAGAGAAGAAGCAAAATAAGCTCCCTCTGAAGGCTGCACACTGGACTGGTGTTTGCCAGGGCTGCCAGGCTGTCAGGGAAGCGCAGGCCTCAGGAAATGTGGACTTCGGAACAAAGCCCCATCCAGCTCTTCAGGGACAAGAGCCCTACCTGCCTGCAGAGGGGTTCTCTGGTATACGCAACTGTGCATTCTGCTTCTTTCCTTAAAGCAAAGAAGCTGACCAAATTATGTCGTAACCATATAGAAATTGCAAAAGTAAAGCCATGGACAGAGATTATGCAGGAAAGACATACCCAAACTTTAACAGTGACTGTCTCTGGACAGAGGGATTATGGGTGACTTTGTACTCGGGATTATCTGTCATTCTGTTTCTATTCAAGTTTTCTGTATTGCACTTATTACCTAATAAAGAAAAGAGCCAACAAATTATTTTTGAAGAGGTATATGTTCTAAAGTTTAAAACACACCAAAGACAAAGTGAGACTAAGTTTAATGAATTATATTGTACGTTACTGTAAAAGAAATCATCAGACCAGTGTATCCCAAAGGACCTCAAGCTCCCTGAGGGCAGAAGCTATTTCACTTCCACTCTCAGCACCCAGCTCTGTCTCATACTTCATAGAAAGGACAGAGCCATGACAAGGGGCTACACTTAACTTCCTGCCCATGTGGGGCCTCTCCTTCCCATTTGTGACATGGGAGGACGGGTCCTATCCAAAGCTGATCTACCAACTCCATTGGAGATCCCATCCCTGTTCACCTTCCAAGGGCTCCCAGCCATGTGCCCTCTATTGTTCACCCTCTCTTACATCTTTACGCTCCTCTACTAGCTCTTACCTGCCAGCATTTAAAATGTCCAGCCTCTCCCACCTTGACAAAATCTTCCCTAATTCTAATCCTCTCTTCTTTGCAACCAAAGGTAACACAGCGTCTCTTTAAACACACTCCTCCCTGTTTTCTCTCATTTGCTTCTCAGTCTACTACACTTTGGCTTCAGTCCTTATTGCTAATTTCTCTTAGTAGAGTCACCAAATACTTTCATGTTGCAGAATCCAATGGGTTCTTTCTAGTCCTTTCTTAATTGACATACATTTAGCTTTAGATGTGAGTACCTCACCACTCACAAGCCTTGAAACAGTCTTCTGGTGATTTCCATGACAAAATCAACCAGTTTTCCTTTTACCTCTTTGGCAGTCTCATTTCAGATTACTGTGAAGTCCTAGGAATTGGTCCCACACCCTCTTCCTTCTTTATTCTAGATTCTAGCTTCATAGAGTTTGATGATATAAAACTCTATGATATAAATACCATAAATAGTAGATGCTGACAATTCACAAATTAATATTTTCAACTCAAACTCTGCTTCTGAGCTCCAGCCCTGTAGAGCCAACTTTTTTTCACACTTCAATGTTTCATTGGAAATACAAACTGAATATGTTAAAAATGGAACACATGATCTTATTCACACTGAAAAACCCCTCTATTCATCATCTAATTCTTCCTTCCTTAGTAAATATCAACACCATCCTTGATGTTGCTCATGCTAGAAACCAGAAAATCATCTTTGATCACTTTCATTCTTCAAGTCTCACAGAAAATAAATCACTTCTGGTAATGATAAAGAGACAGAAAATGAATTTACCTTTACACCTTAAACAACTAAAAATCTGGCAATGGTGTCTAAGACATTGGCCATCAGAGAGTGAAGACAAGAGATACCTGAATGACAGGAAACAATCAAGGTGAGTCCTACAATTGCCCCTGCTCATTACCTGGGAAGAATTTTCAAGACACAGAACAGAATGGTAGGAACCCAGGCAGAGGCCAGTGGGCTCCCTGAGATGAGAAAACGAACTTGGGAGTCTGAAAAGGCCAACATGGCTAGAGTTTGCAGGGAGAGTACCAGAGAGGAGAAAGATGAACAACGAGAAGACCTCAGCGATCTGTAGTGGCAAAGCACCGATGAAAATAAAAGATTATTAAAAACAGAGAGATATACACCCTTCATGACTGGGAGACTCAATGTTTTTAAGCTGTCTATTCTTTCCAAATTGGTTTTATAGTCAATGCATCTCTAATCAAAATTCCAACATGGTGTGTGTGTGTGTGTGTGTGTGATTTTGTGTGTGGTGTGTAAATAAGATCTGATCATAAAATTCATAAAATTATAGAATAATAACCAAAACTACTTTGAAAAAGTAGGACAAATTTGAAGCACTTACATTATCTGATTTCAGGACTTATTACAATATCAAAAACACTATGGTATTGGAGTAAAGATAGACAAATAGAGCAATGAATAAGAAAAGAGTACAGAAATAGAATGGTATATATATAATCAACTGATTTTTTCAAAAGTACAAAGGCAGTTTACATAGATAAAGGGTAGTCTTTTCAATAATGGTGCTGGAACAACCAGATACCATTAAAAGAGAACCCTACTCCATACCTCACACATATATAAAATATCACTCAAAGTGGATCATAGTCACAAATGTAAGAGCTAAAGAGTAAAAACTTCTAAAAGAAAACAGGAAAAAATCATACTGTGTAAATCTGGATGAGGCAACAATTTCTTTAATACGCCACTAAATGTATACTTAATAAAGATTAAATGGATAAAACGTGTTTAAGTAAAATTAAGAACTTTTTTCTTTCAAAAGACTGACAATGTTAAGAGAATAAAAATGCGAGCCATATAGCTTAGGAGAAAATATTTGCACATCATATATTTGATAAAGGACTGGCAATCTAAAATATATGAGGAACTCTTATAAATTAATATGAATGCAAATAATCTAATTAAAAAAATGAACAAACCCAAGGTCCATGAGTTTAGTACCTATGTTTTCTTCTACGTAATTTATTGTTTCAGGTCTTATATTTCGGTCTTTGATCCATTTTGAGTTCATTTTGATGTGATGACAGAGAGCAATCTAATTCTATTCTTTTGTATGTGGCTTTTCCAATTTTCCCACACCATTTATTGAAGAGGCTTTCTTTTCTCCATTGCATGTTTTTGGTTCCTTTGTTGAAAATTATTTGCCCATATATATGTGGGTTTATTTCTGGGCTCTCAATTCTGTTCCATTGGTCTCTGTTTTCTGCCTATACCATGCTGTTTTGATTACTGTCCCTTCTAATATAATTTGTAGTCAGGCAGTGTGATACCTCCAGCTTTGTTCTCTTTTCTCAGGATTACTTTGGCTATTTAGGGTCTTTTGTGATTCCATACAAATCAGACCTTGCTTTTAGAGAGGATTTTATGAATTTGACTTCAAAGGCAAGGGAAGTAAATGCAAAAATAAATGAATGGGGCTATATTAAACTAAAAAGCTTCTGCTCAACAAAAGAAACCATTGACAAAACAAAGAGGGAACCAACTGAATGGGGGAAGATATTTGCAAACACCTCCAACAAAGAGCTAATATCTATAATATATAAAGAACTCAGACAACTCAACAACAACAAAACAAACAAACAAATAATCCAAGTAAAAATGGACGGAGGACCCGAACAGACAATTCTCCCAAGAAGACATACAAATGGCCAACAGACATATGAAAAGGTGCTCAGCTTTACTAGCTATTAGGAAAATGCAAATCAAACCCACAATGAGATACTATCTTACACCTGTTAGAATGGCTATTATCAACAAGATGAGTAATAATAAGTGTTTGGAGAGATTATAGAAAAAAGGTACCTCATACACTGCTGGTGGGCATGCAAATTGGTACAGCCACTATGGAAAACACTATGGCATTTCCTCAAAAAAAAAAAAAAAACTAAGAAAAGAATTACTATGTGCCCCAGCATCTACACCAAATATTTGAAAGCCTTTATCCATAAAGAAATATGCACCTCGATGTTTACTGCAGTATTATTCATTTTGTTCAAGAAATGGAAATAACTGAAGTGTCCTTTGAGAGATGATTGGATAAAGAAGAGGTGGTACATATATACAATGGAATACTCAGCCATAAGAAAAGATTAAATACTGCCATTTATGACAATATACATGGATCTTGAGGTTATCATACTAAGTGAAATAAGTCAGACAGAAAAAGTTGAGAACCAGATGAGAACCAGATTCATATGTGAGATATAAAACTGAAAGCAACAAACAACCAAGACAAACAAAACTCATAGACAGAGACAACCATTTAGTGGTTACCAGAGGGAATCAGGGGAGAAGGGAAGTAGATAGGGGGTCAAATATATGCTAACAGATTTGACTTTAGGTGGTGAACACACAATGCAATATACAGATGATGTATTATAGAATTGTACACTTGACACACACACATATATTTTTTTTAATTAAAGAAATTATTTAAATCTTTCCCTCATCTACCTCCTCCTTCCCCCATCCCTCTGGTAACCACTAGTCCATTGTCCATGTCCCTGAGTCTCTGTTTGTTTGTCCTGTTCACTTGTTGCTTTTAGGCTAAACCCACATGTAAGTGATTCATGTGATTTTCAACTTCTTCTGTCCGGCTTATTTCACTTAGCATGATTATTTTGAGGTCCATCCACGTTGTCAAAAATGGCAGTATTTCATCTCTTCTTATGGCTGAGTAAATTCCATTGTATATATGTATCACAGCTTCTTCAGCCAATCGTCTGTCGTAGCACACTTTGGTTGCTTCCATATCCTGGCCATGTGAATATTGCTGCTATGAACATTGGTGTGCAAATATCTTTTGGATATGAGTTTTCAAGTCTTTGGGGTAAATACCCAGTAGAGGGATTGCTGGATTATGGTAGATCAATTCTTAGTTTTTTAGGAACCTCCATACTGTTTTCCATAGTGGCTGTACCAATTTGCAGTCCCACCAGCAGTGTATGAGGGTTCCTTTTTCTCCACATCCTCTCCAGCATTTGTTATTACTTGTCCTGTTGATTATAGCTATTCTAACAGTGTGAGATGGTATTTTGATTTGCATTTCCCTAATAGCTATGATGTTGAGCATCTTTTCAATATTTGTTGGCCATTTGTATGTCCTCTAGGAGAAGTGTCTGTTCAGGTCCTCTGCCCATTTTTTGATTGGATTGTTTTTTTGTTGTTATTGAGTCATATGAGTTCTTTGTATATTTTGGATATTAGGCCCTTATCGGAGTGTTGCTTGCAAATATATTTTCCCATTTGATGGTGTCTCTTTACCTTGTTGATGTTTCTTTTGCTGAGCAGAAGCTTTTAGTTTGATGTAGTCCCATTCATTTATTTTTGCTTTACTTCCCTTGCCTTTGAGGTCAAATTCATAAAATCCTCTTTAAGTCCAAGGTCCTTGAGTTTTGTTCCTATGTTTTCTTCTATGCATTTTATTGTTTCAGGTCTTATATTCAGGTCCTTAATCCTTTTGAGTTAATTTTGGACACCTATATAATTTATTAACTAATGATACCCCAATAAATTTAATTTAAAAATCAATAGGTTTGAACATACACTTCATCAAAGAACATAAATCAGTGGTAGGGATGCTCAACATCATAAGTCCTTAGAAAAATCCAAATTAAACTACAATGAGATTTCATTTTATTTTTTAGAATGTCTAAAATTAAAGACTGACCCTGCTAAGTGCCGGTGAGAATGTAGAGCAAGGACTTTTATACACTGGTGGTATGGATGCAAAATGGTATTTCCATTTTGGTAAACTATTTGGTAGTTCCTTAAAAATGTAAACATACACCTACTATATGATCCAGCCATTTTAATCCTAGGTAATTATGCAAGAAAAGTGAAAGTATATGCCTCTACAAAGCACATGACAGCAGCTTTATTTACAATAGTTCTAAACTTAAAATCATCTAAATAATCTAATAATAATAATCCAAATAAGCAATAGATAAATAATGGTATATCCATGCAATGGAATAGTACTCAGCAATGAAAAGATGAACTATTAATACATGTAACAACATGACAAATCTCAAAATAATTATTCTGATTGAAGCAAGCCAAACAAAACTGAACATATTGTATGGTTCTTATATATGTAAAATTCTAAAAAAATCCCAACTAATTTATAGTGACAGAATCCCGATCCATAGTTGCTAAGGACTGGAGGATGGGTGGCGGGGAGGGGCAATAGAAAGAAATTACAAACGGGCATTCAACAAATTTTGGGGGTAACAAATTTGTTCATTATTCGGTTTGTGGTGATGGTTTCACAAATGCATACATATGTCAAATACCGTCAAATGATATGACTCATACATGTGCAGTTTATTGTATACCAATTATTCTTTAATAAAATTGTTTTAAAAAAACATTTCTATTCTATTACTACAACCTGGTGGGAAAAATCATTTCCATCCTGGCCCTCTGCAATTGCCTGACCTTTCCTTTTTGCCCCCCCCACCCTTTCCATTATCTGCACTGTAGCCAGAGTGATATTTTAAGAACATAAATCTATTTGTGTCATTTCACTGCTCAAAATCCTTCAACATTACTCATAAAGTCTCAAAGACTTATTCTTTCCTATAGGGCCCTACCTTTTCTTTCTCTTACCTGAGTCCTAGTCTCTTTTCTATGTTGTTTCTTCACTTTTAACCACTCTGCTTTCTGCAACTGGAACTAATTGTTTGTGCCTCGGGGCCTGTGCGTATGCCAATTTCTTTTGCCTGGGACTTTGCCCTTCTCCAAATGAACACCTAACTTTCCTTTAGCCTCAGCTTCAATGTCACCTCTTCCAAGCTTTCTTCTTTTATAGACCAGGCCTATGTCTCCTTCACAGCACCAACCACACACATAATTATCTGTCTCTTTCTGAATCCCAATATCCCCAGATAAGCTCCAAGAGAATAGGGATCATTATTTAATGCCTAGTACATTGCCTGGCACATAGTGATATTCAAAAACATATTGTTGAATGATATAGAAAAAGACCTGGCACTCACTTCCTGGCCCAGAACTCATTCTTTGACCTCCAAGTAGACTTTTCTCAATCCACTCATACAAAATCTATCCTTCTGTATCTGACAGCCAAGTGCACTTTTTCCTATTGTCACTTAGGTCTCAAATTGGTAAGAATTAAGAAATCTAGTAGAACCATATCTTAAGTATGAAAAACTTCAAAACCAAAGTGCTGAACTTAAAAAACTTTAGTGATGTTAAAATAGTTGAATTGGTTTTTTTAAAAAAATCGGTCATGTTCATTTTAATAATGTAATTTTTCTGGAAGTTATATACTAAGATAGTTACAAAGTTAGTTAACAGAGAATGAAACTGAATGGAGATGAGGCCAGAGAGGCAGGGCCTGGTAGGAAAAGAAGTCACAACTCCCCGCAGAAAGCTGACCATTAATCCAGCACTACCATGTTTTTAACAAAGCAGTGACCTAGATTCTCAGAGTAGCTGAGTATGTGGGCTGGGAAGATCAAGATTGCAAACATGGCCATTTTCCAAAACAGCTTCCTAAGAAACAGCATACCTTCCCCCTCCCTTTCACTCCCCCACTATGTTTATAGACTCCCCTTAATTAGAGCATTTCAGCATGGAAGCATAATCCAATCTGAAAAGAAAATTTCCCTTGAGAGCCATCTGTCAGAATTAGACTACACTTAGCTACTGGACAGTAAGGCTGTACTGTAAATACCAAAGACTACTTTGATTCTCCAAAGGCTCAAAACTCATTTTCCAAGCAAGCAAATGCCAATCCAGGGAACAAGGCTTTCTGTCCAGAAACTGGCTGTTTTGGACATTAATGCTTTCACAGGTAGAAGATCATTAAAAGCAGTCCCGGAAGGACATTCCACCTGACTACTCTCACCTTTCTTCAGAGATGAAGTTGCCATCCTTGACAATTCTATTAAGTCTCCTAGGTTGTTCAGATTTGCAGATTTTTTTTTTCATTGAGCTAGATTGTCCCCATGTATTTAGTTATGGAGATATCTGACTGTAAGGGGGGGATTAAGTGGAACCCACTTTGGCTCCCTGTAAAGCCAGCCTCTTCTCAGGAGCATCCATCCAGTTGGCCACTCACACACCTGTTTTTGGTACCCATGGCAAGGCAGCAAGCAGACTTTTTACCAGGAAAGGTGTGTGTAAGATCAGGGTTGTGGGGTAGGGAAGAGAAGGTTCCTTCTCTCTTCATCATTTCCCTACATGTCAGAGGTCACATGAGCTAGGGTCTTTCTTGTGTTCCCATAACCCCTTCCCATTGTTTATTCTATCACACTCCTGTGGACCCATTGCATTCAGGCTAGTGCACCTATTCCTTAGCTGCTGTGAGTGTTGGCTGCTCACAGCCCATGGCTGCATCCTTCTTGGGAGAATTCTCCTCAGCTCATAAGAGCCACCTGAAAAATTACTAGCAAGTTACACCCTCTCTCCTGGGGTGGCCTGCAGCCAATGACAAAGGCAGGTAAAGAGGCAGCCCTTATTCTTAGGGTGGGCACTTCTGTGATACCTTTCAAGCTCCAGAGCTGCCTGTGGGGTCAGGCTCAGGGCTTAGCTGAAGCCCCACCTTTGCCTGTCTTCTTCCACATCCTTAAAGACTTCATTTGAAAGCAGTTCCTCAATAAATTACCTGCAAAAGAATCTGTCTCAGCCTCTGCTTCTAGGGAACCCTACTTAAGATACACACACTATATTGGAGCTATTTTAATCTCATTCATTCATTTATTCATTCACTGACTCAAAAAGCATGTATCATCTACCTCTTAGTTTAAATATGAAGATACAGTCACAGACTGTCTTCAAGGAACATCTAGTTGAGTAAGATAGGCAGGATTAATAGATACTCACAATCCAATGTGATACCTGTTGTAAAGAGATACATGGAGGATACTTAGGAGCTCACAGAGACGCCTTATCTCTTCGCAGTGGATATAGGAAAGGTTTGCTTAATGAGGTGACAGTTAAGCATAGGACTTTAAGAATAATTTAGTTGAACAGAGAAGAATAGAAAGAAAGGTCATTGCAGATAGAAAACAGTGTGTGTACAGAACGAATACATGAGCGAACAATTACAGGGAATTAGATGGAATAACAATAGAAATTGGTTGTCCAAAACTTACGGTAGACATTGCTATTGGATCCTGGTCTTATTTGTTGAGCCCTGATATTGCTTCTTAATCCTTCTTAACATAGCTCAGTAGTCACCTATCTTCAGTTGATTAGAATTGGTCCTCAAGATGAAAACTCTTTGCCATCCCTTTTGCATATATGTTTTTATGTTTATCTTCAACTATAAATCCCCAAATCTATAACTTTTTTGCATTTGCTCCCATACTTTTCTCATTGATTCCTACAAAAAGAAAACTTTGTGTTGTCCCTTTATCTAAAGCCAGCCCCGCTACTTGAATTTTAGACCCTGTCTCTCCTACTTTTTTAAGGGAACTTGCTCTATAGATTATCTGATTCCTTATATGTATATCTTCAAACTCTATCTGTATCGACTGTTTCATTATATTTTTGTGTGTGTGTGTTGTTTAAGTCTTTATTTTCTCCCTCAAACGTGATTTTTAAATTTTTATTAATTTATTTTTAATTTACATATAGTGAAATTCACTTTTTTTTGTTAGATTGTTCTATGAGTTTTGACAAATAGGATCAGTACCCACCACCATATTACAATAGAGAACAATTCAGTCACTCCTCCAAAATTCCTTCACATTATCTCTTTGTAACCAACCCATTTCCCCACCCCCAACTCCTGGAAACCATTGATTTGTTCTCTTTTCTTATGATTTTGCCTTTTTCATAATGCCATATAAATGGAATGAGACAGTATGTAGACTTTTGAGTCTAGTTTCTTTCACCTATCATAATGAACCTGAGATTCATTCATATTATTGTGTGTATATTATGCATACATTATTTCTTTCAATGCTGAATATTATTCCATTCTATAGATATAATAGTTTATCCATTTGCACAATGAAGGACATTGAGGTAATTATGAATAAAGCTGCTATAAATATTCACAAACAGGTTCATAGAGACTTTTCTTGTAAATATGTTTTTATTTCTCTTGTAAATTTACTGCTTTTTCAAATTCCATCTAAAATAATCAATACGTGGGTGGATTGTATAGAGAAAAGTATCAGCGTTCCCTGCTGTATTCACTGAGCTGTGGTATTGCCTCCACATACCTACACAGGAATCCCAACAAAGCCAGCCTGCTTTCTCAGCTTTCTGCTCAGTCCTCCTTTTGCGCACCCCAAGAAAGTACAAGAAAATAAAATCAGAGGCTGATTTTACACTGAATTTAGTTGCAAAAACCTTTAACAAAATATTAACAAACCAAATAGCTGAATACACACAACACACACACACACACACACACACACACACACTCATGTATGTCCATGTATATGAAAAACAATACATCATGAACAAGTTGGCTTTGTCCCAGGAATACAAGTTTTCACCAAAATTAGAAAATAAAGCAATATAACATCACATTGAAAGATAAAAGGAACAAAACATGATTATTTCAATAAATTCAGAAAAATTATCTAATAAAATCCAATGCTCACTCAAGTTTTCAAACAGTCTATAGTCAATGTCGATTTAAGGGTGAAGTTCAAAGCATTCCTTTTAAAATGAGGACCAAGCCAAGGATTACTCTGTTGGCCTTTGTACTGGCAGTCCTGGTAAATGCAACTGAGCAAGCAAAAGTGATGTTTTTAGGAGAAGGAAGGAAGGAAGGAAGGAAGGAAGGAAGGAAGGAAGGAAGGAAGGAAGGAAGGAAGGAAGGAAGAAAGGAAGGAAGGAAGGAAGGAAGGAAGGAAGGAAGGAAGGAAGGAAGGAAGGAAGGAAAGAAAAAAGAAAGAAAGAAAGAAAGAAAGAAAGAAAGAAAGAAAGAAAGAAAGAAAGAAAGAAAGAAAGAAAGAAAGAAAGAAAGAAAAGAAGAATAAGGAGGGAGGAGGAGGAGACGGGAAGAGGGAGAAAGAGAGGGGAGAAGGAGAAACAAAACTGCCTTCTTCATACATGGTATAATTGTCAGCATAAAAACTCTAAAGACTCTGTGCTCAATTTATTAGACTTAGAGTGTTTAGGATTACCAAATGCTGGAGAGAACACAGAAAAGGTCGGTTAATATGCAGCTGCTGGGTTGTTAACTGGCCAAACCACTTTGAGATATATATATATATATTTTTAATTATAGCAACTCCATTCCTAGGTATACATACCCTAGAGAAATTCTTGCACATATTTGCCAAGAGACATATATAGAAAATATACATATAGCAGAATTTTCTAAAATAGAAAACATTTAAATTAGTCCAAATATCCATTGATAAGAAACAAGATAAATGATGGTATTCCATACAATGGGATGTTAAAATATCCCTGCTTCCCCCTCACCCCAAGACAGAACTACAATTTGTGTGTGAACATATATGATTCAATACGAATACTGAAATTAGCAGTCTGCATAAGGATAAGTACAATGTCTTTCATATAAAGTTCAAAAACAAGCAAAGCTGAACACTCCATTCTTATGTGGTAAAACTATTTTAAAAACAAGGGAATTACAAATATGAAATTCACTATACTGATTATCTCTGAGGGGACTGTGGGGGTGGAGAAAGGACACACAGGGAGCTCCAAATAGATTAATCATGTTCTCAATTTCTTCAGTAAAATTCTGGATTGACTTATGTGCATTTTGTCATTTTAAATCATATATACATATATATATATTCTTGTGTGTGCTACATACTTCATTTAAAAAAGCAAATGCTTTGTCCTGGCACCTATACTGGGATGAAAGCTATCAAAGTGCCTGTGTCAGAGACCTGGAGCTTTTTTAATCCCTGTCTTCAGATCTGTTCTGCAGTTCTGCCACTTTTCACTCCCTTTGAATAATCCAGACGTGAAGGGATAACATGTTTGAGAGATCATGAGTGACAAAGCGGGAGTCAGTGGACTCTCATGAAGACACAGCTCATTAGACCCTGCGATGGCCAAATCCACCCACATCCACATTACAGAAGGAATTTGGCTTCCCTGTCATCAGCTGGATACCAGGGTTCTTTCTATGGGGCTTTTAAAACTGTTGGTCCCTTAGGATCAGTTATCCAGCCCGCCTTGGTGTTTTCAGCACTACGTGTAGTAGTGTACTGGAGCTGCCTCTTATCAGCTGGCACTAGCTTGCTAGAGCCAATGTGAGCATCTTTTGCCAACTCTGCCTTCAGTGATGTCACACTGGTAGCTTGAAATCAGCCCTATTGGGAATATTTATACCATGGAAATGAACAAATGCTAGAAGTCAGGTCCCCTTCCAATCCCTCTCACCCCAGCCAGTAACACATCTACCAGTATACCACTGACAGTGACAGAACCATACAATTATATGGTAATTACTCAGGACTCATCACACAATTGAATGGAATAAGATTAAATTAACTTCTTCAGTCATGGAGCCTGCCTAACTCATTTGTATTCAACTATAAGGAGCAACCATCTTGGGCTCCCCTGAAATTTTATAAGCTCCTCTGAGTGGTTCCAGGTGCCTACCTCTATTAGGTCTAGAACTGTCCCCGGAACCCCGAAGACAGAACAGGGTAATTCCTAAATCAGCCGCTGTAAAATACTGAACTTTGCAATGACTCACAAAGTCTAATTTTGATGGAAATATGAAGTTTTCAAATTCCTAACATTAAAATAAAGTCAATGCTGCTGTAAACTATAACCTTACCTTTTCTGAACTGGGATCCATACCAGCAGAGAGGGAATCTCATCACGTCTAGTTTACCATGTGAGAATGTTGGCATTTCCTCCAA
This sequence comes from Eonycteris spelaea, assembly GCA_003508835.1. Taxonomy (NCBI): domain Eukaryota; kingdom Metazoa; phylum Chordata; class Mammalia; order Chiroptera; family Pteropodidae; genus Eonycteris; species Eonycteris spelaea. The sequence goes on along the minus strand of PUFA01000113.1, from coordinate 396,919 downwards.
ATTAGTCTAGTGAGATGATCATAGCTTCCAGAGAAAGTCTCTGAATCGGTCTCTAAGCAGGCTACCAAGAAATAAATTCCTGAAGTGCTCAGTGCCTACTTGCCAGAGAGCCAGTGATGAGTGGGGTATACTAAACATACTAGGAGAATAGACATGAAACATTCACCCAGACCACAAAACTTATGCTCTCCCAACTTTGCCCTTCCCTCAGATGCTATGTTCTCTCTTGTTGGCTGATACATGTCCCTCAAAGGTGCATTGCATCAATACTGATCTGGCTTCCGTAGTTGAGAGGTTTAGTTAAACTATTGTTTTTACACTCAATAATTGCTATTTTGTTTCTTCACAGGAAGGTATGAGAATTTTTATGTAACTGCTAACATTTATAAAACTCATAATCTCTTTGCAGAAATAAAGAAAATTTGTTAAAAATTAGTTTCTGGGTTCAGCTCTGCATAACAGCCCCCAACCAAATCAGACCCTAGAGCCTCACCGAATTGGCTCCTCATAAGGAGGGAGCTTCATTTTATTCAGCAAGTGCCTACTAGGTATTTCACTTCCATACACCATTCTAGAGGCTGGATATAGAGTAGTATATAAGCTAGAATAGTCTTTGTACCCACAGAACTGTCTAATGGAGAAGAATATTGAACAAGTACATAAAAGAAAGCATGGTGAGTAATGACAGAAGTAAAGAGTGTCATGGAAGCAAATACCAGGAAAACCTATCCTGGTCCGGGGCTCAGGTAAGAATTCTCTGAGGAAGCAGCATTTCAGCCGAGATCTATGAGCTTAGTACAAGTTAGCCAGAGAAAGACAGGAAGCAGAAGTAAACCAGCATATATGACCATTCTGAGACTCCTTTTCATGAACTGACTGAGTTGAAGTTGTTGAAAAAAGGTAGTCCTAATTCCGATTTGGCCATTATCCAGCTGGCTGAATCTCCGCCTCAGTTTTATGTGCTAAATGAGGATTTTAGATTACAGGGCCTCTAAGGCTCTTTGTGGCTATTCAATCACAAGGCAAACATATAATACATAAATTACTATTCAGTTAAAACAACTAAAAACTGCTTTTTGAACAGGCTTTGAGCAATACGGCACACAGTGTTTCTAGTGATAGGGTGGATGTTCATAGAAACTCCTCCAGGTAAAAATACGGGACTATAAAATCCTTTCTAATGCATAGCAAAGCTGATGGGACTGAAATGGAATTATTAAGTGGCCAAAAACAATGAGAAAGCATAATTCCACAGAGGTAGGTAAGCTCTAGAGCTGGAGCTTAAATGAAGGTAAATGCGAATCTCTGGTGGTTTAGTGCCTGGGTTTTAGAGGATTGTGGAAGAATCCTGCATAAAGGTGGAATCCTAAAGATTAGGGGTCACATCCTTAAACAAAACAGAACATAAACAGATGTTGAAGACCCATCCTGTCTTGGACTTGCTCTAGGTAAAGCAAGAAAAAAATTCTCCACTGCCAGTTTCTAACAATTAATACAAGCCTGTACATATACATCTGGAGCCTATATTTACCCTACTGCTGTTGTCCAAAAACCTTCATGTTCAAAATTTAGTTTCAAGTGGTTCCATGTTGGTGGTTCACCTAGGCATCTGGTAGAAGCAATCACAAATCCTCTCAGAAGGAATATACTGTAAACTTAGGGCCTGCAAACTTTAGTTAGCCCTAAGCATCCATGAGGACTGTATCTGCAGATTCCGGTATCAATTTGTGGTTGGTTGAATCCACAGAGGTAGAACCTATGGAGACAGAGGGCTAACTAAGGGACTGGCGTGCCTGCAGATTTTGGTATCCATGGGGGTCATGGAACCAATTTCCCATGGATAATAAAAAATGATTGTACTGACAAACTTCCAAGTTAGATGAATGCACAATCATAAATTGCTAAATATAAAACACAAGGCATGATAAATTAGTGTCAAAGGAAATGCAAAACAAAAGAATTGGAGCTATTATAGCTATTGGAGTTAGATATATAAACTATGTATGGAAGAATAAAATAAATAAAAAATAGAACTGAAAGTATGTTGAAGAAAAAAGAAACTGTGAAAGAAAAAAATGTGAAAACGATCAAATAATATTTCTACAAACAGAAGAAAATGGCTAGGAATTTTCCAGAACTGATAAAAGGAACCAATCTCAGATTCAGGAAACCCAATAAATCTCTGTCAGGACAAATAAAAAGAAATACCCACTTAGCAATGTTATAGTTAAACTACAGAACACTAAACAGGAAAGCAAGATCTTGAAAGCAGTAAGAAATAAAAGAAAAATTGCATACAAAGGAATAAATATTAGACTAAATGTTGACTTCTCAAAAGTCAGAAGACTATAGAATGATAGCTTTACGATGCCAAAATTAGAATACTTGAAAGTTTTATGCCCTGAATTTTTATACCCAGAAAAACAACCTTCTAAGAACAATAGCAAAACAAAGACATTTTCAGGAGCTGTGGCTATTGGTTAAAGGTTATTGCCAACCTCTGGAAAACTCAATAAAGTATCTAGAGAAATAAATATCTCAACTTCACTTTCTTCCTTTCCTCATTGTCTTAACCTGACCAGAAGCCAGAGGTAGCTCTTTTCAATTTGAAGAGAAATAAACAAAAACTCCAAAGCCTCCAGGGGCACTGAGCAGAACAAAATTGAAGGTATCCAAAATAATACCCCCAACCAATTTTATAAATCAAGAATCACATTGATCCCAACCCATATAAGGACCATACAAGAAAGTAGATTACATGTATCACTTATGAGCACAGATACAAATATATATACACACTAAACGAAAAACCAGTAAACTGAACTCAGCAATGTATGAAAACAGGTAATAGTATGATCCCAATTGAGATCATTCTAGGAATATAAGAGTAGCTCAGAATGAGAAAATTTGTTAATGTAATCGACCAAAGTTGCATATTAAAGGGGAACGAAACCTCACATGATCATAGCATAGCATTTGATAAAAACAACTGGTTGTGATAAGGTCTTCGTCAACTAGGAATAGAGGATACATTCTTAATATTATAAAGACATCCATAAAATGTCTATAGCAAAATTGTATCAATACAAATGTTAAAAACATTCCATTTAAAATAACAAGTCAAAGATGATTACTACCATAATCATTATTCAGCATTGTATTGAAAATACTAGTCTGTGCACTAAATTTTTTAAAAAATAAAATGTATACAAATTAGAAAGGAACTATCATAATTCACATGACTGATTACCTAACAAAGAAAATTCAGAAGACTCCACAATCCAATTATGAGAATAAAAGTTTAACAAGATTGACAGAGGATAAATGTATAAAATGTAAACTGTATTACTATACAGCAGCATTAGTTAGAAAATGCAATTTCAGAAAAGATACTATTTACAATAATAAAAGGTACTTAGCAATAAATCTAACAACAGACACGCAAGACCCTCATGTAGAAAATTATGAGCCTTGTATGAAAGACTTTAAAGAACTAAATAAATGAAGAAATGCACTATGGTCACAAATAGGAAGACTTGATATCACAAAAGATGAAAAATTTCCCTAAATTAATTGATCTACAGTCTTCATATGAGTCCAAAAGAATACTAGGGAAAAAATGTGTTTAACTTGACAATCAGATTCTATAATTTATGAGAAAAGTCAAGTTTCAGTCCAGACTGAACTGAACAAAAAGGCTGGATGATTGAACTGCTCTTTTGGATGTTAAGATATATCACAGGACGATAGGAATTTGAATATTGTGCGACTGGTAAAGAGAGTCAAATACAACAATGGGTAAAAGAGAATCCAGAACACACTCTTCATAAATGGAAATCTACGTAGGGCACAGCATGCACTACAGATTATTTGAAAAATATGCCAGAAAAGTGTCCTTATAAGAAGAGGGGGAGAGACCAGAGCTCTCTTTCTCGCCACAATGTGAGGACACAGTGAGAGAACATAACTTTACAAGCAGAAAGAGGGCTCTCACCAGGAACCGAATCTGCCGACACCTTGATTCTGGACTTCCCAGCTTCCAGAACTGTGGGAAATAAACTCCTGTTTTTTAGCTCGTGCTGACTAACACAGGAGGCCTATACTAACTATACAAACAATTTCATTCTGGGTGGATTAAAATCATAACTAGGAAAGTGAAAACTTTGAAATTTCTAATAAAAACTATAGGAGAAATGTCTTTGTGACATAAAGTAAGGAAGGGTTTTTTCCTTCCTTACTAGACAAAAGTTCTAACTTACAGTAGAAAATACTAATGTTTTACTACCTTAGACACAGGAACCTCTACTGATCAAAAGACACTTTTAAGTGAATACTAGGCTGCCATAAGCTGAGAGATGATATTTGTAATACACATCATCAAGAATTTGCATGCAGACTCCATAGAGAATATATATGAATCAATAAGGAAAAGAAAACAGTAGAAAAAAGTGCTGAACAAGCATTTCACAAGAAAGGAAATATGAATGGCTAATAAACATAACAAAAGATGGTCTACCCTGGCAACCAAGGAAATACAAATTATATACCATTTTACATGCATGCTCACGCACATACAGTGGGGCAACTGTAAGAGTTGGTCAGGTCAGAAGGTAGAGCATAAGGAACGAGTAAATCTCATCAGTGGGAGGATCAATTTGTACAGCCACTGTGGAAAAGAACTTGGCATTGACTAGAAAAGCTGAACACGGGTGTGCCTTTCCTCTATCAGGAGTACACCCTAGAGAAATTATTGCATGTGTGAACCAGGAGATGTGCACAGAAATGTTCTCTGCAATGCTATTCAGATTCACAAGGAACTAATAACAACCTACATATCATCAATACAAGATGATTAAGTTGTCATATATAACACAATGGAATATTATAGAGCAATAAAAATACATAAACCACAGTTCCATTCATCTCTATTGTTAAGTGCCAAAATCAACCTGAATTGGAAAAAAGAAAAAGAGCTAAGAAAAACAGAATAAGACAAAAACAAACCATACATTGTCTTAAAAATGTCTATAAATAAAATTCAGGATAGCGGTTTCCTCAGGGCAGGAGTGGATCTAGAGAGAATGTGATAAGGGAAAACAACCCAAGGGTCACCAAAGTACTGGTGATGTTCTACTCTTTACCTGAGGGGGTGGGTTCATGCCTGTTCATTTAATTATTTCCGCATTACCTGGTATGTGTACATTATATACACACATGCTATAACACATGTTACATACATGTTATATTATAAAAATGAAACCTTGTTAAATCTCAGACTTTCATCTCAGTCTCTTTACAAAAGTCACATTTGAAAAAGCACAGTCAACACAGCCCTGAATAATAATTTTTAGTGGAATTTAAAAAACATATGGCAGATTATAATCTATAATCTCATTCTCAAGACTTCCTCTCTCCTGCTGGCCATCCAAGACCTAGATCAATGCTTAGAATATCTATTATTTTGTCTGAGGAAACAAGTGAGAATTGAGACCTTTAGTCTTATCGGTTTTCCTCCTTGATGAGTAATTTCACATTCTCCTCAAACTTGATGGAAATCGAGGCTTCTCCAGCACCAGACAGGGAACTCTTAGTCCCAGGAGAGTGCTCAAATGGCCATGACCTCAGGGGCAGAAGGTCCTGCAGGCTGCCATTCTGTGGTCTCATCTCACTGGAAACTGCTCTAAAAGATGTTCCCACTAGAAATTAGCCTTATCCAGATTTTTATCGGCCATTGTCTATTCAGTGTTCCTCTCTACACAAAGCCTCTAGAAGGCAACTTACAGCAGGATCCCTGTTGAGCTTTTTAATAACCACTCCAGCTATTTCATGGAATTCATCTGTCAAAAAATATACATTGATGTCACATTAGATGGTAGGACCCATCTCTCTTGACTCAGGCTCAACACTGTCGGTTGGCAATGTCTCAGCTTATACCTGAGGGGACTTGGTAAATACTCCAGTGAGAGGGTTCATTTTTGAGCCATTTATGACAGTATAAGCAGCCTGCCCATTTTGCATCTTTAAAGCTTCTCATGCTGCCTCCTGAGTTTGGCAATTGGGATTTAGGATACTTACTTCCCCCAGCATCCATTTTTTGGTTTATAGTTATCACAACCTTTCAAGATTGAACCAATCTGTTCCTTCCTCGATCTCTCAAATCACTTTAGTTTTATCACCCAATGTTCTCTGCTTGTTTTCCAGTTCCTTCTTTTCATTACTCATCATTATAATAAAGGCCAGCAAAGCTCCATGCTATATACTTCACTTATCTGAACAGCAGGACAGAGCTGGCACTAGTATCTTACAGCATGTGAAGAGAAGGTGCTCAATATGGGTGAGTCCCCAATTCACAAAGTGGCCAACGTTGAGAAAGTACTAGTGTGCTTATCTGGTCACTGGGCAGAGAATTTGTGTGTTCCCTCCCTGAGCAGAATGAGAGCCTTTCACTAAATAGGCTCCAAACTCAAGCTGGATCACGGTCTGAACTGAGTAAGGATTATGGTGCTTGGTGTCTTCAGATGCTAAGGCAGAGGAAGAGGAAGAGAAAGAGGAAGAGAAATGCCTCAGAAGGGCCTGTATGCCAGAAGACAAGCTAATAAAGTTATCTGAGGGATTTGGACAGGTGAAAGAAACAAGTGGCTTTAAAATATCAGAGTTACCTAAGAAAGTCCAATTTTCATTTCTATTTCAAACACGTCAATACACCTCTGCAGGATAAGGAAAAGGATATAAATGGAATAAAAATATCACCACTGCGATCTCACGTTGAAAATGTATACATGGATATATGGCATCACCGTATAGCACTTCTGCCCCCTCTCTCTGGAGCTCTAAAATGGATTTGACCTTCTACAGATTAGTTTTGCCAATATCTGTAGATATTTTCAAACTAATCTTCTTATAACTTTGATTCTATATTTGAATATGTGGTGTCAACTCTTCTCAACCATTCTCACTTCTGGGGCTAAAGCTGAAGATCTAATCATGAGAAATACTACTGAACTGACCTGAGAAATGGGCAAGGACTTAATGCTCTTAGCTGCAGACTACAGTTAATAGGATGCCAGGATCCACTTAACACAAACAACTGAAAGCTCTAAAGAAAATGTGGTAAGGAGGGCAGATAATATCTGTCTATTAGAGGATAAATAGCTAAGAATTAGCAGAAAAGGGAGCATGTTATTCTCCAATATTGTTTTCATGAACAATTCTTGGAAATTTCAAAATGAATATTGTTAAATATGTTTCTAGAAAGGTAAAAAGAGGTTCTGAAGCCACAGCTATATAAGTATTGACATGAATTTTATACTCCAAATAAAATAAGGTATAAGTAATTTGTTTCATGCTAAGCAGCAGCCCCTCCCCCCACCCCACCCCCACCCCAAAATGAAGAAATGCTGGACTTACATTGGTGACATATTCTATATCCTTCCAAAGGATGCACTCCCTGGGGAAATCGGCCAAGTCTAAGAAGTGATCCACCACCACTTGGCCAATTAGGTCATGGCGAGAGAACCTGTCAAAGTCGTACACAGAGAAATGAAGCTTCCGGGCTGCAAGGTCATTGTAGGGAACCGGAAACAAAAACACTTCGTCAAACACAGGGTTCAGCGTCTTTCTGTGAACTTTAGTCTGGTGTTTCGTTTTCCGATCAGGAAGCAAATAGATCTTGACGTAAGGATCTGAAGTCCCAGAAAAGTCCTTGGCGGGCAAATTAATAGCTTTGTGAATCTTCACTATGAGCTGCTCTAAGTCACAGTCATATTTTAAAATGAAGTTCAGTTTCCCACAGGCTTTGCTGTTACTCCTTCTCCCGTCATCATTATCCAATGACCTCTGCTTATATAACTCTGGTTTAATTCGACCAATTCCAGTCAACTGTTCCTGTTTTTGAAGCTGCTGGATATTGAAGTCTGGGTTTGATAGGTTGAGTTGTCTTCGGATTGAATTATGCCTTCAGTGAAGAGCAAGACAGAACAAAGTTACAACCTCATTAGCTACGAGTCTTTCAGAAACTTGTGCCTGGGATGTAGGTAGACTGTTAAGCACTGTCAATAGCTTAGATCTGTGGGCCGGTTTGGTTTGTTTGTTTTGTTTTGTTTTGCCTAACTTCAAAATGCTCATCAGTGTGAACAGCGGCTCCCCGAAGCTTAAGATTCAAAACTAAGGCCTAGAAGTAGGAAATGAACTTACCAAACGTGACCTTGGAGCTTTAAAGGTTTAATACACTTTTCAAACTAATACGCCATGAAAAAAAGCTTCATTTGGCTGGTAAAATATAAAGATTTGCTCAACTGGTTTAAAAATAAAATTATTCACTTTTAAATATAATATAATACTGAAATTGAAATAGTTAGCTGTGTTTTCTTAAGAGCAATAAATCTTTCTCTAAATTACACAGAATTTCCTGTCAGTGGCTTATAGCTTTATAAGGATGCAAATTATTACTAGTTCTAATCAAATCATTCATCACAAGAACACAGTTTTGCTTGTGTGAGAATGTAGATGACAGGGTCTAACTGCTTGCAGTGGACCACACTGGCTCCAACAGGTGCAACTGCCAGCTCTGTGATTTTGTTGCTGTTATACCAAATGGGTGATTGTTGATCAGGAGGAAAGGTTTTAGTTCTGTAATAAACATTTTAGCTAAAAAAAAAAAAAAAAAAAAAATTAAGGTAAGTTACTATGAAAGTATACAAGATTCAGTTAGAGAAGGCTGGATACTGATATTTGTAAATTAAATATTTGCTTACAGAATCTACTCTTCACCCTAGAAACTTAACGGTTTGAGTTAGAAGTTTCCCAGAAATTCTCTTTGAAATGTGCATTATCTGGTGATTTTTTACAAATTGAGAGTAGTCATTACATATAAGGTTGTTCCTAAGGCATATTGTGTTTGTTTTTAGCTCGGAGTTCAGAGTCATTATACTGAATTCTTTGTAGTCTCTCAGTATCTTTAATTAAAATAGCCTCTCTGCACCAAAAGGTCAAAGGGAACAGCTGAGCTGTCTCTGAGGGACTGGTTAGTAGTTAGAGAGGCAGAGTAAACATTTGCGTTTGTATTCTTTTTCTTGCTCAAGACTATTTTATGAAATAAAGATGTAAAATGGGATTAATAGACCCCAAAACATGTTTAAAATTATTCTCCCTTGTCATACAGATGTTATTATGTTGAACATGCCTCTTCATCCTAAAATACATTCCTAGTCACTAATCACCCACATGGTACAAGAACACAATCAGAGAGCTGTCACTTGTACCTGTCACAGCCAACACAGTCCACCACAAGCAGACACACTCCAGGCACATACATTCCTACATGTACAAGAACTGTGTGATCTGAAGGTTTCTGTTGTGAGATTTTAATTTCCTTCAGAGAAATCCAAAGCTTCAAGTTTTCTTTGTCTCTTATGATTTTCCAGGGAGGGAAAGAGAGTCAGGGGATGGTATTAAGCCCCTTAAAACTGGCTCTCTGTGCTACAGCCAGGTCATTCCCTTGTCCAGATGTTGAACCTCTGCAGTGCTAAAATAGAGCCTTAGTCTTGCTCAGTTGGGACCTCTGGGCAGAAAGGACTGGCAGGGAGCAGCAAGTATCCAGCCCTACGCAGAGGCCGTAAAGGGCTAGTACCAGCTCTGGCTTTCTCTATTGATTTTTCTCTCCAGGCAGGATTCATCAAACAAGGAACATACTGGGGTCTAGAGTCAGTTCCCACCTACGATGGACCATTCTAGAAGCAGTTTAGTGAAGCTGTTTAAACACTAAAAGAGCTCCATCAAGACCCACTGGATGCCCATGCTCTGCAACGTCTGTGATGGGACACCAGTCCTTTGTCTACACCAGCCCCTGTCACTCTGCTGCCACTTTTCTCCTGAGCTGGTCGCTGAGCAGGCTCTCTGTGCATTATAACCCACCTTCAATTTTTTTGAATAATGACTTTAGATTCATCACAGCAACATTTTGTCTTAACCCTTATCTGTAGGATTAAGCCTGCCATTTAAACTTATATTTTAATTTAAAATACACGAATTTGGCTGCTTAGTAATGGAACATATTCCATTTTGCTTGTATATTTTCTTAGACATGGAATTTGAAGAGAATTAAGTCCTACATGCTCTGCTCTTCCTAACTGCAGTGGATAGCCAGGGGGTAGAGGGAGTGGACTAGGGAGAGAGTTAAGAGATTTGTACTTCAAAAACCAAAACAGAATCCCATTCCCTCAGAACGCAGTTGCACAGAACACCCCTATTGCAACGCAACAGAAGATTCTTTTTAAAAATCAAGCACAGATATAAATACTATTATCTGCCCCAATGTATTACACGATGAGTTTCATTCTCAACACTTTCCCTCATTCAGGATCACACTTACTGTTCAATAAACAAATGTTTTCCAGTCAAATCCAACTGTAAGGTAGTAGCTTAAAGCAGAGAGCAAAGACTGTAACAGGTCAGGACAGTCCTCACTCTCTGGGGTTCTCTTTCAATCGCTTTCAAATTCCTTTCAGGAGAGAGATAGCAATTTCTGGAGTTGGTGGGCTAGGTGAGAGAAGCTCTTAGCAGCCAGAGAAGCTCCCGGCAGCCAGAGAACTCATCACCTCCCTGCATAATCTCTGCAGCTCTCTGGGCTGAGGCATGAGAAAGTAGGGCGGAGAGGCTGCCCCAGAGACATGAAAGAAAAGAGCAGTGGAGGAAATGGAAAATCAATATTCCATGGTTCTCATAGGCTATTCAAATGGAAGGTGGGAAGATAAGCAAGTCAAAAGCAAGAGAGAGGAAAGACAGAACAGAATGTTTTGTTGTGACCTGGCTCCCATCACCCCAGATGATGGTTCTAAAATGGTCAGTGGAGGTAATACTTGAGTGCAATAAAGAAGAGCCCACCTCCCCGTCTCCCAGTCCGGGGTCGAGAATTTTAATGCAGCTGAGCGACACTGAGTGAGTGTGACAAGGAGGGATCTGTGAATAAATCAAACAGTCCTCTGAGGAGGTCTGGGAGTCCTGTATTTTGGTGTTCTCAGGACTTAATGTGCACAAAGAATGGAAGGAGAGGAGGGAGGCCCCAAGGATGGGGTGTGATAAGGAAAGCTGAGAGATGGTGTTCTCTGTAAATAAGTCACACCCTTACACTTAGAGAAGCTGGCCCCTGGGATTGTATGTCTCAGCTTCTTCTACTTCCTAGTCTCACTCAGAGCAGAGGACTTTTTTTCTGTGTGAAAGAGGCAAGGAAGAGAACTTAATGACTGGACTTGGCTGTCCGAGACCTGGGTTGGAAGACTGGTGGTTGGGGTCTTCAGGATGGGGTCTTCAGCTCTTTGGCCCCAGCAGGCTTCTCCTCATGTATGCCCACATCTCCCACTTCAGGCTCTGTGTAAGAACCAGTGCTCACCACGTTCGGCATCCCTCCCACCGCTGGGTTCCCCCTGTGTAGCCATAGACAAGGCAACATTTCTACCCTGCCTCATTTCAGGGACCCCATCTCAGAGGTAACACTTGGCCTATCCTTTCCCTGGTTCTGGGGCACCAATGCCTATAAGACTTCTGGTCCAAGGAGAGAAAAGAGAGAAGCAAATTGTGACTTCAGAACCGTCATGCATTTCTGTATTAGGTTCAAGTCAAGACAGGGAAGTTTGAAATGGTGGAGATGGGACTCTGTTTCCCTTCTTGAAACTCTCCTGGTAAAGCAGAGGAGAGAGCTGGTTGTCCTAAACCTCAAGCAGACATAGAAGGTGTAGTTGCAGACAGCGACAGACACAGCTAACTGACTACAAGGGCAGGAAGAAATGAGACTCTGAGGTCTCATTGAGGTTTTCTTGTTCTCTGATGCAGAAGCTTCTAGAGTGAGTGCGATAATGAAGATGCAGGCATCGGACCCTGACCAGTGGAGTTGTGTGGTCAAGTGCAGCTGGATACACTCAGCATGACCTGCACTGTCCCACCCCCTCCCAAGTTAAACAGGTCTGAAACCTTAGTGCCATCTACAAATAGTTTATCCCCATTACTAAGATGAGCCTTTCTCTAAAGTAATTCACATCTCATGCCTCTTTCCAGTCCCACCACTTCCAACAGAATTCTGGCCCTTATCACTACAGGGCTGAACTGGGCCCCTGTATCCAGTCTTCACCCTGGCCCAGGCATCTTATACACTCTTGTTGAAGATTCAACAATTTGAGCACTTCAATGTATGTAACTGGTGCTCCTCTTGTATACTTCTCCAACTACACTGTGGGCCTTTCGAGGCTAGGGCTCTATATTTTCTCTCTTTATCACAAGCACATAATATAGAACTTTGCGTATAGTAGATGTTCAATGCATATGCCTAGAGTAAATACATGAATGCCATGGACATGATAGTTTCTGACAATTAAATCCAAGCAAAGAAGATACACATTTACATCTAGTTTCAGAGTCTCATGGAAGTAGACAGAGGTCTAGGCAACTTACATTTTTGAAGCTGTCAGTTTGTTAAAAACTGAAGAACTAACTAAAAGAGTAATTTAAAAAACTGTTAGGTTTTAAATGTTTACATCTAACAATGTTCTCAACACAGAAAAGTCTAACTGAACAGAATTGTGCTACTTATGGAATAATTACAACATTTAAGCCTAGTGTACCACTTAATGGAGTTGTAGCAAGTAATGGGACCCAAATTTAAAGTGCAATGCTTGTCTTCTTTAAATTTTGTTGGTGTATTTCTGTGACTCTATGAATTGCTTAGTTCAGAGATAAGGTCAAAATTCTAAGTGTAAGGTTCTTAATGAACGTGAGACCTGGGACGAATGGCCTTCCCACCAGCCTCATACCATTACAGGCTCTACTCAGTTTCTACTTTTCTCCCTTCACCATTCTTGTCAGAACACGAGAACAGTGGCCTGATATTGACAAATGTTTTATCAGTTGTTCATTAAAAATGTCTCCTCTGTGCCAGAGGCTGCACTAGGGGTTAAATGTATAGGCAGAAACAAAGAGGATACGGTCTTTGAGCTCACAGAACTCATAGTCGAGAGGGGGTACAGGCAATAAATAAACAATCATCTAGTTAGAAATAGAGTTCAATCCTGTGAAGAAGGAGAAGCAAGGCAATGAGGGAGAGAATGAAGAGAGGGAAGGAGTGGAGGAAAGAACACATACTTCAGACAGGAAGGTCAGGGAGCCTTTCTAGGAGGTGACATTTGAGGTGGGAATGAAATCTGCATAGGAGCCGGGCATGGCAAAGAAAAAGGAAAAGTATTCCAGGTGAAGGAACAGCATGTGTGAAGACCTCAAGGCAGGAAACGGCCACGAATACTGACGGAACTAAGAGAGAGGCCAGTGTAAGCTAGAGTGTGATTAGCTTTTTCACATAAAGCTTCCTACCGAGGCCATGTTAATAGTGTTGTCTGGTGAGGCTGACTGGTAATAGAAGCAGACTGTGGCAGTATCACGCAGAGCCTTAAGAGACCTGATAAGGGGTTTGTGGTGTGTTAACTGAAATTTTTATAAAGCTTCGGTTAGTGGTACACTTGGATTAAATGACATAATTACTCTATGAGTGGCACAATTCTACTAAGCTAGAAATTTTTTGTGTTGAAAGCATTGGCTAGATGTAAACATTTAAAACAATTTTTTGAATTTTCAGTTCTTTTTTTTTCAGATTTTAATAAACTGAGTTTCAAAAATGGAAGTTACCTAGACCTCCCTCAACTTCCATGAGAACCTGAAACTAGATGTAAATGTGTATTTTCTCTACTTGGATTTAATTATCAGGAACTATTATATCCATGGTACTCATGTATTTATTCCAGATACATACAAGTTACACAGAAAATTTGAGAAGGCTTGAAAAAACAGATTGGACTTTCATCTTGGGAACACAAATCAGGGGGTTTATTAGATGATCCTTCAACGTTCCTTCTATTTTGAAGATGCAGGAATTTTTATATATTTGGAACAAAAACCTTTAAAATGTTCTGCTATTAAAAAATTCTTAAAAAGAATTAAACAGAATTTTGGAGAGTTATAATAGTAACAGTGCTAACTAGAAAGAGAATGCTAACATGGTTGATCTTGGAAGAACAACACAAAGTCATCCTGACCAGAAACATTCTTAGAAGATGAAACGAAGCTCATCTTTAGGACATTCCAAAAGGCACTGGTGGGAGCCACATGCGTCCAAGTGAAGAGGCCAGGAGAGGGTGAAATTTCCGACATAAGAGCGGTGACAGGAGCTATGCCAATCACAGTGGCGGTGGGGATGTCTTTAACTTACATGCTCTAGGCTTACGTGCTCTAGGCTGAGGAGGTGTCCTGCGGATTTGGGGAAGAAGTGAAAACAGTCACAGGAGAAGCAGCAGGAAGAAAGAAAGTGACAGCAGTGAGAAAGTGAAGAACAAAATGAGAAAGAAGGGAGAAGAAAGAATAATTAGCAAAGCACACTGCTTAGGCCATCTCAGCAAAAAGTACCTTCTCCCTTTCCAAATATGGCATTGGAAATATTACTTAGAAAAGAATGTTAAAAATGTTTTGGAGCATGAAAGAAATTTCACTCATTTTTTCCATTTTGTCAGTAAAATGTGTGTGTGTGAGTGTGTGTGCGCGCGCGCACGTGCATGTTTTTAACACAATCCCTAAAGAATAAGAAGACCATACACCATTCTTATTATGGTAAGACCATGAAGTCAAAGACATGTATTTCCAGACATAACCCATAAAACTAGGTCAGCACTAATCTAGATAAGAATGTTTTAAATACCTAATGATGCAAATTATCAGTATTAGGCCAAATGCAGATGGAAAGAGTTTAGTTTTTTCATGGCAGTTCAGATGGTACTAAATTTGTTTTAGCCATAATATAAGAATTTAATTGCATAACCCGAAAACTAAAATAAATCTAAACGCAAAACACATTTTACAGGGATAATTCCCTCCATCTTCTCTTTTTATTTTTTTTCTCCTCCTACCTAATTTTCACAAATAAGTAGTAAAAATAACTTTCTTATTTTGAAATAAAATATATTTCTTGATATGCTTATACATTTTGCCAGAATAAATATTGTGATAATTATAATGCTATGATTGCTATCAATTCTTTAGAATTGTCGCAGAGTCCTCAGATCTATAATCTAATAAAAGCACAGGTATTATCACCCTGTACTGATGCAAACCAGATCAGAAAAAATAACACGCAGAGTAAAATCAACTAGGAGACAGTCTCAATGGAGACTCCATCTTAAAGGCTCCAATTACTGAAGTCCAAGAGGATTTTATGATGAGTTGGCACCGTTGCACCAACTCCACAGCAGCATCAAAGAGAGCTCCAGTTAAATTTAAATGTTAAATCTGAAGAGAAACCCTAGCGATAAAATCTGAGGATTTCTTCTAAGTCAAATGGCAAACAACCATCCATTTCCTCATAGAGGAATATTTTAGGTTTAGCACTTTGATTCAGAATTGGAAATGATGCTAAAATAGGTTTCTGAAAAAATTAAATTATAAACTGTCATATTCCATCCCACTTAATGTGAATGAGCAGAGCCTCTAGGATAAACTCGATTAACATAAAAAAGGGTAAAATCTTATTTCTGTTTCTAGAGAACGAATAAAAAAAGATTTTTTAAAAATGCCCCCAAATTGTTCTCATACTTTTCAAATAACAGCACAAACTATTCCGCAGGCTGTCGCTCAAGCAAATATTTTCATTTATAGAAATATTCCTGAGTCTCTTTTCCTAAAGTTTTATATTCAATGATTCAGAATTGGCTGTTTAACCTCAAAGCCACCTTTATGCAACATCTAAGTCTTGCAAGAGGCCAGTCTCAATGATAATCATGCTGATAACAGCAATACTGAAAGCAAAATGGCAGCTCAGGTTTTGGAATAGTTACTAGGTGCAGGCTTGTGCAAAGCCCATGATGCCCATGTTTCCATTTCACTAAACAGTACCACTGATGTAAAACCACCTCCACCTGGGTGCTATCACTAGTCCTCGCTTACAGAAAAAGAACAGAAACATACAGAGGTTAAGTAACGTGTCCAGTATCGTGTATGTAAGTAAAGCCAGTTCATTGGGTGCCAGAGTCCCTGCTTTTATCACTGTTCTACATTATTTCTCCACTGCTGAAGAGCACAAAGCATCCAGCCACAGAAAGTGCCCGTCGGCCTGGGCATTCTGTTGGCCCTGCAAAGGGTAGAGACAAACAAAGACCTCCAGCCACTCTGTGGGGTATAAAGAGAGGCTGTGTGTGACAGCCAGGCTAGGTTAGAGGCGCAGGGGATAAACTCCACAGCACTAGGAGTGGTTAAAAAACTCAGGCTCTGGCATTGGTTGAACCAGAGATCAAACCCTGATCTGAGTGCTTACCAATATATGATTTTGTTACTTAATCTCTTTGAGTTAAGTTTCTTCTGTGAAATGAAAATGACGATAGGATCCACCTCACACAAAGTTGTGAGCTAAAATAAAACAATGCATATAGAATTCTTAAAACTTGACATGGTAAATTTTAGCAGTGGTGACTACTATTATGAACCAAGCAGAAACTCAGCAGAGTTCAGGAACTTCATTGGAATAGAGGAAGCACCAAGTTTTCCCATATTCATGCCTCTGATACTAGATAGAAGTGAGAAAGGTGACAGGTTCCCTGGCTACTCAAAGCCATTGCTGCTGAAGAGGGGGACGGGGTGGTCCTTGCCTTGCATTTAGAAAGGAAGGAGGCATTACTGACCGAGTTGATGAGGTTGGCTCTGTGACTTGGCGTTGCACGCGGACGCCATGGGCACAGTTCTCCTGGCCCCCCAGCTGGGTAGAGAGGGGAATGTCGGGGGAGGTGTGGCTGATCTTCATGGAGGAGTCAGGGCAGGGGCTGGGAGGGTCTAGGAAGCCCTCACTGTTCTCTTGCTCATTGGTCTCTGTGTCTGTGTTAAGAGGGTCCTGGTTGTTGTCTTTGCTACCAGAGAACAGGCCTCTTTCTCGCCACGGAACCCAGCAGAGTTTCCAAGACACGAAGAGAGACACTCCAAAGAGAGCGAGGCCACAGGCAGTGACCACAAGGGTCAGCAGGCTCACTGAGATATCTGCAAAGAAGCAAAGATCAAAGGTCAGTATGACTGCCCCTCAACTCCGTGCCCACCCATTGCATAGCACAGACAGAATGACCCCCTCACCCATTTATCCCTCAGGAGCTGGCTTCAGAAGGCCAGGCTGGGGATGCCATGGGTCACCTGATTCTGAGGCACCAACAGTGAAGACTCAGACGTAAATATAGAGGAGGTAACATGCAGGCTGTGTTTAGAAACAATAAACAGCCTGCTATAGCAAGAGACAGGGTATATCCAGCGGGACTAAGAAGGCCCTGTGAGTCAACCGAGACCTTATCCCACAGCAACACAAATCATTGATATAGTATGTGCAGGGCAGTTTCAATTGTCATTAAAAAGTCCTCTGTCATCTCAGAGAACTATAGAACCATTTAAGTAACAATCTTTTAAAACAGGAGAAACAAGAACGTGTTTTTTGTTTGTTTGTTGTTTGGTATTAACTTGTAAAGGTCTAAGCAAAATGAAGCTAAAATTCTCTGAAGCCTCAAGAATACTCACAACCCAGTGGTCAGGGTGTCTAGGACCCAGGGACAACTGTCCTAGTTTGGATTCCCAAGTAGCATACCTGAGACAAGTATTCGAGGGCAAGTGGTTTATCAAGGAGGTGAAGAAAACACAGGTACAGGAGTAGGGAAGCAATTCAGGGAAGGGAGCCAGTCAAAGGGGCTTTATCAGGACAGTTACCACAGTGACGGCCTTGAGGGTAAGCCTGCTGGGGAGGCTCTACATACCTAGAGTCTCCCCACCTCCGGGCCCAGGGCCATGGGCTATTTATAATACCAGCTGCCTTCAGTCACTGATTTGAGGGCAGCTCTCAGGGGGCATTTCCAAACTGCAGCACAGGTAGCAAAGTAAGCTTCAGTGGCCAGAAAGGTTCCACATCGAAATGAATGCAAGGGCTGGCCTTGAGAGGGAAAGGAAAGGAGATGGGGCAGGGCAACAACAGCATCTGCTACCAGGACAGCGGCTCCATGGCCTCAGCTGGGATCCAGGGAGTGCAGCGTCCAGTGGCCGTGCTCCTAATTCTCAGAACAAAGCCTGCAGTCTTCCATCCCACTCTATAGTAGAGCCTGGGAGGCTGAGGCATCAACCTGAACTCAATCCTGGCACCGTGGTGACTGCACCCCTTGCTTTGAGGAACACTCCTAATGCTCTTACTACGCTCCACTACATTTAGGAGCTCCGAGGACTCTCCCCAGGTTACGTCTTTGATCCCCATCATTAATATTTACACTGCTTCAGCCAGTTTTCTGGCGACTCATACATGCCAGGGACTGTGCTAGGTTTTGCGGATACAATGGAGAACATTACAGACACATTCCATACCTTCTAGTGACAGAGAAAATTATTAGAAATTAGTTAGTTAATAGTCACAATTTAAACTATCCACAGCATGCCAACAATCTGTGAGGCATGACAAGTTGTATTTCTCCTGAGGCATGCATGTGAACCCTTCCTGCAAATCATTTACCTACTGAGTCAAGCTGACCATCTGTCATCCATGTGTTTTTCAACATGACTCTGAAGGTACCTGGTCACTCTTATGAAATGATAAAACAGTTTTTTCATGAAGACTTGCTCTTGACAGAAAGCCAGCTGCCAGGGCTGGTGATGGATCTAATGCATCTCCAATCAATCTTTGCCCTCGTGGTGAAACATTATTATATCTCTGTTTGAAAACACTGGGATTCCAGTTTTAACATGGGTAACTGAGTTCAAACCTTTGCCACTTTCACTTCTCAAGTCCCACTGGAATGGGATAAGCAGACTACACAACAATGAAAAACGAGGATGGGTCCCATCAGTCCATCAGTGAACCAGTAACATTGGGAAATTTCTAGAATTGTTTTAAAGGAAAAGCTAATCAGTGCTGGACACGTAACACAGGCAAATGACGGGATACCAAGGGGAAAAAAAATCTGGGTGCAGAGCAACAAGGGTGGGGAGGGGGAACGGTAGTCAGTGAGGGCAAAATAAAAAGCACTAGAAATCACCCCTCACAGAGCCCCAACATGAGGCGGGGGGAGCATGGTTTGGCTGCAGGCTCCACCTGGTTCTGTCAGCTCACACAGTAGAGTGGAAAGTTTGTTGGTGTGACTTCTGTGAAGAGGGTAGTGCTGGGGGCACAGGGAAAGAGACCTGGTTGCAGTTAACCAGGCTGCCTCAGCAGACATCAACTCCCACTCAGTCCTCAAATGAAATCTAAAAACAGAACAGTTTCTTTACCACAATGAAATCCCTTAATGTGTTCTGTAATCCAAATGGGGCAAAACTCCTTCCCTACATCCTATTAATCACTCTAGCACTGTTCTGAAACAGACATCACCAGGAGGCCACCAGCAATGGCTAGAGGAGGGGTATGCCAGAAGGCAGTAGGGTTTAGAGGTGTGATGTGATAACTGTTTTATTATTTACCCAATATTCACTCTCCCCACCACAGTGCCCCGCCCTCTGGGGGAGAAGCAGAAACCCCTTTCACAGATGTTGGTCTTGGCCATGTGACTTACTCTAGACAATGAAATGTGAATAGATATCGGCCCATACCACCTCAGACCACAGGACTCTTGGGCTCCTGTCCTCCACTGAGAGAAGAAAAGGTCTCATCATACAAGGGCTAACCTTCCACCCTGGGTGCCATCCTAGGATGACTGGGGTACAAAGT
Source organism: Eonycteris spelaea (assembly GCA_003508835.1). Classification (NCBI taxonomy): domain Eukaryota; kingdom Metazoa; phylum Chordata; class Mammalia; order Chiroptera; family Pteropodidae; genus Eonycteris; species Eonycteris spelaea. Next base: position 377,184 of record PUFA01000113.1, on the reverse strand, counting down.
CCAAAATAAGAAGAGAACTTAAACCTGACCCACAGACTGAGGCAGAGATGCAGCTGATCCACAGATCCATGAGCAACACCTGAGTCGACGTTTTAAGTCACTAAGTTTTTGAAGATGTTTGCTACCATGGCAAAAAGCTGACTAATACATGACTTATTATTTATTGTCCAAAGCTGGGACCCTTTTACAAGGGAAACGAGGTGATATTAATAATCACATGGAACAAGAGACCTCACCCAGGATTTCAAGGGTAAATCAGGACATATGGCCACTCTGGACTTAAGAATCACACCTGAGCAATCTCAGTTTACTTGGCACAGACAACGTGCTAAATAAGCTTAAGCTGGGCCCACTTTGCTAGAAACCACAGGGCCCAGACCCAGCTCAAGAACAACTCCAGCCTGTTTGTTGGCTGCCATGTACCCAAAAAAACAGCTTGCTCACAAGTCTAGTCATGGGGCATCCATGAAAGCAGGGATCTCATATATCTCAGCACTAAATCCCAAGCCTCTAAGAGTACTTGGCACATAGTAGGTATTGAGTAAATGCTTGATGAAGGCCACCTGAGGAGCACTGTAGCCACCTGCTGTTTACCGTGAATTATATAGTGTGGCCTGTAAACTCCAAGAGGTGCAAGTTACATGCATAGTCATTATAGATCTTTTTTTTGAATACAGAGTTATCACAGAAAACTGACAAGAATGGCTTTTCTTATTCATACAAAAGAGCCATGTGGGTTAACAGTGGCCAGGAAACACCTGCCAAGAGACCAATGGTGACCTGCACAGCCACACCAACCACGACGCATAATCAACTGGACTTTGTTTGCAAACAGCTCAGGATGCCCTCTACACACTATATTTGTGCTTCTCTCTCATTTTCCAGAAAGAAGTGCTGAGTGAACTGCGGTGGAGCCACTAAGGCCATACAAACTACCTACCTGATACTCATGACCTCAGAAAAGGGAGATGGAGATCCCCCTTAGACTCACATAATAGCTTTATTTAGAAGAGAAATTGTTTCTTCAGTTAGTTGGCCATTTGTTTTATTACTGATCTTTAACTACATATATTCACAATATATACTCTTTGGCCTTTGTGGTATATTTCATGATAAAAATTGCAAAAAAAAAAGTGACATCGAAAATTATTATTCTAAAGAGAATTTTTCCAAAAAAATAGGAGTGTAATTGGTCCTTTTAGTACAAGGCTCAAGAGAATAACCAGATGGAGATCCAGGGATAAAGGAAACAAACGGTCACCTAGGTCCGATCCAGAGCAGGGACGTGTTGCTGCCTGCGGTAACTGTGCACGAAAGTGTACCTGGAGCTGCCAGGGAGTGGCTCCTCCGAGGGCAGAAGTGGAGTGGAATGCCCTGCAATCAACTGAACTGTCAGAACCCTCATCTACCAGCTACAAGCCTTAGCCACAGGACATGACGTATTGTGGCAACACCCTGGACACCAGATACAACACACACGGTGACACCTCCAGATTCAGCAGACATCCCACCTGGACGCCTACACTTCTAAGGGATCCCTACATGCCTAAAGACGTATTTTGAAGTGGTGAATATTATTGTCCAATGAGTGAAAAGCTTGAGCACCCACACATTGCATATGGACAGAGGAACAGCTGCTGCCCTGCTACATTGTGAAGGGCCAGAGAGAGCGTGTACATGGACAACCAAAGAGAAGTCAGGGGACAAATGGGAAAAATTATCAACTTAAAAGAGGCTAATCAAGCTGAGCCATCAGAATTAATTGCTCTTGACATAAAACAAGTTAGTGCAAGAGGCAAATTAATTCGTATACTGAGTGAGATGTTTAAAATAGTGGCTAAGAGTGAGAAGTATGACTGTAGCAGTAACCACAAGCAAATACTCGTGAGATCCCACCTGATCCAAGGAAAGGAGATTGTAGCCCTAAAATGCCAAAGCCAGTCACATGATCATGGGGGCAAGGAAAGGCATTTTCAGCAGTCAATAACTCAGAAAACATACTATTCAGATACTCTCTCCTGCATAAAACCTAAAGAAATTCTCAAACAAAAATTTATGTCAGAATAGAGAACCCAGAAGGGGACAGCATACTACATAAGATGTATACTTACATTCTTTGTATCACAGGAATTAGTGATAAGCAAAGAAAACAGTAGAAAGGGTACTGAATCTAAATAATGCTGGTTAAGAGATTATGAAGTTTAATGTAACTGTTATGGGAAAACACTTAAAAGTAAAGGAATGATTACTATGCACACACTTAAATTTTAACAATTTCAATAAAACATGGAAGATGGAAGCATGTAAAAACAAATTAAATGTCTTATATTGTTAGCAGGAGGAGATTACAGATACTTTAACCTGAAATTAGTAAGGAAATATAGATGTAAATATGTGTATCAAATATTTAAGGGGGAATGTGATTTATAATGGTACATTTGCATATATACTCATATACTCTCCTTCCTGAGGACCCCCTTAAGTGATACAAAATAAATAAAAAGTATAAACCCACAATCACAAGAGAATAACATGGGAAGATCAGCAAACAGGGCTTTAATTTCTTTTTTCCTGGAAGACAGTATGTGGATAGAGGTGTGATGGAGGATATACACACACAGAAAATGCAGAGGAGAATACATCTGAGGGTCAGGCAACCTGACCTACTAAACTTAGGCAGGCTCAAGATAGTCATTTCCAGCATGATCGTGGCTAAGACTGAGATGTTGGGCTAAAAATATGGGCATGGATTGAAACTCTTCACTACAATATTGTCTGATCTGTCTAAGGAGAAAACAAGGCAACTAGTGTGAGGATTAGTGCCCTAGAGCAGAATTCTCTATATTCTTGCAACATATGAAACCTCTTAAAATTCCCTAGAAGCAAATCTTGTGTGTTAAAATCTCAGATACACAGCCTCATAGGCAGCTTTTCTATTGCTTCATTATGAAATATGGCTAAGATGCAAAGAATCGCCAGTCATGTAAGGAAATCTTATAGCAACCAAGATCAACATATAGAAGAAAAAAAAAAGTTCCAAGAGAAAACAGGATAAATCAGAGAGTAAACAAAAACTTAAAAAAACCTTTTATTCACAGGAAGATTCCAGAAGGTATGCATCCATAAAATAAGAGTAGACTATTAAAAAATGGAATAGAGAATAAAACAATGTTCTTAGAAGTAAAATAACATGATTGCTAAAACAAATAAAAAGTTAAAATTAAAAATTCAATAGAGGATAAAGGAACATTGCCTGAATGTGGACCAAAGATTCAAGAAATTTAAGCAAAAGATATGAGATATAGAGTATGCATCCAGGATACTAATATCTAATATCTAAATTTTCCAGAATATTAGGACAGAGAAAATTAAGGTAAAAATCTTCAAAGAAAAAATGTTTTTAAATTATCTAGAATTGATGAACAAGTTGACAGTGTTCTACTGAGCACCTATCTTAAAATAACCCTACCTTAGATATATAATTGTGAAATTTCGAAGCTTAAAAATTAGAGAAAATGACAAAAACTTAAGAGACAAAAATAATATGAACACAAAAAAATAGAATCATACTGGCTCTGGACTTCTTGTAAAAAACACTAGATAATGAAATAATGCTTGCAAACTTATGAGGAAAAATTATTTATCTTACATACTTACATCCTATACTCAAACATACTATGAATGAAGTGTCAAGGCTGAAAAAGCTATTTGCAGACCTACAGAAAGTCAGAAAGATTACTTCTCATCCAATTATCATAGGAAGTTACTTGAAAATGAATGTATGACAGTAAAATGAGACAGATGAAAACACAGTGCACAGGAAAAATTATACAAAGAAGACCAGTGAAGTCTTAGTGTAAGAGCTGAACCCCAGGCCTAGAGAGGAGTCAGTCCAGCCTGGGGCAGGAAGGCTGGGCTCTAGGAAGGGTTTCTCCTCAGATAAAGAGGATCTTTTAAAAAAAAACATGATGTGATAGAGAGTTTAGTTCTTAATAACATCATTAATTACCATCAAATGGCATTAAAAAGAAGAGGGAGAGAGAAAAAATAGAAATTCTAGAAGGAAATTTTTTGAGAAAAGGAAAAATAATCATAATATGCCTCTTGGTTTTACATTAAATAAAATTTTAAATTAGCACATAAACACCATTTATTGATTCTCAACTTTTAGAATCAAGAAGCAGACAAATGGAAGTTAAGCATGGTTGTAGAACTGAATGTTTTCAACGCTGACAATTTAAAATTAATAGAAAAAAGGTCAGCAATTAAGAAGTAGAAAGAAGAAATATAAATGCTGAAGGTTAACTTCTAAAATGAGGGGACAATAAATACTGTCTATTGTTGATAGACAAAATGTGTATATTGATGTTTTCATGAAAAAAAGTATTTTTACACTGAAAACCATGCAGATACAGTAAGCCATTTTCATTAGAATGAAATTAGAAGGGACTTTCATTTCTATATTGGTTTTATAAAGAACAAGTATTATTGAGAAAAAATGAAAAACATTTTTTTAACTACTGTAGTATGCAAAGTATATGTGGTTTAGTATATGCGGTGTAGTACATTCTGGTGAACTTGGATCTATAATCCCAAATTATTTCTGAAAACAGTCCTTATTTAATCCTTCTCTTTGGTTTATAAGGAACAAATCGTAATAACCTTAGTCTACCAGCATGGCTTTCCTTCCAAGGCGAACCTGTAAAAGACGCCATCCTTGTCTGTTCATCTCTATTTGACTTTTAGAATCATGAACAAAATATCATGAGACTGACATAGGCTATCTATCAACTTTTTACTCTGTAAATACTGATGTTAACATAAACAACTCATTTAGTATCGTGTTCATCTCATACAAGGATATTTTAATACCAAAAACAAATAGAGTTCTCTTAAAATGCTCTGTTGGGCTCTATGAATAAAACCATTACACTGTATTTCATCAATTGGCTTCCGATGTAAAAGAACCTTGCAATGGATAAACAAAGCACCAGCCATTGGGAGCTACTGTCCTAGTCCCTCCCATGTCAGTCCTGCCCCGTCTACTTCTTGCAGCAACAAATATAGCTCAACGTAAAACAGGGAGAGATGACATTTTTCATACCTACTCCAGTCTTCTTATCCTGAGATCTCCTCTTTCAACTGCCCTCCCAAACTCGTACCGACACAGAGAACTCTAATTTTCAAAAGGATTATGTTGGAACCTAAAGATTCTGTGTATGTCTTGTCCTCTCTGGCTCCAGGAAGCTGATGGAGGGACACACATGAGGCAGCATGGAGGCTGAGCCAGTGCAGATGCGCAGGATGAATGAGAAGAACTGTTTCCAGGACCAGGCAGGCAAAGGAAGCTTGGACTCACAATTGAGGAGGGAAGCAGAAAATGTGAGCTGGTCAAGTAGCGCTGGGCCCTCAGACTGAGGCGGAGTGGAACATGAAGAAGAAGAGGACACTTCTGGTCAGAAGCTGGATGATAGGAACTGGTTTAAAGGACTCGTGCAAAATGAAGTAAGGCGAGTGGCTCAAGATCACTGCCATGGTCGTTTATAGGACTTACCGTTTTGCAAAAGGATTTGAGGCAGCTCTAAAAATGTAGACTGCACAGGAGGATAAATAAACTTTGTGAGGAAATCAGGACAAAGTAAAAAAACAGAAGTAAAATGAAGATGAAGCTGGGGTAAGGAAAATAGTCCAAACGCACGCGCGAGTTTTGGGAAAGTTGCCAGAGGTAAACAGGATTGGCTCCCAACGTCCCATTTATCACAGAAAAGAAACATGACCAATAACATGATTCAGCATCTAAAACACCACACAATTAAGAAACATTTATTGGACAAGAAAAATCTCAACTAGAAAGGTATATTAGAGACTACTAGTTATTTTTAGATATGTTAATTGTATTGTGGTTACGTTGTATAGATATGATGTCTAAAATTGCTTCAAATTAGAGATGAAACAACCTGACCATGGGTTAATAACTGTTAAAACTGAGTAATGATTATGTGTAGTTTATTAAATTATGTTCTCTACTTTTCAATATGTTGACAATTTCCTAATGAAAAAAAAAAAACAACATGTTTTGGTCAGGGAAAAATGCCTATCCTTGACTTCAGTCTCGGACAGTCTTATTTAATAGGTCTTGGGTGAGGAGCCTTAATCTCCATTTTAAAAATATTTTATCAGTTTCAAGTATACAGTACATTGGTTAGACATTTATATAGTTTATAAAACAATCCCCCTAATTGCTCTTTCTCTCCTCTGGCTCTCCACGTAGCCATCTCATTAATGCTAACTGCATTTCCTATGCTGTACTCCCTAACCCTGTGACCATCTATCGACTACTAATTTGTACTTCTTTAACCCTCACCCCTCCCCTCTGGCTGCACTAGACTTAATCTTCATTTTTAACAAGCATTTCAAATCCCATATTCTGATGCAGATGGTCCATAAATAACACTGGGCAAACCTGATCAAGTAAATATATTTATATTGTGGTTCGGAACACAAGATGCTTTCCTAATCCTAAAACAACTGTGTCTTGGAGGCCTAATAAAGATAACACTGGGAAATTTAGTTAAGACCATCAGGCCATAGAGAACTTGAGGATATCATGTGGTGCCTTGTAGGGAAAGTGGTAATGTAATTAGGTAGAGGAAACAGGCAAGACAAGGCATCTCTGATGATGAGATGTTAGCTGTTTCAGGGAATTAAACAAATGTGGAAACTGTATTAGAAGAAATCTTAGGGGAGCATCTAGAACAGTCCATGTCAGAATTCCCTCATCAACAAACCCTTCCCGTAACCATGAGGACTTCATCTGAATACTTTATTTTCTCTATATTTTTAATCTTCATATTTTATTTATCTTTTTCCTTGAGTTTTATTCTCACGCTATACTCTACATCCCCATGACTAGTTCATAACTACCAATTTATACCTTAATCCCCTCCCCCTTCACCCATCTCTCACTCCCCAATCTGAAACCATCAACATGCTCTCTGTATCAATGGGCTTGTTTCTGTTGTTTGTTTATCCCATTCTACATGACATTCGCCTTTCTCTAATTTACCGCATTAAGCATAATACCCTCTAGATCCATTCATGTTGTTGCAGATGGCAAGGCTTCATTCTTTTTCATGCCCAAGTAATATTCCATCATATATGTATACCACCTCTTCTTTAGCCATTCACTTTGATAGACAAACAGGATGCCTCCATGTACTGGCTACTATAAATAATGCTGCAATGAACATATTGATTCACATGTCCCGTCAAAACAGTGTTTGGGTTCATTCAGATAAATACCCAGAAGTGGGATTACTGGGTACTTCTTTGTCTCTTGTTATAGCCTTTGTTTTAAAGTTATTTTGTTTCGTATAAGTATTGCTATCATGGCTTTTTGTTTGTTTCCATTTTCAAGAAACATTTTTTTCTTCCCTTTACTTTCAGTCTGTCTGTGCCTTTCAATCTGAAGTGAGTATCTTATAGGAAGCATTTGTAAGGGTCTTGTTTTCTTATCCATTCAGGCACACTACCTTTTGATTAAAGCATTTAATCCATTTACATTTAAAATAATTGTTGCTAGATATGTACTTACTGCCATTTTATTATTCATATTTTTAATCTCATTTCTTCTTCTCCTTCTCCTTCTCCTCCTACTCCTTCCTCCTTCTCCTTCTTCCTTCCCTTCTTCCTTCTTCCTTCTTCCTTCATCCTTCATCCTTCATCCTTCATCCTTCATCCTTCATTCTTCATCCTTCTTCTTCTGAAATAAATCCCTCTAACATTTCCTATAATACTGGCTTGGTGATGATGAACTCCTTTAGCTTTCTATTGTCTAGAAAGCTCTTTATCTGTCCTTTGATTCTAAATGATAGCTTTGCCAGGTAGAGTAATCTCGGTTGTAGGTCTTGCTTTTCATCACTTTGAATATTGCATGCCAGTCCCTTCTGGCCTGCAAGTTTCTGTTGAGAAATCAGCTGATAGTCTTATGGGAGCTCTTTTGTAGGTAACTAACTGCTTTTCTCTGGCTGCTTTTTAATTTTTTTTTTAATTCCTTGCTCTCTCTTTCTCTTCTCCTTCTGGTATCTCTATGATGTGAATGTTGGTACTCTTGATGTTGTCCCAGATGCCCTGTAAACTAGTCTCATTTTTTTGGATTCCTTTTTCGTATTGCTGTCCTGATTTGGTGTTTTCTGCTACCTTATCTACTAAATTGCTGATCTGATCCTCCACTTCATCTAATCTACTGTTAATTCCTAAGGTATTCTTCATTTCAGTCATTACAGTCTTTATTTCTGACTCGTTCTTTTTTGTTTTCTATCTCTGCTTTTATGTTTTCTATCTCTTTGTTAAGAGTTCTAAGCTCATCTACTCTTTTCCTAAGTTCACTGAGCACCTTGTAGCAAGTGTTTTGAACTCTGCATCTGGTAGATTGTTTATCTCAATTTTGTTTATTCTTTTTCTGGAGCTCTGTTGTGTTCTTTCATTTAAGACATGTTTGTCATCCCATTTTGTCTCTTTACTTGTGTTTGTTTCCATGTATTAGGACTACTGTATCTGCTGGTTTTAGTAGTGTGGCCTTATGTAGTAGGTGTGCTGAGAGTCCCAGTGGCACAGTCTTCTCTGGTCACCTGAGCCTGGTACACAAAACACTTGTATGGGTTTTGTGTGCCCTCCTGTTGTAGTTGAGCCTTGGTTGCTGTTGGCATGGCAATGGGAGGGACTGACCCTTGGGCTGATTGACTGTGGTGACCAATCATGTGGTGGCCATGAGCAGTGTCGGAGTTGTATTTCAGGGGCTGACCTTACAGAGCCAGATTCACTTTAGCAGCACTCTGGGGCCTGCCCTGTCTTCTCTTTGGGTGTGTCATTCTGATGTGACCCCAGGGGTGCTAGGGCTCAGATCCAAGCTGGCCAGCAGTGTGTAGGCTGGAGCCTCATGGAAGGGGCACTGCCACAGGCCAAGTTTAGCTGCAGCCTGTGCCCTACCCAGGGACACCTGGCATGAGCCACCAACAATCCACAGATGGCCACCACCCATACTAGGCTTGGAAATGTCTCAAAAGGCCAAACCACAAACCAAGGCTGGGTTTGGGGCTGCTCAGCAAGAGGTACAGGGCACACTGAAGCCAGATGCTGCTTGTTTAAGGGGTCCATACACTGGGAGAGGCGGGGTCTGAGTGAATCAGCTGGGCAGGGTAATCGCTAGCTATGTTGATGGAGTCTCAGATATGGCAGTTGTCTGGGTCTACATGCTGGGAGGTGAGGAGGGCTCAACAAAGGATTAAAGCCATTATAATAATTCCTATTAATAATCATAAGTGCCCCCTGTCAGCACTTCTGTCTAGAAAAAAGAGGTCATTCCAACCAGTGCTCTGAAGCCAAACAATTCAGTTCCTCCCCAAATTCCCAGCATCTTTCGAGCTGCTGGCCCAGCACTGGAGTTCAGAGTGAGTGAGTCTGCCGGTGAATAAATCTGCATGGGCCCTTTAAGAGGGAAGTCTGCAACACCCTCAGCCCGTAGACTCATTCAGCCACAATCTCCACTGGTTTTCACAGCCAGAAATTGTGAGGATTATTCTTCCTGGCACTGAAGCCCAGTATGAGGCTAAGACTCCTCACTCTTCCAAGGGGAACCTCCACAGCCAAGATATCCCTTCTGATTCTCAACTGCCACACATGGGTGTGAGACCAGTCTGTTTCGCATCTCCACCCCTCCTACCAGTCTGTAGGGGGGTCTTATCTGTGTGTTCCCCAGTTGTAGGACTCCAGGATATTCTCAACGATGGCCATTCTGTAGTTTAGCTGTAACTCAGATGTGGCTATGAGAGGAGGCAAACACAGCATTTACCTACTCTGCCATTCTATTGTCTATATTTTAAAATGTAAACTATGAACGTGTATTGCTTTTCAACTTAAAAATAATAAAATTGTTGCATGAAAAAATCAAAGCTTCTGGAGTTAGCTAGTGAAAGGGAACTTAACTTTGTACACACCTCTATAGCCCAGAGGCATCTTCTGAATGGTGACCCTGAGGTACATTGGATAAGAAGCATGTAATAGATTTTAGGCTAAAATTAGATGCTTTGGTATTTAAAAGACTGAACTTAACTTGTCTGGAAAATGAAATCTTGCAGAGACCTTGCTCTTTAATTATACTGTAGGCACCATAGCCCAGCAGTTAGGAACATAGCTTCTAGAATCTCACAGTCAAGGTCTGCAGCCTCACATCTGTTGTGCAACCTAAGATAAATATCCCTATATTTTGGTTTCTCATAGTAACAATGGATAATAGTAGTATTTACCTTGGGTTTATAGTGAGTGCTTTGAAAGTTACTGGCACTCAATAAATGTTATTTTTTTAAATTAGGTCTTAGGATTCAGCGACTCTATATCCAGACTAAATCTTACTGCCACAAATTGGTCACCTTGGTTAATAAATAGTGAGGCCTCCTGAAACTTTATGAAGTGGGCTGGCAATGAGCAAACACCTGGTGCCTAATAGGTACTTACTGAGCTGCATTACTGAGGACAAGAGAAGAAACTCCTATTTAGCACCTGATATTGGCTAAGGACCAAACCAGGGGTACAAAATAAATAAAATGAGGCCATGCCCTCAAGCAACCACTAATCAACAGAATTTCAGTAACACTATTCACAATTCAAAATGCTTCTGGAGCCTACAAGTGGGGGATACATAATCTGGGGTTTGGAGAAGGCTTCCCATAAAAGAGTGATCTAAATCTTAGAACCACTTATCCTATATAAAGACCAAAACCAGGTCATTTGGCCATGTGGTCAGAAGACTTCACCAGGAGAAAGGCCAGGGCATAACACGCAACTTGCTCAACTGTACATGGAGGCCCCAGGAAAGAGCCTGAATGTTCTAAGGGCTCTAGGACCAGCTTTGCCACCATTTATGTTTTGTGACATTGGGTAAGTCATTGCCCCCGTATGGTCTTCCTCATTTGTCCTCAGGACTTGGACATGGCTCTCACATTCTATGGTTCTTACGAAACTGCCAAATGACCTTGAGATCACAGCAATATCTTTATCTAGGATTAAAGCCATTATAATAATTCCTATTAATAATCATAAGTCAATGGGTGCTATCCAACTGGAGGCTACATTTTAAAACTATTCCTGCTTTTGATTCTTATGGCAGACAGGAGGCTCTACCAGAACTGGCTCATGGTGAAAATTGCACAGATTAAGGAGAATTAATTGGGCCTGTAGGGACTATACCATCATCAAGGTATTCAGCCAGTATGCAGAACATTCTACTGCCTTCACTCTAAGAAGCCCATAGTCTAGTAAAATGAATTAGGACACAGAAATCGGCAAATGGTATCAACAGCATTTTCCTGTGATTGACATAAAGGGAGGAGCATATTTATTAGGACTGTATCTCTGGCCCTCAGATCCTTTCCTCAGAAGGCTGCCCAGATGATTCTGCCTGTGTGAACTAAGTAGCTGCCCTAAAATTAGCCATGAGAGAACACTTTCTATTGCACTTTCTATTTGCAAAGTGCAGCCTCATCAGTGTGACCAGCTCCTCTTCACACTGGCATCACCCCCTCTGCCTTGAACAGATGGGGCAGGGGCTGCCAAAGCTCCACAGTAGCTGGAGTTACAAACACAAGAGCTGGGTTTTAGCTCTTGTGTCATAATCCCTGATTTCCCAATCCTGGTGCACCTAAACTCTTACTGTCTGCATAACAGGAAGGCTCAGGAATTATCAAGTTTGCTATGGGGTTTCCACTCTCTTTGTGCTCAATCTCCACAGAAATTATTTAATTGGAAAAATCCACTTAAAGATATTTTGCCACCCACTCTAGCTTCTCTGGAAGTGCCTGTGAAGTCTACATTTAGCTTACCATGGATTCTGGCCTGTGCAAAGTAAACAGAAACATTCAGATATGTTAGGATTCTTGCAAAATAATAGAAAATCTGATGCACAGGGTTTTAAACATTGGGGACTTCCTGCCTGAAAAGAACACCACGAAACAAAATTCAAGAACATGTTGGGGCTGGGCAAAGCCCAAAGAGGTCAGCAACGCCCCTCGGTGCATCTGCGGGAAACAGGAGTTCTGGCTCACCCCACAGGGCTGTGTACAGCTGGGGCAGGAGAGCAGTTGGTAACTGGAGATCTGATGTCCAGCTCTGTTATCTCTTAGGCTGCCCACAACCTCTCTTGGACCACTTCTCACCTCTAAAAAGGGGAAGAAATTCCTCTTTGCTTGGCTTTTCTGAAAATTAGGTATATTTACATATGTATAAAAGCCTGCCAGTGTTTTCAGTGTGTTCCTTGAAATTCTTTTGAAGCCTGGCACTGCGGCATCGGCCCAATAATTCATACCTCCCACAGGACCCCTTTCCGAACCTTGTCAGTCCAAGCCATTTCCTAGGCCCTATCTGGTCTTGCTTTGATCCAATTAGTGTTTAAATCTCTCGTCTACTCTGTCGAACAAGATCAAAAGGTTGCTGACAACCACTTTGTGAACTAGCATTTAGAAAAATCTCATAAAGCAATGTATAATGTTAGGATGGGACTGCTTCTTTCCATTCCTGGCTCCCAAGAGGAGTGACTTCTCCCTAAATGCTTCTGTTCACTTTTCCCACCTCTTACTTCTCTGTTCAGAGGGGAAGTGGACTGCTTAATTAGAAAGCTCAGTCCTGTCTTTCCCTTCTACTTGACATCTGTCCACTTGCATGGGGCTGGTACAATGCTGGAAGTCTGCTATTGCTCAAGAAGCAGGCAGACTTTCTCTCTTGGTTCAGGCATAGCTAGACACCTGCAGGCAGGGCCTTCACCCTTAAACATATTGCTGGCAAAAAGCAGTCCTGTGTACGTGATTTCAGCTAGCTGTGCCTGTAGGTATGGGCAGAGGACTCACAGGCTTATATTAGCATGAAGGGAGTTACATTGGGGGGATATTTTTTTCATAGCACAGCAGTTAGGCAAGAGACAGGATATATGAAGAAATGACCCAGAGAGTTTGGGGATAGACTTGCTTTTAAACACATGTGAAACACTCCCTATGGTCTCCCAATAATTCTTGAGATCCTCATGACCCTGGTGAGCTGCTGGGGGAAACAAGCCAATGAAGTTTGCATATCTTCAGGCCACTGAGGTCCTCGTATTTCGGTTATTAGAAGTCTATGATTCTAAAAAGATTTTATCTTTCAAATTAGAAAAATTTAAATTCCACATTTAAATAACTCAGGAATTGTATGTGAAACCCTTTATAAAAGAGTCAGAAACCTTCTTCCAGCAACTGATTAACCTTAAACTATGTCCTAACATTTGTATACCACATGCATACTAGTAGTCTTCCTTTAGGGAGCTACAAGTTGTGCATCTGCCATTGGACACTACAAATCCACTCTCCTTCCTACTGTGAGCCTTGAAGGCTGACTCATGGAAGATATCAAGGGGCCCTCTTGCCTTTGGCTTCTATTGACTCAGCCAATAGCAGGTCTTAGTGGGATATTAGAGGGTAGGAAAACAGTGAGGTTATGGTATTTATTCCCCCAGCTTTCTTATTGCTAGGTCACCGTGCTGCATGTGTCCTTCTAGTGAAAGCCACGACGACTTTTCCAGGTCCTTTCAGGCCTATGAGTGGCAACTGCTCCCTACTCTTACTAGTCCTCGAGTACTGTACTGTCCCTTTTTGGTTTCTCTGAATCCTGACCATGCCTTTATTAAAAGTCCCTGTATTAAGTTTTCCTCAAATTACCTTGTTTGACTATATTGCCTGTTTCCACTGGGACCCAGATAGATTTGTTATACAATGAGTGTTTCTTATTCTGGGCCCTACCTCTGGTCACCTGCCTAACCTCAGAAAACTGAAATTCATATTTGGGCCTGAGTTTCCTAATGTTTAAAATGAAATGAGAATAGGTGAAGGGCCCTTCTAGATCATATACTTGAATTGAGACAAATTTTATATCTAAAATATCTTCTACAACTTAGCACGATGTCTGGTACAGAGGAGGCACTAGATGTTTGAGGAATGATAAAATTCCAAGTTACATATCATTTCCACTTTATATTCACTAAAAAATATGCTTTAGGAAAAGGAAGTGCCAAAGAGGCTGTGTGTTTAAGTATATACAGAGTGAGCATTAAGATTACCTTTTCCTCATAGTTAAAAATGATACAATATTTCATGCTTCTCTGAACATTTAAGACTCCATAAAGGCAGTGTAGTGGAAGGAGCATGGGCTCTGGAGACAGGCACTATTTATTAAATTAACTCCACAACACAATGAATTGTGCTGCCTTTATGAAGATATTATGTAACTGGAGCTAAAGTGACCTATTCAGTGTGCCAGAGAAACTAAATTTTCAGGAGACACCCTTATAGCTAGATGATGTCTCCAGATAGCCTGGTTTTATGGCTAACACTTACCCTAGAAGTACCTCTCCTGAAAAACAGTTCCAAGACACAAGGCTGCTCAAAGTCAGCACAGAGAATGGACTCCTGGCTCAAACTCTTCCCTGTTTTCTTCCTCTTCTGTCTGGTTCAAACTCTGGTCCATGACTAATAAGACAGACTCTCTTCCAACATATAACCTCTTACTAGCTTGGACTTCTATACCTGAAACCCTAATGCACCCCCAAACTAGGAATCTTCCTACGCTGAAAGCTAGATCATGCTTAGATTATTGGCAATTGATTAAAAACATGGGTTCTTGTATCTCTGTATTTAACTGTCATTTTTACACATCATATGCTTTTACGTCAACTTCCTTTTAATGAATATTTAATGCTGCTGAAATGAGGATGATTTCTTTTAATTCGCTAATTTTCATCAATAGGCATGCATAGAAATTGGCATTTACTCATCATCGGAATGATTAATACTGGTATATGACCAAGAAATGTAGTCACTGTTCTAAAAATACTTCAGATTTCGATATGAATTACTCTTAACTCTTATTGGAAGATATAAGGAATACTAATTCTTCTCAAAAGTATTCTCCTTAGGCCGACTCTCTCAAGTCACAGCAAGCCTGCCTTACAGGCAGTGGACAGACCTACAGCCATGAGCAGGCACTGGTTTTGTTCCTAAGGCATCTCCTCACTTCTCTTAAACTGGATAAGTTTTCTTCTTGCTTTTTAAAAATTGTGGTAAAAATCTACATAACAAATGTTACCATTTTAACCACTTTAAGTATACAGTTCAGTGGGATTATAAACATAATTTGTATTGTTGTGCAACCATCCTCATTATCCATCTCCAGAAATTTTTCATCATCCCATACTGTAATTTGATACCCACTAAACAATAACCCCTCACTCCTTTCTCCCTTCCCCACCACCCCAGTCCCTGGTAACCACGCTCTACTTTTTGTCTCTATGATAAACCAAGTCGTTTGCTTCATTTTAATGAAAGTTGGCATTAGATAGGCTCTTCACCTCTCAAAAGTACATAGTGAAGAACTGGTGTTGGGATCACAGCCAAAGAGCACAGGCAGACTGCTTACATGAATGCTGAGTAAAGAGGAGAGTCTGGGGCACACCCCACATGATGCTTTGGAGACTGAGGTAGGAAAAAGGGCTACAATAAGAATTCTGCTAACATTCTCCAGAGTATACACAGAGCTTCTTTCACTTTCCTGGGCACTCATCAGTATCCTTTATCACTAGGGGTCCAAAACATTTCCATGAGACACTCTCTTCCTAAGCTGGGTTTGAGATAGGAAGTGTTTTCCTAAAGACCAAGAATGTGAGCCCTGGAGATAGGGATAATGAAGACTGCAGACAGCAATGGTAGGGAGGGACAATGTACTCACACTTAAAGGTCTAGAAGAAATGGAAATGGATCACTAGTGATAGGTAAGGGAGGGACGACAATCAGAACAGAGATTAGCAGGCAGCCAAGGCAAAGAGAACAGCAGCATCGGAGAAGAGAAAGAGCAAGAACAGAAAGTATGGATTAAAGGGATGACAAAAGCAGTAGGCTCCACTGAAAGATGGCAAAGCTCAAGCGAGTGGCTCATTTTAGGTGCGATATTATTATCCACCATGCTCTCCCATGAAGAACTCATAGGAAAACACATGAAGCGAAATGACAGGGGACCTTCTTATCCCTTGGCAGATTAAGGCCAATGATCTAGCAGGCCTGGGTATAAGATGCTAAAGTAGCTTTGCCTAGGCCTATGAGTGGGTGATATATAGGGAGATATTTGGGTTACACAATAATAAATGAAAAAGAAAAAAGAGGTATTGAGACAGTTGAAAAGGATGAGCCATTATTCCCATGAAAACACAAGAGAATTACTAAACAAGGGGAAGACTGATGAAGAGTTAGATTTTTAACAAATACACATAACTCCACAGCTTTACTAAATACCAAAAATAGGCATTATGTAGTCCCTCTCCAACTGTTCTGGCAAAGTACTTCTAATGGAGTACCACCCTCCCCAGAGCCTTGGGGTTATCCTAAGGTTTTCCAGTGCTCTAACAGTCACATACTTATCCCCACTGCTGTGGCTCTGGGAAACTGTGTCAGAAGACCCTTGGATGAGCCTGCAAAATTAAGTTGAGGGAACATCTTTGTCATGATGCTTCTTTCTACTGTGACTACATGGACTGCTATATGTCACTTGGGAAACATGGGACATCGAAGCTTAAACAATTCCACTTCCATAAGATAACTTATAAAATATATAAAAAAGAAATAGGACGAAAGCACAAGGTGTTTGATGGTCTTCATAACATGCATACTGTCTTGGGAATTTCTAGATAGTTTGCTGGTTTATAATTTGTTAGAAACTAGAAGGGAGCCCCTGTCTCTTTGTCCCAAAATGAGAGGGGAAAAAAGCTGCACTTAGATGTCATCACTATTTATCAAGTTAGGTATAAAATGGGGATGTAGATTATCTCAAGGGGAAGGAGAAATGACCAGGTTATGAGTTAGGAGCCTGACCTCCTTTTAACATAGAGAATTATTCAATTTCTGGTCAGATCTTTGAAGAATTAAGGATAGAGACCACAACCACCAGAGAACTGAAAAGTCAATATGGGTAATTATATCCAATTATTATTTAATGTTATCTTGTGAAAAGTAAGGAGACTTTGCTGAAAACCCTTTCTGACTAGTGTTGGTCACTGAGTTCTGAACCTTACGCTCATGAACTTATAAAAACAACCATTAATTTAATATGGGCATTGAAAGGAAAGAAAAGCCCATCTGATCTTCAGCCTCAAAATTCTCCTAAAATAGGGTCTAGGGATAGTTTGTGTTAACATCGGATATTTATGTTTCCCCCAAAATTCATATATGTTATATCCTAAGACCCAATGTGATGATATTAGGAGGTAGGGCCTTTGGAGGTGATTAAGTCATGAGAGTAGAGCCCTCATGAATGAAATCAGTTCCCTTAGAAAAGAGGCCCAAGAGAGCTCTTTCATCCTTTCCATGATGTGAGAACACAGAGAGAAGGCACCTTCTATGAGGAAGCGGGGCACCACCATACACCATATCTGCCTGTACCTCGATCTGGAAGTTCCCAGCCTCCAGAACTGTGAGAAATAAATTTCTGTTGTTTATAAGTCACTCAGTCTATGGTTTGGTATAGCGGCCAAACACACCAAGACAGTTCAGTCCCTTAGGGAGGTGGAAACATAATCCAATTGCCTGAGTAAACTCAAAATGAGTTGTCTTTTTTGTTTTCAATGCTCAGACTCCACAGTTAGATGAGAGGAAAAGTATGGAAAATGATGGCAAAAGGGTCATGTAAAAGGGGGGGAAAAGTACAAGGAATGAGAGGAAGGAACAAAAGACTCACCCATACTAAAGTATTCTGAGGTGAAGTTTTGCCTTCTAAGACACTAATAATATAGGGCAAAGAGACAAAAAGCGGTAGAAAAGCTAGGAAAGAGGATTAATTTAGGAACACCCTCATCCAAGTTCTCATAAAAATAACATTTCCCAGAGTTAAAGTCAAGGTTTTTGATTAAATGTTCTGGGAAATGCTGAGCAAGATGAATGAAAAAGGGCATACGCCCAAATGTATTGCTTTGAAATTTCAAAACCTCAGGACGAGCGAGAACACCATAAAAGATCTAGATGCAAGCTGCCTTCAGACTTCTTTTAAGCAATTCCATAATGCAAGACCATGGAACAGTACCTTCAAAACTACAAGAGAAAGTTATTTTCATTATAGAATGTATGCTCTGCCAAACTATCGAAATGAAGGCAAAATAAAAGCATTTTTTAAAAATGCACGGACTCAATATTTATATCCTATGTCCATCTCCTGAAAAATTTTCTTGAGGATGTATTCCCGCTAAGTGGGGGGGGGGAGAATTCAAGAAGAGAAAACTAATATATTTATTAGAAAAACTAATAAACAGTGTACTTAACACTCTGTGCAAGTGACATGGGGTCCCACGGATATCAGCACTGTGTAAGTTAGAATATTTCTAGATGTGACCAGGAACTCCTGGGAAGCATCTGTCAAGAAGAAAGGAGGTTCCCACTACCAAATAAATGATCAAGAGACTCGGTATATTTAAGAGCATAGTGAAGAAATATGCTCCCTTTTGTTTACAAAACATCCTGAATATTTTATGATAGAAAATATTATAAAATAATCTAAGAAACACAAAATGGCCATAAAAGAAAGTAATAGTCAAAAATATAACAAGATTTTGAACTGATGGCATATACTGAAGACTCTGGATACAAGGAAATGAATCCTTCAAGTGGCACAAAATTAACAAGGTAAAACTGGGTTTCCTTTCCTCAGGATCCAATCGTACTTCATCAGCAGTTACTAATTTTTACAAAATCACAATACTGTAAAAGTAATAATAAGAGTTCCAACCTTTGAGTGACTAACAAGTACCAATGCTGTGATAAGCATTACCTATGTACTAATTCACTGATTATTATGAAAACCCTGATTACCACAATTTAACAGATGAGAAAATCTAAGTGCAGAAAGGAGAAGTAATTTGCTGAAGTCTACCCTTATCACTGTACTCTAACATTAGAAACTGATAACACTCTTACCTAATGTGGTTGGCATTAGTTAACTGAAAAAGTCAGTTAAAGGAAAAAAATCTCCCACCCCTTTAAACCTTAAATTTTAGCACAAATATTATATTTTAACAAAGCATTAACTTACCAATCTTTTGAATTAGGGTAAAGTTCTTTTTTTTGAATATGGGTCCTTTGATTATAGTTTCATGTTGTTTTTCTTACACCAGAACTAGCCATACTGTAGTTTGTGTTCAACAACAGTTTGTATAAAGTCGAATAAAAAGTTAATAATACTTGTGAAGCAATCTGAGAGAAGAATGATTCTAGATTTTTACCATTTCTTCACTTTGTAATTCAACACCATTAAAAAAAAAAACCTTGCCTTTATTGAGTTTGAGCATACAATTCAGTTTTCACAGAAACAATTCTCTTTCAGTATTCATATTTCATCAGTAAATGTAATATTTAATTAAATTATACAATTGAATAATAAGTACAACCAGAATAAACAAGTTTTGGAACAAAAATCACTGCTTCTTAGTGAGCATTCAGCTTAACTCGTAGAAACAAAAAAAAATGGAAATAGTAATGAATAAATAGCCTGCTATCTGTGAGAACTCAGCCTGTCATGGTATTTATTAAAATGTTTTCCAGAAGAAATGGAAAGCCTTGATAATTCCAGCCAGTTAGATAACTGGAAGTTGGTTAAGAACGCTTCAAACATACCATAAAACACAGTTTGTTGGTATATAATGTTTAGAATTAACATATAGGCAAAACGTGACTTTATAATAATACGGAATGTAAAAATTTACCATCACTGTGTAATAACAGCATAATAACTAACCAATAGCCTCATTTTACAAAGTAGAGGATCCACAGATAATGGTCTAAGGGAATACAATAGGAAATGGAAATTAAAAAAAAAATTAGAGTCTAAAAATGAAACCAATAAGAGTCCAAAATAACATAAACTGGGAATGGGAAAGTTCCTCATCTTGTTTATATATTCTAAAGTTAGTAAATTAAAAAAAAAGTATAATAAGATTATTTACAGCATGGAGGTAGCTAACAGAAACTGACAACTCGAAAAGATTAAATGAAAATGGTCCTCTGAGAGTAGACCCATGGGTAACAAAGCTTTCTTTTTTTCAGTATTGTGTGATTTTTTAAAAAACATTGTGTATATATTACTTGGATAATTATAATTAAAATTTGTAGACAAAATGTACAAAAGTGAAATATAAACTTTAAAAAAAAGTTTCAAATTAAGAAGCTGAAACATTCTCAATTTGACTGAAGGGCCGGCAAGAGGCTCTATCTCAACCGAAATAGATGCCTAAAGCTCAAGAAAGCACCTGGGGAGGTTTCTGCTCCCTGAAACTACCCACGGTTCTGGCCTGTAGGCTACTCTGAGGTGAAGGACCCAGATGGCAGCCAAAGATGTCCCTGGGTCTGCGCCTGCGCACAATGCCCTGGGAGGTGCGCAACGGACGAACTGTAATTGGGCGCTGCTTGTCAGCCCGCATATGAAGCCCAGGGTGCCTAGCCTGCCATCTGTCTACCAGCCTGCGTCTGTGAACTCACACCTAGATACTCACCTGGCCAAAGGGTATTTTATAGAAGCCCTAGGTCGTGGTTCCATTTTTTTTGCCTTGAAACAGATCCATGGAATCAGCTGAGCATACACAGAGAGCTTCTATGTACATGGACTTGGCTTGAAGAGAAAAATGGAAAGACGACATCAATGCTCTCAAATGGGTTCGGCACCTCCCTCCAGCCGAAAGATTGTTCGGTTTCACTTTATGTTTTTTAAAATATGAAAAAAAAAATGTTACTGTCTTCATTTTATAAATGTAATATCATATTAAAATACTAGGAGAGAAGCTTCCTTACTCCAATTAAGAATCAGTGGACACCATAAGAATCTTAACTTCAGGAAGCTTTTGGGAGCCTGTAGGTCTCTTATGACTAAAATAGCAGCCAAGTTGCTGGGTTATATATAGTCAATATCCACAGAAAGGAAAAACAGTTAGCAACTTAAAGCAATTTTGTGCTTATGTTAGTTCTGCAAGCAAAGTTCTGTTTAAGTGGGTCCCTGTGCCATAATTACAAGGATCGGTACAGAAAATATTGATACAGCCCAGGTCTCTACAGTGGGAAATTCAAACACATATCAGGAAATTCTCTTGAGGAGAAGAATGAAATTATTTAACAATCTGCTTGCAACATAACAGTGAGAAAACAGGAAGAAGGACTATGACTATACATTGGAGGCATATTCCTAACTCTGCCTATCCAAAAATTCTCCCAAAGAAACAACACTCCACAGCACTGCCCGTTTTAACATGAATTTATGCAAAGGTGTGGCTCAAATCCTAAAATTTTTGCATATGGAAGACAGCTTCAAACTTCCAGCTTCAAAAATGTACAAACGGCAAATTCTATATCTGCCTCGGAGCAAAGGACTCCACAAATCTACTCTAGTGGCTCCAGCCAGGCTGCCATCAGATTTTAATTACAAACTGACTGCTCTTCTATAGTACAGTTGTACAAGGAAATAGAAAAGCAAGAAACAATAAGACACTCGCATTCAAAAGGGTCCCCCCCCCCATTGGAGAGTGTCAAAGTATCAAAAACAGTTTTGCTGAAATAAGTAGGATGCAACACAAGAGAGGTGTCTTCCCATGTCAGAATATCTACCCATGCAAAACGCAGAGCTGGCAAAGAGCATGAGTCATAGTTTCCCAGACCTGACAGGGGAAACCTGTTCAACTGGATCTGACCTAATCTGTTTAGGAATTCCTCTTCACTCTAATGCCCAGGGGCAGCACACATTTGTCAGGCATGTTACTACCATGTTCTAGCTTAGAAAAGCCATTTTATGCAAGTGTGACAATGTGCCTAAATAGCTGCTTATCAGTGCTCCTGCATGAAAGGAGGGACATAACCCAGTTACTTATCTGCAAGTTCAGAGAATTCACCCCTATTCAGCAGTGGGCTAGAACCAGCTCACTGTAGCTCATAAGACCTAGCTGTTAAATTTTCAGGGATTTTGAGAGCTGGCTATTAAGCACAGCCATTATTTAAAAATTAAAGTATATAAATTTACACTTTTATAAATTATATTGAAAACAAAATAAATATTCAAGTCATCATTTCCTACACATTTTACATTTTATTATTTATCTTCTCTAGATTACTCGCATGTATTATACCTGTATGGTGGAAATACTATAGAATGATGTGCTACTGCACATCTCTTTCCAACTCCGTGTTCAGTGATGTCTTGTTGGTAGGCTGAAATGGGCCCTGGTGGGAACGTTTGCACCATGGAAATCCCAACACCACAAATCAGGGCTCGATTTATTATTTTGTTGATGGACTAGTCTTAAGAAAGTGATGGAGAAAATGTCAATAATGCAGATTAAAAGTACGTCATGTCTGTAGTGATTAGATTGTGAACAGCATAAAAACTGAAGATAAAAATCTTCTTGTATTCAAAAACTTATCTGATTCAACGAAAGCAGCTGCTCACCTTATTGACAAAAGAGTGATATTCCCATGTGTGTCCCGTTGTGTCACTTACACTTACTTGTTAACATAAATGAAACTATCAACCACCATGCATGTAGAACCTACACTTACTTATCAATTGCAACTGAAGGTTGCTATGGACACAGAAGTTTGGCAAAAATCAAGGAAAGCATTTTGTAAGAATCATTTGTAATGCAATCAATAAAGTGTAATATATATTTTATTACAGACTGTGTACTGCACACCTTTATATCAGTAACATTTATAATCAACTTACGTGTGTATATTTATGGATACATTTTAAATTCTGCAGAGCTGGCTGCTACACAGGCAGCAGCACACTGCTGCCCCCAATTCGGGTAGCATGGAGACTGACCTTCTCAAGCAATTGTGAGGGTCTAAGTTTCTACACCCCATAGCTCTACATAAGGTCTTTACCTGATGCAGAATTCCCATTTCAGTGCTCAAAAGATTTGTCTCATCATCTCTGCTTTTGCAGCATAAGTGGCTGTTACCAGATGGCAACAGAGTTGAGCTTGACCCTGGGCAATTAGATATAAAGATCAGAAATTTCTGGGTCACAATCATATAAAAAAATGATTCTGCTTATAAAACAACTTTAAAAAAATCCCTTATTTCTTTAAGTGGGTAACTTTCTTCATAGGAGATGATTTTATCCTTAAAGCAATAGCTCTGAAATTATGTGTGCTTGGTAATTGCCTGGGAAGCTTAATAAAAGTACAGATTTCTAGGCTATGCCTCCAGAAATCCTGATTCTGAGTAAGGCCTAATAATCTACATTGTAAATTCACTTCGTAAAAACATTGTAAAAACAATGTTTTTACATTGTAAAATTGTAAAAACACCCCCAGGTATCTCTGCAGCCTGGTGGCTCATGGCTCATAGTGCGATATTCTTCACATAAATGGGATACTCTTAACATAAACATAGTAGCTTATCTAAGCTCCCTACTTTCTTAAGCAGACTCTAACTGGCTCCATCAAGCAGGCCATAAAGAGGTTATCTTCCTGCCTCTCTGATTTGTCGCCTCAGCTGACATGAGCCTTACCCCAGCCACCCTTTCCCCAGTGCAGTTACTTTGTTCCCAGTGAAAAAAAGGCATGTGTTGGTTACCATGAGCAGCCTCATGAAAAATCCTGAAGTCGAATGACTCTACCAATAAAGGAAGAACTGGAAGTTTACTGTGACTTGATCTTAATAAGCCAACCCTAGAATACTTTTTCTTTTTCAGGTGCTCACAGACCATCTGCTAAATTGGCTTAGGACTTTGCCATGGATGGACACCAAGCTCACAAGCCTTGAATTTCTAGATTCCACATCTCCTCCACTGTGAGGACTGGGCCATCTGCCCGACTCTGTCTGATGGCATTGCTCCTGTCTCTATTGGATGTCTCCTGGCATCTGTTATTACCAACTCTTCCCAGGCAGGGAAATTTTTTCCTTCTTGGCCTGAATATAAATTAAAATCATACATTTCTGGTTATTCTTTGGGTGTTTCCAAAACACCAATTCATTCTCACCATCAGCATTCCTAGAAATATCTTCATGGCATATGCCCCCTGGAAGTCCCTAGATGTATATTTGCCTGGCCCCTTGATTTGTGTGCCCACAACCCTTTAACTTTGTGCTCATGGGCACTAGTTTCTGAGATGGTGAGGTCTTTCTCCCTCTTCTCCACTTTTAAGAGAATGTGAGCATCTAAAAGTCCCTTTATGTTTTTCATTCCCCTGGAGATATTTCGAATCTGACTACATGAAATTAAACCTAGTTTTAGTCCCTAAATTTTTTCCCCATATTATAGAATGTGAGTCCAGCTATATTCAACCAAATCAAGTCAAATACACTATCAAGTGAAATGTGATTAAGAACCACCCTCTATAAACCAGATACCAGGGATGTTGGTCAGGCTGCAGTGGACCAGGTGCAGCTTCCGCATCACCCCTCTAGGCCCAACTCTAGCCAAGACAAAGCTACGTTTAAAATCTCAGTAAAACAGAGTTTTAAAGCCACTGTGCAGATTCAAACAACGCAGTCTGGGACTGGCTTTTCCCTGCCCTTTAAGTGATGTGCACCATTCCTAGCTTTTAAAAAATTAACAGCGTCATTGGCACAGTGCCTTTCTTAGTGAATCTTTTTACATGCTGCTGAAACAGAACTGTTCGACTCAAAATATTCCGGGCATGAATTCTAACAAGTTGATGATAAAATTCTGCAACAGAAACATTTGTTTTCACATTGAAAACTCAAATTTGGTTCGTACTCAGGGGAAGGAGTAGTACAGCTTTCAGCTAAGATACTCTAAATCCTTAAGATAGCATCCACTGAGCCGTACTTCCACACGCCTGACACAATACGTGTTGTAATGACATTGCAATTACTTTACTACTGCAAAAAAGTGCCCTTCATTCTTGTTGGAGAAAACCCTTATGAATCATAAGACACAGAAACCAATGTAATTTTCCAATGGCCCTTTTTGTTTTCTTTTTTTCTTTTTCAGTGATTAGTAAGTTGACTATACTAAATTGGTTATAATAGGATGACAGAGAAGGCAAGAAATGGGCACCTTATGGCAAGTATAAGGAGAATGCTCTGTAACACACAGCACATAGGGAACTCCCATTCTGCAGACTATGATGATCTCTTTCAGGTTTGGAAAATGCCATTCTGTGCCATAACTTGACAATGACCAGAATTTGGCCAGAAATACCGATCTAGACAGGTTTTTCATTCATCCTTTCATCCATTCAAACATTTATCAAGTATTCATTATGCTTCAGTCACTGAGTTAGCGAAGGGACTCCAAAGAATAAAACACAGCCATTTCCATCAAATGAATTTAGGTCCTTCATCAGAGTTCGCAATCTATGAAGAAGGCAGACACATGGACAGATACTATTTTAAGTGTAGGTACAGTGACAGAAATGGAGCACAGAGAATCCAGGTGAAAGAGACTCAAAGCCAAGTGGTAAAAGGATTATTAGGAAGAATCCTCCAGAAGAGAGGGAGCAGGAGTACGATGAGTCATCCTAGACTGAGCAGTTTTAGTATGGAGACCAGCAACTGCAAGGCATACCTACTGTTAGTATAACACAAGGGAATGCACGTTGTATGACCAGATTAGTCGCTTGTACGTTCCCACTGAGGAGCTTGGACTTGATCCTGTAGCTGACCAGAACCTAAGAGTTTTACAAAGAAAGGCAGCAGAATCAGGTCTGCTTTTTAGAAAGACCACTCTGGCTCCTTTGGAAGCTGGATTTGGGTGGTTAAGAACAGAGGGAGGAAGCACACTAGGAGCTCCAAAATTATAGGAGAGAGGTCCAAGGGCCTGGAATA
This sequence comes from Eonycteris spelaea, assembly GCA_003508835.1. Classification (NCBI taxonomy): domain Eukaryota; kingdom Metazoa; phylum Chordata; class Mammalia; order Chiroptera; family Pteropodidae; genus Eonycteris; species Eonycteris spelaea. The sequence goes on along the minus strand of PUFA01000113.1, from coordinate 351,295 downwards.
AGGTGGGAGTCACAGGTCCAAGAAAAAATTACAAGCTAAAACTTGCTGGAATTGGTGACCGTTGGAAGAAGGGAGGCAGGGATATAGGGATGGTGACAGAAGTTTCTGGAATGACACACAAGTTTTTAATTTGAGTGACTTAGGGAGGGGGTGGTGTCACCCATAAAGATAAAAAAAATAAAGAAATCATTCACTTAATACTTGGGCATCTATTTTGTTCCAGAAATTGGTCCAGGTGCTACAAATATAAATAGTAAACAGACAGATAAATAGAGCTTACATTCTAATGGTGGTAGGCAAACACTAAGCAAGTAAAAAAAAAATTCTATCATATAAATTTAGATATATGTTCTCTGAAGAAAAATAAAGCCAGGGAAGGAATAAGTTCATATGGGGCTTTCTTAGAAGATGCTGATTGACCAGAGAGACTCAATGCAGAGTGTGGTGAGCCTGTGGGACCTGTAGGAAGAATATATCAGGCAGAAGAAAACCAAGGATAAGGGCCAAAATGATGACTCCAGTTTTGGACATGCTGCATTGAGGCCTCCAGAGGGAGATATCCAGGAGGCAGTTGCACATACAGGTCTGAAGCTCATCACAGTCTGGGCAGAAATAAGGATTTGGAACAATCATCATATTGAAGGCTGGCAAATCTTGAGAGTGGAGGAGACGCCTTGGGGAAAAGTGCAAAAAATGAGAAAAGCAGGAGCTGAACTACATACTTAAGAAACATCAACATTTAAAGGGCAAGTAGAAGAAAAGAAACCCTGAAGGAAAAAAAGAAAAATGGGATGCAGTGTTGCAAAATTCAAGAAAGTAGGAGGCAACAATCACCATCCCAAAAGCAGCAGCTTCCCAGTAATGGAAATGTGGCCAGTGGGATTAGCAATTAGCAGGTCCCTGATGACTGTAGTTAGAGCAGCCTCAGAGGAGCGGTGGGTGTGCAAATAGCATGACAGCGGTCTGAAAAGAAGGAGAGACCTGCACGTATAAGATATCTTGTGAGAAATGTGGCTGTGGAGAAAGAGGTCTTTTGGAGAGGTGATGGGCAGCAGCAAGAACATCTACACTGGCAAAGTTCAGAGCCTGACAAGTCAGGAGAAATCAGCTAGAGCAGCACTGGCAAGCAAGAAGCATGCCCTGAACTGGAGCAGAGGCCACGCACAAGTTGCCAGCTGGCTTTATGCAGCCCTGTCTCCTAAGAACTAATTCCAGCCCATGAACTGGACTTTCGAGGCCCAGAATAGAGCTATGAGGTCACCTAGCCTGCCTCAATTCAGTGGATTGCAAGGCCCTTTAGAAAACTCTCCCAAATCTGTGTGAGATATCAGATATAATGGGAGTTGTTGTAAGCAAAAAACAAAAAAAAAAAAAAAAAACAAAAAACAAATGACATTTGTCAGTTGAGGGGCCTGGCAATGAGAAAGGGGACTGGAAACCACTGCTAGACTTCCTGAGAAGGCGGCCTTATGTGCCGCTGCTTATGTGTTCCTCGTGTGTGGCTGCTCCATCCTCATTCCTCCATTTACACTACAGGGTATCTGACCCTGAAGTTCAAGGTCAGGTCCAGTTCATGAATCAGGTGGGATGTGAGAGATGAAGAAAGGGAAAACCTGAGTAGTGACGGAGATGAAAGCCCAGCTGTATGGGGAGAAACTAACCATACAAACATGGTTAAAATATGAACTTAACATAGGTATGATCAAAGATTACATGACCATGACTGGTGCAAACTACAGAAACATGGATTTGGTCAACAAATCCTTAAATACCAGAATGAGAGGGCTCCACTGGAAGCAAAAGAGAAGTCGAGGCCTGACTAAGCAAAGACAGCTCTGTATAGCACAGCAGGTAATAAGCTTCTCATAGGACTTTATCTCAAAGGGCATGCAAGCTAGAAATAAAAATACATTCCAAACATTTTTAGATGAATTCAACAATAACGAAATCATGGTTGTTTCTTAAATGAAATTAGCTGATTTAGAGACATCTCTCAAATACTGAGTTTAGGTAGGTGAGACTTTACTTATCACTCACCCCCAAAACTTCATTAATACACTTCCCTTTGGGATCACCATCAGTCCATGTTTCTGGCATGGGACTCACTTAGAATGACACTTGTGCTTCTTGGAAAAAAGCCAACTTCCAAGTTCCTGTAAGTAATTCCTATGATACCAGAGGCGGAACAATCTTTTATCCTAATTGCCTTCACAGGAAATGCAAACTGAAATCTCTCCTTCACTTCAACTATGTTCTTCTTATACTTTGATCCCTCTTGGATATATATAATTGAGCCATCATTACTCAAAATATAAAAAACAGGCAGAAGAACTAGAAGCATATATATACATACACATACATACACACAGGTGAGAATATACAGTTGAGAACAAATGTAATCACTACCATAATTCAAAATAAGATACAAAACTGCTTTTTCATTTCATACCCATATTTACAATTATTTCATACCTTAAATACACATTTCTAAAACCCAGTTCAGTCTCTCATTTCCTCAGCCTGCCCCTTCTTCTGTATTCTGCATGTCCTCACTGCCTAAATCAGAAACCTCAGACTTCCTTTACTTCCCTTCTACTATACTCCATGCCCCGTGGATTCAATCACAAAATAGATCACTACTAAAATAACACTGCTCACAAGACCCCTACTTGCCTTTCCGACTTTATCTCTCAGCACATAAACATCCCCCATGCTTACTCCCAATTTCAACTCCACCAACCCTAAACTCATTCAGGCTCCCTAAGGCTGCACACCACTTCAAGTATTTCAGCCTTTGCACAGGTTGTTTTCTTTACTAACAGCTCTTCTGAATGTTTTGTTTGAACTCTCACTTCCGTAACATGTCAGAGCTTATTCATCTCCTCTCTTGGGAAGCCATCTTTGATACCACTCCTGCCAAGTTTAAGTTTGGTGCCCCTCCTATGAGCTTTCATAACACATCACACTTTCCCTTATTGCAGCAGATTATAATTACCTCTGTACTTATCTATATTCTCCACTAGATGGTAATCTTGAGGACAGGGACCATTTCTCATCACAGTAACTCCAGCACCAAGGACAGCACCCAGTACACGGTAGTTTCCCATTAACATGGTGAACGAATAGCTGGATTGCACTTTCACTTATGAAGAGCAGCCGAGAAGCGCTAATAGAAGTCTGGAGTATAAAATGAAGCAAGAGGGGTAAGATGAAGGAAGACAGAGAAAACAATAATGGAGTAGAGGATCAGAAGGTGAGTAGAAAACGAGAGGTTGATGGAAAGGGTAAAAGAAAGCAAAAATGAAGAATGGGATAGAAGTCACTTACACCGATTTTTGTGAAACTCAGAAAAATCTTTCCCAGGGAGAGTAATAAGATAACTAACATTTACTGAGTTCTAAGTACCAGACCCTGTCCCAAATCCATGATTTCATTTATAACTTACAGTTCCCCTATAAACTATTTTCCTCATTTTGCCAATAAGAAAATTGAGACACCAAGAAGTTAGGTAACTATCCCCACAGTATGTAACTATTAAGTGGTGATGCAGTCTTTGAACTCAGTTTACATGGACTGCCCAGGATAGGTACTTTTCCCTGAAGTGTTGTTCACTCAGGAAGCATTTAACTGCAGAACAAAGGCAGATTTGATGGTAAAAACAAAAAAAACAAAAAAAACAGCTAATCTTATGAATGACACTGTGATTTACCTTGTTATAGCTCAGCTCCTGCTTTTTCACTTTAAATTTCTATCTCATAGCTCCTCTGAGAAGAGGCAGAATATCCTGAAGTCAGCAGCAGCCAAAATCCTATGTGGAACTGAAATCAGGACCAGCCATTCCTCACTGGCTCCCTCGAGGGAAATGTGTGGCCTGCAGGGCCTGGGGCACTCCTGTACAGTAGGGCTACTCCAGCCCACCCTTTGCTACGGCTCCAAATGTGGGGATGGGAGTACTACCATTGAGCCAAGCGGCCGTCTCAGCCCATACCACACAGTCCAGCACTGGCTGTGCCATGTTCGAGCAATACAGTACCCCCAAAACGTAAATTTCCAGGAAAGCATGATTTGTAGTAGATATGGGCCTCAGCTAAGACACCTACCAGGACCAAAGGAAAATGCTTCCTAAACTGACATTAAAAATGGGCTTGGAGCTAATATATATGTTGTGTTACTTCATATTTGGAAAAAAAAAACTGTTCTTTCCCCAAACTTCTGTAACAATAAAATAGCTTTGCCATGACAGCACACACAGATGCAAGGGAAGAAAGGCTACTTTTCTAGCTGAACAAAAGCTCACACAGGAGCTATTATGCCTTAGGCTCCTTCACTTATATAAGTCTTCCCTCTTCAGGGAGAAGCAGGGACCTTAAAGGCAGAGCCCTTGCAGCCTCCTCACATCTTCCCCACTTTTTGAACTTAGTAGGCTGTGTAGTTTTTATCTACAAATATTCTCCACAGCTGATCACACACACATATTTCTTGTGCATCTAAACATCAAAGCCAATACTTTCTCATAGGAGCAGATTTTCACAAGAAATTAATTTTAACTGATTCAATTCATCATCTAACAGTGGTTACCAAGGATACCAAATAGCCGAAATCACTTGGCTTGTTTGTTAATCAGAAGATATTAACAGAAAGCTGTGAAGAATTATTGTTGTCTAAGTAATCTGGCCAGGAACAATGCTCCCTCCTGATGTCCCCAAGTCCTGAACTCAGTTTAAAACATCCCAATCTATAATAACAACTAAAAACATGCAAAGCTTTTTCTAAGATTTGAAAGTCAGTGAGTAGTATTTAGAAAAATGACCGCTAATGGTTTACTTTAATTCATTTCCTGATGAAGCACTGAACTGAGAATGGCTACTGATTTGATCTTCTTATCAATCTGAAAGCAGATGATTCTCACCATGGCAGTTAATTGAGCATTCAGGTAATCTAGCTGAATCTATCCTAAATCAAACAGCCTATCACTATACATGTATGAACACAGAGTAGCATTAAACAGATAAGCCTAGAATGTATACACCTAAAACAAAAAACATGGCTTTTCTTTTTAAAGTACATGTACGATTAAGAACTATCTATAATGTATTACTGTACATTTAAAGAACCACCAAAGAATTGATACTTTCTCTCTAAAAGACACAATCAAGTTTCTTACTGATTAGTGTATTTCTTTATACTTTAAGAATATTAATTATATGTCATTCATGGCAACTACTCTGTTCCATTCTGCTGTCTTCATTTTGCTTATAATGCCTTTCTCAAAAGAAAAAAAAACTGTTGCTACTGTGTTTGTCAAAATCTGTCAAGCTTGTCTGCTATGGTTGTGGGCCTTGGGGTCCTGCTAAGGAAGACTTCAGCTACCCAAAATATAACAAAAACTAGCAGTTACCACCCAATATTTATTTTTGCCTTTTCAAAAACAAAATTAAAATTGTATTTGGAATTACAAGATATCAAGCCAAAAGGCTAAATTTCCCAACTTTCCTTTTAAATAGGTATGGCCATGTGACTAAATTCTAATCAGTGAGATGAGAACATAGGTGTTGAGCTAGACCAAGAAAGTTTACTTAAAAAGAGCAGACTTAGGTTGAAGGTGAAGGCTTTTGTCTTTCCCAGAAATGCAAATGCCAAAAGGGGTGGAATTTCAGCAATCATCTTAGCCCACCAGATGACTCTGAGTTAGAAGCCACACACTCAAGAAGGCAAAATACAAAGACAAAGGAGTCCTATGACTACCTGAAGCCTATGACTACCTGAAGCCTCCCAGATCTGGGCAGCCTATCTATAGTTCTATTTACAAGAGAGAATTTTTAAAATTTACATTCTGTTTTTAAGCCACTATTAATGTTTTTCTGTCATATATAGAGAATCCTGGTTATAAATTATCTTATCGTTTCCTTTAGAATTTAATGATTTAATTTTTTGTAAAATTCAAAACACATGAAAAATTTGAGGAGCAGAAATAGTGTTTTCCCCAAATAGTTAGCCAATTATCTCAACACCATTTAGTGAATAATCCATTTTCTCCCCCACTGGTCTGTACCACCACCTTTACCAAATACTATACTGCCGTGTTACTTTGTTTTTGCTCCATTAGTTTTGAATAGTCTTTATTTTCTCTGAGAAGTGAGAAGTATAGTTATCTGCAGAAAGTTGAGAGTCTTATCTTTAGTAGAAAGTAAAGATGAGTGGGAGAAGGGCAAGGGAAGGGTCAGATGATAGAAGAATTATTAAGCAGCAGTGAGGACCCAGCCGAAATGAAATTCTCCATGTTACAGCACAAGGATTAACATAGTGGACTCTGCATCTTGAATGCCTGCTTTCAAATCGGTCTGTGTGGACTCAGACGAATCACTTCGTCTATGCTTTGGATTCCTCCTCTGTAAAATGGAAATGACACTAGAATCTACCTCGAGATTGCTGTGTTAAATGAGCGATTACATCAAATACTTAAGACAGTACCTGGCATTAAGTTCTATGACGTATCATATCATCATTATTAATGGTTATTAATGTAATTATTCTTGTCCCTCATCTTCATCGTCATTATCATCATCATCCTTAATATTAAGATAGTGGCTTTTTTGGTTTTCTAAGGTATTATCAAGAATAATGTTGAATTTTATCATATTTTTTTGGCATTACCTGAGATGATTATTTCTCTAAAACTTATTGTGAATGAGAAAAAAAAAAACAAAAACCTCATACACAACTGATGGGAATGTAAAATAGTGCAGCCATTCTGGAAAACCGTCTGGCAGTTCCTCAACATGTTCAGCATAGAGTTACCATATTACTCAGCAATTCCACTTATAGGTATATCCCCAGGAGCAATGAAAACATATGTCTATGCAAAAACTTGTACCTAATGTTCTTAGAAGCAATTATTTATAATAGTCCTAAATCATATACAACCCATGTATCTATAAACTGGTGAATGGATAAATGTGGTATGTCCAAGTAATGAAATATTAAATCAGTAATATAAATAAAAGAACTAATGACACATGCTACAACATGGCCGGACCTCATAAACAGTACGCTAAGTGAAAGAAGATGTCACAAAAGAGATCACATATTGTACGATTCCGTTTACATGAAATGTCCAGAAAAGACAAATCTACAGAGACAGAAAGTAAATCAGTGGCCTCCTGGAAGCAGGATCATCAGTGAATGGACATAAAGGATTTTACTGGGGTGATAGAAATGTTCTAAAACTGATTTAGATTTACTTCATAGATTTACTAAATAATCACTAAATTGTATACTTAAAGTGGATAAATTATATGCCTCAAAAATGTCATTTTTTAAAATAAGGGAATGGCTAGAGATTGAGGAAACTGTCCAAAGTTTATGTTACTTACTTTGTATATATGGTCAAAAATTTAAATACAGACACATATATGTATCTCAGCATCACCAACAAAACCTATTAGTGTGATAATAGGTTTCCTAGTGCTTCATCATTCTTGTATTCCTGAAACAAACCCCATGAGGTTATAGTATATCATTCATTTAACACAATGTCATATTTATTATTATTTAACATAGAATTAGGCATTTATGAATTTTCATCTAAATATAGCTTTGGCTGGACTCTACAGTTTTAATAATTTAATTTATTTCCACTGCATTTTCAATGTCTATACTTTCAGTTTCTAGTTCTGATCTTTTTTTTTTTTTTTTTTTTTTTTTTTAACTCAGATCTCTGAGAGAGTCCAATTTTTAAGTGTTTAGCGTTTTGGTGGTGTTGTTACTTGTTAGTCATTCACTGATAATCACATTATAGTCAGTAAATGTGCCCTACATATTTTTGATCTTCTGGAATTAATGTTTCCTTTTTATGGTACTGAATAATTTTTTGAAATATTCCATGAATATTATTTTTCTCTTGATGAGTAGAAAATTCTACAAATATTTCATATACATCAAACTTTTAATGATTTTTTCTGTCCTTCTATGCATTTGTCTATTTGAAGTGTATTATTAGTGAAATGTGGTAGTCTCCCACTATAATTCTGATTTTTCTAACTTTTGAAGTTTTAACAAACATGATTCTATATATTATATTCTATAATATTGTTTCATTCCCTCCAAGAAAGAGTTTATGGCTGCTAAGTGTTCACTGTTCACTGTACTATTTACCAACTTAAAATAAGTTTTATTTAATGACTTAAGTCATAATATGTTTATTATAGGACTATTAGTTTAATTATCATGAGGCTTTAGAAAAAGAGCAGATAAAGACAATATTAAATCCACAGATATTTTGCACTTCTTATTTTAATGTATTTAATGAAACTGTTTCCTGAACACTTAAAGAATCAGGTCGTACCAAGCCACCTCCGATCCTCCTTACTCCTCACATTTCCCCATGTTCTGAGCTGCCTCATCAAGGCCACTATTTAATACCGGCTGCTCTCCTCCGTGAGCTTCCCCAGATCAAATCTGACTGTCTGTAGCACTATGACCTCAGCCCTAAGCCACCACCTTTTACTATAAAGGCAAACATTTACAGAGCTCTTGTTTTGCGAATCTGTCCTATTTAACTTCCCAGTTCCCACATACTGAGGCACTGGGAAGATAGTTATGATTGAGTCACTGAAGCATAAGACAATATAAAAATTAAAAGATCAAAAAATCAATGTAATGGAAAAAAGCTGCAATCTTAATCTTTATTGGCCTACAGAGTGGATCCTCTCAAATTGAACCTTTAGGGATTAGACGCCCCCCAGAGAAGCCTATAGTAATACACACATGAAATACGGTGGAGTTAGAATCAATGGATGGTTCTACTAAGACCAGGTAGAAGGGAAAAAGAATCACTTGGGGGATTATCTAGTTCTCTTTGTAGCCTCTCTCTGAAATAGATTCTATAGCATGATGAATTTTAGCTCCCTGAAAATTAAAGTAATTCATACAAAGCACTTTAAAAGCTCTAGAAGAAGGATGACCTATAAATTCAGGATATTACAGTGACATTAAGTCTAAAGCAGCAGTCACAGTGGAACAGATTAAAGAAAAGCAAACAACAGTTTTCTCACTCCCTCTGAAATAATCTGGGAAGCCTTCAGGGACAGTTCAGCTATGCCATCATTGACATCCATAATATTTGTAAAATTCAGAACTGAAAATGTTTGACCTCAGACTTTCTGAAAAGTGTTAAAAGTGGTTCTAATGTGACCCCTCCACTCATGCCTTTTTCTTTGTTTCCCAGGTTTTTCTGAGAGGAAGTGAACATACTGGCAAGAATGAGTGCTAGCCTACAGGAATCAAGCAACCACGTTCTTTCTTCTCTAAGTTCGCGGCCTAGTTAGAGTTTTTACAGAGCTTATTTACATATGGTTATCCTAAATTAAACAATAATCACATAACTACATGCCTAGCAATAAAATCATGATTATAGTTAGTGCCAGGATGCTGCAGTTACATTGTACAGCTAAATTTTTTCTACAGAATTTATTATTAGTTGCACCAACAGAAGCTGTACTTACTAACTTTGAGATAACTCCACTGTAAGAAAAATAGGATCAATGGCAGACAGAAAAATGCTTTTTTGTGCTTGGATTTCCTTGCCTAATATTTTATAACAGCTTTATACCCCCCACCCCCACCAAAAAAAGCATTTATTTTGACAATGGGGTTGTAAAGAGTAATTTCAATCCATAAAGGCCATAAATGCATGTCATCTGCAACCAGACTCAAGAGTACAGATATTTTAGGTGTTAGCCCAGAAAATTCTGATTTAGTCAGTCTGGGGATAGGGCAGTTTTGTCTTCAAAGTTCCCCAACTGATTTTGATACAGGGCTGGAATTGAGACTCACTTTCCAAAACCTTTTTAAGTTAGAAGTAGCTTTAGAATTCAACCATTTCTCACTCTCCTTGATTTCCAGTAACTTCTTCCCAATGGTCCACCAGTTGACTGCCTTGGACAACTGTATGAAATCTCATATACATCCTCAAACTTAATACATTAAAAATTAATCTTATTATTTTCCCACAAACATGCACGACTTCCTATAGTAAACCTACGCCATACTCACTCTCAGCCAATAACTTTGTGCTTTCTTTTCCATCCATAATGGAAGAGCAACCAGAAGACCACTTCCAGAAGGTCCTCGAACCATGTCTACCCACCTGACTCCTTCACAATGAACAAACTGTTGACAAACCCACCTACTCAAGCACGTCACTCAGGCAGTTCAACCCTCTGCATCATTTTAAACTTCTCTCCGGCATACAAACATGCGGTTATTTCCCCTTCTTTAACCATCTTTAGAATTATTTTTTTCTTTCACAACAAAACTCAAAAAACGTAATGTACATTCTTTTCTTCAACTTCTCTCCTCTTCCTTGACCTATCAGCTGCATTTCACACATGGGATCCTTTCCTCCTCCCAAGAATACTTTCTTCACTTCCAGGACACTACAGTCCTAATTTTCCCTCCACCTTAGCTGCTGATCCTTTTCAGTCTCCTTTGTTTGTTCCTTCTCATCAGCCTAATTTCTAACTAGTTATTTGACTTTTCTCTTTTCTCTTCATTGGTCCTTTGGTGAGTTAATCTAGTTTCTTGGCTTTTGACTTTTCTCTTTTCTCTTCATTGGTCCTTTGGTGAGTTAATCTAGTTTCTTGGCTTTAAGTACTATCTTTATGCTGATGATTCCTAAATGTATATGTGCAGACTAGACTTCTTCCTTGAACTCCTAGGAAGGATATCTAAATACATAGTCAAGGGTATTGCTCTAGCAATCCTTCTCTGCTTATCCTATATCATGCATTTTTGTTCTTTACTAGGGAACTCTTCTACAGTCTGTTTTCTATATGCCAGTCTGAGTGATCCTTTCTATTCAGATATTATCATTTTTCTGCTTAAAACTTTCTAATGGCTTCCCATCTTATTCTGAGTAAAAGCCATATTCCGTACAATGGCATTCAGGGCCCTCTGATCAGCCTGTCATCACCTCTCTGACCTCACCTACTACTTCTCTCATCCTTGCCAGATCTACTACAGTCTCACCGCCCATGGCTAATACCTGAACATGTCAGGCATGTACCTGTCTCAGGACTTTTATACGTGTTCCCCCTGTCTAGAATGCTCTTCCCCCTGATATGCCCATGACTTGCTCCTGCATCTCCCTCTGACCTCTACTCATACATAAACTTTTTAATGATATCATTTTAGTTCCTACACCTTATTTTCTCCCCACACTTTATTTTTCTCATTACCATCTAAAATACTACATAATTATTTAATCATTTTCTTCTCCTCAACATATAAGTTCCATGTGGTCAAACTTTTTATTTTTTTTTGGTTCCCTACTGTACAATATTGTATCTAAGTCTATGGTATATACAATGCCTAGATCAGAGCCTTGCACATAGGTGATGCTCAGTAAACATATGATGTGTAAATGAATGGCCTCACCAATCATAATCTCTCCAATCAACCTTTATCCTATCTCCAGAGTGATCTAATTGATAATTCTGCTCACCTCAATTTCAGCTTAAAATTCTCCCATGGCTATGTAGTACTATAGCTGATAGAGGCAAATTCCATACAGTTTGTGTGTGTGGATGTGGGGGATATAAAAAGTGGAGAGTGTGCAACCCATTAAGGGCATTCAATTCAAAACTATGTTGGCTACTTGGCAGCCCTTGCATAAATAAAGAACCATCTCCAGAAAACACCTTGGTAGGCACTAGGCGGACTTGCCATGCTTCCTCCTGCCTGGGCCCTATAACATCAGAAAAAACAGACTGTGCATTTCCACCAACTGTGTGTTGCAATGCAACTGAACATGTTGATTTTTCAGTATTAAATAACCAGGCAAGAAAGCAAGATGTCACTGTTGGCATAGTCTGAAATTATATCAAGAACCCAGATGTTTGAACCAGATGACTAAACTTGCTAATAGCAGTTTTCACAATTATATAGGGTAATTATACTTGAGTTTCAGGGGACGTGATCGGGGATCTAAAATAGGTAATCCCCCATTTAGTGAATCCAATCGCCCGCCCTTACCTTGGACAGGAAGAACACCATTGCCACTAATTTATTTCTAATGAAGAATCAGGCTTGAGAAATGCACTCACAGAAATTCTCTCATCCTGAAATCTCCTAGAGTACTTTACCATGAATGGGTCCTTTGGGTTCATCACAGTAAATTGTACTTCTTTCAAGATTTCTGGGTCAGAGTGCACTAGCCCAAGTCTTCCGTGGGACTTTGACAATGGCATATAAGAACTTCCATGATCTGATCGGTGTCTATTAGAAACGGAGACTCATCTCTCAACATTTCCAGCACATACGCCCCTTACCATTACCAAAGATCCATCCTCTCCTGTCTTAGGACCTTTGTAAACTCCTAGAATGTTCCTTCCACTCACACATTCCAGGCAAAGTGCTCCACCTAAGAACCAACTTGTCTAGGAAGCCTCTGCAGGCACACTCAAGTCAGCGAATTACTCCTCTCCTCTTTCATGCACTATATCCAGCACACGGCTCCCTTCCTGTCTTTATTTTACTAATTATAATTATTGTTTTATCTCAATTCTATAAAGGCAGTAACCATGTCTAATGTATCTCTGAATTACTGATACCTAAAGTAGGACTTGGCACTTAAGAAGCACTGAACAAATATTTTTTAAATTTAACCTAATTATAATTAGAAAAGAGTGATCATAGCAGTGTGGTTAGAGTAAAGGCTACATAAGTGCTGGGAAGGGAGGGAGGTTGGAAAGGGAGAAAGAAAACAAAGAAAAAGAGATCCAAGTTACGTAACATTTTTAAAAATATATTTTATATAAACAAAAACAGCACTTTGCATTGGAAAGAACATTACATGTGTCACTTTTCCTCCCTTTGCCAATATGGGCAGAAAATGAAAAATCCTTAACATTGTTCAATTAAAGCTTAACCTTCCCCTCAAAAAAAGATTACAATGAATCCCTATTTCCTAATGCACCCCTAAAGTTTTTAAAGGCAGTCCAGTTAGTATAATGGATTGATTATTGTCAGACAACCTGAGTTCATTCACTATACAGTGCTCTATGAGCTCATCTGACAGAATATTTACATTCTAACTAATGCAAATTGATAAGAAAAACACTAAGATTCTTAAAAAGTAAACTGGGACATGGTAGAGAATAAACACAGAAAATTCATATAAGAGGAAATATAAGTAGGTTCCAGAGAAGAAAAATATTCAAGTCTACTAACAGAAAGTACGAATTAAAACAAGGTAGCCACTTTAAAGAGTACAATTAAATGGGCATATGCATGCCCTATTAAATAAGCAACCTGTGTTCACATCATACCACCTAATGGTAGTGGATTTACTGTTGGCAGTAGCAAGACTTACTGGCATAGATCTTTTAGGAAGCAATTTGAGCCCATTGTTGATAATTTATCATTGAGAAATTTTCCCAAAGGAACCTGGATTCTATAAATAAATTATTTATAGTAATGAAAAATTAGAAACTAGAAATGCCCAGAAAGAATAGTTAAGTAAAAAAGGTATATTTACTCTCTGAAATATATATAGTAATTATAATAACTGCACAATAATGATTGTTTATCATGAAAAAATTATAATAGGAATAATGGCTAATATTTATTGAGCATTTGCTATTTGCCAGGTACTATAGTATTTCATATGCATTATGAGATAGGTAGAATATAGGGTTGCCAGATTTAGCAAATAAAGATACAAGATGCCCAGTTCAATTTGAATTTCAGATAAACAATGATAATTATTTACTATAAGTATGTCCCATGCAATATTATCTATTGTTATCTGAAATTCAAATTGAACTGGGCATCTTGTATTTTATCTGGATAATAGTAAGCCACTTTACTTATGAGAAAAAGAGGACACGAGATTAACTTGCCCAAGGACATACAGCTAATAAATTAGTGATAAAAGTTGACAAAAAGGTAGAACAGAAAATTTTGTCTATGAGCAATTACAAACAGGTGAAACATACTCATGCTCCTGGACATGGCTGAGAGGAAACACGGACAGGTGATACTACTACCACCAAAATCCATTTATGGAGCACTTAGTCTGGGCACTGTGCTGCAACAGCCTCCCACTCCCACTTTAGAGATGAACACACAGTTAAATATCTTGCTCCGGGTCATAAAGCAAGTAAGTGCAGGGTCAGATTCTGATTCCAAAGCTCTTGCTAGTTCCACTTGGTTACCTTGATTTCCTGGGTGATTTTATTTTTTTCCCTTTCAGATGCATTCTATCAATGTTGATATAAAAGTTTTCGTGTGATAAAATAGACGCATAGGATGAATATTTCAAGACCTGAAAAACCTAGTCATTGGGGTTTACTTTGGCTTACAGCCATTCCTAAAGCCAAACTGATGATACAAACACTTGAAAGAAAAAGTTGTGATGCATGCTTATGGCTGAAATTGTGATTTCATTTAGGAAGTGGAAATACATACTCCAACTCATCCTTTTAAAAATGAGCCTGTTCTCCCACTTCTGCCTCTCTCTAAGTTCCTCTCCCTTCTCTATACACTTCAGGATGCAAACTTGTTAGCTCTTTCAAGTAAGTCAGTTAAGGGAATATGAATATTTTTTTAAGCCAAACATATGGGAAAGCACATGTGCACACACAAAGAAGTGCCAACATGATTTTACAGTTTAAGTAATGCCTATCCTCTTCACATAATTGAGAATTTCAGGGTGATTTCCCTTAGGTGTCAGCTTAATTTTTCCTTGACGGTTTACCCCACATCAAAAAGTTTGTGCTTTTGATTGTTTATTCTGGAAGAGGCAGCTGGCCGCAAGGCTGTCTGTGATGCCTTTACCACAGTTTGCTTTTGTTTTTCCCTCTTGATAATTACCTCATGACTAAACCACTCACTGGTCCATGTAGAGGAATCCCACAGAGATGAAAACACACTTGTTCAAATAAAATATTTATGAAGAAGTCCTAAAATGTCACTGAAGTAAATGCAAACTAGATCTTCACATATTGTGCATCTAAAATGCCACTCATTCCTTAGAAGATGTTCTAATTTCTGATTGCAATTAACATTAATTTTTAAAAATTAATCCTATTGTGCCTAATCACATCAATATCTATTCATAAAAATTCAGTATTTTAAGGTTGATTCTCTTTTGATAATCTTTAAAAATCTGAATTAACGCTGATACTTTGAAAATTTTTCCTTAGAAACAATATTTATTATTTTACATGTGTATCTTCTAATAAGTTACTTCATTCTAATTCAATATAATGTGACATTAGTGAAGTTTCCATACTCTGGCCTCTTAATGAAATAGTTGGACATGATTTTCTCAATTTGTTCTTCTTTTTTTTCTCCCAATCAAGTGAACATAGTAGATTCTCATATCTTTAAAGAGCCTGAAAAATAAAATTTGGGGATAATATTGCTAAAATAAAGAATCAGTTGATTTGGGTACTAACTGTAAAAGGGTAACAGTCAAAACCCCTGACTTTTATACTTTTTCCTAATTTTGTCAGAAATAAATATGAGCTGAGCAAAGTTATTTCACCCTTCACTTTAGGGCTCAATAGTTGTCCTCCACCTGGCTGCACATTTGAATCAGTTGAGAAACTCAAAAATACACTGATACTAGGCCTCAGCCCAAGATTCTGATTTAATCTAAATGTTGTTTATTTTATTTTTGTTTTAGCTCCCTAAATGTTTTAATGTTCATTCAACAGCTGAAAACCAATGGTCTAGGAAAAGCTTTTCCCAACCAGGTTAATGTCACCTAAAAAGAGGACTCATCGATGATGTGTCATAAGGTTTTGCTTCACACCTTGACCATGTGAACATTCGCTAGTTCACCAGAAAATGAAAAGTCTCTAGAAATACAACACTGGACTGTCAGTGGAAAACCAGTATCCTGAACAACTCATAAAATTCAAATATTTTATATCATTCAAATTCATATAATTCATATAATTCAAAAATTCATGTAATTCATAACAAAAAACTGAGCTGACTCTTTATAATTGCATAGAATTTAACCTAGACTGATATTAAATCCAATACAGAAGTACAGAACAGAGAAAGCTGGTCTTTATAAAGGTGGCTCATGAAAAAATACCTAGGAAATTTTCATTGACAGTAACTCCTAGATTCTTGATATATGTGATGTGTTTACCTAAGAAGCTACTTTGACTTAGGCTCCATGGTAGATCCTAAGTGGAATCCATGGTCTTGGCTTATACAATCAAATAGCTTCAGGAGGATGGAAACAAATGCATCTGATGTAGGAATTAATGTGGGCGAGGAAAGGAAAGACTGACATGGAGAGAGATTGTGGCCTGAGCTGAAGCGACTGGAAGAGAGGGTGCACTTCAGAAGTCGGCTTCAGACTCAGTTCCATTCACCTTGTCCCACCTCCCACAACTTCTTCCTCGTAAGCAGAATACTTCCTGACACAAACCAATGATCCTGAGGAGTGTGGGTCACCTCAAAACCCCTCCGCTCCAGTTTAAGAAAGCAGAGCAGTGTTTTCAGGCACTCAAAGAGTAACAAGGCATACTTTTATCTATGGCTATTTCTCATCCAAGGAATCAGATTTGTCTCTTGTAAGGAGTCTTTCTGTGATTTTTTCTCAAGGTCTCCCAGTGCAGGAAGTCCTAAGAACATGGAATAGCGTTTGTGGATTAAAAAGAACAGAGTCATGAAATCAGCTCAAAAGATGAGCAACATTAAATACGCAACTCAGGGAAAGGCTTCATCCACCTTCTCTTGCATAAAAGCCAAAGAAGACTTCCTATGTGGAATAATGATGGGTACTAAGGCACTGTCACAGGCAAGGAAGTGGGACTTATCAACACTAACACTTGGTTTGGATGCAGCAAGCTAAATAATTTTCTCATTCCTGCTGCTGAATGACAGAACTTTCCCCACTTAGAACATCACCTTGGGCCCCTTGGTCATGGAATGAGGCCCTCTTATTCATGCATGCAGCCTTTGTGGCATATCACATCCAGCAAGGAGCCACACAGGGGCTGGATGTTAAAACTCCAGGGAAATCATTTGGGATCAACAGTATTCTTGACTTAATTCTCCACTTTGAAGTAACACATTAGTGATCATCTGATAAACTTAATTAATGTAACCACAGGCAATGGGGAACAATAATCTTTCTTTTTCAATAGGAAAAAAAAAAAAGCCTCTGAGTAGGGAAAAACCGGTATAAACTTTTAACAGACGAATTCTCTTTACTCTACAGACTCATTTTGAATATACTATCAAGGAAATGCTATTTAAGTCAGGCTCAGTGTGTATTTCTTTATGAATCAAATAATTCTCTAATTTATCCGTTGAGTAAATAGATTTTTATATAATGAATTGGCTTAAAATGAAATAAATTCATGCTGCTTAATTTGCACAGCAATAGCTCATTCCTCATTATTTATACACAATATCAAGGGAAGGGGCATTTTTTACCCCATCTTTAACAGTCCAACCACAATACATTTTTTTAAAAGTACTTAGGCTTAGAGAATCTTCGAGAAAATAATTTCTCCGGTGAGAAGAATTTGAAATAAATATTTGGAAGGAATGCGTTTCCCAGTACCCTGTAGTGGACGAGAAGACAAAGCTGGGAGACCTAGAGCCCCTGGGAGAAAGCAAATGGCTCCATAAAAACTCCCTCCTCCAACCCTAGTTGGTCAAATGCCAAACTAAATGAACTTTCCAAAGTTAGGAGCTTCGCAACTTTCACTAGGGACACAAGCAGGTGCACAAGCAGTGACCAGCGAGCCCACCGACCTGGGTGTGCCCAGCAGGGCAGCTGGTCCAGCTAAGCGCCCAGGCCCAGGCCGCCTCCACGCCAAGGTTCCCGCAAGCGACCTACAAGGTGCAGTTGCCCAGGACACGAAGCTCCCTGTGCCCGGCCCAACACCGGATCCCGCCCTGCCCTTCTCACCCCAGACCGAGAGAGAAATGGGCGCTCCGGCGCAAAGATGAGGAGCGCCCACTGGAATTCAGCCGCAGGCCAGGGCCGTCCCCAACTCTCAACTTCCCAGAGTTTCCTCCGGCCTCTTCTCCTACCCACAGCTCATGAGGCCGCAGCGGCCTCCCTTCGTTCGGAGCGCAGAGCCGGGGAGTGGAGCGCGGAGCTCGGGAGCCACCCCCAGGAACCCGAGCGCTGGAAGGCAGGTGGCGGGCGTGGTCGTTCCAACCCTTCCCAGCCCACCCGGACTCGGCCTCCGCGCAGCAGCCTCCGCCCGGGTCCCCGCCTGGTTCTAACCTCAGGGCCGGGCGCGCTGGTTCAGATCCCCTCCCTTATCTTGGTGGCACCCTCCACCCACCCACCCACCTCTTCCCTCCAGTGCGCGTCGCTCTTCTACCTCAGGCCCCGGTGCGGCCCCAGCTCCCAGACCAGGGCCCTCCAGTAGCGCCCGGCAGCAGCGGCTGCACTCACCTGGGTCGCGGAGCCGGGGTCTCGAGCGGTCCCGCAGGTGGTAGATGAAATCCTGACAGCTCTCGTGCTCCACGGCCCCACGGGCACAGAGCTCGGCCAGCAGCTGCAGCGCCTGGTGACAGAGCGCGTCCCTGGCCCCGGGCATCGCCCCCCCGCATCCTCGGACCGCGCCGGGCAGGCGGGCGCGGGAGACAACCCTCCGCCTGCCAGCTCAGAGCCGTCGCCTCCGGGCCGTCCGCGCTTGCCCCCAAGGACTCGCCGAGAAACGGCCTGAGCCCCAGCCCCAGCCGGTCCGGCTTCCCACCGGTTGCATGCAGCTCTTTGCCAGCCGGTCGGTCGGTCGGGATCTCTTTCCCTCCCTTCCGGCCCCTCCGTCCCTCCCCCGGCACGAGTTGAGGCGGCGCGGCACAGCCCAGTGCGCCCTGCTCCTAGCGCCCGCCCGCCACTCGTGGCTGCCGGGGGCGGGGCCGGGTCAGGGGAGCGCGCCACAAGGGTGGGATCCCGGCGGCCCTGCTTAGGCGCTCGCGGGAAACTGGGGGCGCTCGCCGGCTCCTAGAGGAGCGCGGGGCTCGGCTCCGGACCCCGCGCTCAGAGCGGCCGCGCCCAGGATTGGAGAGTATGAGCGGGTGCGCGCTCCGGGCGCTCTCGCCACTGTACCCTCTTCGACCTCATGCAAACCAGTCTCTTCCCACCGCCGCTCGCTGCGTATGGCCAAAGCACGTTTTGGGTGCGTTGCGCGAAAGGTGCAATCTGGACCTACCCCGCCAGATCTGGAGAACAGAGTGCCGGCTTCAAACTTGAAAAGCGCCTCCAGTACATAATCCATGGGCCTAAGGGTACTAGACGCCCAAATGTGGATTTGGAGCCAAGATTGGCGAACAAAGGAAAGATTTCCCAAGACCCTTTAAACCACCCTGGTGACTGGGGAAGGGTGAAAGCTCTCAAATCAGAACTCAGGTCAAATAAATGGCACCTGAGGAAGGCGCTGGGACTTACCGGGAGGTTCGTAGATCCTGGCTGGTTTTCTAAGCAACTGTTTGGAAATCCAAGGATTTCCAACGTGTTTTCAGCACCCACCAAGGAAGACTATCACAGAATCTGGGATGTTTGGAAGGGAACACAGGGCACCTCTTACACCCCCAAACTCTTCAGCCTTTCAGGTAATAAGCCCAGAAATAAATACGAAATACTGAGCTCTTTTGTTTGTGTGCCGGGCACTGTGCCACAAACTTTTTAGCTATATAATCTCATTTAATTCCTTTTGTAGTCTAACAAGGTCTGCATAACTGTTATATTCGTTTTACCAATGACAAACCTGAGACTCAGAAAGGTGACACTTGCCCAAGTGCATATATGAGGAGGCAAGGTAACCTCGATTTTGTTTGTATGTTTGTCTTGCGTTTACATACACGTGTCCAGGTCCCACTCTAAAACAATTAGAGTAGAATCTCCACAACTGGCATTCTTAGCCACAGGTTGTGCTGTTGCTAGGGACATCTCATAGTAAATCATACTGTGCAGGAAGGTAATTCAGGATGCCATTGAATGTTCGTTCACCCAAGAGGCAAGCTTTAAATCCTGCTGTGAACGGTGCTAGGGCCTCAAGGACCTTCTATTGGAATAGCAGAGAAAATGCAGAGCTGTAAAGGTAAAGATAACCTGAGAGTTCTGGAAAGGTAAGTAGACCCTCTGCCCTAGGAAATCAAGGGAGAGAAGAAACCCGCTGAGAGGGAGCCGCAGGAGGTAGCTCAGAAGCTGGTCCTTGAAAGGAGGGAAAGACCACCTGAGGTGGATGGGCTATCCGTGAGAATGTGGTGCTAGGGCTGGTGTAGTAATAGAGGGGAGGAACTGTGTTAAAGCATGTGGAAGTCTAGTGCAACTAAGTCAGAGAAAAACTGAAAACAGTAAGTTTAGTTAAGAAATTACTTTGAGTGACAACATGGCTAGATCTAAAGGTATTATGCTAAGTGATATGTCAGAGAAAGAAATACCATATGATTTCACTTATATGTGGAATTTAAAAATATAACAAATGAACAAACTAAACAGACTCATAGATACAGAGAATAAATTGATGGTTGCCAAAGGGGGAGGGGCGAGGGATGGGTGAAAAAGGTGAAGGGGAATAAGTACAAACTTCCAGTTATAAAATAAATAAGTCATGGGGATCTAATAATGTACAGTACAGGGAATACAATCAGTAATGTCATAATAACTATGATGACACATGGTTACTAGACTTACCATGGTGATCACACTGTTAAGATATATAAAAGTATAATCACTATGTTGTAGACCTGAAATTAATGTCATATGTCAACTCTAATTTAAAAAATGAAGAAAAAATTACTTTGATAAGTTAGGCAAAATATGATGAGGGCCTAGATCAGGCTAAGGGCACTGGCTGATTCCCAGGTATATCCAAATTTGAAAAAACATTTCAAATGTAAATTGACAAGACTGCTACCAATCAAATGAGAAAAAATTAAAGACAGGAAGTTTTAAAAACTGACATGGATCATATTGGTTGGTTCCTGATAACATCTTAAATTGCAAGCCTAGAGTTTAGGAGAGAGGGGTGTCAACAAAAGCTCGCTGCCACCAGTCTAATGTTAAAAGGAGTGCCCAATCTGGGGTGCAGTAAAAGGATAAACTTTATTCGGCTGAACACTTTGCAAACCAGGGAAACAGCCTCCTGAGAAAACTAAATGTATACTCTCTAGAGGCAAAGGGGAGTCCTGTTTTTATAGAGAAAAGTTCCCACCCTAGTCCCTCATTCGTCAATTTTGATGCAAATGAGGAATCTATATTTGCACAGTTTGGTCCCAATAAATAGCACCATCCTGATTGGGCAGCTTTGTGTGTACTGATCGGGCCTTATGGAGCCACTCTTATTGGTCAGTACAGATGCAAATAAGGATACAGTCGCACAGTTATAATTGGTCAGGGCAGGTTTCCGCCCATGGTTTAAAGATGATTCCAGGAACTCCTTTATAAGGTTCAGCTCAGATTGCAGGAACACAATGAAGGAGGCTTGGAAGCTCAGTTTGTGGCTTTTCCCTGAAATGCAGTGGGCCTCAGAAGCCTCTGTCAGCGATGGCTGCTAGACTCTGGTGATGATTTTGAGCCCAATTAACCACAAGGAGTCCTTCTTGGCGATATGGTCCTTCTCGGGGTTCACATGGGAAACTGGCAATCATCCATAGAAAGGTAGAGAGACTGAGTTGTCATATTGAATAAATTCCTCCAGGAAAGAAGAGCTGGAAAAATGGGAGAGAGCTTTGCCATATAAAATGTGGGTTAATGAGGATAAGATTTAAAAGCACCAATCAGAGAAGGAAGAGAAATCAGACAAAGGAGAGTCATGGGGGCCAAAAAGAGGAGGGGTGATCAACAGCATTGACTGTCCTTCACATGTAGTAGACAGTAAGACATTCATGATTTAAAGAAAATATTTACTGTGCAACCTATCATGTGGAAGTTACTTAAGGTTTTTGTGTCTAAGGTTTCGGATTAGGTAAACTAATATATGCATAATTGGGTTGTTATAAGTTTACATAAAGTACTTGGCATAGTGCTGTCACATAGTAAGGGTTCAATTAATGTTTTTGTTGTTGTGTGTCTACAAAATGTGCATGTGCTAGGTGCTAAACAGTTCCTTAATCAATACTCACAGCATCTCTAAGTGGTAGATGTTATTTTTTCCTTTTTACAGGTGAAGAAAGTAGAATCAGGTGGTTAAATAATTTTCTCAAGACAAACAGGGAGATTGTTTCCAAGAACAGTCACAATCATCCCTCCTGTTCCACATGTCCTTTTGCAATGTGACTTTACCACTCTTCCCACCAAGAAGTCAAGTCTGTGGAAATGATATTCTGGTGTCAGAATGGTGGTGGCTATAATGTGGAGAAAATGGAACCCTGGTGTACTGTTGGTGGGAATGTGTGTGTGTTGCATGTACATATGTTTATATATATATAATGCAATATTATTCATCCATAAAAGAAGGAAATACTGATATTTGAAACAACATGGATGAACATGGTAGGCATTATGCTAAGTGAAATAGTGAAATAACCCAGACAAAGACAAATACTATACACTATCACTTATATCTGGAATCTAAAAAAAAAAAAAAAAAAAACACCTTATCTCATAGAAATGGTGCCTGTCAGGTGCTGGGGTAGGGGAAATGGAGAGATATAGATCAAAGGCACTTTAAATACATACAATTTTATTTGTCGATTATTCCCCAATAAAGCTGGAAAAATAAAAGAAATCTATAAGTCTTCTATGCTGCTCTTAGACCATATCCTAACTCCTGCTCCCAAGACCCAGAGTATGTACTTGCGAGAATTGTTTGAGATTCCTAATGGCAAGACTTTCTATTGTCATTTTGATTTAATTCCTTGCCAGATAGTTGCTTTTAATGGAAGAAAATAAGATTCGACTGGCACGACTTGTGTTTAGTGAGCCTATGCTATCTTCCAGTGATTAGCACTCCCATGAAATACTCACAAACCTGCTGCTTCATTATTCCAAAGGTATTCATCCTCACACTTGATTTAGAGCCTTAAATATAATTCACCTGGGCCAGGGTACTAGCACTCAGCTCATGTTTTCTGACAACCACTCTCATCTTGGGCATCAATCTCCTTTTAAATCTCTGAGTTTGGCCCTTCTCTGTTTGGAGTAAATTTTTCTTGAGAGATTTTAAAAAAAAAAGGCAAATTTTGGATTGGGTAGGTCCACGTTGCCCATGTGTTTACTAGTACACCAAGTAGCAAATCATTCTGGAATGTTCAAAACCTTTATTCTTCCTCACTGGGTTGTGTCAGTTCCTTCCCAGTTTTATAACTGCCAATTACAAAGCTCTAAATCCAATTTCTTTGACTTTAAATAAAGTAGAGATTTATTAGCTTTAATATCTAAAAGATACTCCATAAAAGAAGTATGCAGAGAGTAACAGAAGGCAATGTTGCGGGTCAGAAGACCTGGCACTCCTCCACTGTCTCTTCTTAGAAGACACTCATGGTTCCACATTTGTTCATCTTTTCAGAATGAGGCCAGAGGACAGAGTAGAGGTCATATTTCTGCTGACTGAGAAAAACCTGGACACCAAGTAACTTTAAAAAAAAAAAACACTTTTTGCATTCTTGGAGTTGCCTTTCAAAGTAGCCGATGTCCCTCACCCTGAACAGGTCTGGGAAACTGCTGGAGTCACTCTGGATGCTGGGAAGAGAGAGGATGATGTAGTCCAAAATTACCTAGACTGTGTCAATGGTTGTGCAATACCTAGCTAGCTAAAGAGATGCCAGAAGAAAAGATTCCAAAAAACCAACACCTTTTCTCATCTTCCACAGTAAACTTCTTTCCATCTTCAGTGCTCAAAAATGGATCTAGAGCAGGTTGACCTGAACTCAGGTGCCTGCTTATTAAGAGGTCAAAGTGCACACTTATGGGTGAGAATATTAAGGTATTAGGTACTTAAATAAGAGTTTCAACAATCCCTTTCTTGATCTTTTGTTTAGCAACAAATGTCTTTGACCAAAATCTTTGTTAGGGGTCGGGGGAGGCCGGAGAAGAGAGGGGAGAATCTGTTTTATTGCCCTCTAGCCTTATTCAGAAGAATAAGCCTATATAAACAAACCCTGTTACTATTTTACTAATTTAGTGACCAAGTCCAAATTAGATTCCTCACTAATGAGCACCCAAACCTGAGTTTCATTGTCTTTGTCAATTCTTCACAAATTTATGGTTTCCTTGTTTAAAAGGTATGACAAGCTAGCTTGCTTCCATCATTTCTCTGAGCCTCATTCATAATCTTCTGTGTGATCATATTAAATTGGTTTTTTCATGTTAATATGGTCTTGTGTCAATTTTATTATTAGTCCATTGGTAAGAACTCGGGGAGGGGGCAACACTTTTCCCCTCCCTGACACTACTGCTTACTGAGGATTTTTTGATAAAACTTCTGGGTTGAATATTAAATTTCCACGTTTAAACTCTTATATCCTGCATTCATTATTCAAAACTTTATCCTCTCAGTATTGCTTATATTTTGAGTTATCCCTATTACCAATCTTCTTGACTTTTCTTTCCCAACCCTAACCTACCCATTCTTAATTTTCTTTCCATAGATCCATTCTGCAAAGCTTTTGTCAGGAAGCAAAGTAGAATTTGGAATCCTGGAGGTCTAGTTCAAAGTTATTATAATTATTATGTTATTATTATTTTTAGTATAGTTTTTTGAGCTCGTTCTATGTGCCAGCCACCCTAAAAATGCTCAAAATACATTAGCTCATATAATTTCCATATCGAAATTATGAGGAAGCTACCATTACTAATTATCCCCACTTTCCAACCAAGGAAACATAAGCACAGACTTGAAGTAACCTGCTCCAGTTCACATACCTAGCCAGTGGTTGCGATGAGTAACGTGACCCCTGAGCACTGCACTTAACACTGCCCTTCCTCTGCAGGTGGTGTAGTGGGACCAGGTGGAGCACAGAGCCCACACTCAGAAGCTGAACGAGGCCAAATAGCCACAAGAGCATCAACTCTGGTAGATGCAATCAGATCTATGCCTTGTTTTGTATTCTGCATGTGAAGATGGGTAGTGTCTGACCAATGTCTATTTATGCCCTGTGTGGTCTTTCCAGACTGTCTAAGTCTCTATTTATAGCAGATATTTACTGAGCAATTTCTCTCTACCATGTACTGTATGCTGTGCTTTACGTGTTTGGCTTAAATGAATCATTACCACAATCATCTGAAATAATGTTATTATCGTCCTGACTTTATAGATAGGAACACTGAAACTCTGAGGCCTAAGTCATCTGTCCAAGGTCATCTAGCAAGTGATGGAATAGAGATTCAAACCCACGTTGAAGAGACTCCAGAGGCTGAACTTTAACTATTACACAATATGCCTCCCCAAGAAATTCATATCAGAGTTTCCTGGTGTGATTTTCAAGTTTTATGTACATTCTTGGGGACTCTTATGATCCTCCTGGACAACTGCAGGAAAACCAAATCCACTCTAAATGAATTATATACAGCTTACTAAAGCATTGATTAAAGCCCAGGGGATTGGATGAT
The DNA here is from genome assembly GCA_003508835.1 of Eonycteris spelaea. Classification (NCBI taxonomy): domain Eukaryota; kingdom Metazoa; phylum Chordata; class Mammalia; order Chiroptera; family Pteropodidae; genus Eonycteris; species Eonycteris spelaea. The sequence goes on along the minus strand of PUFA01000113.1, from coordinate 325,749 downwards.
CAACTAACTATAAGCAAAACAGTCTGTGCTATTATTCTGCTAACCCAGTCCCACTGGGTTAAAAGATTAGCAATCCCACTATGGTCTGGATCCTCTCCACTAGGTTTCTGTGCATCCTTTCATTCCCTCTCTGCAATTCTGCCTTTCATGTAGGCATTAGAATTACCTTCCCCCAACAGATCTCAGTTTCTCTATCTGCAACTCATCAAAGTTCAGATTTTGTATAGAGGGTTTCCATTAACTAGACATAAGTTTTCCTCCCATTCAATAACTGCAAAATAATTACGGTCATTTACCACAAAATTATTCTTTGTCTCCTTGTACCTGGGCAGTTAAGTTTCTCTGTTATTGCTCTCGTTTTCATATAAATCTCTAAAATATGCAGAGTGTGCCTTTCTGTTAGAAAAAGAGTCACTCTTTTCAGGGTATGGCTGGTGTAGGAGGTAATGATGGATTCTATCTGTTGCAATACAAAAGAACTTCCCTGGGTACATATGGATGTAGCAAATGAGCTACATTTCTTCAGGTTCATTAGGGCACTATGGTGAGCAGGGTGAGGGCTTATTTCACTATTTTTGAAGGGTCTTTTGAGTTCAGACCTCTTCCGAGAGAACACGGTGTATTGAAAGCAAGGGAAACTCATCAAGTTCTGGCAATGAAGGTTTTATACAAAATCTGAACTTTAATGAACTGTAGATAGCTGTCTGACTTTGAGGGTTTAATTAGAGGAGGTGTACCTATTAAACTATAACTTTAACTCTCATTGATTAAAATAAAACACATGCCTTAATTTTCTTTTATATTTTGAAAAAAAGAGATCATTTTATGTCAGTTGTCTTATTTGAAGTAGTTCTATCTAAAGCAACATAATGTTATTTGTGAACTGCTTTAAGGAAACAGCCTCAGTAAAAGTAAGACATGGTCTTGTTCATTTTTTGTTTAAAAATGTATGGGGTGTATCTAAAAAGATATATCGAAAGCTTGTTCTTTTGGCTTATTTTTTAAATCTTTTACCTTGACATTTATGAGAAAAATGTCTTGCATATTTTATTCAAGAAAGAAAAATAGACAAATTTTCTAAAGTGTTTCCCCCCTCATTTATATTCCTAGTTTTCTTCAGTCTCCAGTGGTTTTTAGGCTCAACTGGGGATGAACTCACTTGAAGTAAATCTGTTTTTTGAAACTTCCAACACAGATGCAAGTTAAAACACAGAAGACGGTTGTTACCTTCAAACAGAAACACCCAGGGATGGAGTAGGGGAAGGTGGGGAGGAATTAGGAACGAAGAGGTTGGAGAACAACTATTTGAACCATCGCTTGTCCTTTGAGATCTATCTTGGTTTTCTTTCTCACAGGTTACTCTCTTTTATTATCCTTTGCTGACTTCTCTTCTACCTGACTTTTAACTGTTGGATGCCCCAAGCTTGGTTCTTGGACCGCTATTCCTCTCTTGCTATACTTTTCCCTAAGGCATTTTATTCAGTCCTAGGATTTTAAATTCTCTCCATATACTGATGATTTTCAAGTTTATATCTCCCTCCATCCACGACTTCCCTCTCAGTTCCAAACTCATATGTCAAACTGCCTACTTGATAACCATTTAAATGTGTAACTTCACCTTCATTTCAACCTGTTTCTTCCTAACCTTCCTTATTTAAGTGAATTATTGATTTAAATGCTCAGGTCTAAACTAACGCATCATTCCCTTTGTCGTGTTCTCCTTACTTTCCCTCTTAATTCAATCCACCAGCAAATCTTGTTGCTTTTAAATGTGTGGTATATCCCCAATCGTCTCCTTCTCTCTGTTCCCACTCCATTACCCTGATATAAAAGACTATTATCTTCTATCTGGGCCTTGTAATTACCTCCTACAGCAGACAGTACTGGTCGTTTACCCAGCATTGTTAATCTCTAGGAGAGCCCTAACCTAATGTTTTTCATGTAACCACCTTCTTCCACTTGGCCACTTCCACTTCAAGGGGTCTGACTCCATCCCCAGTCCCAGAGAAGAACCTAATTAGTCCAAGGCAACTGTGGTAATACCATTCTCCTTACCAGAGACTGTTTTAGGAAGGAGCATCTGACCAAATTGTGGCCAGTGAAACATGAAGGAAAGTTTATGGAGGGCTCCTGAGTGAGGCTCCTCGCTCTTACAAAGGAATACAAGGAATACAGAGCCTCCTTCTACTCTGGACCCTGTCATGTCTAATCTTATACCTGGAACTGCCACAGCCTAACTGCAACCAGCCAGAGAGGATGGAACAAACATACAGAGAAGGGCACAGCCTCAAGAGCTCTAGAAAAGTGGAGCCAGAGTCTTGATGGCACATCCCTGCAGACTCCTCTTCTGTGCTTCTTGTTATGGGAGGGAGTTCATTTCCAGGTTACTTAAGCCACTTTGAGGCAGTGTTTTCAGTTACTCATTTTTAAAAGGCTTCTGTATCAATCTGAGTTCCCAGCTGTCAACAATAGAGCCCACTAGATTGGTTAAGCAAGTTATGAAAAAATGTCCAGGAGTGAATCAGGTTTGGAATCCAGGAACAATATTCATGTTACATGAGCAGAGAGATCAATGGAGACCTTACCATCCCATCACCACGGGTACAGGCACAGCAGGTCACAGTGATAGAGGCGGAGCATAATATTCACCATGGGCAACTTACCTCTGCCTCCTGGCAAAAGCTGAATCTCCCTCTGCCACCTTCCCCAGGATCGGTTCTCTGCAAAACCCCCTTCTTCATGTCATTATTTGCTCAACTGAAGTCTTAGTCAGATGGGTCAGATTGGCAAGGCTTAGGTCACCTGCCTTCACCCTAGCTGCAAGGAAGGCTAAAGAGACAGTTTCCAGCTTCCCAACTTGGGGTGGCAGGGCTCAAAAAGGGGACGTGTTAGTGATCCATTGCTATGTGACAAACTACCCTAATACTCAGCAACTTAAACCAACATTGGTTATCTCACAGTTTCTGACCTTCGGGATTTTGAGAGCAGCTTAGCTGGGTGGTTCTGGTCCAGGGTCTCTGATGAGATTGCAGTCAAGCTGTCGCCAGGGCTGCATCATCTGAAAGCTTGATTGAAGCTCTTTTCAAGAAGGCTTACTGCCTGGCTGTTGCTGGAAGTCTTAGGTCCTTGTCATGCGGGCCTCTCCACGGGGATACCTGGGTATTCAAGACATGGCAGCTGGCTACACCACAGTGATCGTAAAGAGAGATAGAGCCCCAGTCATAAGACAGAGTCTTGTATAGCCTAATCTTAGAAGTGAAATAGCGTCATTTTGGTTGTGTTCTATTAGTTACACAAACTAAATCCTGGTACAATGTGAGAGGGGACTACACAGGCTGATAACAGCAGGATGGGGGGATTGCTAGAGGCCATCGTGGAGGCTGGTTACCACAGTGGGAAAGTCTCCAAACATAAGGGTACATCAAAGGAGCTGGATGGCCAGAAAGCATGAAAAATATTCTTTAAGATAGTGCTTTCCAGTCTTTTTCACCTTGTGGCAGACAGGAAAATGACCTTATGTATCAGCAAGCTCATGTTAAAGGATTAGTTTATTTGAAGACAAACCAACCCTGTAGCTTTGCCTAGCCCAGCCCTTTCCTGGTTACATAAGGACTGAAGGGATCGATATCTTTTACACTTATAACCGTTTATGTGATAAAACATTCTAACTGATGGAATCCTAAGCAGTCTTCCTTCTTCCAGTCCTGCCTCCTACAATCCTTTCTCCTTAGAGCCACTACAGCAATCTTTTAATTCATGAGTTAAATCACATTGATTCAATGATTAAACCTCAAATGGCTCCCAACTGCACCAAAAATTAAACCCAAACTCTGTTGTTCGCTCTGTAGTGGCCAGCATAACTGAGCTTCTATGTTTGACACTGTCTTGTACTACTCTCCCCGCCTTGCTCAGTTTGTCTCAGTCACATTGTTCTCTTTCTGTCCTTAGATACAATCAGTTTGTTCTCAATTCAGTGATGGTTTACTTGTTCTTTACCTTAGACACAAACCCTCAGCTGGCTCCTTCCTTTTCTTCACATTTTAGCCTAAATATCACCTTCTTAGAGAGGTCTTCCTCACTGACCCACTTAAATGGTCTATTTCACATTAATCTATTCCCTTCATATCACTTATCACTATCAGAAACTATCTTGCTCGTTCTATCGAATCACAACGATTTAGTGAGCACCTATTCTGTGCCCAAAGCTGTTCCGCATGCCAAGTATGTGTTTGCTTGTTTTTTATTTATTTCCATCCTTCATTCCTAGGGACCTGGTCTGTCATTGCCGAGAATCCAATATCCTAGATAGTGCTTGACACTTAGGAAGTGTCCAGTGAATATCTGTTAAATGAAAGAAGGTAGATAACAAAGGGCAGCACTCAAACCCAAATAGGCCAGGGTACTGATAAGAGCAAACATATAAGAATCAGTATCCTGTGTCAACGAGTCATGTGAACAGGAGCTCAGAATCCAAGTGAGTAGTCTAGATCTGGATATACACAGGACAGGGAGTGAGACCAGAAGGGATATGAGAGGACTATGTTCTTGAAACAAGTTCCGCCAGTGTCATCTCATTTATTGTCAGCCTTATTAGCACAGACCTAAGCTCGCCAAGTGAAACGACAACTGTGGATAGTACCCCCACCCCACACCGAATTCTTGTCCATCTGGGACCTCAAGAATGTGACTTATTTAAAAACAATGTCCTTGCAGATGTAATTAGTTAAGGATCTAGAGATGAAATCATCCTGGATTTAGGGTGTGCTCCTCCTAAGAAGAGGAAAAGATACAGAGAGATATACAGAGAAGACAGAGGCAGAGATTGGAGTGATGTAGCAACAGACCAGGGAATGCCGAGGAATTGCCAGAAGCCACCAGAAGCTAGGAAAAGGCATGGAAAGATTCTTCCCTAGAGTGTCCAGAAGGAGTGTGGTCCTGTCAACACCTTGATTTCAGACTTCCAACCTCTAGAATTGTGAAAGAATAAATTTCTGTTGTTTTAAGCCAGCAAGATTATGGTAATTTCTTATAGCAGCCCTAGGAAAATAATATAATAGCAATGCTGTTATTTTTTTTTTCCTGGCATAAAGCAAGTGTTCAATAATTCAACTAGGCAAGTTTGCAGCCAACAACTTGCCCAGTATTTGGCACAGAGTGGATGATTTTAAAAAATTCTTGTTGTAATAAATGTTTGATGATTGGGTGACCTGGTATGATTTCAAAAAACCCTTAGGAGAAATATATCAAAATCTTTCAATGATTCTGTGACTATGGAGAGTCAAAAGCACCTGAGGAACCTGACCTTTTCCTGCTGCTGAAATAAAAATATATTACCTTTGTCTGTAAAAATTATACAACAGCTGAGGTCAAAATGGATAAGAAAACAGAAGGGCTTGGAAACACGTCTGTAATTTTTATGCCAATTATGAAATATTGTATTTAAATGTGTATCCAAGATTTCATTTTTTTACTACTGGTGCTGCCTCCTTGTATAATTAATGGAACCCTGAGCCAAGAGCAAAGTTACTGGGACCATTTCAGATCACTTTAGGCTGATGAATTGAGCGCTTCCTGGATAACTATGACTGTGCCAGTCCCTATGAGCTTTGAAAATGTATAACATCAGGTTCTTACCTTGTGGGACCACACAATCCGGAGTAGGGTCAGGATGGTACCTAGTTGAAACACAGGGCCTTGATACCATTTTTTTTTTATAGACTTGCAAAATGATGCAGAGGGATGGAGAAAGTAATTCTATCAAGAAGCATTTGTCTATTATCTGATTGTATGGCTGTAAGAAAAGGACTCTCTCGGTATCAGTGTCCCATTGCCAAATAAATGGGTCTGACAAGACAAGGTCCTTTTGGGTGTTGATAGTATAACAGTGACCTTGGATGAGTCTGTTTCATATGTGTTAGTCTCATCTCCCTGTTAGATTATGATGATGGGGTAAAGATCATGTCTCAATCGTCTCTCTATCCCAGTGCCCAGGGCATTGCCTGACTCATCAAATCACGCCAAAGGGCTTGAGAAAGGCTCTATGTCTCAGTTCACTCCAATAGTAATCTATCGAAAATCTCCTTTTCTGAACTGATGTAAGCCCCTTACCCCTCCATGATCCTCTCTGACTCTTAATACCTTGGGACTACAACCACCATGTGCCTGTATGTGTGAATGTATCTTAAAGATGTGAATGTTTATAGGTGAGTAGAGTATGTGCGTGCATGACCACCATACACAAAATGTAAGAGAATAAATGTGAGATTTAGTAGGACATGCCTGCAAGATGTATGAGAGAGACTCTCTGAATGTGTACTTTGTATTGATTAGTCCAATGAGAGGAAGGGACCTCTTTATGTCCCACAGAATTCCCAGCCCAACCTCAAACCAGAAACTGTCCTCCAAGTTAGCAGAGTTTATCCCAGAGAACATGTGTCTTGCTTGTCAATCCTTGGGTCCCCATTCCCTAATCCTGAGAAGAGAGTTCTATTCACTATGAAGCTTTAGATAAAGTTGACCATAGAAAAGCTACCAGTCTTGAGTTTCTTTTTAGAGTGTTAAAAAGTAGTAACCAAGAAAGCTTGGCTTTCTCTACTGAATAGATGATGTTCTGCTGATAGAACTGTTGTCTACAAAGTTTTTTTCCACAGATAATCGTTTTCAGTTTATGATCTGCTTTGCTCCCAGAAGGGCAAGAAAATAAATAATTTGTTTTCCAAAAGAAAAGATAGAACCAAAAAATAAAGAACAGTGGCCCAATAAGCTGATTTTTTTCCCAGTTAAGCTATACTTGTCTGAGTTAATATGTATGAGTTAAGGTCCAGCGGGGATAAGGTGTAATCAGGTCCAGCTCTAGGCCTCCAGAGACTATCCCATGAGTATTAATACTTATCGGGATTTTCAGGGAACACAAAACAGCCTTATGTCACATCACTAACACTGTTTCTGGGTCAGGATGACTCCTGAGGCAAAACGAAGTTCTCTGTACTAAGGAAGCTTAAGGTTTCTTTTCTTATCCACCAACACCCCTACCCTCCCCCAGCATTTGCTGTTCTACTACAAAACTAATGGCTAAGATAGAACAAACCCATTTGGGGAGTGGTTGCTGTTCTAAGCACTTTATGAGCATTAATTTATTGAATCCTCAAAACAGTACTATCAGGTAGGTGCTATTATGATATCCATTTTACAAGTAAGGAAGCTCAGGGAGATTAAGTCACTTGCCCAAGGTGACACAGCCGGAAAGTAGGAGAGTGGGGGGTTCGAACCCAGGCAATCTGCCTAGAGACTGCTTTGTTAACCACAAGAGCACATTATTTGGCTGGCCAGGCCTCTGCTGCATACGGGTTCTAGAAATGGATTTGTAATGTGAATATTAAATAAAATCACAGTTTAAAATAGAACAGAACTTTGGCAATTGTGTATTTATGTATTTAGAATTGATTGATTTTTAGGATTATAACAAGGCAAATACAAGGATGGGAAACACTGAGAATTTGTTGTAACAGCCCATGGCTATAATAACAAATGTACTGATAAGAACAAGGGGGCTTCAATGCTTTCTATGCCTATACTCTTTTATACTATCAACTTGATGTCTCTGTAGACAGTGCTCCACCATCTGTCTATATATGCCTTCAGCTATGTTGAATCCTGGGAATTGAATTCCCTAAAAGCACACAGGAAGAGACTTACTAACGAGCAGACTATGTGTAGTTGGACGAGGAGGGTACAAGGAGAGTGGCTCTTCTGCAGCCTTTGGCAGGTGAAAGCCCTGGACCTCTTAGCATTCTCCTCACTTAAGGTGTCCACTATACTCTAGTGAGTGGCTTTATTTGGGATCTACCATATTTTTGACCAATATTTCTATGTAACTTTCTGTTTTCCTTGAGAAGACAAGCTAAGATCGTCCCACTAGGCTCTACTCGAGCCTCTGTGTTGTCTCTTCTAAAACATATTTACATATATATACATCTTAAGAATCAAGTGGAATCATGAAAATGGTTGGTTTTGTATAATATCTTATAGCATGTCGCTTTATATATTTATGCAGTCTTGAACACATCTTTGTATTTCCTACATTCTGACTCTATTAAACATTTGATTCCATTCGGAATCCCAAAGCAGAGTGCTTGATCAAATTTGCCAACTATCTGTTACATACAATTGATTATTTTTCCCACAGAATTAATTATTTGTTGTTACATAACAAATTACACTAAAACTTAGGAACTTAAAGCAACTAACATTTTCTTTCTTACAGTCTCTGTGGGCCAGGAATCCAGGTGTGACTTAGCTGGGTTCTGGCTGAAAGTTTTTCATGAGGCTGTAATCAGGGCTGTAGACTCATCCGAAAGCCTGACTAGAGAAGAATCCCCTTCTAACCTCACTTACATGATTGTTTGCTGCTTCAGGTCCTTGCAGGCTGTTGAACTGAGGGCCTAAGGTTTTGCTAACTAATGGCTGGAGGCCTCCTTCAATACCTTGTCATGTGGGAAATAAACTACATCTGTTAAACTAAGGAGAAAAATATTTTACAAATTATTAATTTGTTGATCTAGAAGACTCAAGAACATTTAACAAAAATTATTCAAACAAATTAGGAAAGTTAGGAAAATGATCAGATGCAAACATAAATGTAAAATATTAATAGTTGCTTCTTTTTACCAGCAATAATCTAGTCAAAATTATGATGGTGAGACTATTTTATTCTATATCATCAAAAATAATCAAGGAAATTTGCAAATAACTGTAATAAGAATTCTGTGAAAAATAATTTAGAGAACTGTGTGTCTATGTGAAAAGAATTGGAAAACATATGATATACCAAGAGGTATACCAAGATCTTGAATGAGAATACAAAATATTATAAAGGTAATTACTTAATTCTCAAATAATTTAAAGATTCAATATCATTCAATAAAAATTTTCTAAAAGAATTCTCATTTTTCTTGACAAAGTAATAAAATAGTTCATTTTTAAAAGTATAGGCTTTTAAATAGTGAAAATTTTCCAAAAAGATAAATAAAATAAGATGAAAAGAGTAATGAAGAGAGATTTGTCTTACAAGATAATAAAGCCTACAATAAACTTTCAGTTATTAAGATGCTGTGAATCTAGGGCAAGAATTGACAGTTTGATCAATGGAGCAATATACACATTTTAGAAACCAGCAGTCTTACATGTAACAATTTAATATATAGTTAAATTTCCATCATAAATCAATGTGCAGAGGGAGGAGTATTCAATAAATGATGCTGGAACAATTGGTTAATTAGGAAAAATAAAGCTAGGTTCTGACTTAGTGATGTACTTAAAATGAAGACAAATAAAACTAAACCAAAGTAAGCTAAGCCAGAATAATCTATAAATAAGCATTTTGTAGACCTCAGGAAGGAAAAATTTTTCTAAGAATGAAAGACATAGAAGAAATCACAAAGCTAAGAACAAATAAACAAAAACAGTAGATTAATTATCTAAAAATCTAAAACCTATTTCTCATAAGTCACCATGAAACAACATTAAACGAAATTTGACAACCTGAGAAATTATTTGCAGACAAAGACTTAGTCTTCTGAAAATAGTTTTTTAAATTGCTGTCAAATCAAGAAGAAACACTATCACCAAAGTGGACAATTTGGTGACGGACGGGAGGTAAGGAAAGGGGGTTTGGGGAGGCTGGGAGAATGGGGTGAAAGGTTAAAGAGGTACAAATTAGTAGTTGATAGTTGGGCACAGGGAGCTTGGAAGAGGGAATGCAGTTAGCATTAATTAATATGATGGCTAAGTGGAGGGCCATGGGAGAGGGAGTAATTGGGGGGATCGTTTTATGAACATTATAGATGTCTAACCAATATTCTGTATATTTGAAACTAATTTAAATAAATTTATTTTTTAAAAAAAAAAAAGAAACACACTATTACCTCAATGGATAATAATGGATAAAGAATATGAACAGATAATTCACCAAAGAAGCATAAGAAGCCAAAAAACAGTTTTTAAAGAATTTGAGCTTTTTAGTTATGAAAGAAATGTGGGCTAAAATAATAATGAAACAATATTTTCCTGATTCTAAATTCAAAAAAAAAATCTTTAAAAGCTATGATACTCAGTGCTAGTAAGAGCTCTATTAGCATTAGGCACATTCCTATCTAGAAAATAATTTTGGAAAAGTATACCAAATTAGTTAAATATTAATACCTTTTGACTAACCTTATTAATTGGAATTTGTTTTTAAAATAGCTTTTTAAAAAGTTAAACTTTCTAATAATACTTTAATAATAATACTTTAATAATTTAATGTTGGAAGAATAATATTTTTTCAGCAATTATAAATCATATTCTCAAAGAAATTAATAGAATTTAAAAATATAATACAAATAAAAAATTAGAATAAAAATGTATTAACATGATCATAAATTTGTGTATATCCATACACACACATACAAATACCAATATATGTGCATACATAAAAAGAACTGCAGGGAAATATTTAAAACCAGATTTTATCTTCATGGTGGATTATAAATTTGTTTTCTTTTACTCTCTTTATTTTTTTGTAGTTTTCAATATGCTGAGAATATTATGTTTTTACAATAATTAAAGAATTGTTGAGAAGTAGTTTAAGGGGATATTTCTAAAATCTAGGAGACATGCATTCACATACTCATTCAACAAATATTTACCAAATGTCTACTAGTGCCAGACACTAGTTAGATCCTCCGTATACAAAGCGTGAACAAAACAGGCATGATTCCTTCCTCCAATGACCTTCCAGTCCCTGCGCCTCTCAATCCACATTTCTGATTTTTGACTTCCCCTTTTCTAGTATTATCTCTGTCAGAATAAATAGGTTGTATTTTTCTCATACTCAGCAAAAAATATAATAATAAATAATAATAATAATAATAATAATAATAATAAAATAAATTAGCTTGCTTTCCCACAAAGAAAACCTAGCAACCAATTCTCTTTAACTTCCTATACTTTTGCTCTAATAGGCAGCCCTCCCCTGGAGCTAACTGAAAGATTGACTGTGTCATTAGCAGCAGCCAAATTGCCAAATGACACCTTCCTTTCTCTCTGATGTGTTTCCAGCCCAGGAGCTCAGTTTAGAAGAGTTCTGCACTGAGGCTCTAAAAGGAATGAATTTTTTCTTTTAAATAAGCTCTAAGATGAGCTCTAGGAAAAGCTACAGTAAGCTACATTTACCCCCCAAGATTTTGCTGTTATTTTTACAATATAGTAGTGTGTATATGCTCATGATCTGCTAGTGCATAGGTGCTAAATGCACATAATATATGTGTACTAGATTTCTCAAGTGAAATCTTACACTTTATAAAAACTATATTTAATAAATGATTCCAAAATTTGCCTTTGCTACTGCTACTGTGCCTTTAATTACTGATTAGCTGGGCACGAATTTTAAAGCATTATTTTTCCTTAACTGGAAACAGCTTCTGTCAGGCAATCATTCAGCATTTAGTGACTCCCTTCTAAGTGGCAGTAAAGATCCTACCGCTGAGGATACTGAGATGAATGAGGCAGTCTTTCACCCTTAACTCCCTAATAGGGTTGAGCACAGGTGTAGAAAATATTACAATACTGAGCTAAGGGCTATGTGCAAGGTATGTTCAAAAAACTTTGAGAACCAAAGGAGAGATCATCTAATAAATTCTGTTAAACATATGTTATTTGTGTTAAATTTGCAAAGATGAGTAGAAGCTAGAATGACACAGAGAATGGGGACATGAAAAGAAAGAACATGTGAAAAGTTAAAGAAACCATTAAAATACGATGCAGTGTGTGCCCAGACTAATTTATTGACCCACTAATGGTTTTGTTTCTCCTGCTGTAAAAGGACCGGGAAGAATGTGAGCTCTTTGTGTTTTTTTTCTCATTGTGTTTTCTCTCCTTCGTATTCTGCTCTAAATCCCTCTAATAGCTATTAATTCAATAAATCCTCATGATAAGAATATGATGGAGGAACTATTATCATCTCTAATTTACAGATAAGAAAATAAGCACAGAGTAGATAAGTAACTTACTGATTTGTTACAACCCAAAATTCAAACAGTGTAAGGTGGGTCAAAACCTATATTCTACAACCACCACCCGAACAAAGGATTCATACACAGAATATATAAAAGGTCTCCTGCAAATCAAGAAGAGAAAACAGAAAAATAGTAACAGGTTATAAAGTTCATAGAAGAAAAAATGTGAATAGGCAAAAAACATGCAAAAATGACAATTAACCTCATGTGGATTCTGCAAAATGCAAAGTAAAGCAATAATACAATGTCATTTTTCTCTTATCAAATAGACAAATATTTAAAAAGTCTGACAAGATCCATTACTTGCAAGGATTTGGGGAAAAACAATACTCATACATTACTGGTAAGAATATAAAATAGGATAGCAATTTTTGAGAGCAATTGGTAGAACTAGCAAAATTAAAACTACGCAAACTTTATGTTCCAGCAGTACACTTCTAGATGTACAGATTAGAAAAAATTCTCATATGTATGTACTGCAAAACATATACAATGAAAGTAATCTATTGTTTGTGATGCTATAAAGCTGACATCCACCTAAATGTCTATTACAAAGGACATAGACAAAACTCATGTTTATGGTCGTGTTATGAAATACTCTACAGTGAATAAAAATGTTGAACACTACATAGATTATCTATGTCTGTAAGCAATTAACCACTATTAATTCTGGTTGTGGGAGAATAGGTATTTGTCATATTATTCTCTGTGTTTTTTCCATATCTTCCATATCTTCTAAATTTCTTAGAAAAAAGCAAAGGAAAGGACAACCACTCTTCCTGTCTTAAGGAAGCATAAACCCCACAAGACACCTAAGTTTCTCAGATCCCAATAGTATTTCCTATTTTTTTGCCACTTCCCTGACTTTGCAGAGGCAGATAATTACGCTTTTCATTTTCAAAAGATTTATGATCATCTGATGGCTCTCCTCCCTTCCATGGGCTCAGACTGTTGGTTCCAGGACTGAAGGGCATCTCTTGCAAAGCCATATGCTGTTTTATATTGATATTTCCTATTTTCAGACAGCCATCTTGAACCAAAGTTTATCTCTTTTATTACAAGATATTTACCAAGGGCATCTGAAGTAGCAAAAAATGCTTTTCCACCCTTATGTTTTTCCATCAAGGCCCCTGAAATCCCAGTGTTACAGTAGGCACAGAATCTGACTCAAAAACCAAGTAGATGGCAGTTAAACTAGCTGTTTGACAACCACAACCAAGATCATAACTTCTCAGCAAGGGGCCTCACTATCCAACACCCAAGCTCTCTGCTAGTTCTCTAACTTCTACAAGTCTGTCAGTTGTAACACTAGAACCTCTGTACCAATTTTGGCATTAGTCAGAATGTTTTAGATTGCAAACAACAGAACTTCAAGTCAAACTACCTTAAACCAAAATAAAGTATATTGGCTCATATACCTGGAAAGTCCAGGGTTTAATGGCTCCTTTCAGGAATAGCTGGACCAAGGAAATGAAATAATTGAATTAGATTCCTCCTCTTCCTCTTCCTCCTCATTTTTTAATTCTCTGTGTTTGCCTCATTTTCTACTATTATAGGTGAACTTTTTCTGAGCAGTTAGGGAAGACAGTTGCCAGCAGCTCTAGATTTCCACTATCTGAGCTTAGTAACTCCAATGAAAAAATAAATACTTTAATTCAGTGTCCATATATCAGTCCCAAGGAAGAGTTCTGATTTCCTTGTTTGAGTCATATGTCTACTCCTTGGACCAGTAACTGTTGCCACAAGGTGTGGGCACTGTGACAATACTCTACCACGACCAAACAGAATGGAAATGGAGCCGTTTCCCAAAGGAAGAGGAGTTCTATTACTAAAGAGGAAGAGATGCTGGGCAGAAAAACTGATTTGTACCACTAGTCCACTAAAATTCTTTCTACCGATCCCTAAACTTTCAGTTATATAAAACTATCTTCCATTAGTGACTTTCTGAAGAATTAAAATGGAACTCTGAAGACAAATGACCTTCGCTGAATCATCCTTTCCTTGAGGCCAGCATGGGAGTAGTAGGATCGATGTGATGGAGGATGGCAGTTCCAAAGCTCCAGGTGATGGGCTCATAGCGAAGCAAGTAGACACCTAAGGCATATGTAAATTTAGGTATGAGAAACTAAACGATAATTGAGAAATCTTTGTCATTAGCTAGCTGAGCAGTGAACGTGAAGCAAACTCCTTCCCCCAAATACATAGAGAAGGAAAAGCTTTGGAGGTGGTGTAGTAGTCAGGATTATTCAGAGAAGCAGAACCAATAAGATAGAGGATGTATGTGCATATTCTGACATGCTTTTTCCAATGGTGTATCTACATATCCTTTTAGTTCTCTTTCTGTGGATAATCCTGATATGATATAATCTTATTACAAGGAACTGGCTCACATGATTACAGGAGTCTGAGAAATCCAAACTTCTGTAGTCAGCAAGCTGGAGATTCACAGAGCCAATGTATGGTTCCAGTGTGAATCTAAAGGTCCAAGAACCAAGAGAGTCAACAATGTAAGTTCCATTCTGAAAGCCAGCAGGCTCGAGACCTAGGTAGAGCTAATGTTTCAGTCCAAGTTTGAAGTCTGGAAAAGATCAGCCCAAGAAATCAAATAGGGAGAGTTCCTTCTTACTCAGCCTTTTTGTTCTATTCAGGCCTTCAACTGATTGGATGAGGCCCACACACATTGGGAGAACAATTTGCTTTACTCAGTCTAACAATTCAAATTTCATTCTCATCCAGAAACACTCTCACAGACACACTGTGCCTGGCTGGCTAATAACCCACTTGTGCCAGGAGGTTAATTCTGAACTCACCCCGCATTTCCTGGGTGCAGCTTTGGCTCCAGTGTCCACTATGGGAAAGATCAGTGCACAGCTCTCCTCCTGCTTTCTACTGAGGCTACATGCTTTAGTCTGATCCTGACTTCACGGCTCTCTAGTCAAATGGAAGTATCAGTGCTTTTTTATTCTCCCAGGGGAAACGTCTGCTCTCCCCTAGTGTGGCCATGCTGTGAAAAGAGAGATTATAGAGTATTGCTCTACAGCCTCTTTCCTAGTAGCTGATCACCAGGCAAAATGTCAGAGCAGCTGGTGCCCATCAATTCACCCTCTGTTGATTTCAAATACCAATTAGAATTGTGAACTCCTAATTGCCTCATTTCTAGCCACATTTTAAAGTAATTAATAAGTAATTGAGTAATAGGTTAATAATAGCCCTAATCATTTTTCTAATGATTAGCTCCTGCATACAGTCATCTTTATGACCATGGGGAGCATTGCACTCAGATCATATCTTGTTAATAGCCCCCAAGCCAGTCCTGTAAATCTATTGCTTCTTACCATGAAAATTTGTTTTCATCCCCCAAAGCAGTAAAATAGACAGATAGATAATAAAATAAATAAATAATAAAAAATTCTACCTTTGAGCTGCAATTTGTCAGGCATCTTTTAAATTTTCCCCCTCCTTTTGCATGTCCCATCCCTTCCTCTTATCCAATTTATTCTCCAGCTGAAACTCAGAGGGAGGTGTCAACATCCAGGAGTGGTTTCTGATTGCAGTGAAACCTTATTGTATGACCACTCCTGAACACACACTTCCTTTAGTAAGAATATTTACCTGTTTTGTTTCATTATAATTATAGCTTATATTAGCTATTAGATATGAAGGGACTTATTAACAGTGGGGTTTTAATTCGAGGGAAGGGTGGCCACTGCAAACTACCCAGGCCATCAGGAAAGCTGTAAGCAAGTACTATAGAGGGTCATAAAAACATTTACCAAAGATGACCCAGAGCAGTTGAAAAGTCAGTGTGACCAAGTCACTTAGAAATAGGTCAGAAGAACAGTGGGTGGGCAAAATGGGTGAAGGGGGTCAAAATGTAAAAAACTTCCTATTATAAAGAAATTCCTGGGGATGTACTGTATGGCATGGTGATTATAGTCAATAATGCTGTATTGCATATTTGAAAACTGCTAAGGGAATAAACTTTCAAATTCCTCATCATGAGAAACAAAAATATTTTTGTAACTGTATATGGCGACAGATGTCAACTAGACTTATTGTGGTGATCATTTTGTAGTGTATACAAATATCAAATCATTATATTTACAACTGGAACTAATATAATGTTATATATTGATTATATGTCAATAAAAAGCCCATACAACATGACAATATGTAAGACTATTTTCTCTATGTTATAAAAAAGATCATTGGAAGCCTCTATCAAATATTACTAACCTACAGTCTTAGGGGTTTGGGAGTTTGGGAATGGAAACTCGAATTCTAAAGATGCAGAATAAGAGTTCAGCATTATGAGTGTGGAGATGAGACGATTGGAGAAAAGTTTACAGGGATTGGTTGGTATAGGGCCTTTTTAGGCAAAGTGGTTCTTTTAGTAATTATTTTTTTCTTTCTCCTATATTCTCTGTCTCCACTGGTCTTTTTCATCCACAGTATAAATATACTAAAGTTCCTGCCTTTAAAACAAACAAACAAAAAACAGGTCTCCTCTGTCCTTCCCCTCTCCTCTAGTGATGACCTTGTGCCACTCACAGGCTTTCCATCTGCGGTGACATACCCACTCCACCCCCACCAGAACAGGTCCACCCCAATGTGTAGACAGTTCCACAGTATTAGAACTGTTTCTCAAGCTGGGGTCAGAATATGGGGAAGAAAGATATCAAAGGTAGACACAGATGGGCACAGCCATAGAATATACCCTCCCTATCTCTACCCTCTGCTCCCAGTTGAAAACTACTGCTTTAGAATCACGTCATGTTAACTTCTCATTTTGGAGTCTTTTGATCAGCCCTCTACATGATGACATCAAAACTCTGTTCCTGTTAGCTAGATCCAAATCTAGGAGATATAAAGCTGATTATAACATATACACTCACTCCCTTAGGTTGGGCTCTCCAGAAGCAGACTCTGCAAACAAGTTTTGATGCAGGAGGTTTACTGAAGACTGTTCTTTAGAACAATGCCTATACACGAGTATGAGACACTGGATTTTGCTGAGAAAGAGGTTAAACTGCTATGTGGTTGCACTGAGGTTTCAGCCAACCTCACGGGAGCACTGGAGCTGGGATGGTGGGTCCTTCAGAGATGTTCTGAATTGAAGTAAGGGAACTGTGTTCTGCCATAGCTGAATCAACCATCATTGAATGCCGGCTGCCCCTGGGAAAGAAGCATAACCTTCAACAAGGACAATTTCTGTGGAGGGATTCAGCCCTGAGCTACCAGCAGTTAATCTTCCTGACAACTGGGAGAATGAGTGCCTCACTCTGGAAGAGATATCTAAATAATGGGCCCCAGCATCTTGTACATTCACCTGTTCCTTCCTCTAAGTCATCCTACTCAATTCTATTCAGGTATCTCAGTCTTGCCCAACCCTTCAGATGCATAGATAAGGTGAGATTCTCTCAACACCTAGGTGATTTTGTTCATTTGCCTTAACCTGCTCTGGGGGGGGGGGGGATTTGTTTTACCCCTCTCTCCCTCTCCAGGAATTTGGCTCTATTTACTTACAACAATAAGCAACCACAACCACACTTTTTCTTCTCAGAGACTTCTTTCTAATCTCAGGTACTTCATGTACAACTTGTTCAAAAGGTCTCATCAAAGCCAAATGCAATTCTACTCTTTGACTCTCCCTTCTTAACCTCTCCCACATTTTTTGACTTCACATTCTCTTCACACTCTGTTTACCTCTCTAGCTCTAATCTCTGAGATTCTAGACTCCTCTCTTCTGTCCACCCTAAAGCAGCAGTATACTATCTAGACCATACTAATAACCCCAAAATTGTATTTACTATTATAATTCTTTCTTTATACATCAACCATATGCTGTCGATAT
The DNA here is from genome assembly GCA_003508835.1 of Eonycteris spelaea. Lineage (NCBI taxonomy): Eukaryota > Metazoa > Chordata > Mammalia > Chiroptera > Pteropodidae > Eonycteris > Eonycteris spelaea. The sequence goes on along the minus strand of PUFA01000113.1, from coordinate 307,842 downwards.
CCATATTTATAAACCTGGCCCATATATCTTGAATGAATAGTTTTGCTATGTATATGTGATGTGTAGGTGTACATATTGAACATATTTGGACATTTACATTCAAATATCTTAGACAATTTATACACAATGTGTTCTCTTTTTCCTTAAATGCAATCATCCTTCTATATTCTCTGCCTCAGGTAATGGTATCACCAGATACATCTATCACCAAGCCATTCTAGCATCTGGCTTCTCCTTCTCATTCTACATATAATCAAACACCAAGTCTGTTTACTCTACTTGCTAAGTAGCTTTTGAATGTCTCCACTATTCTCTGCATTGCTACTGGCCTTAGTAGAAGCTTCATAAATTTTCACGTAAACCTCTTTAATCGCTTGCTAATGTGTTTCCTCAGTTCATTTTCCCCTCATCCAATTCATTTTTCGCACTCCCAAATGATCTGCTTAAAACACACATCTAATCTTTTTGCTCCCTTCCTTAAAAGCCTTCAACTTCCTAGTGCCTTCTGGACAACATTCAAACTCTTCGTCAGTGCATTAAAAACAACAACAACAACAAAAAAAACCCCTCATAATCTGGCTCTTACCCAACTGCCTAGCCTTATATCTTCTACACTCCACTACAGACACACCAGAATTTTTGTACCTTCCAGATTCTATGTTTCTCATACCACCACGTCATGCTTCTGCTGATCCATTTGGAACATCCTTTCCAACATACAGAGACTTTTTCAGAAGTGAGTTACATTCTCATGGCCTTTCGTACCTGACTACTACCTGAACTATAGGGGTGAGGGCTAGTTGGTAAGTTTGATCTGAGCATTCTATGGCACATACAATTAAAGAGGTAGAGATGAATGAAGACCAAGGTCAATGCCTAGAGATAAAAAATATGTGCCTCCATCACTTCAAAATTGAAGTTAGAAAAAATAAAGTATAAAGGATATTTACAGTTCTGAGACTATAGAAACCTAAATTCAATTTGTTACTGAAACAATCCAACAAATATTGAAGAGAAAAGACAGCCAAATTATTATCATTGGAAAACAGAGAGACCAAACCAACATATCTGCAACTTTAGGTCAATAAAAAGATGTTTATAGGAGGATGGATTAAAGGACAACCGCACGCTCACTGTCTGCCATTAGTCACTGCATGCACGTGAAAACTGGCCAGGTGGCAACTCTCTTGGCTTTCTTAGGTCCATGCTGCCTGACTGTAGTAATGTTGCTTTCCTCGAAAAAGCTGTGAGCCAAAACTACCCGTAGCTGCCTGCCTATATCAAAGGGTTCTACTTGGCAGTCATGGTTCTATCACCCCCATCCTTTACTATCTTCCAAGGAATTAACATAGATAGAATTCCGATAGTCACTTATATTATCTGAGGGCCTTATAGTCATTTATCTGTTAGACCCCCTAAGGTAAAGACCCATGCATCTATCTGACCTGCATTGCCTGCCTTCCTCTCACTTATGGTCTTACAGGAAATAAATCCAACAGCTGCTTCCCTAGGCCTACAGATGACAGGATTACATAAGATTTTAAGGAACCCACCCCAGTGTGTGTGGGGGAAACTATGTAGCTCTTCAAGGGGGAAAAAAATCATAGAGCAAATAAAACAAATGAGCACTGCAAAACAGAGGATTAAACCAAATAACCAGGGCAAATAGGCTAACATTTGAAAAAAGAGTTAATGTAGGAAATAAGAGAAGACCTCAAAGAATTCTAAATCCTATTCTCTGTTAATGGGATAATGCACTGATAAAACACAGCAGGCTGCCATGCTAAAAGAGCAACTTGATGACAAGAAAGTGTTTTTCAATATAAAAATCATATTTGCCAAAATAAAAAATTCAATAGAGGCAATTAAGAGGAATGTATGCTACCAAACACCGAATTAAAGAGTTTAATTATTGAAACAAATAATCCTCCCAGAAGACAAAGAGATAGAAAATATGCAAAAACTCATGGAGGATAAAGCCAGGTGCTCCAATCTGAAAAAAGAGAGGATTGAAAGGAGAGAAAATTGCTGATAGAAGAGAAAGGGCAATTAAAGTTGAACTGGAAGAAATTTCTCTGAGTAGAAAAACCAAATACTGGCCAAGATTATTGAAAACAAACAACAAAAAACAAAACAACCTATATACTCTTAGACACACCCTACTGGCATTTTGGAATCAAAAGACAGTCCTCAAAGCTTCCACATAGAAATCAGCAGTTACCTAAAATATAAAACATAAAATAAAAAAATAAAAATCAAATTGGCGCCAATATATATTACATATGTAACAGTGGATATATAGTATCAATGGAGCAATATCTGTGGGTTTTTAAGGAAAAAAGATGGTAATTCTGTATGGTCATATCCAACCAAATTTTTTTCATTCATAATGTCAAGAAATTTTTAGACATGAACGCACTTAGAAAGTACTAAATTTTTATTTCCTTTCTGAAAAAAGATACTTACAAAAGTACCCTAGCCAAATGAAAATTACATTCGCATGAAGATCTCAAGATAGTGAAATTTTAATATACAAGAAACAGTAGCAATCAATGAAAATAGTGGTAATTCAATTTAAATAACAGTTGGTACTATGGTCCTGAAATATGTGGGAATTGTTAAGAAAGAATTCTTTAAATAGAAAGGACATAATATAAGAAAAAAGGAATAACAATATAAGAATAAATTCAAGAGTGCAGATTCTGAAGCTTAACTGCTACTTCTATTATTTCCTGGCTTATCATCAAGAGCAAATTATTTAATATCCGTGCCTTGGTTTCTTGTTCATTATAATGGGATTGAAAACAGCATCTACTTCACAGAGTTGTTGTAAAGAATAAATAAATTAGTACATATAAAGGGCTTAGAAGAGTATTTAGCATATAGTAAGTGCTTAATAAACATCACCTATCATCATCATAACTATTATTGTTAGTATATCATTGAGAGGGCAGAAAGGTAATTGCTATTTTATTCTTACCACTAGAAAAAAAAAGGTTCGAATGTTTATTTAAATTCAAGAGAACAGTAGAAAACTTGAAATAGGTTATAGAACTTCAAAATCAATTGAAGACAAAGGGAACAAACACAATTTGGCTAATCTGACTAATAAACTAAAATTAAAAATATAGGACAAGGAGCTTGTTTGTGAGGATAATTATAAATCAAATTTTAGACAAAATGAATTTGAAATTCTTGGACAATTAACTGGATATTTGGGTCTCAATTTAAGAGAGAGATATGGATTAAGGACATATATTTTTTTTAAATGAAACTTACAAATGTAGTTAAAGCATGAGAGGATTTCAAGAAAGGGGATTAGGATAATGTATGGCAGAAAGGTCTAATAAAATTGTTTGATTTGTCCATGAGGGGAGAATACTGATAACTTGATGAGAACAAACGTGACCATAGCAGACTGAAAAGATAATTGGTGTCCTGGCAACATGCAGAATCACATGGCTAGACTTAATAACACTAACTGGGAAATGCTACATTCAGAAAAGAATATACCTGTATCTGTGCAGAGGCAGAAGTCTGCACACATGAAATGACATTCTAGGAAGAGGACATAGGCCCTGAGGTAAAGAAGCAGTTATGACTTTATTCATGCAACACCCATGTGCCAGATGCTGTGCTAGACTGGGGATACAGTGGTGAATAGAGCATGCCTTCCCTTTCCTCCCATGGTTTTAAGGCCTATATCCATGAAAAAAAAATGAAGTCTTTTCTCAACCCACAAGAGGAAGCGGTTTCTTTCTAGATGTTAAATCAGCTGGATAAATGCTAGGATACAAGAAGGCTCCAAGTTCTTTCTTTACATTGCCAGAGAGAAACATTCATTTGTCATCAGCATTTGGTATGTTCCAAATATAGGATATTTAGGACATATAGGATATAGGATGTCAACTAGATTATACTTTGAGTCTCAAAATCTTGTGTGTTCCATTAAAAGGGACTCCCTTTTACTGGAGATGCAGACCACTCACTTATGGTTCATCCTCCTTAGATATAAGCAGTTGGCAAGAAAAGCTTCTCTTTCTGGGGTGGCTGCAAACTGTAGATCACTTATGGGCATTTCTTTTGGACATCTCTTCCCTCTGTCTACACCATCTACCTTAAATCAGTCTGAGGAAGGAGCATGATACCTTTTCTCACAGTTCCTGGGAATATTCTACCACAAATTCAAGCTTCATAGTTGTCAGTTAGCGATAGCAGTTTCTTGCGGTGTAACGTCACATCTTCACACAACTGCGCTCCATTCCCTTTGCAGGGGTAGCCAGTGACCACTTCTCATCAGTTGCCTTGAGTGAGTGATGGAAGATTGGGAATCCAGAATTCCATGTATAAATTCTGAAAATGTACTGTATCATAGGGCTAAGGACTGGAGCAAAGAAATCTTTTACTCAAAAACGTAGTGGCCAAGGACACCAAAAACAAAGGCATGCACAAAGCCCAGGTGGGGAGGTAAACTCTGCAGAGAGCCAGAATTTGTTAGAATCCAGTAGGAGTAGAAGTGGATATTAAATTGGGGATATGGGTCCAGGAGACAAAAATCAGGGATGAAGATAATGAGAGCATCAGGCACAGAAGCTAACGATTGCCTTTATGAGACTACTTAACGGTTTAATTGGGATAAGCTTTGCAGAGTTTCTGAGATCTATTTAAGTTGAATGTAACCTCCATGAGCATGAACAATTTTCTTGGTGTATTAAGTCAGAATAAGTCTGTGTGGGTTGTAGAAAAAAAAATTGGGAACATAAATTTGCACTAGCTCCAATATGCATCCCTCAGATGCACCCCTTCGTCTGTTCTAGTTTCCTAGAAAATTATTACTGTTGGCTGCTGTATATTCCATTAAATGGATACATTATAGACAACTTATCCATTACCTTATTGCTGAAATTTTGTCATTATCATTTTTCATTAGCATTATACTATGATTAACATCTTCATACATGCATTTGTGTTTCTATTAAATATACTATATCCTCAGGATATACAGAGTTGCAGAATTTTAAAAAGGAATGCAACGGATTAGATTAGAAAGGTAATTCTGATAAAAGGGGAAAAGAATTAGAAATAAAAAACAAAATAGTAATAAAATAAATAAATTAGTGAATCAAGAGCTTAAAGTCTTAATCCATAGACACTGAAGATTTTATCTTACTCCTTTTTAAAGACACAGTGCTCTGCTACATAGCCTGGAAGACTTGTAGCTAGAGGCAATGTGGTGTGATTCAAAGAAGTGATAAACATAATCACTTACTGTATACTAGTCACTGGGACAAGCATGTTACACACATTTCTCCATCTACCAGAATCTGCACCTTTATTCATTCTCTTCTCTCTCTCCTATTGATGAATACATACTTCCTGCCTTGATCTAAGGCCAGCTCCTCCACTGATTGACTCAGTGATATGCTCTTAAGTGCTCAACATCCTACTATCCTGGAGGAAAAGCCCATTTATAGTATCTTCAGATTTCTGTGACATAAATAGTTCCACTATGGCCTATTTCGAGCTACTAACATGACATCACTGAATTAAAGCTGGGAAGAGATGTTCATAATCTGTTCTTGGGCTCCTGTCTGAGAGGGGCTCAAGAACACCATTAGATGTGCTAGATCTCACCCTTTTTGGCACTCAAGGACATTGCTCTTGCAAGTTTTCCCTCTTGCTCCTAAAATAACAATTTCACTCTTGTCTAAAACTTTCTTATCAACCCGTGGACATACTATTATTTCTCCCTGCTGCATACAAAAAAAATCCTCTCTTAACCTTGCTTCTGTTTCCAGTTACTATGCAATTTTTTCTACTGAGCTGTCAAGGCATATGCAGAAGGTTGTCACAGTGCATGCCAGCTGATAGATTATGGTCCCATCACAGTTTATATTGGCTATCATGAAACATACATCCTGACATACTCTGCGCTACTACAGCAAATATGAGTGTCATAGTGTGTGAGAGTGACACTCACTGGTCCTCCAAGGTATAAATAAATGGCTCTCAAGGTACATACTAGCTGATATACATGGAGCTGTCTTAAATACATTTGGTTCTCATGGTTCATGCCAATTGATATATGGGCTATCTATATGGGGCTGTCACAGTGGGTAATGAACTGGCATGGAACACCCAAACTGACATTTTGTGGGATGATATGGCATATGCCAGGCAATTTTGGTACATGTAGGCAAAAATATTGGGTTACTTTAATGTCAACTGGGTTGTCATGGTGAAGCAGGCTAACACCTGATAGACTATCATAGTGACAAATAAAGTAAACAAGTTTCCTGTTTTATGATCTAGTAATGTATACCTCTAGCTCTTATATTAAACAACCACACTGGTGCTAATAATATTGCATTTAGTTCAAGATGAGTTATAAGGTACATACTGAAATTAATAAGTCCCTCCATTTTTAAAAAAGTACCCAAATAGTTAAGCAATAATATACCTTTACTAAATATATATGAGGAAATATCTTTGGTTTTTCCTTTTTCCTTCAGTTACTTGATTTATATATTTTCTACTTATCTATGCAGATGGTAATAAACATATTGTGTTTTCCTTAACAGATAATTTGGTTTCCTACACTCAAAGTATTCTGTTTATACTAATATATTTCAATATTTCTCTTTCACTTTTTAAGGATTAGTATATTTGCAAACTTTAAAGTCTGATAATTTTCAACAGTTTTAATCATAAAAATGAGATAAATATATTTTTATATATGTACATTTTTATAGTCTGAGTGAGTATATGAGAAAATACATAATGTAATATCATTTAGTTTGTATAATAAATAGAAGTTTTCATGAGAATCAAATATAATGCCCTGGGACAAAAATACAAATTATAATATCATATCTACTAAGAATTCTGACAACTGACCTCACGTTTCTGCCTACATGAACACAGGATGTGCTGAAATGCGCCTAAGGCTTTTACACCTCCCTTCTGATAGTTCAAATTTGGGTTCTAAGGATAAACACCTCCTAAATTCAGAAATGGCCTAGTGGACAGTACTGAATAGGAGACAGGAGTGGTCAGCATGACGATGCATGAAAATCATTTGAGAAAAGCTGCTCACAGCTGTGGAGGTGAACATGCACAGTGGGAAAACATGCTGTAGACTGGATATGGAAGTTTTGTTAACGACTAAGATTAGGTTATGTAATTTGGCAGTACATCAGAGAATAATGCTGTGTTGTTATCGTTGCATCCTGTCAGGTTACACAAGATTTCAGTTTTTCCCATTACTGATAATGTTCACATTCATCATTTGTTTAAGGTAGTTTATGCCAAACTTCCTTAGTGTGATGTTACATTTTTTCCTTTGAAATTAATAAGTTTTTTTGTGAAGAGATTCTTGGAAACTATGAATAATACATCCCATTGCTCATCAAACTTTATTAGTTATATCAGAATGGACTGTTGTTTCCTGTTTTATTCAATGGGTTACACAGTTGACCATTGCACAGCTTTGAGGTTAGGGGTGCCTACCGCCCATGCAATCAAAACTCTGTGTATAACAAGTCGGCCTTCCAAATATGCAGGCTCCCAACCTCCAGTTGACCATTTAACAACTTGGATTTGAAATGCGCAGGTCAATAAAAAAAAAAAAAATCCATGTGTAAGTGGACCCACACAATTCAAATCTACATTGTTCAAGGCTAAACTGTAATGCTTTATTCTCATGATTTATTTCGATGCTCAAGTGTGATAACTTTAAAGATGGCTCTGGCATCTTTTTGGCATGTCTCATCATTCTTTTAGCTTGCTTGCTTTCTGCTCTAAATTCTGGGCTCATCTTGAACTTTCCATGCCCCAGCCTTGGAATCAGCCATTTCTCCAAGGAGCATTAGTTTCTTTTATTGGAAGATGGTATTTAGAAGCCAAGATTTGGGTACTACATATGCTACTGAGGTGAAACCTCCCCAACCTCTCAGTCAACAGAACATTGGCACACATTTACATCTATCTTATTCTATACTTATAGAAGTTCATGAATTCACACCAATATCTCTAATTCTAATCTGACACCATAGGTTCATCCACATTTGTATCTCTCTTCTGTGACAGTGAGAAATATAAATGGGAATTACCCTTATTATATTTACTTTTATATATAAAAAAAAAATCAATTCCATGGTTTGTAGTCAATCTTCCACCACGCTGCCTGCTTCTTACCTATGTGAATGCTCTCTTCTATTTATTCTGTTTCCAGGATCACATGCCAGGAAGCCCCTTAGTATGGATGATGCTCTCCCCACCCCGCTTCATCTCAGACTCCCATGTCAGGCTGCCTCTTCATGCCATCATCACTGACTCCAATGCCCTCTCCAGGTGTATCACCCTCTCAGCACCTTGATGTGTTCACCAAACCAGAGGCTCTCTGAACCCCTTCACTGAGGGGTTTTCATGAAGGTTTCATTACAGAAGCATTGTTAGGTAGCCAGTCAGACATGTGTGACAGGGGGAACAAAAGAATAGGGCCCAGCCTAGAGACCACCCAAAGAACACCCTACTGGTAGTTAGAGACTCCCTCCTGCATCCCCAGAGACAAAGGAAAGGAGGGTTATAGTCTTAGCTGGCCTAATCTGGCTACAGACACCTGCAGAAGATCACTATAATCTTACGTTTATGTCTGGAAGTTCGTGAGTGAAGATGAAGGGGTTTCTTCATCTTCCCTGTCTGTAACTCATATCCACCCTGGGGTATGTAACCTCATTTCCACGTGGTTAGCTGGTTTTAGGCTTGACCCATCTTCTACCTCATAACATGCTTGTAATAAAAGAATATTTCTCATATTCACTGAGTTGCAATTCATTTCTCTAGCAGTGAAAAGGACCTAGAGGTGTGTCTGTGTGTTACTGGAACTCTGATTGCTCCAACAGTAACAGTTTGATTGATTAAATCGTTGGCCATCGGTAATTAACTCAATCTCCAGCCCTTCTTTTCTTCCTAGAGATCAGGAGATGGGCTGAATGGCCCAACCTTGCAATCCAGGCCTGGTTTTTGAAGCCATCCTGAAGATATCAAGCCCCACACAGGAAACCCCTCTGGCCAGGAGTCATCTCATTAACATACAAAAGGCATTTTTTTTTTTTTCACTCAAAAGATCCCAAGGGTTTTAGGAGCTCAGTGTGAGGAATTTAGGACAAAGCCAAAATACTACTCTCACACTAGAGTCACCAGAAGAAGAAGGCTTTTCTGCTACTTAACCACTTCATCTCCACAGTGACACCCATAGCTTGCTCTGGTGGGAACTTGCCATACAGTCACAACTAAGCGCACTGCAACTGAACAGTACAGAGTAGGTGTGTGCTCAGGTAGAAGTCTCTGCCAATGCCATGGCAGACCCCTTCTGAATTAAGGTCACCTTAGTATACTGGTTGCTCCAATTCTTGCTTCCTCCCCTGACTATAACTGAAATACTATACAGGGATTACAAACTGTGATACAAATGATTCTTTAGCTCAATTTATAATGGACACAATTAAAATAGTCCAGGTTACCAGAGAGAAGAATCGAGGAGAATCAAGGCACATGATTGTTGAGTAAATACAAGTTCCCATCCAACTGATCTCTGGGCCTGCTGTATAACAGTTTTGCAAGATCTGCACTGCAACTAAGTGAGAGATGCCTCCTAGAGTCATAATCATACAGGTATTGATGGTGGCCTTGTTCTCTCAGTCTAGCTAAATAATTAGTACAAAGGAGATCGCATGAGACGTTCATAGAAACTACAAAAAAGGAAATAAAAAATGTCTCTACTTTCTCAGAGAAGTTAAAGAGGACACATATTCTTTGAATCAAAACATCAATGATGAGATTAAAAGATCAGAAAGATACTAAAAAAACAACTCAATAAGGAGAACAGGGATCATGCCAAGGGAGGGTGACTTGGCTAGTTGATTTTATATAAGGATAGATATGGATTTTAATATCTTAAGTTTAGAAGTCAATTTGTTAACACTGCTTCTCCCTGGGGGCAGGTGTTGTGGGGAGTCCATGGAGAGATGTGAGAGGATATTCGCTTTCTATTTTTTATATTTTGTAGCATTTGATTTGTTTAACATGAATCATACATTATTTTTTATTACTGATCTCCTGGGGGACAGAGTGAACATCCTTTCAAGCATCTCTCTGTTCACGAAAAGTCATACCAATCTATGATTACTATTTTACATAGCCTGTATTCTGAAACCTTCATTTTTCAATCATAAGACCTTCCCAGTCAGTAACTATAGAGTCCACTTTCAAGAGCTGTATGAAATTCCTCCTCATAATTTACTTTATCAGTCCATTATTGATGGGTATTAAGATTGTTTCACATTTTCAATATTGTAAATAGAGCAGTAATGTGCATTCATCTCCTTAGAGTAAATTACCAGAAGTGTGTTGTAGAATAAAATATTTTACATTTCAACATATACTGCTGCACTCCTTTCCAAGGTGATGTGACTGTTACACACTCTCTACAATATTGCAGAAGACCCGCTCTGCTGCTCCTCACAGTTGCACATTTGAGGTTGGCAACAATTTTAATCCTTGCTGGTTTGATGACAGGAAAAAGACATCTTATTCACATTTTACTAGCATTTTTTTGATCATTCGTGAGGCTAAATCTTTTTCTGATATCTGTGTGTTTCTTTGTTAACTTGCCTCAAAGGATTTTGCCCATTTTTTTCCATTAAAACATTAAATATTTTCCCTATTGATTTTCAAAGCTATTTATCTGGGATATTGATTCTTTGTCTAACATTTTGCAAATAATTTTCCAGTTTGCCTTCTACCTTTCAACCTTTTATGGTGTTTATATTTACACAGAAATTTCATTTTTTAAGTAGTCAAGTTTGCCAATCTTTTCTAGTGTTTTCTGATGCTGAGACAAACTTAGAAAGAAAGGTCTTCCTCAACCCAAAATGATAATCACTAGTGGTTTAGTAGTTTATGGTTCCAGCAAAAATTTATAGCAAGGTAGGAATCTAGATCTTTTTTTTTTAATGGTGAACTAATTAATTGTCTTAATTTCATTTACTAATCTTTGTTTTCCTTCCTAGTTTAAAAAACTACATTTACAGACATGTCCATATACATTTGGTTATAAGTCTGGAGTTGGATTCTTTTCATAGTTCATTCTCTTGTACCAGTGACACATATTTTCAATTGCTTTAATTTTGTAATGTATTTTAATATCTGCTAAAGCAAGTTGCTCTCGTTAGTCTTTCTCAGAATTCTTGAGTATTTTCATTTGTATATTTTCAGAATTGTAAAGTTGAAAAAAAAATCTGTAAAATTTTTATTGGAACTGCATTGAATATGTGCACAGATATAGGATAGGACCTCTTTCTTTATATACAAAGTCTTTCTATACTAAAACAATATAGGCCTATTTATGGTCTTTAGTAAAATCATGCTTTCATAAGTTTTACTGTTTTCATTATAAACAACTAGTTATTTTACAGTTGTTATAATAAATAATGTCTTTTCCTACTTTAGCACATGTATACCAGGAGACGTATGCCAGGATATTTAATGCAGCATTGTAAAATGAAAAATAAAAAGTAATCTAAATGCCCATCAATAGGGAGAATAGAGGAAACAAACCAAACTATAACATTTTTAAACAATGGACTACCACAGAGTGGTTTAAATGATGTAGATCTACACGTATTAATGTGGGTTAATTTTAAAGTTATAGACAATTCCAGGAAGAAATTGATATAAGAATAAAGATAACAGAAATAATTTAAAAATCATGGTTTAAATACTTTATATTCAGGTTTACTGGTATCTGATAAGTTTTATAATACTTATACTACATATGCACTTTGACAGCTTTTTGAAATTTTAGAGCATTTAAGTGACTCATATATTCAAAAGGATTCTAATTAAAGGTTTGGAAGTGTCTGATTAAGTTTGCAATCAACATTTAAATGTTTGGGGAAATTTAATCTGTTTAGTGCCTGTTTGATTTATCAGTTTATGTACATGCTGTGTAAATATTCAGTGGGATGTTATTAATATTTAAATGAATTCTAGATTCATATGATTAATAAATTGGAAAATTAATTATAAATAATAGTGTTTATTCCTCTTCCTGCACAGAAATAATTTGGACATAATCTCACAATGTCAATCATACCTTTCCTCTGGTCTTTTTCTGCAAAATGAATTTTTTATTTTTTGGCCCATAATTTATCCATAAAAAATTTAGAATTAGTAAATTTTGTAAAAGTACTCTAGTTCTTTTAGTTGAAATTGCACTGAATCAACAGATTAATTTGGAATGAATTTTCCTCTTTATGAGAACACATGGCATTTCTTCTGTTCCTGTTTTAAAAGGAAATGCTCCTAGCATATTCCCAATTAGGATGATGTCTTCTTGTATTCAGTGATGCTGACGAAAAACCTAGTGTCAATATTATCCTCATTCATTTGCATATGACTGAGATACTAGACCCTTATCATAGAGATATGATTTACAAATATTTTCCCCCATTCTGTGATTCATCTTTTCACTTTCTCATAATGCCCTGTGAAACATAGAAGTTTTTAAATTTTTATGAACTTTATCTATTTTATCTTTAGTTGCTTGTGCTTTAGGTGTTGTATCTAAGAAAACATTGTCTAATCCAAAGTCACAAAAATTTAATGCTTGGTTAGGGGTAAGTTTTAAATTTATTTCTTCCATATATCCAATTCTGAAGAGTTTATATTCAGTTTATATTCAGTTTATGAGTTTATATTATTGTTTCAGCTTCTTACTTTATACTCCTCATTTCCAAGGTATTTTAGTTTTCCTTTTAAAATCTGCTTTTAACTTTGCCTATTTGTTATGTAATTGATTTTATTTCTATACCAGGAGGTTTTTGTCATTTACTTCTTAAAATACATTCGATACACTGATTTTATAACCACCTATTCTAGAAATGTAACATCTGTAATAAATTATTTTTTCACTTGGTTTTGTAGGCTGTTTTCTTAACATTAAGCCTTCTATGTTTGAATTTTGGCTTGCGAGCTCAATGTTAAATGTTAAGGATTATTTTTTCCTGCTTTTTAACTTTTCCCTTTTCCTCTGTGCTTACCTTTTCTGATTTAGTAGTTTTGCAGATGCATCCCCCCAATTCTTTCATCTAGTATGTGGCCTTTAAATGACTGTTTTTGTTTAATGCCCCTCTGTGATATTGGGGATGTGGCAGTTTTGGTTATAGAATCCTGGGTAGTTTAGCTCTGGTCCCAGCTTCCTGGCTTTCTATGCCTGTAGACCTGGGAGTATAGCCTCAGGCAATATTCAGCACACTCAAAATTATTTCCCATTCTTTCCCTTTAACCATTTGTCTTGCTAAAGAAAAGCTGAAAATATTTTTACTTTTCTGTCTTAATTAAGTTTTATTCATTACTCTTTTATCTTTTGTCATCTATTGTTACTGAGAAGTCAGCTATCAAGATAATTGTTGTTGCTTTGTATGTGATCTATATTTTCCCTCTAACAGCACCAAAGATTTTCCTGCATTTTGTTGCTCCGCAGGTTCACTGTGAAATGTCTAGTTGTAGTGCATTATCTGTATCCTTTCTGATTCTGAGAGTGCACTTTCAGTCTAAGGATGCATATATTGTTAGATTTTGAAAATTTCACTGTTTTATCTCCTCAAATATTTATTATGTTTCATTTCCTCTGTTAGATTCTTTTGGATGCCTATTGAATAAGTATCCTTCATGTCCCTTAACTGCCATTTGATAATGTATATATTAGGTTCTTTATCCCTTTTTATTTTGTCCATTCTCCAAAATCAGCCATATTGACTCCACGTGGCTACCTGACTGTTGAGAATGTGGGGGAGCAGGTTAAATATGAGGGTGAGCACTCATGCCCCTGCCAGGGCCCCAATGTGTGTCTGTACTCTGACCACTCTGCTCTTTTCAACTTCATCATGTCAACCTTCGCTTCTGAGGCTACCAGCCCCAATCCCCCGTTTGGGAAACGCCCACTCCTGCGCTGGGTGTAAGCCCACGTGAGCCCTTCATAGACCAGAACGCTGAGTTGATTAACTGGTTGCATTACCTCTGTTTCACTACTCACACTTTCCCTGGCCGCCTCTTTCTTCAGAGGTCTGGGCAGGCTTTATCCTCCATTTTGTTTGAAAATCTCAGTGCCCTAAGGGCCTATCAGTGTCCAAGGATGGCTTCAGCATTTATCTCAACAATCCCAGGGTTCCACTTTGGCAAATGGGGCTTAACTCAAAACACAGTTTTCCAAAAAGAGTACATTAAGCTCCTGCAAGCCTGTGTACAGCCTCTAAGCCATATCCTAGTCTCAGTGAAAAGAGCACTAGACTTAAATCCAGAAGTTTTCATCCTGGCTTTGAAATGAACTGTTATCGTAATAAATTATTATAATATCATCTATAATTTATTACTTGTCTAAAATGTGTTTATTTCTCTTCTAAGCACATTATACATATTCCTCACAAAAATTTTATAAAGTAGTATTATTTTTCCTATTTAGAAGCTAAGACTGAGAACTATAAGACAGACTACGGTGAAAACAAAATCATCTGTTCTAGAGAAGTAGTTCTCAAAATGTTGTCTAGGGATCTGGGTCAAAACTATATTCATAATAATACTAAGATTTTAGTTTTCTTTTTTACTGTAATACTCAGGAGCGTAGAGTATACCAGATTGAATTCAGAAGCAGAATTAAGAATCCAGCTGTCTCTATTTAGGCAGGCATTAAAGAGAATTACAAAAAGGTATAATAATATTACTCTTCTAATTTTTTTTTATTTTTGAAAATGTGGTTATTTATCTATATAAACATGTAATTTATGTTAACATGTAATGGGTTTATTGTTGTAATTTAAAATAAAATAATGGCTAAGTTTTTTAAAGTCTGTTTTACTTCTGATGGTAGTAAATATCTGTAGATATAACTCAAATAAACAAAGCTCCTTGTGGTCCTCAATAATTCTTAAGAATATAAAGGAGTCCAAAGACAAAAGAAATCCGAAACCACTATCCTAGAGTAATCTTACTCTGTAACAATAAACATTTTTTGTGATTGCTATCTTTTTTAACTCAGACATATAAAAGTGAAAGCACATTTACACACACATACACATAGCTTTTTCCCCACAAATATATATTATACAACCAATTATAAATGTTTTATTTAATATTTCTTGTTATATATATTTGATATGTTTCATATGCATTCTTCAAAAGCTTAAACTCTTTTAGAAGAGGGAGAATCAGACAGGAGAAAAAGTGGGGCCAAGGCAAACAGTCAGAGAAGCATCTACATAAAAAGAGTTATCATGAGCTTGTTTCTGTTTTATGACTTAGAGCCTTTAAAAAAATATTGTACATGCAATTATCTGAATAATTTTCATCTGAGTAGTCTATGATTTGACTTTACTGAATGTTTACTCATTTATTCAGTTCATTTGGCTGAGAGATATACATTTAGTGGGTATTAGAATTAAATTACTGGTTCCTTACATTATTATTCAGCTATCAACTTGTCATTTAATAAATGGTCTTCTTTCAGTTCTTTTGTGATACTGATTGTTTCATTACAGTTTTGAGAGTCACTCTGTTCCAATGATCTCTTATACTCTAGGGTAGAATCAGAAGCCGAGTATTTTAGCATATACCATGTTCTGATACTTGGTAGAAAAGTCAGTCCCCTTTGCTGCTCTTTTCTAAGTTCTGTGATTATGTGACTATTCATTTTTCACATGAAGTTTAAAAACATTTTGTTGTTTTCTAAGATAAAATCTTGTTGGGGTGTCAATCTGAATTATGTGTAGCTTCTAAATTAACTGTTAGAAAAGAATTATTGAAATAGTTTGGCATCTGTTAATGCTAGTGGATGTGACCTCTGACTACATGTGAAAGATCCGCATTGTATTTATGGGATACTCTTCAGGCTCCCTTACTCACCCTCCCCGCCCTCCCTGCCCCATGCATGCCCTCCCTCCTCCCCTAGTCTAGTCTCTAACTTGTTTGAAAAGCTTTAATGTAGACCTTTGGCCTTGAACTTTGTTCTTTTTCTTTTACTTCTCTTTTTATTCTTGGTCACATCCTTTGGACAGTTTCCTTGGTTTCAGCCTGTGTTCTCTGCTGGGTACTATGCTTTTTTCCTATTGCTTTGATTCTATTATCATATACCATTTGCCAGCCTCTCCTTTTTCCTCTTCCAGCTCTAGATCCTAGAAATCCAGCCAGAATTAGCCGATGTTTATTCTCCCATCTATTAATGTACCTTGCTATATTTGTTCAAAACTTTTATATATATCAAGATTTCATTATTTTCATTGTGAAGCTATGTATTGTTATTTCATTCCCATGCCTTTGTGTGTATGTCTGTATGTGTATTGTGTATGTGCACATGTGTAGTATATTGAGGGAGGACCTTTCCTGTCTAGACTCTCCATTAGAATATTACTGGGCTTTTTTTTTTGTCTTGCAATTGACATGTTCTCTCCATTAAAAAAATAATGTCATTTGTTTTTACCAGTTCTTGGAAATTTTATAACTATACAGTTTTTATCTCATGAATAAGAAAATATTGTTTCAATCTTTCCAGTATTTATTGCCCTCATCTATGGGAGTTAAGAGTACATGGCATCACTGGCCAGACATCATATCTACAAGAGTAAGCTTTGGTGCCATTGATGATGACAACGCATCTTCATCAGCAATGTGGGCTACAGGACATACATGAATTAGCAGACCTAAGAGACTTGCTAAGCGACCATGTGAGATGCTCACCAAGACTTCTAAAAACAATAGAAGGAGAATTTGCCGAGTGGGAAATATGTAATGGTAGGTGAGGACCAGAGCCATAAAAATCCAGTTTATTATCAGATCCTGTTTATTACTGTTGATAGGCCCCTGTGGCCTTTGTGATCAGAGGAATGTGAAGTAGACATTGGCTATGAAAGTATACAAGAACTGAACAGCATGGATGAAAATGAAAAATGAAGAATTATAAAAGTTCCTGGAAATAGCAAAGAAGGCGAAAAGGGTCAGTAAGTCAAAAGAAAAATCTCCATTCTCAATTCTAGAGATATGATATAGACAGATTCAAGAACAGAAGGCCTAGACATACACTTTCTTAGAAAACAGTGACAAACATCAGTGTATTTTGATTTAGTTCTTAATGGTATTCCTAAATGAAAATTATACCTCACAATAAAGAAATGTAAATGGCATACATGTTTCAAAGAGAACAAGTTTCTTTGGCTTCACTTACTAAATAATAAAATTAATTTTTAAATCTTCTCCAACATCCACACAGGTTCTCATGTTAATTCAAAAGAAAATATCCTTAGGTGGTTTATGAAATAAGTGAGGAAGTACTATAGTTCTATATTTTAAACAGCTGAGTTTAAAACAAACTGATATGTTTGAGAATATTTTTAAATGTTAGAAAATCGTTTCTACATCTTTAAGGTATGCAAACAGCAGAATTTTATGGGTGACACATAAAATTCTCGGCAGCAAAGTCACATAATGGAAATGTTTCCAAAAAATCGTTTTCAAAATATTCACTTCATACTTGAATTTACTTCATTAATAAAACATCACATTTTGCTTGAAAAAGAAACCAAGTTTATTTTTTTCAAACATATTTTCTAGGTAGTATACCAATGGCACACATGAGAAAGGTCAGCAAATGTGGAATGTTTACTTTTCTAAAAGAGAAATGTGTGTGGTTCAGCTTTGACAATTATTTTAAGTTTGACAATTATTTTAATATTCCATGAAACAATATGTGGAGCTTAAAAGATTTTTTAAATAATCATTCCTCATTTCATGAATAAATATTGTAAAAATTCCTCAACTTAAAAAATAATCCATTTAATTTGGCTCATAAACTACAAAACATTACGAAATCCTGAAAGCAGAAAAAAAAAGTGAGACAAGCTCTTGAACCCTGCCACTTTTTCACTAGGTACAATCTGTGCCACACTTGATGTATGGCAGTTGGACCAAGTGAAAGCCCATTGTCAATCCACATATTACACATCAATAAAAGAAAGGTTCTAAAGATGACAGAATAGGAAAATGGAAATTACCAAGGTCCTTGATTATCATTGTTTTGCTGCTGAATTAAGCAAATCAGGATCATCTATCACCAGATTCTTATTGCGTAAAATGGCAAATCCCTATTTTTAAACCACTTGGCACTGGGTTTTCTTTTTACTGGCAGCCCAGTGCATTCTCATGTTTACACTGTCTCAGGGCCTTTGCCCTTGTTCCTACACCAGGGCTTCATATAACTGACTGGTTTTCAATCATTCTGGTCTCTGTTTAAATGCCACTTCCTTCTACACAAGCTACTGCAGCCTTATTCCTACTTGTTACTCTTTATTATTTTAGGCCATGTAATTTCTTTCAAAGACTTTAGCTCCTGAAATCTTATGATTTGCTTATTTTATATTATTTTTCTTTTTAATCTTCCTTGTGGGCAGAGACCTCATGTATTTGTTTACTGCTACATCTCAGTAGAAAAACCGCTGCCTGGCAAATGATGGCATTCAATATTCATTGACTAATTAACTATGTCTTCAATTTTGTTTCCTAAATCTCTACATAAAGCCTATGCTCCAACTTGGGTGAGTTTCTAATGAGTCACAAAATGCAATCTATTTTCTCTTGATTCTCTGCCTTTGAATTTCCTGTTTCTTCTACCTATGTGTCTTTTCCCCTTCCTCAGTTCTAAAATTTAAGATACCTACTCTGTGTCAGGCACTGTGTTACTATGAATATTAACTTTAGTAAAACAATCTTTCTACCACAATGAGTTGCCACGGTGTGCCCAACTAGGATGGCTATTACCAAAAGGCAGATGAAAGCAGATGCAAGGAGGTGAAGAAACTGGAACCTCAGACACGGCTGATCAAAGTGTAAAACAATGCGGCCATTTTCAAAAACAGTCTGGCAGTTCCACAAACCGTTAAAGCGTTTTCATATGATTTAGTACTTCTACTCTTAGGTATATACCCAAGAAAACAGAAAACATATACCCACACAAAAACATACATGAATAGTCATAGGAGCATTACTAATACAGCCAAAAAGTGGAAATAACTCATGTCCATAGAATTATGGCCAGATAAGTAAAATGTAGTATATCCATATGATAAAAACATTATTATGGGTAATAAAAATAAAGTATTGATACATACTACAACATGGATAAACCTTGAAAACATTACGCTACATGAAAGAAGTTAGCCATGAAGTATCATTTATCATATGATTGTATTTATATGAAATGTTCAGACTAGGCAAATATACAAAAACAGAAAGAAATATATAGAGACAAATATGTAGATTAGTGGTTGCTTTGGACTAGAGGAGAGCTGGAGTGGTTGCAGTGATGGTTAAAGGGTGTGGGATTTCTTTTTGAGGTAATGAAATGTCCTAAAATTGAATGTGGTAATAGATCCAGAAATCTGTGCATATAATAAAAGCCACTGAATTGTATACTTTACATGAGTGAGTTGCATGGTATGTGAATTCTCTCTCAATAAGGCTGTTAAAAATATATAAATCACCAGAAAACACAAAAACAAAATCTGTGCCATCTCTAGATGTCTTCCAAGATTGAATTCTAGTTTTTCTACTCAAGGAAGTCTTGGTTTTGTGTTCCTGCTCAGTTTGCCTACAGAATTCTGCAATTGCTTGTGTCATAGCTTGAACCACCTGTTGTTGTTAAGTTTTATTCCTTTGTCCCTTCCATCATGTTGAATGTTCCTTGGAAATGGGATGGTGTCTTTCTGTTCTGAATCCCAAGGGCCTAGAATGCACATAGTGGCTTGTTGTAAATGTTGGCTGAAAAAAAAGGATATTAAGAAATAACTGGATTGATAACAAAGATAAAGGAAAGAGTTTTGTTTCGTTTTAGAATAAGAAAAAAATATAGAACTTTAAGGAAGTATAGTCTGATAAAGCAAATCCAGTGATAGGGTATGAAAGCAAGAGGTCAAGTTTTCTAGAGTAGAGCAGACCCAAGGGGAATATGGGGGATCTGAAGGTTTCTTAATGTGGAGATTCCTAAATTAAGAGAAGGTCAAAGTTGCTGGACGACAGGGGCCTAAGTTGTCGTCTACAAAATGGCCACTGTATAGAGCTGAAATCAGTGTGCAGTTTTTCTGACCGTTGGAGTCTGTAGAATAACAGAAAAAGTCAAATCCCAAAGATCTCAAGAAGCATAAGAGAGTGACAAGGATGGGAAGAGGACAACACAAATAAATAGTATAGATTTTAAAAGAAGGTACAGGTGTAGCCTTTCTAGTGTAGGGAAATATTTTCTTAGAAGTGAGCATGTTAACTAATTAAGTTGAGAGTTGTTTCAGAAGAGTCTCTATGCTACTTCCATAGTTCCTTCTGGGTTATGTCAAACAATTGTTGGTCTGCAGTAATGTTTACATGCCCTTTAAAATGTCAAAGGATTTTCACCAATTTCTGCTGATATTTATCTTCTGTTGCCTTGCCCACTACATAGAATGCCTTAAACCATCACAAACTCTGCATTTTAAAATCCAGCAAGAAAATCTTCCTAGGAAATTTTGTGGTACTACAGGCACTCTCTTGTCATACCTTTTAAGAGCCAGGAAGGGTCAAAATAGTTCTCAAAAACAAGTTAATAACAGTAGAAAGAAATACCACCGAGCAGCAAACAGACAGATTTGTGAAGGTCATTCCAACTGCAAAGAACACAGGCCAGCACACTAGCACTCACTGGCTGAGAGAGTCTAACCACAAGAATAATGAATTACCAAACTCACATTGATCGAGGGCTTTCTGCATGTCTTCTGTGTTCTAAGCATTTCACACGTGTTAAGTCTAATCCTCAAAACAATTCTTTGATGAGAGGTACTGTTACTATCCCTGTTTTAACAGAGAGAAAATGGAGAGAGTGGTTAACATCAAGGCAGTCTGGCTCCCAGTACATATCCTAATCACCTTACTAAACTACTCTCTGATCTCTCTCTACTCTACTGGTTGACTGCACATGGGAAAAATACATACTAATTATATATATGTTTTTTTATAACATGAAAAGCACTATAAAGAATGGCCACTCTATGGGGTAATGCTCACTAAGGCATAACTGTATTAAGACTGTGCAAAAAAGGGCTGGATATGGCAGTAGACATGCAGTAGAAGTGTCTACTTATTGTTCCCTGAATACTATTATCTTTGACACCTATGTGCTTCTACACAAGTTCTTTTCCACCCTTAGCTAGCTGCCTAGACTGACTTTACCATCCTTAGCTACCTAATAAATGAAAATTACTACTCATCCTTCAAGATATATAATATTATCACTTCTTCCATGGAAACTTCTCCAACTCTCCCAAGCAGAATTAGTCATGCACTTGGCTAGATTCTCAACTGCTTTGTTTATGTACCTTTAATACCATCTGTAAATGTTCAGTGCAGGAAACAGAAATCATACTAAGTACATCAAGCAAAAGGAGCTTTAGAGGCTTACAAAATTGTTGCAAGGGTTCTAGGCTGGGTCTCCTGAAATGAGCACCATAGAACTAACCTTAGTAAGAAAGCACACATACTTATTATGATCCAGGGATCAGAAAAAGTTGCCACTACTTCCACTGAACTGCCTCTCAGCAGCTATGAAGTTGATAATGGGCCTTGGAATGCTACAGCAGAATAACAAACAGTTCCTAGGACCTTGCTTGCCAACAGAAATCAACCAAAGAGGCAGACTTTACCCTTCCGAATCACATGTGAGTGCATCGAATTGGTGGAACCTAATTTATCCAGAACCCTAGCTGAGAATCTAGGAAATAGTTTTTCGCTTTTGAGCCTTTGGAAACAGCAAGACTCACTAGAAAGAGGACAACTGAAGCTGAGCAAACCATTTATATTACTCACTATGGCACCTTGCAGGCTGTATTTTGACATATCTGCTTCTATTAGTGGTTCTAGGGGGTAGCAAAAAGCATCTTATTTGACTTTTCTAATCCCAAATTCTTAGCTGAGATAGATATATCAGTAGATATTTGTGGAATACAGAATAATTCTTTGCCATCTCTTACTTGTTTTGCTATTCAAGTGAAAGGAGAAAATGGGGTACTACTGGGCCTATTATTGAATTAACACACTCAATGTATACTGAGAAGCAAGCAGGCAAGCCTGAAAAGCTAGAGTATGGACCAGGAGAGCAATGGAAACTCAGATCAATTATGACTAATTTAGCTACTTCTCATACCTAATTCAGCCACTCTCAAATGAGAAGTGTGCTAACTAACCATTTTCTGTATTGAAATATGCAAAAACCACAGATGCACCTATTTGAAGATTTTCCTAGTAATTTCCTATACTCAGTTGGATCACAAAAGTTTGGGATGGGGGAAGCAAATTGGATATTAGAACAGCCTCTGAACTTCAGGAAGAAAACCTCCGTGTGGTGACTAGGCAGAAGACTTTCACACAGGTTGGTTTTCACAGAACTCTTGTTAATGTGTGTGGTCTTACTATAAAAATCTTCAATGCTCCCATTTCCACAAAATAAAACTAAACAGTACTATACGGCCCATAACTACCTTCCAAAATCATCCCCTGCCCCTTACACTTGCTATTTCAAAGTGTCCACTCTTTCTCCAGAAGGGCCATATGTTTACCTCTTGCCATCTTCCTTTGCTCTTGCCATTTTGCTCTTGTCATTTTCCTTTCTGGAATGTACCCTCTCCTCCTTTCTATTTTGAATGGAGCCTGATTTTCTCTGAATTTTAGGCATTTTCTATCCTTTACAATTTAGTCCCTACTCTGCCTCTTTCATGAAGCTCTCCTGAGAGACCAGTTCTTTAATATTCTTTCTTCCTCTCTCCCACCATTCCACTTCCTGTTATACTTATTATATATACTTTGGATGTATATCTTGTTTTTGCCTAAGTACCCTATATTTCAGTTGGAATGTTGGCTGCCTCATAGAAGTAACTAAATTATATTTCTTTTTGATCCCATACACTGGTCCAGTAACTTACATCTTTGTTAAATGTGAGATAAAGTCATAACTATTTTTTCTTAGGTTTTATTTAATGTATATCTGACCATTAAAGTAACCGATTTTGTTAAACACTATGTGTTCCCCCTTGAACCATTCACTCTGGAAACTTCTATGCATAAGATATTAAGGTCAAATATCATCTCTAAGGAGATTTTTCTTTTTTTTGTCTAGCCTCTGCCTCTTATAGGCTTTGTTTTATTATACTGCCCTATCACAGCACTTATTCTCCTATTTCACTTAGTTTCTGGTGCCTAAAAAATCTATACCTAAACCTCAGTGGCTTAAAATAGCATCAATTATTTCTCATGATTCAGTGGGTCAGCATTCTGGGTTGAATTCATCTGGGATAGCTTATCTTTGCTTTACATGGAGATGGCTGGAAAGGTTGGGCCTCCCTCTCTCCACATGGTCCCCCAACCTCAATGAGGCTGATCTTGACTTGTTCTCATGACTGAAGTCTCCCAAGAGAATGAGAGCGTATGCTGCAAAAACTCAACATGACATCACTTTTGCTGCATTCTACTAGGAAAGCACATCACAAAACCAGCCAAATTCAAGGTACAGGGGAATAGATTTTACCTTCTAATGAAAGAAATTACGAAGAATCCATGGAAATTTTTATATAATACATTCCTTGTACTCGACCTATTTATTGTCTATTTTTATAATAAGGTTGAGAAAAATCTCATATGCCTTGTCTGGATATTTATTTTCTCGTGCTGAGTGCCTGACACAGAGTAAACTACTCAATACCAGATTGATAAATATTAGATTGCATGGTAGGCAGAGACTGGAATACAAAGATATGTGGGAAACAAGATATAGTCCCCAATCCTGAGGATTTTACCTTCTAGTAGAAGAGAGAAAATGATGAAACAAGATTAAAAGAGCCTTCTCAAAAAAACAGAAGTAGTACTACTCCCATAGGAAACTGCAAAACTACCTAAATTGGAATACAGATAAGAAGAGCAAGCAATGTATATATAGACAGATTATATCTGGTGATGGGGAAATTAAGACCTGCACTATGTTTTGAGGATAAGATCTGGATTCTTAAGTAATAGTTGGGTATAATTAGTAGATGGAACCATGTGAGAAATGGCCCAGGGATCAGAAAGTAAAATTGTATGTTCAAAAATGTATTGGCTGCCCACTTTGCCTGCAGGAGGAGCCAGTGCCAGGGCACAATGGAAGGCTTAAGGGGAACCTTGGAATAAAGCTGCTTAGATTTAATCGTGTTGGTGATGGGATCTTAGAGCAGAAGAGCATCAGGATAAATACTGTGTTTAGGGAGAGGACCAAAGCATATATTTAAAATGGACAAAAGAGAGAGGGACAGGAACCAGAAAGAAGCAAGTATGATGAGGGCCTAAACCTCATTTTGGCAGCAAGAATGGGCAAGAGGAAGCTGGGAGATTGACAGTTACTGAGCCCCTGCTGTTCCTTAAGGTGTATTATTTCATCTGATCTTTCAATAATCCTGAGATGTAGATGTCAACACTACCATCTTACAAAAGAAGACAGAAAAGTTCAGATAATTTAGGTAACTAGCCCAAGATCACATACTCATTAATGTAAGAGCTGGTTCTTTTAAGCTAAAGGTTATATTTTGGTCTTCTCAGGACACAAAAATATTTTATTATCAAACTTTTATTTTACCACAAGTTTGTGCAAGGTCTTCACCAAATGATTAGTAGGTCTCTAACATAATAAGACAGAGCCTCTGCCCTCTCTATTTCTGCTCACACAGTGGAGAAAGGAAAGGAACACTTCAAACAAAATGCAAGGGAGTAAAGCAGAGAAGAGAGAAAAAGAGACTAAACACAAAAGCATTCAGCCACTAAGTTCCAAGATAAGCATTAAACATTCATTCAATATATATTTAGCACTTAATAAGTACAAGCCCTGAGCAGGGTGCTGAGAAGAAAAGATGAATCAAACACCATTCCTATCTTTCAAAATAGTAGAGGAAATTGGCATGTAACAAATGACTAACTCTTGCAAGGGAACCGATGGTGTTCTGTATATAGTAAACCAAGAAACAAATAGGTAGGGATTATTTCTTGCTGAAGCATCAAAGAAAAGTTTCATGAAGGGGATAGACCTTAATCTACAAATTGATTGGCAAGAAGATGGCCAAGTAACAAAAAGGAATAAGGAAGCTGTGACTGGGTTGGAGGGTATAAAGGAGGGGATAAGAAAGGAATTACATGGTAGAGAGGGACCAGATCACATGGTACAAGGTGATTTACCTTAGAGGCCAGAAAAACAGTGGGTTAAGAGTGTCAACGCTACGGTCAGACTAATAGGCTTCAAATCCCAGTCTGTACGTCCTTCCTTTTTGGCTTTAAATCAGTAGTTCAACTTCATTAAGCCTCAATTTCCTCATCTGTAAAATGGAAATAATAATAACACCTTCCTCTTGTCTCTCTCAACTTCTAAAACAGTTTGGGAATAGACACATGTCAAATAGAAATAAGCATATAAGCTTTAATCTGATAAATCTGGATTGGAATATTTGGCTTGAATCTGAGGTAAAATGGACTTCCTAACACTACTTCTCAAGCCCATATATTGGGCCCTGTATGTGAGGAGAGCTGGAGTTATTGACAACGTACCTAGCATGAAGGATTGAAGCCTTCTCATACTCCATAGACCTTTGTTGCTCAGAGTATGGTCCACAGACTGGCTGCACTGGCATTATTTGAGAGTTTAACAGAAACGCAGAATCTCAGGCCCCAGCAAAGACCTATTGGAGCGGAGTCCGCATATGAACAAGGGCCCCTAGCTGACTGCTATGAGCATTAAAGTTTGAGAAGCACTGCCAGAGAGCACTAGAGAAACTGAATCAGTAGATGAGAGATTCTGTATCTGGCCTATAAGACCCATCACTCCTTCTCTTACAGGGAAGAGCTAATGAGAGTTGGACAAAGAGGCAGAAGACTCTACCTGATGTCTCTGTGAAGGTGTAAGTTCCTGCTTGGGGCTGGCAGGAATTCGGGATGGACAAGAGGATGCTTTCTCCTGTAGGTATAAAGAGAGAGGAAGACGACCCTGTGGATGTGACCCCAATGATTGGGTGCAACACACCCCAAGACTGTGAATGCGGGACATGGGGAAAATCTGAGAAGAAAGACAATTTGGAGTATTTTATAGTTTCATTTTTATGTTTAAATCTTAGATCCATCTAGAATTTCTTCTCTGTTTCGGCTCGAATGTCATCTAATGGGACATTCACTGAGCACCTTATAGAAAACTCTATCACTGCCACCACCACCTCCAATGCTCAGCACTACCTGCTCCCCTAGGGACTGTTTTAGTTTATCTGTCTCCTCCCTTCCTCACTAGAACGTAAGTTCCACAAGGAGCTATATCTATTTTGTTCACTGTTTTCCTGGTATATAGACCAAATTGGCACTGGAGACATGTGGTAGGTACTTGACAAATATTTGTTAAATGAATGAATACAATTTTGAGATCCCACAGGGCATCAGGGGGTATTGTCCAATAATAATCGTGCTCATATGTCTGGAGTCTAGGGGGAAATCTGAGTTACAGAGGTAAAGACTGGAAGTCATCACCTATTGGTGGGAACTGAAGCTAGGAGGCTGGATGAGATCACTTGGAGAGAGTTCTATATTTAAAGGAAAGCAGATTTGCTTGTTTGGTTAAGATGATTAGGAATTCCAGAAGAAAAGTGGTGTCATCACCAACCACACCTAGTCCAAGAGCATGAGCAGGTCACCGCAAATGTTATCAGATGCAACACCTCTTCCTGTTTTCCTTGGACAAAGCTAGTAACTTCTTGGAAAGTTTTATGATGTCACAAGAAGCAAATCAGCCAACAACAGCATTTATCATTTATGGAAAAACATTTTAATAATTCACTGCTTCAATTAACATTTGCCATTAATCAAGATTTCATGTTTAAAAGCATCACACCCAAGCTCAGCAGGTCGGTTTAGAATCTACTCCATCTGTCATGGAGCCCAGTAGGATGAACACAAAGAGACAAATGCCAGGCCCACTTAAAGCTGGTGGTGGGAGCCACCTTCCAAAGCAGACTCCTGGGAACCTGGCACCCCATGGAGTTAGGAAAAGTGAACTTCTACCTCCAAAAGGGGCTTATACATTACAAAGGAAAAACAAAATGTTTTCTCTACATGAGAGAAATAGATCACTAATTTGTTTAGGTCTCTCTCATACACCCTTTAATACCAGATTATTTCTCTCCATTTCTTCCCTTTCTGCAAGTTAAAAAGACAATCTATAATGGAGCAGACAGAGCCTTGTTCCCATATTTGAACACTTATAATTTGGTCAATTGCTGATTAACTGTTTCTGCCGAAAAAGTAGCAAGCGGTTCCCCCTGAACAGGAAAGATCAGCAGGAAAGAATACTTTTTACTATTTATAATTACTATTACTTCTATTGTTCTAAAATGTATAAAATCTTATTTAAAAAATGGTACCTTCATTAATCACACTTTACTGGGATGAAACCGTATCAACAGATTACTAGATAGCATCAAATGATCAGAGATTCTGCTCTTTGACTGAAATAGCAGTTACTTAATCTCTCTGAGCCTCAGTTTCTCCACCTAAAATGTAAATAATTTCAGAAGGTTGTTGTTAAATATTAAATGAAGCACTAAAAATGCACTTTGCATGTTGTGTGTCTTCTGGGAAAGGCTAAAACATTTTAATTATTGTAACAGGTAGGATGCACTTTACACCTTCAGGGAATAAAGATGAGTATATCCCCTTTATCTTTTCATTTATTTGCTTAAGCCATTTCATTCACTCCACAAAATTTACTGAATTACTACTATGTATTACACGTTGTTCCATTATAGAGATGATGGACAGACAGACGGGCAAGCAGATAAAAGTTACGAAGAAAATGTTAGCTGGTGGTAAATGCTAACTTGATAACATCAGAGTAATGAGACTGGGGGCTATTTTAACCTGTGTCCAAAAAGGTCTCTTTGACATTGTGACAAGGAGGTAAGGAGTCAGGAGAAGTGCAGTGCAGGCTGATGCCCATGCCCTGAGTTGAGAATGAACTTTCCCGGTTCGGAAACAGTCATGTGGGTGAAGTACAGTGGTCAAGGAGAAGAATCATGAGAAGGGGCTGGAGAAGGGGTCAGACCCAGGAGGGCCTTGTAGGCCAGACTAGGGAGATTTGATTTTTATTATGAGCAGGATGTTAAGTCATTGGTGTGTTTTATCAGGGGAGTAGCAAGACTGGTTTATATTTTTGAAACTTAACTGTGTGCAGAACGTGAGTTATACAGGAAGCTGAAAAAGGAGCTAGAAGGCTAATAAACCAGGAATGCAATGCCAGGGGCCCTAACTAGCATTCTTTATTCCAAACTAGAAGAAATAAGGAATAGCAGATAGATTCATTTAGATTTTAGAGGTAGAGTCATTAGGAATTTATGATAGATTGGAAATAGGGAAAGGAAAAAAAGAAATATAAGATTTCTGGCTTGAGCAACTTTGAAAAATCCAGTCTCTCCCTCTTGAAGCCCACACCATTCCCAAATGTGAAGAGCACTAGAGGCTCACTCAGTTTATAGAGATCCATCCTGCTTCCAAGAATCTATGAAGAAGGAAAACTGGAAAGCACGTTCTTCCCAAACCTCCATTGTGAAGAGGGGTGCTTGTCTACGGCTGCAGCAATAATCTCTACAAAGATCCTTCACTGCCATGGCAAAACCTCATCCTTAGGTTTCCAAGCTTATAAGCTAGTCAGTTTAAAAACATACTCTTAGTCCTTTCCCTCAAAGTTTCCACACCCTGCTGGGGAGGGGAGTAGGCTTCAGCCTGCAACATTTGCCAACCTCAAGCTCAGAATGAAGCAGAGCCCTCCAATCCCATTCGAAGCCCCACATGTTGCACCATTGGCCCCAGCCCAGACCCACCATAGGGAGCTCCTGTTTGTGGACCTTCATATTATTTCCAGCCCTGAACCTCATGTTTGAGATACACAGGGACTCCAGGAGGTCTTCCTATCATCAAATCCCCTTATGCAAATCATTTCATGTCTTCCCTAAACTCAGCATACTATGAGGACAGAACCATAGCTTTAGCTTAGCTATATAAAGAGAGAAAAATGCCCTTTTAAACTTAGTGCCAGGACAAGGTAGGCCTAATGGTCACATATTTAAATAAATAATCATCCAATGTTTTGCTCACAATGAGGAAAATCTTCCCAATTCCTAGCTTCATCAGTAGAAACAGAAGACTGCTATAAAACTAAATTTTCTACCTCAAAGTTACCCACTCACATGAGCAAAGCAAAATTGAACTTATATTTCTCTTCCTAAAAATCTGTTATGTGTACAAACTTATTCTGAAAAATATAATTAGTAGATGAGTCAAAACAAATATGGAGGTTGACAATCCTTCAGGAATATAATTATCTTGGTGACAGGTGGGGAGCATGCCATTTTGAGGTGAGATGAACTCACTCTCAAATTAATTGGAGCAGACATCATCCATTCCTGCATAGCAAGGAAAGGGCCTTTAGGGCTAGTGTGGGTTCCTTCTGTAAAGCTAGCCAGGTTCGGAGATTGCCAAATGCTCTTTAATACGATAATGGTGAGGTTTATGGTTTCCAAAACGGGCAAAGCCAGAGTCATGCTGATATAAATTATTTCTCTCTTGGCATATATTAAACTGTATTATCTTTAACAAAAGTGATACTCACTTTGATGAAATGTGTTAACATGTTAGGCTAAAATTTTTAAATCTAGTTTTCTTTTTAGGAAATTAAAATTAAGGCTCAACCCACCTCACTACTCCCAACCAAGCAAATGAACTGAGCAGAAGAAAACTGCTATGAGCACACAGGGGAAACATGAGGCACTACTGAAGTCTGCAAAATGCAGAGGAAATTCTAATCCTAAAGTGTGAAGAGAGTTTCCTAAGTGAAGAGGTGGGTGAAGGAATGATACTGAATGACTTCATGAGAAAGAATTGTAGGAGGAAAGGGGAAGGCTGGCATATAGAGAAAGAGTCAACTGGAGGAAAATCCCACTGGGGCACATCTGTGCAGAGACTCAAATATGGCTTTTATGGCAAAACCAGACTGAGTTCTAAGCTTGTCCTCTCGTATCGTGCTCCTATATTGAGATGATCTCATCCTTCCCTTCTATTATAGTTCTGCCTGCTTTTCTGATGGAGAACAGCAAGGCTCTGGCAGAGTGGCTATAGGAAGGTTTTGCTGTCCCTGGTCCCATCACGGGGATCTGGCAGATATTTTTTGAAGGGTTTTTTGGCCCATGTGGATTATTAAATCAAACTGGTTTTCAGCAGTGACTACCTTAACAAAAATCGCCCCCATCTAATATGGGAGACTCAATTACTGTCTCTTACAGATGAGCAGATTTGGGAAGAAGGCCCTGCTACACCCAGATTACGTGTAAGGGGGTCTCCACTCACACGTGACCACATGGTAGACTGCCAAGTCCTCTTGCTCTTATTTCTTACTTCATAGAACATATGTACGCTAGCAAAAAGTTTGATAGTTAATTTCTATAAACTGGAATCAAACTTCCATTTTATTTGTGTTATTAATGTAGACATTATAAGTCTAATGAAAGAAGTTTCAAAACAAGGTATTAGAAGATGAATATAGAAGTTTTCTGTATGTCAAACACTAATCCAAAACTGAAAGACAAATGATAAATTGGGGAAATATCTGCACTATCATAATAGATCAAGTGTTAATATATTTAGAATAAAAGTTCAAATGACACAATGCATAATTTTTACCTATCATCACACTAGCAAAGATTGTAAATGAAAATGCTTAATGCTGGCAATTTTATGCAAGGGTATAATGGTTTCTGGAGAGCAATTTGATAATAGGTTTTCGAAGGATTTCAAAATATGTTCATATTCTCTGATCCATAAATTTTACTTCTCAATTAGATTCTAAGGAAACAATATAAAACAGGATCAAAGATTTTTTTTTTTTTTGCACCTACAGCACCTGCTCTTCCTAGGTGGTCTCCCACCCAGGTACTAACCAGGCCTGACCCTGCTTAGTTTCCGAGATCAGACAGATTGGGCATGTTCAGGGTAGCATGGCCATAGAGGTTCAAAGATTTAAGCATATAGCTGCCCTCTGAAGCATAATTTACAAGAACAAATGTCCAATATTGAAGAATGATTAGGGAAATTGTGTTAAGTCTACATAATGGGACATGATACTACTATTAAAAAGATGTTTATGAAAGTTTTTAATGATATAGGAAAATTTTTATATTCTTTTTAAAAATTAAAAATGCAAGATATTAGTTTATATACATAATGGGGTTTCAACCATGTAGAATTTCACTGCAAAAGATCTGGCAAGGAATATATTACAATGTTATCACTGGCTGCTTTAAAATGGTAGGATTATTTTTCTGCTTCTTTACACTATTATGCTATTTCCACACTTTCTGCAATGAGAATATGCTTTTAGAACTAGAAAAAAATAGCAAAAATATAATATAGATTCACATTAAAAGGAACCACCAAGACTCGTTGGAGAAATAGCTAAATTTCAAGGTTTGGGATATATAATTTACAAGGTGAGTCTGGAGCATTTTGTTGATACCCCAAAATTAAGGAAGCTTTCAAAGATTGTTGGCATGGGTCAGGTCAAAAAGAACACAGGGGGCCTACTTGAAAAGCTCCACAGGCCAAACAAGACATAACCTAAGCTCCAAAAAGAAAATGAATAACTGCAAGAAACTGAAACACATTAATGATGCTTAAAACAATGTCTGAGTTCATAATGTTATAAAAATAAAAATCACTGGTCACCTTTGGAGGCTGTTAAGAACTAAATTATTTTCAAAGAACTGGGAAATAAAGAGAAACAATGACACATTTATTATTTCTATACAAACTATACCTTAAGGCAATGTTTCTCAAAAGTGTGGCCCTGGACCAAGGAGCAGTACCTAAGAATTTGCTCAAAATGTTAAATGCCAGGCCCACTTCAGACTGTATCAAAATTCTAGGAAGAGCCTGAACTGAAAGGGTTAAGAGCAGGCTCTATGAACATTACATCAAACTCTGACTTTTGATTTTGTTCTGTTATTTTTGCACCAACTACAAGGCTCTGGTTTGGCCTTTGTTTATTAAAGAGATATAAAATTCCAGATTCTCATATAGGTTTAAAGGGAAGAGGTTAGGTAGATATTGCAGCCTGCTTTCCACAAGAGCATATAGGTCAATTTGGCTTAGGTGAGAATTCTCTAAGAGCTTCTGTATATCCCAACTAGGAGTACATTGGAACGTAGAGCCAAAGTCTTAGCTAGAATATTAATGCTCTTCTCTGACAATTGTCTTAGTGCATATAAATTCCCCAAATAGTTTCAATTCTATCCAATTTCACAGGTCAATTCTTTCAAACCAAGTAAGGAAATAATTCCAATCCCTTCTAAACTTTCCAGTGCACAGAGAAGGGTTTTGAAGCAGATATAACACTGATATCAAAACTGGACAAAGACAGCACTAAAAAGAATACTATCAACTAGTATGGTATATGAATAATGGTTCAAAAACCTTACATTGAGAAAAACAGATAAAATTCAAATAAAGTGTAGGGTTCAATTAATAGTAATTTTCCAAAGTTAGTTCTTCAGTAGTGAAATATTGCATAGTAATATAAGCTATTAATCACAGGGGAATTTGGGTGAGGGGTATATGGAAACTTCCTATAGCATCTTTGCAACTCTTCTATAAGTCTAATATTATAAAATCAGAGTTTATTAAAAAATTTTAAAACTGCTTCCAAATTAATTATACCATGCTTGCCTGGGGAGAGCTCAGGTTCATATTCAGACACATGGACAAATGAAACACACTAGAAGGATCCCAGAACAGTGGTTCTCACTGTATCCATCAGACCTACTTGGCATCCTACTTGACCATAGCTAAAACATACACCTCTGACATTTCCTTCCTGGATTTCTAACTACCGTTGTAGTTTCTAAGCCTCACTCTTAAGATAGGGACAAAACACGAGTGTGGGTGATAACAATGACAGTATTCCACTTTGGAGACATGGAAATACTTCCTCAAAGAAGCACATAACTCTTGACAGCAAGTTCTGACTACCTAGTCTCAGTGCAACTGAGGCATATAAGACAACCTGCCCAAAGAGTCCTTCCTGGTTGTTAGATACACCAAACAGATGCCAGGTCTCAAGCCTAAAAACTGGGACAATAGAGGCCATCTCACCTGATTCTCCAGCCCAAGAAATTTGCCCCCAGCCTCAATGTGACTGACCTAGATAGTAAGACAGGAAAATTAAGCAAGCACCTATATCTGCAGTGTGGAAAATCTCCCACTCCAAGTGACAAGTGCATCTTCCACTTACATACAGTGACTCTGTTGTAACATCACCCTGTAGACCACCTGAGATAATATAAAATGTAAGTATGTTTTCTGGCTATAAATCTGGACTGGGGCCCTGTAATTCATTTCTACCTATGAGATACATGTTTGAGTCATAAATAGATCTGACAGACACCTGAAAGTTTCTAGGACAAACACTGGAGATTACATAATGGACCCCTACAATCCAAAGGATTGGGAGAAAGGGTGTAGTTTCAATAGTTTCTTCCTTATCAATTATAGACACCAAGATCAATACCTTAATCCTCTTTATCACTTAATTCTCAGTGCCAAGCAAGGTTCTAGTCACACAATATGTGTTTAACAAATGTTGTTGAATATATTTGTATAGTTACTTAGTTTTCCTAGACTGAAAAGGCATTGAGATCAATGTTATAGTAATAAACTTTTCATCCTCGGACCACATAATTTCTCTTGGTAGGTGAACATATTAACACATAGGTATTATCACAGTTGAGTGAGCAAGTCTTTTCAAAGCTTGGTCATCTTAAATCTGACCTACAGGCTTAGAGGCCTTGTCCAGCCATCAGCCCCCTTTAGAGCAACTTCTAGAGATCCTGACCTGAAATTTACAAAATTCCAGTCTACATCATTTGTTTAAAAAATTAGAACAAATGCGAATTTCCCCATTCATCTACCTCTTCAGATGATTAGGGATGCTGGGACAACATTTCCATGCAGGAACACTCAGAAAAAGATCAAACAAATCTATAGAGAGGAGTCTACAAATTAGGCCCTAAGATCCCTGAGACATTATCAGACGAGTGTGAAGTGGTTTAATTGGTTCCTGGAGAAGACAGCAGTTGGATCAGACATTGGCCCCTAAACCACCTGCCATTATGTTGGCTCACAGAGGCATCAATGATCTGAGCAGGGAACTTCCTTCAAACAGCCACTGCAGTCAGTGTGAGAGCCAGTTACCCTCGTTGTTCTATCAGGTGCGGGCTGCATTTATTCTGGGTCTGCTCTTTTAATCCTCAGTGAGCCATCCACATGTGTAAGGCCTATGGTCTATTATCGGAGTGTAATCTTTTCACTTTTCAAAATAGCTTCTCTCTGGAGCCACAAGCTTAAATAGGGCACCAGAGTGCTAATCAGCTCCTGTTCGTGTGCGGGAATGGCAAGCCATCTGTGTAACAGCCGAAACAGAAGCAAAGCTGGATTCCCTCTGTCTGACCCAAGGGTTGCAGTAATGCCACCTACAGCTCTTATTCCAAAGACACTGGCCTTGGTTCCAATTAGTGTAAAAGGGGGAGAGAGTAGTGGTAGAACAGATGATATGCACTTCAACTTATGGATAAACAGAACAGGCATCAACAGTTTCTCTTGTAGTCATTAGCCTAGTGCTAGAATCGGTTAGAACTTTCTGGGCTAAATTCATTACCACCACATGAAGGAGAGAGATATCTTCTGAATCACTTATTTTTTGACTTAAATAGAAACATACATTCATTTTTCTAAGGTGTTCTCCTCTTTAGCCAGGATTTATATGGCCACTTTCATTTTATGATCAGCTAAGTCCCTAAACACTGATTCCTTAATCAAGAAGAAAAAGTAAAGAAAATGCTACCTTTTCATACATATTTAATTTTTATTTTCCCTAGATTGATATACACTTTCAGGACACACAGGGAGCCATTTCAATTAGTTTTTTGTTTTTGTTTTTAACTTTAGGGAAGAAACACCTGTCTAATTCTCCTCCATGGTTTAGAGCAAGTCTAGTAAGGGCACTGGAATGGAAGGCCTGGGTGCCTTCCAGAACTAAGTGCTGGGCTTTCAAATGGGAGTAGGCCCCGAAAAACTGGCTACCAAAGTTTCTAGAAGTAGTAACGTCAAAAGGTGAGGATAAGCCACGTCTTAGAGAGAACTAATGGTTAAAGCCAGGAATGTTCCATTTCTGATACTCCACATACCCCACATCGAATCCAACAGCAAATCCTTTCAGTGATGCCTTCAAAATGCATTCAGAATTGCATCAGTTCTTCCTGCCTCTAACCATTGTAACCTGATCCAAGCCACCATCAACTCTTTCACCGGTAATTCTAATAGACTCCTAACTGCTCTCTCATCTAATTTTCTCTCTCCACCTCAAGACTATTCTATGACAGACACAAACATGACTCTCACTCTAAATTCCTTCCAATTTCTATGCACCTTATTTAAGAAGGCTTCCCTGATCACATTGCATTAAAAACAAACCCAAGAGTACCCCTTGTCCTTCTTACTCTGGTGAATTTTATTTTGATTCATAGCACTACTGTAAACCATATCTATCTATAAACTAGTATATATTCTATATATTTATATATAGATACCTCTACCACCACGACCAGTTCCAGAAGATAAGTTCCATCAGGACGGGGACTTGGTTTTATTCGTTGATATATCTCCAGCACCTACAGCAAAGTCTGGTACATAATAAACATTTGATTAATATTTCTTGAATGAATAAATGAATAAATGAAAGTCATATTTGGCATTTTATTAAGAGAGAAAGGACAGAATGATAACTGAAAGACAAAGCTAAGAACTAGAAGCCAGGAGGACGTACAACAGGACAAAGGGCTAGAGCAGAATCAGTGAGAAGGGTCCATGTTCTGAAGCCTGAACCTCACTTTTATGGCCCGCCAGATGTTTGATACCAGGTATGTCAACCTAATTTTGAAGCCTGATTGTCTGAGAACCAGGAAGCTGATAGTTTGAGGATTCCACTTTACTCCCTTTGAGGAAATAAGAACATTACCTGGTCTCTGACACCGGTTTCATTCTCCAGAATTCCTCAAGCTCCCAGGGAGACAATCTTGTGTTGTTTTCATCTTTGTGTTTTGAGTGTCTGACCCGGTACCAGGCACAGGCACATGCTTGATAAATTATCACTGAAATGATTAAACTGTGAGTATTTCAGGAATCTCCTTTGCAAACTTCTGGAAGGTGGAACTATTCTAAGTGCTGGATATGGAGATGAGCAGGGCTCTCCGATGCTCCACCCCCGCTCTGCACTTTCTTCCCTCTCTCCAGCGTCCCTGTAACCTTCTCAGCCCAATTATACCTTGAAAGACAAAATGGAACCAAATGAGAACTAAGACATCTACTTTCTTATTGGCTCCATAATATTAGAACATGGTCTTTAAGCAGGGTCTGTTTCTTTCTTAGAACAGAATCTGTTCTTTTAAAGCCTGAGGCTAAAAATAAAGTCTCTCTATTTCTTTACTCCACAGCAGTTTTTGCAATTCTAGCATACGTGGATATAATTTTTCTGGACACAATCCTTATATGCCTTATCATTGCCCTTCATTTCAATTTTATTCATACTAATGTTTATTGAGGTAATCCTCAGTGAATAGAGCATGCAAGACAGTCTTTGGGCGTGTGCTCTTCTCTCATCTTTGTCCTTTAGTATCTGAGCTTATCAGACCAGCTCCCTCTACAGTTTCCTAAACATCTTCATGTGCCTCTTTCTTCTTTGTTAGTATATTTACTATTTTTATCAGAATTTTCCAATTCTTTTTCAAGCTAACTTTCCATTTAAAATGTCACTCTGCAGAACTACGATTGTCTTTTTTTTTCTTATCTTTAGAGTATCTACCATTTTCAAATCTAATACCAACAGGAAGTAGAATGCTGCGATGGAGGATCTGTAGTGGGCAGAACTCTGAAGGACTGGGAGAGAGACTGCTGTCACCCAAGATATTCAGGTTTAGTTGATTGGCCTGAAGTTCATGAATAAGACCACAGTTGCTAGAAAGAGAATTGGCAAGAATTGGCAAGAACAAGACCTTACCTTGAAGCCAGTGTCTGGTTTTAGACCCACTTGGAAGCTGAAAATCTTGGGCAAATTATTTAAGTTCTCTACCCTGTTTTTTCTCATCTGTAAAGTAGAAAAACTAACAGTACTCACTTTATAGGACTGCTGTGAAATTTAAATGAATATATGTAAATTAAAATATTACAGCCTAGCACAAAGCAAGCATTTCAATTTAGTTGTTATTTTACAGGTTGTCTGAGTGGGAATTAATACAGAAGACTAATTATAGAAAGTAAATGGGGGTGAGAATTGGGAGTGTTTTCAGGTTTGAAAATTTAGTGAAGAATGTTCCTATCAGAATTGGAGGCTGAATGACTGTAACATAGTCATAGCTGTAGAACTGAAAAGTCACCCAGGCATACTTGGTCCAAGCCTAGAAGGCCTTGCAGAGCTAAGAGCATGGTCTTATAAAAAAAACCCAACCTTATGAGCAGATGTCTCAGAATCTCAGAGGTGGGTGCAGTGGAAACTGTCTCCAGCTTTAGGGATTCGTGCAGAGCTGTCTTAAAATTGTGTTTAATCTCTTTTTCTATATAATTATATTTGGTCATGCTCATTATGAATATATATATATATATATACATACATACATGCATACAATATATAACATGTTATAGATTAAATAACAATAAAACATACACCCACATATACACCAACACTCATAAGAGACCAAACATTGCCAGAACCTTTGAAGCCCCTCATGCATTCTTCCCTAATCATGACCCCATTCTCTTTCCCCATAAGTTGCCACTACCCTGGATTTTCTTACGGAGTTTTACCATCTAAACCATGTATCCCTAAATAACACATTGTTCAGTTTTTTCCAAGTTTTAACTCTATGTGTACTCTTCTGTAATTTGCATGTTTTTCTCAGCATTGTCTTTGAGATTTATCCATGTTGATGCATGGACCTGCAGACCTTTCATTTTCATTGTGCTATGGTGCTATTAATTAATAAAAGTTTCGGTTCACTGGGAAAACATAAACAGTTTTTAAATGGTAGGTACTTAATGACATAGCTTTAAAATATATAAAGCAAAATTTATTGAAACTATAAGGGAAGACCAACAAGTCCACTAACACAAGGGGAGATTTTAATCTAACTCTATTAAGATAATAAATCAAGCAGTGGGGTAAAAAATCAGTAATATAGAAGAGACAGAAACAAAGAAATAGTTCTGCAGGTAGCAAGAGGAATTGGTGAGCAGTTAAAGTATTATGAAGACAACTGGCGTGGTTTAAAGTGAGATTATTAAAAAAACGAGTATTCTCCAGAACATCCTTTTAATAATCTGTGTCTCTTGCTACACTGGGAACAGAACCTTAAGGAGAATTACAAAAATTTTAAACTCCTTTCATACCACTCCTGCCTCTTCTTAATTTTTTCCTGCTAAGGAGGAACATTGTTTTGCTTAGTTGGATCCAGACCACTAATTGGGCCACATTTAATAGTGAGAAAGGGTCACTGTAGATTTAAGGATTGCCTATATATTGGTTCTCTCTCCTCTTTTCCTCTTCTTTAGCAAAATTGGTAAGGGGCCTTAGGGCCATTCTATTCTGGTATGTAAATAATTGAGGTTGAGGCTTTGGGTTTCTGAAGAAGAAACATGAAATAGAGACCCCTTAAACTATGTCCTCCAGTATAATTTATAAGAATTCTCAGCATTAGGGCTTAGGGCCCAAGCCTAGGAAACAATTCATATTTTTCCTCTCTATTTTTATTATTTCTTTGTAGGCAGATTTTTCATGAAGATGTGTAGCTATTATCTGATGTGCAATTCAGTTATTCCTACATCCCCTAAAATAGCATATCTATAGCTTACCAATTGCCACCTTTTTACTCCCCTGCCCGCCCGACAAGGGCACATTCTGTATTCTGAGTTTTCTCTCCTGAAATCTGTCTTCCCCTTCATGGAAATCATCCTGAATGAGTATCTTCAGTTGTCCAGAGCTCCTTCTGCATCTTTACTTCTTTCAGGTACCTTTTCCCACAATCCTAACTTTGATCAGGCTTCAATTCTTCCTCAGATCATTAAAATCCTGTACTTTCAGATTTACTATCTGCAGTATTTCCTCATTCTCTCTGGGAACTCTTTCTCCTTCCCATAAGTAAAAGCGTAGAGGAACTTACCTTAAATCTCTTTACTCCTCATGAAATGAGATGACCATCTGCTTTTTATTTACACTTACACACACACACACACACACACACACACACACACACACACACACACAATCTGGCCCCTAAATGAGAGAACAACTTATCTGTTACTATGGTGTGTGACCCAGTTTTAAGAATAGTGTGTTTGTCATTTGAATGAGATGGTTAAACTTATCAGCCTATATATAAAGCCATGGGTCTGAAGATAGAGAGCTGAGTCAAAGTCTCACCTGAAAAAGTTATTCCTGGTGTCAATCACATGAAGACAAGCCCATTTTTTTTTCAGACTAAAAACTAGAATTGAAAAAAAAAGATGCACATGCAACAGATATGCAAAGTCTCTCTTTTACTCTACACTGAAAAGTGACAAGATTTTTATGGCGCTCATCAGTAAGAGGTGAGAACAAGGTAATAAAAATTAAAACTGATACACAGAGACTGATCTGACGAAAGGAACACAAATAAGATTTCAATGAATTAGGGCCAAATATAGAGATCTCAACAAACTAGATATGATGGAACTTGATCCCTGGACTTTGTTAAATAAAATGTTTTGACATTTTATCTATTTATTAATTATTTTCCTATCCTTTCCCTTCATATCTAACAAAGTCTCTGAGAGATTCAGTCTGTCTTAGACCTGCGAAGAATAAAGGCCTGGTGATCCCCAGGCCCAGAGCAGCGAGCTCTGCTGAAGCTGGATTGAGAGGACCTCCAAGGAGTAGATAAAACTCAGGGCACAGGGTCAACACTATTTTTAGCAGCCTCTCCACTTCTGCCAATTCTTCCTCCAAGATAAACCATACTAAGTCTGAATTTCGTTGTAGTTAATAAGCTTAAATTCTTTAAAACTTAGTTTGAGCAGGAAGAAAAGCATAGCATCCATGTTTCACATGATCTGATTTTGGCTTTTCCCCAATGTCTCTGATGAAATTGAAATCCTTGAATTCTTGACTTTCTGACTTCCTGACCTGCCTCATCCTCCATTCCCTTTCTGGAACTGAGGCTCTGTCACATTTTTGATAAGTTCATTATTGGAGTTAATTCTCTAAGTGAATCCTCTACCTCTGTGCCTAGACCTTCTCGATGTCAAAGACATGCCAAGATACCTCCAAATATCACTTGCATTGTATTCTTCACCACTATTTTTGTCTACATGTTGAGATACTGTACCACTCTCTTGGATTCCTTTGTCATTGGCTGTTCACATGAAATATACCTTTTTCTGGTCAATAACTAAGGACATAGACTCAAATTATCAAATTATTACTGTTGTTTATCAACATCCTCACTTTGAGAGGAGAAATCATACAGTCTCCACGAGAACAGCACCACTATCAGAAAACTTAAAATATCCAAGTGGCAAGTGTTATCTTATAAACCTTGATGTGAAAGAAATATACAGAGCTAGTTTAGGAACCTGGGACAGTTATCAAGAGTTCACTTTTCAAAAACTGCCTTTCTCTGTGATTTAGGAAGGAGGAGGAAAGAGGAGAGGTTCTTTTATCCGAATAACTGTGCTTTCTCTTTCCACAGTCCAGGGTTTCTTGTGATATAGTGCTCTATGGGAAGAATTATGTTGTGGCCCAGGGACATTGTGGACACTTCTGGGAGGAGAAATGTAAATGGAGTCTTCATCCCTCATCATATTTTCTCTGCTCACCCCACCGGGTTTGTTCCTTCCAGCCCCCATTTGGTATCACTATACCAAGGAAGGCCAGGACTTGACTAGAGATCTATGTCACCAGAACACTCCCAAGAGGACTTCCCTAGAGGCCTGTATGACATCAAACAGGATCATTTCTCTTGAAGACTGGGGTTCCATAAAATACCTGTGATTGTTTTGGTGGGGTGAGGGAAAAGGTTGGAGAGAATGGAGAGATAGGCTGGAGAGAGACAGTGACCCTGCTGGCAAGGCTAGATGAAGGGTGAATGAAGGGAGGGCAGTAGCCCAGGACCTCTCCGCAAAGACCACATAATAACAGTAGCCTGCTCTTGATCTTTAAAAGTGAAGTGTTGTGTACTGAATGAAGGAAATGAAAGATGCTATACAGAAGACTTCTGGTTCAAAATGGAAGAATGAGCATACTCTGTCTTCCTCAATCCCTAAATCCTACTAAATAATAATAAAAATACCACTTTTTAAATAGTATAAACAAATAGCAAAGAGAACAGAAGACAGAGGGAAAGCCTGCCCTTAAGAATTCATTTTAAGGAAAAACTCCCTGTCCATAGGCCCACCCACATACATAGAACCCCTAGCCAGCCCTCCTATTCCCTCCATTCTTAAATATGAATAGGTGTTTTAGTTATCTACTGCTGTCTAACAAATTGCTGCAAAACTTAGTGGCTTAAAATACCAAACATTTATTATCTCGCACAGTTTCTGAGGGTCAGGAATTCAGAAGTAACTCAGCTGGGTCAGGGTCTCTCATGAGGTAGTCAGTCTGTTTTCTGGAGGCTGGACTGGGACTGAAGGATCTGCTTCCCAGCCCACTTGTTTGCCTATTAGCAAGAGGCCTCGGCTCTTTGATCTGTGGGCCTCTTCACTTTTATAACCGTTAGCTTCCTCCAGAGAGAGTATTCCAAGCTGTTAGAAACAATGACTGATATTCTTAGATACATTTTAGAAGCAGCAAGAAAAGGTGATGGACCAAAAGTAGATAGAGGGTGATACAGAAAAGAAGAGAATTTCGAAAACGGCAAGGCATTAGATCGGACACGTGCAGGTACTCTTTTCTATTCCAAAGTAGCCTGGAGAGTGGGGCACCATCAATCCAGCTCTAAGAACTGACTTGAGCTCTGACTGTAACTGCTGGCACGGAGTGTTGAAGAGATGTTGCATTTAGTAGGTCTCAGAATTCGTGTCTGTGTCTGAGGGTGTCTGTTCTAAGCTCCTTCCTGGATGTCCTGAAAAACTGCAATTAGATTTGCTATTTGTTTTGCTTTTGTTGGATGTGGGTATTATTGGAATACAAAAGCATGCTTGCCCCATTTCTGAACTTGTAATATCTGTAACACAATCAAGAGTTAGACATTGAGGGTACCTTGCTGCTGCTTTTCATATTGAAAGCTACTTCAACTTTTTCTGAAAATCTATTAACATCATTTGAACTCCACTTCAAAGTCTATTTCTATTCTTTGTAAAATTCTGAGAGCTAATGTGTACTAGATGTGGCAGTAGGTGCTGCAGATATAAAACGAACAAGACACACAGCTTAAGATATATTGAGTAGGCAGGCAATTTTTCGCTACCTTCTTTAAAAAGTCTTTGATGGTGCCAAATACAAGTTATGGATATAGAGGAAGAGCTCCAAACCAATCCTTAGGAACATGACATCAAGAAGGGTTTTCCACCTCCCTCTTTACTTGATTTTGCTTTCTAAATATCTCTAGGATCTATCCCAACCTCATTTATGCCTTACTATGTGGCGAAGCTAAGCTATTGAAATCAATTGCTTAGATTATTCAAATAGTCTGATAAATAAATGCTCTTCCTAAATCCATTTTATCCCTTTGCAATCTGTTTTCCCCATAGCAGTCAGGGTGTTATTTTGAAAATACATATTTATCATGTCATCTTTCTATTTAAAATATTTTCAGTGGCTTCCTATTCCTCTTACAATAAATTCTTTAATATGATTCACCCATTCCTACCTTTCTAGTTACATCTTAACTGAACATGTACCTTCATCACTCACTTTACTCAAGCTACACTAGTCTTTTGTGTGCTACAGTCTTCATTCTTGCTACAGGTTTTTTGAATATACCATTTCCAATATTTTCCTTTCCCTTCTCTGCCTGTTAACTCCACCTCTTCCTTTGGATCTCACCTCAATAATCATTTCCTCAGAGAAGATTTCCTTGACCTCCCTTACATCCTTGATAACATAAAATATACCTTATGTTCTTATAGTAAGATGCTTTTCTCCTTCATCACATTTATTACGGTTGTGGTATTTCTACTAATTGTGTGACTGTTTGATTATTATCTATCTTCTACACTAGATACATGCTCCCCTAAGGTCAGAAACTCTATAGTAACAGAGAGAATAGGGAGAGATAAGTTAAGCAAGGGCTATATCATAAAGACTTGGAGGTTAGGCTAGAAGATTTATTTTATTTTTTATTTTTTATAAACTACAGGTTTTTATTTTTTAATATTTTTTTTGGTTTTTGTTTATTTATTTACTTATTTATTTTATGTCTACAGCACCTGGTCTTCGTAGGTGGTCTCCCATCCAAGTACTAACCAGGCCTGACCCTGCTTACCTTCCAAGATCAGATGGGATTGGGCATGTTCAAGGTGGCATGGCCATAGACTAGACTAGAGGGTTTAAATTAGATCCTAGAAGCCCCAGTTGTCCTATGGGCAATGGAATATCACATTTGTGGTAATTTTTAAATTTTACTCAAAGTCTTCTTTGTGGCAGAAACTGTTTTGTGATTATCAGATTAATCGTCAGCTCAACAAGTTGTTACT
The DNA here is from genome assembly GCA_003508835.1 of Eonycteris spelaea. Lineage (NCBI taxonomy): Eukaryota > Metazoa > Chordata > Mammalia > Chiroptera > Pteropodidae > Eonycteris > Eonycteris spelaea. Next base: position 263,901 of record PUFA01000113.1, on the reverse strand, counting down.
GAACAACAAAATGGGAGGGAATTTGAATTTCTTCCCCAGATATTAGAAAATTTGAATTCTCTTCCTAAATGGAAACAAACTAAATTATTACATAAATGACAAGAAATCAACTTGTTATTTATAACTAAACAAGATAACTATCCAATCAAAGGAACCAACTCATCTAGCACCTGAGGGAGAATGTCTATATGGGAAGGGAGGTTATATCTTATAGCCAAACTTCTGCCCCCTCCAAACACTCTTTCCCCAAAGCCCTAAAATCAGAGATACAGGCATGAAACCAAACTCACTCACTCTCACCCTCTAAGTTCTCTTTCTATTCCCTAAAAATGATGTTAGCATCAATTCTACATAATCTCTTCCAGAAAGCAGAAGATGAGAGATCACTTCCTAATTTCTTTTATGAAGCTAATGTTATTCTGTGGCCAAAACAGAACGAGATAGTATATTAAAAAAACAAAGCTAAAGATCAATATCCCTTATGAATACAGATGAAAAAACCCTAAAACAAAGTATTAGCAAATACAATTTAGCAATCTATAAAAAGAATTATATACACCATGACCAAAGTTGGGATGATTCCAGAGATGCAAGACTGGTTCAATATTTCAAACATCAATCAACATAATCCACTATATTAACAAACTAAAGAAGAAAAATCACTTGAACATAATCCAGACAGAAAGGCATTTGACGAAATCCATCACCCATTCATGGTAAAAAACTCTTGGAAACACAGAAACGGAAAGGAACTTCCTTGACTTGACAGAGCATTTACACAAATCTATGACATTATACTTAATGGAGAACGACTGAATGCTTTCCCTGCAAGACTGGGGACAAGGCACCTAGCCAGTAAAATAAGGCAAAGAAACCAAAAGGCATATAGATAGAAAAGGAAGAAATAAAACTGTCCCTATATGCACATGACATGATTGTCTAGGTAGAAAATATCAAAGAATCCACCCAAAACTCCTAGAACTAATAAGTAGGTTCAGCAAGGTAATGGAAAATAAGGTAAACATATAAATCTTGCATTAGCAATGATTACCTGAGCAATGAAATAAAAAATACAATACCATACACAATCACTTGAAAAACAACACACTTAAGTGTAAATCTAACAAAATGTGTATAGGACTTGTATGCTGAAAACTACAAAATGCTGATAAAAGAAATCAAAGATCAAAATAAATGGAGAGGCATACTGGGTTCATGAATCTTCAACACAGTAAAAATGTCAATTCTCACCAAACTGGTATGCAAGTTAAATACAACTCCTACTAATTTCCTAGCAAAACCTGTTGTAGATATAGATAAGATTATTCTAAAATTTATGTGGAAAAGCTAAAACAATTTTCAAATACAAGAATTAGGAGGAAGTAGTCTATCCAATTTCAAGATTTTTGTATAATTACAGTAATCAAGACTGTGTGGTATTGGCAGAGGGATGAACAAATACAACAACGGAACATAGGAGAGAACTCAGAAATTGACCCGAGCAAATATGCCTGACAGATTATTGACAAAGGTTCCAAAGTAGTACAATTAATTCAATGGAGGAGAAATAGCCTTTGCAACGAATGGTGCTGGGACAATTGGACATCCATAGGCAAAAATCTTGATCTAACTTTCACACCTAATACAAAATTATTTTCAAAATGGATCACAGACATAAATATAAAATGTAAAACTATATTTTTAAATTAAAAGATAGTTGGCATACGATATTATATTAGTCGGGGTGTACCATACAGTGATTCAACATTTATATACCTTACGATGTGATCAGTCTAGTAACCATCTGTCACCATGCATGAATGCAAAAAAAAAGAAACTGGGCCACTTTCTTATACCAACTACAAAAATAAACTCAAAATGAATTAAAGGCATAAATGTAAGACCTAAAACCATAAAACTCCTAAAAGAAAACATAGATAATAAACTCTCTGACATCAGTCTTAGTAGTATCTTTTTGGATATGTCACCTCAGCAAAGGAACAAAAGCAAAAGTAAACAAATGAGACTACATCAAACTAAAAAGCTTCCACACAACAAAGAAAACCATTAGCAAAACGAAAAGACTGAATGGGAAAACATACTTGCAAATGATATAAAAGATTAAGGGTTAATATCTAAAATATATAAGAAACTCATACAATTTGATAACAAAAAAAAATAACCAATCCAATCAAAAAATAGGCAGAAACATGAATAGACATTTCTCCAAAGCCAACAGACATAAGAAAAGATGCTCAACATTGCTAATCGAGGAATGCAAATTAACGCCACAATGAGATATCACCTCACACCTTTCAGGATGGCTAATCAATAAATAAACAAACAACAATAGTGTTGGCAAGAAAGTGAAAAAAAGGGAACCCTTGTCACTGTGGTTGGGATTGCAAATTGGTATAGGCATCATGGAAAACAGTAACAGAGGTCCCTCAAAAAATTTAAAATAGAACTGTCATAGGACCCATCAATTCCACTTCTCAGTATTATCCAAGGAAACAAAAACATTAATTTGAAAAGATATATACACCTCTATGTTCACTGCAGCATATTTATAATAGTTTAGGTATAAAACTAAATATTTTTTTTTAACGTAGAAGAAAATCTTAGGGAACCACAAGTAGGCAACGATTTCTTACACTTATCTCCATGATCCATAAAAGAAAATATGATAAGTAGGACTTAATCAAAAATTTAAAATTTTTCTCTCTGAGAGACTGCTTAGAGGATAAAGGGGCAAGCTATGGAGTAGAAGAAAATATTTGCAAACCAAATATCTGAAAAAGGACTAGCATCTAGGATATATAAAGAATTCTCAAATTCATCAGTAATAAAACCAACAATCCAATTAGGAAAAAGAAAAAGGGCACAAAGAGAAATTTCACCAAAAAAAGAAAGGCAGATGGCAAATAAGCACATGAAAAGATGTCAACATCATTCACCATTTGGGAAATACAAATTAAAATGATAAATGAGATACTATTAGACATATCAGAATGGCTAAAATTAAAAACAGTGACTCCACAGTTGCAGAGAAACTGAATCACTTATGAATTGCTGATGTGAACATAAAACCGGTACAGCCCCTATGGAAAACACTTTGGCAGTGTTTAAAAACTAACATGTAACTACCAAATGATCTTGCAATTGCACTCCTGGGCATTTATCCCAGAGAAACAGACTTCGGTTCATGCAAAAACCTGTGAACATATGTTTACAGCTCTTTATTCATAACAGCTGAAAAATAAACCAAAGTTCTTTGATAGGTGAATAGTTAAAGACAGTATGGTCATCCGTACCTTGGAATATTGCTTGGCAATAAAAAAGGAAAAAACTATTGATGAACACAAAAACCTGGAATGAATCTCCAGAGAATTACATTCTGTAAAAAAAGGAAAAGCAAATATATTATATATTATATGATTCCATTTATATAACATTCTTAAAATTAACAAATTATGGAAGCAGAGGACTAGTGCTTGCCAGGGGATAAGGGTACCCTAAACTGAGTAAAGTGAGGAGAGGTACTCTAAACTTGGATCTCTCTACATTATTTCTTACAAACTGCATGTAAATCTACAATTATCTCAAAGTAAAAGGTAAAAACTGAAACAATCTTACCTTCATTTTCAAAGATGAGTAGAAACTTTTCACCCCAATTTTATCTTTCTCATTGCTTTATGCTTCCTATCAGAATAAGAACAATAATATCTATTGAGCACATTATGTGACAGCCATTCTAATGTTACCTAATTTGATACTCACATAACATTGTGAGGCAAGTAAATTATCCCATTTTATATTTGCAGTCTATAAGGCTTAGAGAGCTTAATAATTTATTCATGATCACACTGTTGGTTATCAAGTGACAAATCAAAATTCACCTGCAGACTTGCCTGTTCTAAAACCACCATAATATCCTCAAAGACAATCTTTGTTGAGCATCACTTGAACAGGACTTTGTTTTGGACTGAGAGCTAGGAACATGAGATTTTAATTGTGTTTCCCTCCATCCAGTTGTTTTTCTCTTATATCTCATTTCCTACAGTGCTCCTCTATGCTCTAGTGCAGATACAGTTCTTGTATTCCAGAAGCATCGCAAGCAAGCTGAGCTTTTTCTGCTTCACTGACTGACCTGATAAAATCCAATATTTCTTAAAATAAGCTTCTAAATAGCTCATGGAATCATTCTTAGGCATTGCCTGCAGCATCCAGAGTTTGTTTTGTTCTTCTGAATCTCTCAGTAAAAGTAGCTGCCTCACCCTTCCCTCCAATCTCCCTATTCTCTGATGATTCTGGGCAGCAGTGGCAATGGTTTCTATGTTAATAAGAAAACCCACTCATTATTATAATTAATCAAAAACATCTTGCATTTTCATGGCTTTGATACCAAACATCGTGCATTTTCATGGCTTTGAGATGCTAAATTAATTCAATATTAAATTAATTCTATTTGAATTAATTAATTCAAAATGGAGATGGGCGGCTCTTTAGGATGTCAGCCATATAGGAGTCTATAGAGATTCCAGTACACAAAATGCCACACAAAACAGTCTATTCTTCAGCAGTAATCGCAAGTGTCCTTTGGGAAAAAATGGAATGTACATTAGTTATTTACCACGCGCCAGGCACTGTGCTAAGTGTTTTAAATGTGTTAAATGATTTAACCCTCCCCAAATCATCATGAAATGAGAATTATCATTCTCATTCTATAGATGAGGAAACAGACTTGGAGAGGTAAAATGGCTTGCCTCAAAACCACAGTGAGATGGGATTTTGAACTCAGTCTGATCAAGAGCCCAGAAAGCTTAATCATCACATTTTTCTACTTCATTTAATAACTTTATTTCTATATTTACTAATTTATTTCCACATACTTTTGGGGATCATTAGAAGGAAGCCAAAGACAGGAAAGAAAATGGAAGTAAAGAAAGTATCAGAGAAATAGTGATTTTTCAATAATCCCAAAGCTACAGAAAGGATGCAAGAACAGTTAAAAGAATTCCAGTATGTCTTCACCAAGTTTCCCAACTGTTAACATTTGACACATTTTCTCTCCCCCCGCCATCTGTGTGTGCATGTACACACACACATTTTTTTCCTAAATTAATTAAGTTTCAGGCATCGTGACCCATTACTGCTATTTCCTAAAGAAAAGGACACTCTCCTACATACCCACAAACTTGAAAAAATTAACTGAGACCATATAATCCACAAATCTCATTAAATTTCACAAATTGTCCCAATAATGTACTTTATAAGAAAGGAAAGTACAAAGATCTTCTAGCTCAAGATCCACATGGGAATCAATTGTTACATTTTATTTTCAATCAGGAACAGTTCCCATCTTTCTTGATTTGTGGTCTTGATGTTTTTGAAAAGTACATGATTTTATTTTGCAGAATTTTCAGTTTGATTTTACTCATGCTTCCTCAATATTAGATTCAGGTTATACATTTTAGCCAGGAATGTCACAGAAGTGATGCTGTGTTCTTCTCGGTTATCTAAGCAAGAACACAACATTGATTTGTCTCTTATTCCTAATGATGTTAATTTTATCACAGGGTTAAGGTGGTGGCTATCAAATTTCTTCACTAGAAAGTAAGTTTTCTCTTTGTAAGATAAGTATCTTGTGGGGAGATCCTTGAGACTACATTATTACTTGTTCCTCATCAAATTTATAACTATTTAGTTCTATAATCTATTGATGATCCTTGACTAAACTATTAACTATGTTTGCTAGTGATGACTTGACTTCCTAACTCTTATCATTCCTTCTATATTAACATTAATACTGGACTAGAGTTTTTTTTTCATATATTTAATTTATTTAGTCATTCATTCATATATACACATTGATTCTTTATAGTCGTTTTTTTATTTTGATGCCCAACCTGTTCCAATTTTCCTTTAAGTTGGCTACTGTGTCCTTCTGACAAGTCCTCATAATTTTTTATCACTTCCTTGCTTTATGACAAATCAAGATTTCTGAGTTTCACTTTGTTCTTTCCCTGCCCCAGCTCTGGAATTAAGCATTTCTCTAAGAAGGCATGGAATTTAAACATTTCTCTAAGGCATTTCTCTTATTTGAGAAAGACATTTAGAAACTAAGATCTAGGTATTAGATGTGCTCTTGCTACTGGGGTTCCATTACTTTTAGACCTCTTAGCAGACAGAGCTAGAAAACATACACATACATATACAATAATCAAAACACATCTATCTATCTGCACACATAAATACACAAAGCTATGTCCATTTCTCTCTAGATGACTGATTGACAAATAGATGTAGATCTATAAAGATTCCAGTTCCAATCTAACAACATTCTGTTCATTCTCACTTTTACCCTCTCAATGTTCGATTATCCTTTCCCTTCACAGTGAAAAACCTGGTTCCCATTACTCTTGATTTACATCGTTAATTGGTTTTCCCTGTTTACAAACAATTCTTCTGCACCAACTCCACAGGCCTAATTAGTCCAGGCCATCTCCTCTGCCCAGACCATGCAATTCCCACAGGAGTAGATATTTTTACAATGAAGCATGGAAAGAGTGAGTATAAAAATGTAAACAGATCAGTGCCTTAGAACTGCATGTTGGTGAAACCTGTGAGCTATCATCCATGACATATAAGGTTCATATACACTCAAAAGATGGAGGAAGTAGTGAGGAAATTTTCTGTATAATGTGACCATTGCTCGGCCCCTTTTCAAAATTGTATGTGGCAGAGAGGGGGAAGGGGAGGGAGCAGGTAGAGCACACAGAATGAACAAAAGTATGAAGGTAGAAAAAAGATTTACTCAGGAAATTGTAAGAAGACAATGTCTGCAGAGCTAGTTGCAGTGATATATAAGCTGTACAGGTAGGCAGAGCACAGTTGTTATTTTTTTTTACATGATCTGCAAAGAAGTTTAAAATTATTCAATATGGAGTGGAGAGCTATTGTCTAGTTTAACATGGGAGAATGAGGATGCCTTAACATTTTAGAAATGTCATTCTATCTGCATCATTTAGATTACATTAAATGAGGCCAGAATGAAGATGGCAGACGGTTAAGAGACTTGCAATAGTCCCAAGAAGAGACCATAAAGATGGATGCAAGAAATGTTAAGGAGATGAGATCGGGCTTGTTCAGGGTGGGTGACTGATTAAAGATGTGGGACCTATATGTGATGGAATATTACTCAGCCATAAGAGATGAAATACAGCCATTTGCGACAACAAGGATCTTGAGATAATCATGCTCAGTGGTACCAGTCAGACAGAAAGAGCTGAGAACCACATCATTTCATTTATATGGGTGATATAAAACTGAAAGCAACCAATAAACAAGACAAGCAAAAACTCATAGACACAGATAGTAGTTTAGTGGTTACCAGCGGGAAAGAGCGTACAGTGGAGGGAGATAAGGGTAAAGGGGGTCAAACAGATGGCAATGAAAGGAGATTTGATTGTGAGTGGTGAACACACAATGCAATATATAGATGATGTATAACTGAATTGTAAACTTGAAACCTATATAATTTTATTAACCAATGTCAGTCACCCCAATAAATTTAACAATAAAAAAATGTTAAGAAGATAAAATCAATATACTTTACTGATAGTTAGAGATGGGGAGTATGGAAAAGGTTGGGATGTAGAGCGACATCTATGATCCTGAGCAAGAGACTGAGTTCATGGTAGTGATATTCACTGAGAATAGAGAAAAGGGAAAGCATTTTAGGGAGAAGGTGATGCATTCAGTCTGTGATCTGTTGAGCTGGAGTTGCCTATTGGATATCCAAGAAGGTACTGAGCAACAGTGGCTCTGAAGATTGAACAAAACTAAAGATAAATCTCTGAGAATCACCAGTTTATTAGGGATAGTGGAATCCATAACAACAGATGATATAACCTAGAGAAATTTTATTCTGTGAATAGAGAAAAGAGAGAAGAGATGGCAATGACAGAATCTGGAAACACACACATGCAAGGATGCTCAGAAGAAGTAAGAGTTGCAAAAGGGCCTCTTTGTCCCTTTTATTTCCCCATTGCTGCCTCTTTCAACCTCATTGTTATCGCCAGTCTCCTGACCCACTGTGCATCCTTACTTTATAGTGGCATTCAATAATGCCATTGTTCCTCACTTCATTCTTATCCAACCAAAATTCTAATCTCTCCTTCAGTTGGCTCAACCTTACATTAGAAAAGCTAGCTGAGTAAATCAAGCCACACAAGGTGTTAGTTTCTGAGAACAATTTATGTCTTTCTGGGGTGTTTGTTCACTCAGTCTCTCAGGAAAGAAGTTTGGTGCAGAGAGGTTTTCCTTAAATCACACCAACTGGAATCAGTGTGCAAGACCAGGCTTGTGGCCTGAAAGGAAATACTAGAGTATGGACTTTCAAAACCCCAGAACTTTCCCTGAAATAGGAAGACATTGCTCTTTTTCTCAATTTTTCTCCTTCTCTAATCACTTTCTGGACTTGAGCCTTGAAAAGCCCAGTCATTCATAAGAGGCAGTGAGGATTACGCAGCTTATGGTTTCGACAGACTCAAAAATGGGACACAGTGTCAATGATACAGAACATCTGAAAATGTGACTCAGAAAATTCTAGAACTCTGTTTGCAATGTGAAAATTGAATAAAAATTCAGACCTAGCTCTGGTATTACCGTTGATTTCATTAAAAAGTTATCCAATCTTCTTAAACCTTGGTTTGCTTATCACCATACAAATATTCAAGGTGATTACAAAAAGTAAATCCTCTACTTTCCGTATGTGAGAATCTAGAATCAGCTGCCCAACACTTTAAAAGTAGTTTTGAGTTAAATCTTTACAACATCTCTATGGTAGGTACTATTTATTACTATAACTTTATACATGACAAACAGAGAGATGGGTTCAGGAATTTATTCAAGGACGTAAAGCTTGGATTTGTGGAGCTAAGTTGAACTCAGGCAGTCTCAGTGTAGCGCCTGCAAGTTTTAACTGCTATATTATTCTATTTCTGGCTAAGTATAATATTCTTTTTGGATCTAATGCAAATGACCAGAGATTTTCAGCATGGTAAGCATGAGCAACTTGAGGGCAGAGTTTACATCAGATTTATCTTTGTGTCCTTCTCCATCCCACTCCAGTCTTGTGCTTTGATAGTTCAATCAGTATATTTTAGTTAAACAAAAAGTTAAACAAACTCCACAGTAAGTGGCAAATAGTTTGAATGGAAAAAATATAGACCTTGATCACTAAAAAAATCATTAAAGTCACAGAATTTTATTTAAGGAACAAATATTTTTTTAAAAAGATACTGAAGCAAATTTTTCTGTTCAACTCTTCCATTAAAAGCTCAGAATTCACCAATCTTAAAGCATAAATCCCTAGTAAGATTGGAGTTCAAACTAAGGAAGTCTGTGGTTTGCTAATTTTTTCCTTAAAAGCATACAGCCTATTAAAAGAAAATATTTGCCCTTGTCCTTATTCTGTCATATTACTCTAAAAAAAAATGAAAAGAGATATGAAGGAATTGACACTGTCTTTCTACATAGTTCTAAAAAATATCCCAGGATAACAATTCAAAAAAGCAATAAAGAAAGTGTCCTGTCATCAAATCCTGTCTTAGGCTGTGGAGCTTGATGTATCTCAGAACAATGCACAACACGGACCTGGTGCTGTTTCTCACAAAAATTAAATTTGTCATAATTCTGTCAGCCACCTGAGCATTCTGTGGTGGTATGCTGACATTTCTCTTATTCTGCAGATTGTGGAGAGTCAGACATGACCAATTCATCAACGCAGAATTTTACAAATTATATATTCTAGAAATGTATCTAATTTCCCTTAAGCCCAGCAGGCCAATAAGGACGCTGATTTCTCACTTTCTGGAACTTACATTGTAGGACTCAGAAAGAGCTAACAGACTTGGGAAGGAGGTTACTACATGTGATACAGTTAAACTTGTCTTCTGTTACCAGAATTATCTCTGTTTCCCAAGGGATCAGTTTTCTGTATGTTACCTTGGTCATGCTGCAGGAATTCTTCAAATATCTGATGACTCACAGTTGCCCATATTTAATAATAAGAGAATAAGACTGACTGTAAGCTCTACTGATGTGGATGGAATTTAGCAAACTGGCAGGATTTACATCTGTTCAAGTATTAAATCACTGGTCTATGAGCCAAATCAGGATTCACACAGTGATTTAATTTTTATAAATCAGATTGTAAATTTTATAAATTAGATTGTAAATAATTTTAAATTAGGGTATTACACTTAAATTATACTTATAACTTCGTATCAAAGATAGACTATCTAGCAGCATGAGGCCCGCAATCACAAATACCTATTGGCCAAGAGTTGGTGGCTATTCTGCTTGGAGCCCACTTACACATGTGTGTGTGACCTATCTGGCTCCTGTTCACATTGGAACTTAAGATAACTACTTGAAAGTGAGCAGGCAGGAGGCTGGACTTTCAGCTGTAGAATCTTCACATAGTAGGATAAAGAGGACTTCATTATGACACTAGGTGTCTTTGCTCTTCCTGGACAGATCATTCGTTTCTTTCTTTAATATAAAAATTAAACCCCAGGTGCAAGGAAGTGACTTAATCATGCTCTATGGATTATTAGCATTTTGTGCAAGGCTTTCCCTTGTTATATTGTGTGCTATTGTTTTGTTTCCTAGTTTTCTATTCCCCTTCCCATTCCAGTTTCCTTCATGGGTACCCAATCAAATGTATTGCCCTAAGGTCTTCAACCAGTATTGTATGGAAATTATCATATTATCTCCAAGTAATGCCTAGACTTAGAGGAGAATAGCACCATTATACCAGGCTTACCTAACCCTGGTATCTAATCTAGGGAAAAACAAACAAACAAACAAATATAAACACAAACTGCAGACTAGACTCACTTCTAAACATAGATTAAAAAAATATATATAAATCAATATTAGAAAACCAAATCCAGCAGTGCTTTAAAAAATACTCTATCATGACCATGTAGAGTTTATTTGAGGTCATTTGTACATATCAGTTCAAAGGAAAACATGACCTGATTGATAGATATCTCATAAGCAGTTGTTAATGTTCAACAACTATTCCTGGTTGAAACAAATAAAACCCTACTACTTTTAGCAACCCAGGAATCAAGTAAATCTCCTTTAACAAACCCACAGCAAATATCATGCTTCATGTTAAATATTAGAAGCAAGCCCACTAAACAACTGCAGTAAAGTTCATGAAGATTCTCATTATCACTGTTACTAGTAAACTTTGAGAGGTATACCCATTTCAATAAGACAAGAAAAATATAGAGATAAAATATTTGAAAAAAGACAAAAAGTGCTAAATTGTGAACTATATGACTGTCTCTTTAGAATATAATATGATCAACTAAAAAACAGAAGTTGAGTGCTGATAAAGTTGTCTGTATCTGAGAGCAGTCTACAAAGATCAATAGCTTCTATATATTAACCAGCAATAATAATTAGAAAAGACTGAAAAGTAAAAACATTCACTGCAGGAAGGCTAATTGTTAAATACATTGGAATAAACCTAACAAAGTCTATGTGAAAAAAAATTACTTTACCTAGGGATATGAAAGAAACTTTAATAGAAAAGCACACTATTTCTTGGATGAGAAAATTCATACTATCTGCAAGTATTTTAAAAATATCAATTCATACCAAATTTATCCATAATTCTGGTATATTCTCAATTAAAACAGAAAAATAACTTTTTAAAAAACTTGACAAGTTGATTTCCAATTTTATCATTCAAGAAAAACCCCCATAAGACTAAGTAAATAAAAAGAGACAAATTTCGCTGTGAAGAGAAGGAAATCACAGGGGATAGTTAGAAAGAATTTGGTGATCAAGAATTTTTTTTCAGAAATTTAAGCATGTTTAAAAGCTGATGGGCTGAGAAAACTGGAAAGCCACCTACGAAAGAGTGAAACTAGACTGTTGTCTATCACCACACACCAAAATTAACTCAAAATGGATTAAGGATTGAATATAAGACCTGAAACAATAAAATGCATAGAAGAAACATAGGAACTAAACTCAAGGACCTTGGACTTAAGAGGATTTTATGAATTTGACCTCAAAAGCAAGGGAAGTAAAAGCTAAAATAAATGAATGGAACTACATCACACAAAAAGCTTCTGCTGAGCAAAAGAAACCATCAAAAGGTAAAGAGACAATCATCCAAATGAGAAAATATATTGTAAGCAACGCCTAATATCCAAAATATACAAAGAACTCATACGACTCAATAACAACAGCAAAAAACAATCAATCAAAAAATGGGCAAGGACCTGAACAGACACTTCCCTAGAGGACATACAAATGGCCAACAAATATGTGAAAAGATGCTCAACATCACCTAGCTATTAGGAAATGCAAATCAAAACCACAATGAGATACCATCTCACACCTGTTAGATAGCTATAATCAACAGGACAAGTGATAACAAATGTTGGAGAGGATGCAGAGAAAAGGAACCCTCATATACTGCTGGTGGCACTGCAAATTGGTACAGCCCCTATGGAAAAACAGTATAGAGGTTCCGCAAAAACCTAAGAATTTATCTACCATGTGATCTAGCAATCCCTCTCCTGGGTATTTACCCTAAAGACTTGAAACCCCAGATTCAAAACAGGTTTGCACGCCAATGTTCATAGCAGTATTATTCACGGTGGCCAGTCATGGAAGCAACAGAAGAGTCCTACGATAGATGACTGGATAAAGAAGCTGTGGTACATATATACAGTGGAGTATTATTCAGCCATAAGAAGAGATGAAATACTGCCACTTGTGACAACATGGATGGACCTCGAGATAAATCATGCTAAGCAAAATAAGTCAGACAAAGTTGAAAATCACATGATATCATTTATATGTTGTATATAAACCTAAAAGCAGCAAAGGAACAAGACAAACAAACAGACTCACTGACATGGACTATAGACTAGTGGTTACCAAAGGGTAGGGAGTGGGAGAGGAGTGGGAGGTAGACTGGGTAAAGGGGGTCAAATATGTGGTGACAGAGAAATCTAACTATGGGGTGAACATCGTGTAAATTTATATATGCCTTACTGTGAAAGTGTACAGCTGAAATTTATTGGATTTCATTAATCAATGTCACCATAAAAAATTTTTAATTAAAAAAATAAAAATTAAAAAATTAAAAGCTCATGGGGAAAAGCCAGTAGAAGTAGAGATGTTGAACTTGAAATAAATCATAGCACAAGCTTCCTAAACAGCTGAGGAGTTAGGTACATTCCCAATAACATTATACGACAATGAACATTAACACACTGAATAAACTATTTTAGAATATACAAACTAGAATTCTTGTTCAGGGTGGCATCATAAACATATTAGTTTAAGTCCTATCTTCAATCCCTTTCAAATTCTCATTGAAAGTACCAAAAAGATATAATGAAGGGGAAAAGAATCAATCAGTGAGAGGACTATGGAAAGTTGTATTTTACCTATTACATTGAGAATACATAGAAAGATATAATAGATATAAGAAAAAAATTACCAAGATGCAATTTCCTGCAAGAGATAGAAAAGCCTGTCTGGGAATAAGTAAAAAGTAATGTCAACGCAATTCTTAATTAATCAAAGCTAGTCCCGTAATTACTTTCACTATACCTTTATTTGATATTGAAAGGAGGGAAAACTGGAGCATTGTAGGAAAGGAGACTTATTTCAATCCTGCTGGAACCTAAGGGAAATGGCATTGTCCAAAATCCAGCCCCACAGCACAGATTACCAGATATTAAGATGAGGGTCCTGCTGTAGTGACATTTAAAAACAGCAATCATGCCAATTATGAAAGGAAAAAGTGTAAGCTTAAGGATATTTGAACCCACTTAATCTTCTCTACAGATTTCATTTCAAAAACACTAAAATTTTGGACTAAATATATATAACGAAAATAAATCTTCTAAATTCATCAAAGATCTGCCAAAATAGTAAGAAATTATCAGGCCAAAATGTAAGTGAAGAAACTTTTGTTAGGACAGCATTTGCCAAACAAATCCTCTGCACTTTAACAGTTGTTTCCAAGGCTGTTTTTTTGGTTTGGGAGACAAGACCACATCCAGGGTGCATCTGGGTGAGGATTCTAAGAGGAAAGCCTCCCTCCAAAGAGATATACCGTCAGTATATGAGAAAGACAGCCAGAAGGATGTCTCCTGGACTGCACATACCCGGGAGACTGCTGTGGTACTGAGGTGAGCCCATCAAATTGATTGGTAAATGAATGTGTGATGATATCAAGAGGTAGAAAGAGGTAAAACAACAGGTATTCACAAACATGACTAGGTGACTATATATTGAGGCTACAACATTTGAAAGGCAGTTGACCATTATTTAGTCAATACTTTAGGTGTAGAGATACAAGGATGTGGGGGAGTGGCACTGCTCAAAATTGTCCCAAATTGGAAATATTTACAACCACAAAATGGGTGAACAAATTATACTATACTCATACAATGGAATGAAAATGAACACAGCAATGAAAATTAACAAACTACTACCTCATTCAAGAAAACGTAAATTTTACAAATATTGAGCAAAAGTCACAAAAGAAAATACAGTATTAATCCCTTTCATATAAAATAAAATCCAACAAAACTATAGTATTTTATATAAAACTAAAGTTAAATTATTAAAATTTTTAAAAAAGCAAGAACATGATCTGCAAACATCAGGAAAGTGGTTACTTCCAGGAGAGGAGAGGAGTTACATCGGGAGAGAGAAGTGGGAGACTAACCTCTGTGTGCTAGCTTGATAAGTGATTACATATGTGTTCATTCTATAATTTTTCACTAAATTGTACAAATAATTTTCTACTTTTTCTGCATGTATATTTTGCAATAAACATTAAAAAAGAAAACCAAGAAAGGAGAAAAAAATGGCGTAGATTATAGAGGTTCTGTTCATCCCTCTGGCAACCAAATCAAAGTTGCGACGGAACAAGGAGCAGCAGCAAGGAAAAATTGCCTCGGATGAACGAGACATACAACCAGGGAGAAATCCAAGAAACACCCTGTAACAACAGAAGGTAGGACAGGGCGAGGACGCGGGGCTGCCAGGTCTCGAGTGGCTGAGTAAGACAAAGACTCTAGCAGCAGTAGCTGCTTTTTAAAGGGCCACATCCTTGAACAGATTTTCAAGGTGATGGACCTGCTCAGTCTGAGCGCCAGTGCCGATTCGCTGCGCACAGGGGGCACCAGAGATTTACAAGGAGACGTTGTTGGAGTGAGGGCCTATAGAGACAGGCTCAGTACATAAGTGCCAGAGGTATCCATAGTTCCCTGCTGAGCCCTCCCCACTACCAGTGTGCCAGACACAGCAGCCACCATAGCTGTGATGTCATCAAACTGGCTTACAGAGGTCACTCCACTTAGAAGATTCCCTGAAACTCCGTCTCCCCAACTCACACCCAAGCCACATCCAGGTGAAAACTCAGCGAGTCAGGTGCTCCTTGCTGAGACTCACACTGAGACTAGGAGGCAGCTGGCCTCGGTTTCTGGTGTGGCCTTTTGAGGCAACTGTAAGCACAGTATCTGTGGATTGCTTGCTGAATCAACAGGTGGCCCCAGAGCAGCAGAATGTTGGGCTAAATTTGGCCTGCAGCTAGTCCCCTCTTGGGACTGCGCCACTGGACACCTACTTCAGAAATCCACACTAATAAGACTGGGAGACTTAGGAGCTTTGCTTAATTCATAGAAACAGACACTGAAAGGCAGCCAAAATGGGAAGACAAAGAGGCAGAAACCATATGAGAGAACAGAACAGAGATCCATGATATAATGGAGTCAAGTAATCTAACAGATACAGAGTTCAAAACACTGGTTATAAAGATGCTCAATGAACTTTTGGGAAATGTAGAGAACTCCAACACAGAGATTAAAAAAAAAAACTAAACTAAAAATGGAAATGGAAATTATAAAAGGGAACCAGTCTGAAATGGAGAACACATTATCTGAGATGAGAAGTATATTAAATGGAATAAACAAAAGAATAAACAAAGTGAATAGAGAAAAGGATCAAATGCCCTACCTAGAGGATGGCAAAGCCAAGGACATGCAATCAGAATGGCAAGAGGTAAGATGCCAAGACTATAGAAATAATTTAAGAAGAATATGAAACACTAACTTTTCTTCACATAACTAAAGAAAATCAAGACGTTGAACAGTTGATTGAAGAAATGATGGAAAACTTCCCTAACCTGGTGAAGGAAATGGACATAAAACCCCAGGAAGCTCAGACAATTCCAAAAATCAGGGATCCAAAGAGGCCCACACCAAGTCACACATAATTAAAATGCCAAAGGTTAAATACAAAGAAAGAATATTAAAAGCAACAAGAGGAAAACAAATAGTTACTTAAAAGGGAAAGCCCATAAGACTGGCATCTGATTTCTCAAAAGAAATGATGCAGGACAGAAGGGCTTGGCAAAAATATTTGACAGGATCAAGACCCAGGATCTATAACCAAGAATAATTTATCCAGCAAAGCTATCATTTAGAGTTGAAGGACAGATAAAGAGCCTCCCAGACAAAAATAAGCTAAAGGAATTTTTCACCACCAAGCCAGTATTACAGGAAATGTTGGAGGGACTTCTTTAAGAAAAAACATGTATCAAAAACAGGAATAAAAATGGTAACTACATTCCTATCAGTAAGTACCTTAAAGGGAAAAGAATTAAGCGCTCCAAGCAAAAGATAGAGTGGCTGAAAGGATAAGAAAACAAGACCCCTACATATGAAAAGGAAGGAGATGGAAAAAGATATTGCTTGATGGACCTAGAAGATATTTAAGTCAGAGAAAGGTAAACACTATATGATTTCACTTATATGTGAAATCTAAGGAATAAAAAGAACAAACTAATCAAAAACGGACTCACAAATATAGTGGGCAATTTGGTGACCGACGGAGGGGAGGAGGTTTAGAGGGCTGGGAGAATGGGGTGAAGAGTTAGAGTACAAATTAGTAGCTGATGGATGGTCACGGGGATAGGGAGCATGTCATAGGGAATGCAGTTAGCATTAATATGTTGGCTAGTAGAGGGAGGGAGCAATTGGGGGTATCATTTTACAAACTACATAGATGCATAACCGATGTACTATACACTTGAAACTATTTTTAAAAATTCTACCAAAATAAAGATCTTTAAAATTAAAAAAAGAAAAAAAAGAAAACCAAGACAAAAGTAAAACTAAGAGGAGGAGGTGGAGAATGATAGCAGAAGCAGCAGCAAAGGAAGTTGAGAACCATATAAAACTGAAAGCAACAATAAAATAAGACAACAAACACTTAAGGACACAGACAACAGTTTAGAGATTCCAGAGGGAAAGTGGGGTGGTGGAGAGGAAGAAGGAGGGTAAAGGGGGTCAAATAAATGGAAGTGAACTGAACTTTGGGTGCTGAACATACAATGCAATATACAAACGATGTATTATTGACCTGTACACTTGAAACCTATATAATTTTATTAACAACATTATGCCAAAAATTTAAAAAAGAATCCATAGAAGGTGACAGAGAGAGAGAGAGAAGAGAGAGAGAGAGAGAAATGAAGGCAAATAGCTCCCTAACTTGAATTGTCACAGTAAACACAAAACCTATCTTTTGAGCACCAAGACAATGCTCTTTGCTTTGGCTGCTCCTAGTGCCACAGTTCTAATTTTCCTTATAGGTTTCTGGATCTCTAAAATGGCAAAGTAAAACTTGAGAATGTCTGTTTGTTGGTGTTTCAAGTATCTGAAAGAAACCAATACATCTCAGACAAAAGCCACCATGCTTCTCCATTGCTAAAAGAGACATCCCTCAGCAGATATAATGAAAAGAAATGAAGAAAACTGGACTATGAAAAAACTGTCTACGGCCATGCCACCCTGAACAAGCCCGATCCTGTCTGATCTCAGAAGCTAAGCAGGCTCAAGCCTGGTTAGTACTTGGATGGGAGACCACCTAAAAAGACTAGGTGCTGTAGGCAAAAAAAAAAAAATAAAGGATTGTAAACTGACAAGGTCATTGCAAACTGTGAGGTCAACCCAAGGTTGCCTCGCCTAAAAAGAAAAAGAAAGAAAAACTCAGCAACAAGAAAGAGGGACCGAGCTGACAAATGACCAATGACTCACCCACTGGCACCCCAAGTAAACTGTCTTGCCCTAAAAAAGAAAAATCATTAGAAAATCTACAATTCATACATTCAACCAGATTTTGGGGTACATTGTGACTTATGAAAACAGAACACAAAATTATGAGAAAAGCACAATATGAAATAGGAGAGATTTTTCAAGGTTTGAAAATCATGCTGAAATCTTTGAGTCAGCAACTAGAAATTTGCCATGAGAAAAAAACTGAGATAGCAAAGTAAAACATGCTCAAAAAAAAAAATTCTAAAACTGCACAAGAAATGGCCCAATGTAGACAGATGAGAGAAAATATTAGAGACATGCAGGACAATCAAGCACATGAAATATGCATATAAAAAGCATTCTTGAAAGAGTTTGTACAAAAATGGATACTGAATTTTCTCTAATGCTTTATTGGAATCTATGGATATAATGTGACTTTTTATTTTGGTTTACTGATAAAACCACATTCTTATTTGTTCATGGTATATTATTCCTTAAATGCATTGTGTGGTTCAAAATCAATAAAAGAAAAACATGCCTTGAACTAAATAAAGAACTGCTCCAATTTTCAGGCTGAAATGTTACACTTTACTCACAAGCAATATAAATATAAAAATATAAACTTGTAAATTTTAAGGATTAAAAAATGAAAAGATGAATCACAAAGAAAAAAGAGAATCTTGTTGTCTTCTGATTTCTGCTCTATAATAAACACCAGAAACAATTTAGCTTTAGCTATAGAATCTGAAAACGACAGACACACCAACCTTTTTTGTTCTGGTCTTGCAAATATTCATTTGACAATCCACTGAAACACTGCTAACCATAAAAGAACTTGGAAAATCTACCAACCACATTTCCATCCTTAAAAGCTATTCTAGGTTTACTTTGGCTGACCACAAAATGAATTTAAATTTTTTAAAAACTTAATGAAAGGGAAGATGGTTTAAAAGATTGGTAGTAACTATTAAAAACAAAATTTATACTACATAATTTTAAAATATATTAATGGAATTAAATGAAATTGTCACATTTTTGACAGAGAAGCTGCAAAACAATATTATAAAAATCTGAACTCCCAAAGATTTCATTAAAACTGCAAAGGGTGAGGGGAGGAAACCAGGGAGTAGAAACATTCTAATGGGGGGAGGGTATCAAAAATAGTTTCATTTTTGACATTGAAAGTACAGCTCCTTCTTTATTTATAGTTAAATATAATCATGTTATTAGCACATAATTATACATTTCATCTCATTTCCTTTTAACTTACCTTTTTTTCATATTCTGACATTCTAGATCAAAATTAAATAATTGTGATGGCAATATCCCTATCTTTTAACTTCAATCAGACTCCTTCTGTTTTAGTATTAAAGAATTCTGTCAGCTGATATATCCTGCAATACATTTTATCATGTTATAGTTCTGTTTACTAAGAGTTTGTATCAAAAATGGATACTGAGTTTTTATTAATGCTTCACTGGAATCTATGGAGATGGTTGTGACCTTTTCTCTTTTGTCTGCTGCATTAAAGATTATAAAAGATTTTATAAAACTACATTACTATCCATTCATGGTGTAGTATTCTTTAAATGTGTGGCTCAATATGCTATTATCAAGAATATATTTATCTACATTTATGGGCGAAAGGTACCTATAATTTTCATATTTTTGTATTTTTGTCAGATAATGGTAGCAAGTTTCCACTGGCTTGTAAAATGAATTTAAGACATTGTCTATCTTTAAATACTCTTCAATAATATATAGCATGGGAATCACTTCTTTAAAATCTGAACAGAACAAGTACACTCTGAGTGTTAAATTCTTTCACAAATTTTAAACATTTCCATAGTTGTTATCCTATTTATATATTCTATGCATTCTGAATCTATTTCCATAATTTATATTTTCTCTTAAAATGCCTATTTTACTGAGAGCAGGGAGAGGGAACAGGGTCAAAGCCTGGCCTTAACTAGGAATCCCTTATCTGAGGATACAGAGACGAGCGTCCAGAGGGGAACAAGGCCACTACTGCATGCAGGCCAGTACTAGAAAGAATGCAGCACAGAGAACTCCAGACACCTGCAGAGAATCTACCTAGAGTATCCAGCCAAGTACTGATTGAGTGTGTGTGAGGAAACTATCTGAGGCTGGGGAAAGCACGATCTAAAAGGAGTGGGAACAGTCTCTGGCCCTCACACCAGGAATAGTATCTGTTGCCACAGCAGAGGCTTAGCCCTTGACTGAGGACTACTCTATTGCTCCTCTTAATTTTGTAGTAATTGTTCTGGTTAGCTAGCAGTTACACCCTTAAGGAGCTGAGGCCTGGTTAATTTACCTCTCTTGGGTATCATTTTGGGTCTTTGAACATAGTTGTTTAGAAGCATGTATAAAAACCAGATGAGTTTCAAAAAACCACATCCTCCCCCAAAATTCATAAATCTAGCTTTGTTACTAATCCTTCCCAGAATAAATGAAGCAGAGGAGTTAATCCAAATATATTAGTTACATTGGAATGTTTACTCCACTGGAAATAATGAAAATAAATAAAGCACTGTTATTATTGAGGCTATAAAACCCATTTGGTGAAAACTAATCTTCTTAGTTTGCTATTTTAGTACTATCATAATATTTATGACTTCCTTATATCAGAGAAATGGTATTTCTTCAAAGCAATTTTTCAATTCACTGGTATGATGTATTTTTGGAGTTCTGCTGTCAAAAATATTTCACTGGACATAACAGGAAATACATAATGGTATTATCCAGACCCTGTTCCAGCCTTTTTATTTAGGTTCATTCCTGGTCTTTGATTTTCCTTCTATTCCAAAGCAAAAGGTTGTTTTCCACTGCTAGTGTGAAGTGTTTTCATTTGTATTCTGTATAGTCAATTAAGTTGCAATTGCTAATTTGTTTTTCTTCTCCACTGGACTGAGAGATGAATACTCAAAGACAGAGACCGTAATTGGTGTCACAGATGAACATTTTCACCTTTCAGAAGCATGCTTGGCCAGTAGTAAGTACTGACTTAATCTTTACTAAATGAGTGAATGGAAGGCTGAGGACAACAGCATACACGAAGCTGTTCCCTTTCACATACCCCATGGTCCTTCATTCCCCTCCAGTGGGCTGGACGTTTACTTGGAAACCACTGAGCATTTGAAAAGTAGAAGTGCATTTCCAGGCTTTATAAATGTCCACAGTATTACTATCCCAGGAACATTCTTCCCCACTCCCCACCCCAATTAAATATCCTATGAATGGTTCATTTTCCCAAGCCTCAAATTTTGGTGGAAACTCCCATCACAATATCAACTGTAGAATTTTAGAGTCTCAGCCAAACACAGAATGATGTCTGAAGAGAAAGGCCTATAAAAATTAAATTTCCAGACTAAAAGGAAGGCTAAAACCACACACTGCTACGTGTGGCCTCAATAATGAAATAAAACACAAATAAAAACAGGAACATTGTAATATGAGTTCTCTGGCACAAATTCAAGACTGGAAATAGAATCCTGTTATGTAACTTGATGTTATCAGAAAAATAAAAGCAGACAGTATCATACTGTAATGGGAGAAATTAGGACATCTCTGAGTTTACAATCTCAAATCAGACAAGGGTCAATGAGTTGCTGCCTGCAAGGTAGCTGGAGAATTCGGGTGGTGGCATGATTAAACTAAGGAATTGAAAATTGAGAAGGATATATCTCAAGTTACATCCAGACAACTGTCACCAGAAAGTGACAGATAGGAAGAAAGTGTGTGTCCTAAGATTCCAACAAAGCTGCACTTGACTCTGAATTTGATACCAAAAATCACTATAGGGTTTTTTTAAAAAAACATACATTATCAATTCCAATTCAAGATTCACTGTGAGATTTCTTAGTTCAAAACAGCTGTCATGATTGAGGGGTAAGATTCTAGCCCGCAGAACACCACAACAGCCATCCAAGATGTCTTCTTGCTCAATTCTTATATTTTTTCTATGAAGTGTGAAGTATGAATTATAAAAAGAAATGAACACATTGGATGAAACTAGGGATTGAATGGGTCCTTATCTTTGTTAAGTAATCTACATAATTTTAAATATATTTCTCCTCATATTTTATATAGTTCTGAAAGATATGCTTAGCAAATAGAAGATAGAACAGTCCCAATTTAGTAATTTTTCCTAGAACTTCAAGGTGAGAACTGAGTCACCTTGAATTGACATTACAGAGCCCTGGGCTCTTGTGCTATGGCCTGCTTGACGCAAATGATTTTTTTTTTTTTCCAGGCAGTGTAATCTAGTAAGTAAATCCTTGGGCTCTAGAAACTACTTAATTGAATTAAAATTATAACTACCAAATTTCTATTGCTGTAATCATTGGCAAATTACTCACCTACTCTAGGTCTCAGTTTCCTCATCTGTCATATGGGTGTTAAAAAGGCATGTATTTCATAGGGTCACGGTGAAGACCAAATAAAGTAGATTATCTTGATGCCTGCTCAGAGGTTTCACTCAAAAATGTTATTTCTGTTAATATCCTTAGAGCCAGAAGGGAAACTTAGAGATCATCTAAGTCAAAATTATCTCAACCTTTATCGATCTCTTATTTTTGAATTGGAAGAATTTTAGGCCAGGCAAACTAAATGTTTACATAATTTCCACTAATAGTCTGATATTTATCCTAAGTATATAAAACCCCTCTTTTTAACTGTAGTTTCTTTATAACAATTAAGTTCCAATGTAAATTTAGACTTTATATTAAAAAATAAAATTGTAGTCTATACATTACCTACTTAATAGAGTCCCTATTCTCATCCAATTTTTAGTATCTCCTTAAAATTCATATTTCACGTTTCCTCCATGGGATACACTTACATGGAGGATAGTCTCTTAATTAGGTTACATTATGTGGCAAAGGTGATAGGATGTCACTTACATGATTAAGAAAATGCTACAGATATATAAGACTAATGTTCTGTTCTGTTTAGTTATTATAAAAGAGACTGCATTAGCAGACTGGAAAGACTCTCTCTTAAAGGCTTTGAAGAAATAAACTGTCATGTTATAAAAGGGCCTGTGAGAGGGTCACACAGCAAAAAATTTCAGGTTGGTCATTAGGAGCTGAGAGCAATCCCTAGCTGACAGCTAGCAAGGAAACAGGGACCTCGGTCTTATAGGTCTCTAACCAGATGAAGATGAATTCTGCCAAGAGAATATATGTATGTATAAACATATACGATAAATTAATAAATTTAGTTAGATGGAAACAAAGTTTTGGTATTTATGCAAATGAATCAATATATAACTTTTTATTACTCTGCTGCTGGGCCTATAAAAATATTCCCAAACTCAAGAGTATATATAAACATACCTATATCTTTTAAGTATTTGCAGTTTCTATTTTTTACGTTTAAAAAGTTAATCCACCATTTTAAAAGATGAAAGAGTTTTGTGGGTTGATGGTGATGATGGCAGAACAAGTGTGAATGCACTTAAGACCACTGAACTGTACACTTACAAATAGTCAAGATGGGAAATTTTATGTGCATTTTACAATTTAAAACAAACAAAAAAAACTTACCTAAAAAAAAGATTACCCATATGCGAATTCTTTTATAAGAAATATATATATATAATTTTTAAAGTACTTAGCTAATTGAATCAGCATTACTTATTGAATTTTTCATCTTTCCCTATCGATTTGACTTAAATACACTTGTATATACTTTGCCTTTCCAACTGTACACAGTGCTTAATATCTCATTACATAAATATTTCCAGTTACCTTTATTTCATTTTCATCATATCCAGAAGAAATGATATAAGCACCACCCAGCCATAAACTGCTGGCTCTGGAGCCGAAATTCTAGGTGGCAGGTATAAGGGACGATCACGAGCCACAAGCCACAATCCTTAAGCTTTTGGTGCCATCTAGTGGACATTTTCATGAGTTAACTCTGTTCAGAGTCAGGAAACACTTCCCCACCCAGCTTAATTCACTAGGCAATTTTAAATATAAAACATTTAAGCCTTATCACATATAGGATGGCCCTCTACCTCCATCCTTTCTCTGCAGTCCATCTTTCAGATGCCAGGGATATAACAGTCAAATGCAGCTCAATCACCATTCCTGTGTTCAGAAGTTTCAATGGCTCCCAAATGACAATGGAATGAAGTACATGTAAATTAGCAGAGCAGAAAATAAAATCAAAAAAGATAAGAACAATCCTAAAATTAACTACAAATGAAAAACAAAAGGACCTATCCGTACTTAAACTGGGTAACACACACATACGCTACAGAGGAGTTTCCTTGTTTCAGGGAACACCTGAAATTCACATCCTTTGGAAAGTATTCCTTTAAAAACAGAATTTCTGCCCAGGCCTATCTCACAGCACTTAATACTCTGTTTTGCATTCTAGGTAATTTGATGCAGGAAAATCTGTCACTCATATTAGATAGTTTATCTGGTTCATCTCAGATTCAAATAGCCCTGACACCTTTAAGAAGAGTGACTTTCTCTGTGAAGGTGACTCTTAGACTTTAAAGGAATATCGATGTACATGCAGTTCACTCCAGGAAATTACTCCAGCTAATCCATGCCTATTCCCCAGTTTTTACATTTTATCTGTTCATTTTTTCCTCTTAGTTTGACCTCAAACTGATCTCATATTTTCTGCCTTTTTTTATTTATTGATTCATATTTTGGTGTTCCTCATTTCTCCTCTCTTGTTATTCAAATTCAAAATATGCCTTCTAAAATTAATATGTTAGTGATTCATCTGTGTTGCTTCACTCTTATCTATATATCCTAAACTTCCAGCAAAAACTATCTCAATGTCGAATAACAGCAATAAGAAAACCACAGCCTCTATTTACTGAGTTAATGTGCTACATGCTTTAATATATTGTCTTATTTAACTTTCATAGCAATCTAGTTCTTACTCATCCTTTGCATCTGAATTCAATCGTCACTTCCTTAAGGATGTATTCTCTGACATCATAAACTACACCAAACCCTTATTAATACAGTATCCCATAGCACTATGCAACTTAGTCATGCCTGTAATAGTTAAAAAGTTACATCTTTAACCAAAAATCTAGTTTCCATTTTGAACACTGTGATCCCTTTGAGGATTAATAATGTCTACTTTTGTTCGCCACAGTAAGGATTAACTTGTCCAAAAATAATCACCAGCAGAGTGTCCTCCCAGAAAAAGACTGGCCTTTCACAGAGTTCTATGTAAACTCCTTGAAGCCGTTTTTAAGTCAATCAATCCTGGTCAGCTGCACAACTTCGACCACTTTTGCTCCTCCAGCTACAATGTCAGAAAAGGGCTAATGCTTCCCCAGTCTTGAATGTTGATACAGAAAATCTTGCCACTAGTTTGCTATGTCATTACAGGTTCAACTGCAAGACCTTGACCCCAATCCCTACAACACCTTAGAAGAGGTGTTATTCACAGTAACATCTTGACTGGTCCCCATTTATATTCTACTGTTATCTGCCTTCTCCAGGTCTAGTCAAAAACCTCCACCAGGAGTCTCGGTGTCCCATTTCCAATAAGTCCAAAGTAAGGCAGATAGATTTTATTATCAAGGCATTAACTCCTTCAAATCCCAACCATGTGCACTGAGTAACAAGAGGGTTAAAACTAAAGTTCTGCCATGACATATTGCTATTATATGCTAACCCCTAATTACTCAGGGTGGGGCTGGCACTTCTGTTATTATGAAACTCAAAAGCTCCAGAGCCCAAATAGGAGTTCTCTCCCCAAAATGATAACTCATCACCGCATCTTTGTGCATCACCCTAGAGTGCATCTGGGCAGCCACCAACTGCTACTGCTGTATCTCTGGGACTCTTTCTTAATGAACATGAATTCAGCAGCCAAGTATATGTGCTGCTTTGCCATTTGCCTTGTTGGCACGGTATCAGCACAATGCTTGATATAGTACTACATAAATATCTGCCCAAGCCACACATGTAACAGAATGAGGACTCATTCATATGAACAAAAAGTATCTTTTCTTCTATAACAAATGGCATCCAAACATTAGGGAAGCCTCATTATTTTTTCCTAAAAATTTCACGATACTGATTTTTCATTCTACTTGAGCATTTTAATAAATATGATAATGGAATATGTGATAGGGTCATCGATGCTCTATAGTTCCTCCAGTGTTAGTTTATTTTTTGCACTTGATACTCATGTTCAGTGTCACCCACAAAATAGATTCACCATAGTTTTTAAAGAGTTTCTCAAAGTGCTACACTGTAATAGAAATTAGCTTTTGAAGGAATGTCATAACAAACACAACATAAGGACTCAAAGGAATTTCCACTACCACGGATTCCATGCACAGCAAAAGCAAGTCTGATCCTGCCTGGTGAGTTACTGAATATAACCAAAGAGGACATAGCAACTGTCCCCAAAAAGGAAATTTCTGTGAAGAGAAGGAAATTCACATCACCACATGGACCCCACATAATTAAAGGCTGAGAAATTCAAGAGGCCCCCCAGGTTCAGCAATACAGGCAGAAAAGTTCCCATCTTACCTGGCCTGAGGCAAGGGAAAAGGAAGATAAAAAAAAGGTAAAGGGGGAAAGGAGTCTACCTCCAGCACTCTAAGAGAACCCCAGGACCTGCAGTAGGATTCAGGTTGCAATCAGAGATGAAAGATGTTCAGGCCTCACCTGGTGAGAAAATATTTAGAAATGCAGTTTGTTGCCACATGGACAGTCTGGATGCTCCTGTGTTAGACAGAAGGAATGTGGATGCGGGGTCTCAGGAGTAGGCTGAGACAGAAAACATAAAGGTTTTTTGGTTATGAGATGCACATTTCTTAAATTATACCCACCTTTTTGCACACATGCGAGCTCCCTCCCTGCCCCTCACATTACAAAAGCAATTATAAACAAGAGTTCTCAGCTGAGGAGATCTCTTGCATATTTTCTTATGAAGATAGCTTTAATACAGTAATATTCAGTAAAGAAATACTAGGGCCATTACATATGTACACAAGAAATCCACAGCCTTTCTATGTTATGATCTCTTGAACTCGTCTAAGCTCTGGGTGAAGTCTTTATTTCCAAACGATTACACCTCATTTTTAATAATTAATAGTTTCAATATTCAGGAAATTACTCAATAGAATTGTTAATTGGAAAAGTTTTTCATTACTATGCTTCAAAAAGAATGTCAAGGGGGAAAAGTGCACCTTTCCCTAAGATTTGGTTCTCAGATTTGCAATTTCTATGCTTAAGGTTATGGTGAGCTAGCTATAAGCAGTCTAGAATAGGAAGTTTTTATGAACTGAGTCAAACAGAATAAGGCATCACGCACATTAACGAGAACAAAGCTGGGGGAATCACTGTCAAGTGTTGCAAACAAGTGTTTCAGAATGATAGATAACATTTTTTGAGTAGCCATTACATGCTGGTGCTAAGCTCTATTTTTCATATTAAACTTTACATTATGAAGTATTTTGAAATTATAGAATGAGATGTCAATGCACAGACCACAGAAACTTAAGATGTTAACGTTGTCATTTTTGCTTCTAATCCATCCCTTTTTAAGTTAAATAAACTATTATAGATTCACCTAAAGCCCACCACTCAGCCATTTTCCTTTCCTCCTTATACCAAGCATCCTGACTTTCTGTGTAGCACTCGTCACATTTTTGTTCTTTTATTAGTTATATTTATGCAATTTCCCAAAATATTTCAATATTTACCTATGTTGATGCATGTGGGTCTGGCTGATTCACGTTTGCGTCTGCTTTGAACTTCAGTATGCCTCAGTTGATCCACCACTCCAGGTACTGGGTTGTTTTTACTTTTTTAAACAAACTGTGCTGTAAGGCCCAATTTCATGTATCTCTCTTTGTGTACATGTACAAATTTCTCTAGGTCCTCTCCTTGAAGTGAAATTTCTGGGTTAAAGGTACACACCCTTCACCATTTCTAGGCATTGCCAAAATTATTTTCAAAGTGATTGGGTCAGTTTATACATCTATCAGAAAAGTATGAGTTCTTTTTGCCCATTTTTTTCTTAGTGGGTTTAAACTGATTTCTAAGCATTCTTTTGGAAGTTAATTCAATGCAAATAAATTCTCCCCATCTATGGTCTGACCTTTCACTTTGTGTACTTTATCATGAAAAATCTTAATAATGCAGAAAATGGTATCAACATTTTTCTTCTATACTTGTGCTTTTCATGTCTTAAAAAGGAATTTTCTACCCCAGTGTAATACATTTCTTCATTTTCTTCTAAGTAAAAATTTCCTCTTCACATTTCTATCTTCAAATCATCTAGAATGTATTTTTGTGTATGCTGTGAGTTAAGAAATCTCATTTTATCTTTTGGCAAAGAAATTGCCATTTTTTTAAAAAAAAAGTCCATCCTTTCACCAATGACATTAAAACCTGTCATGTTTTCATATACAAGTGGCCCTGTTTCTAGGCTGTTTTGTTCTGTCTATCCTTGTCTGTTGATAACATACAGCTTAAACTACGAAAACTTTGTACTAAGTCTGTTATCTGGTAGAGTGAATCCTAATTATTGTTTTTCAGAATTGCTTTAGTTCTTCTTACTCTGTATTCCACCATAAGTTTTAAGATTAGCTAAATCTCCCATAAGTGTCTTTTTTAACGTGTTTAATAATTTGTTGATAGTGAAATGAAGTTTTTTTTCAGTTTTGTGGGTTTTTTTTTTTTTTTTGGTATTCCATCATTGATCAACACACATAAATGGTGTTATGAGGAAAGAGAGGAGGGGAGCTGTGTGGAAAAAAGTTATAATTTCATTTGAAGTTGATTTTCCAAATTAATGTGGTGAGGTGGAGCATAGATACGATAAAACGTCTTCCCAACCATTCCACGATATGACTCTCCATTTATTTAGTCTTCTTTTATGTCCTTTAATAAAGATTAACAATTTTTCCATAAAGGGCTTACCATGTTTGCTAGATTCCTGGACTTTTTTTTTTCTTTTTTGAGATATTTCTTACATTTGGTCTTCTGGGCCACTAATGCAGCCTCTCCTGTAATTCACTTACTTTATTTTGTTGAAAAACCATGTTTTTACAGTTGTGTATGTTACATTCACACCTCTTTAAGTACTTTGTTGTTCAGGTGTTCTTCCAGCTATTACACTGAACATGGCTAATATCTTAACCTGATCCTTATTTGTCTAGTTGCTAGAGTCCCTTGATTGTACAATTACATACTCTCAGATAAATAGGAAAATTCCACAGGTGTTGAATGGAAAAGATGTTTCTTGCCTCGGGGTTGGGGTACAAAGAGGAGACTGTTACATCCCTCCTGAGGCACCCTGGAAGAAACCTCTGATCTTTGTCTGCTTAAGCCCTTTCCCCACCTTAAGAGTATGGAACACTCAAGCCATCTCCCTTGCCTTTTGTGGACAGGAAGACTCAGGTCCCTCATACCAGGTCAAGATTCTCAGATGTTGAAATGCCAAGCTCTCTCAGGGATTCTCATGAGCTTCTGAGCTCTGATGCTGCTCACTTTTAACTCCTCCACCCTTAGGGGAAGCAGCCAGTTCTCTCCACAGAAGCCAGCAGCTGGCTCTAGTGCCAAGGACAAGTAGCTTAGAATTAGGAATGAAAGCCGTTATGGTACCCAAATCCACTATTGGTATATTTTCTACTCGTTTCTTAATAATTTGGTGGTGAAAAAAAAAAAAAGCTATTAATGATGTTTGTTTTGTGCTTTTTTTTCCTACAGCTTCATGGTTACTTGGTCATATCTTTAATTTAGTATTCCATCCTTGTTCAGCACATATGAATGGTATCCTGGGGAGCAAGGGGACAAGAGATTCTGCAGACGCTCAAAGGAAAATCAAAAAGGCAAAATATGGTAAGCATTATCCTTTTTTTTTTTTTTTGATTTACAAAATGAATAGAACTTTCTTTGCATAAGCATCTAAGTGGTTTTTGTTGCTTGTCTTTCGTTTTTTAATACTGGGAATACTGGGATTCAGTTTGAAAGACCCCTGAAATCTTAAGAGTAGCATAGACCAAATTCTCCCACTCTTCCTCCCCCACCCCAAATTTACTAGGTTTGAATGGACAAAATGATCCCTTTTTCCATCTTAGGTGGGCAAAAATTTGTTAAAAGATCTTAAAACTGTTTGTCTCATTTATCAGGAAACTTGAGGACAGGAGCCTTTAGAATTTCTACTTGTAAATATAAGACTAGTACGCAGATTCAAGTCATACTTTTAACATGAGCTTGTTGAAAGAAACGTTAACAATTCCAAAACGAAATCTGAACGAGTTTTAACTTTTTCCTCCCAAAGCACAAAAATTATGAAGAGGAAGTTAACAAATAATTTTCAAAACGTAAAATCAACTCTTCCTTATACTAGTCCTTGAGCAGTTACCATAGAACAGGTTCTTCTTTTCATTAGTTTCTTTGACAGATTTGGGTCCCAAGTCTGATGGTACTTAGTATCTGCTCCGGCCTCCCCCTCTCTCCGAGCGGCTTCCTAGGCGGCCTCCACCTCTGGGAACCCTGCGGCCCGACCGGCTGTAAGAATCGCGCGGTGGGGGGCACCCCCTTTCCATAGACGGGGGGACCCCGCGATCGGCTCTGTCGACCCGATCGCGGCCCCTCGAGTAGCGGTCGCTCCGGCCGCTGCTGTAACTGTCGCGGCCGCCGCCGTAGGCGTCAGGCGAGCAGGCCCGGTACTCGTCGTAGCGGCCTCCGCTGCCGTAAGATGGCGGGGACCCCGCGCGCAGACGCGACGCCGTGCGGGTCCCCGTAGCTCTCAAAGGGGTCTCGGTAGGAGCCTCCGCTCGGATGATCGCGTAGTCACGGTCGCGACCGCCGTAGCCGTCTCGGTCGCCGTAGCCTCTCGACGGACAGTCGTCCCGGGCACTGGAGTGGCCGTAATCGCGGTAGGTGTACTCTCGGGGCGACGGCGCGAAATCCCGAGGGTCGCGGGCGCTCGGGTAGTTTCGGCTCGAGTAGCTGTCCCTGGGCGAGTAGCCCTCCTCCCAGGGGCCCGGGTAGGGGTCGCGGCGCGGGGCCGGCGGCTCCCGGCGCGGCGGGCCCACATAGCCGTCTCGCCCACGCGCGGCCGGGGCCCGCCCGCGCATTCCGCCGCCGCTGCGAGCCGGGACCGACGGCGCGGCCCTCTTGGGGGGGGGGCCCACCCTGCGCGGAGGCGGCGGCCGCGCTTCATGGGGCGCGGGTCGAAATCCCCCGAGTAGCCGCCGCCGTCGGCGGGCCCGCCGCGGGAGGGGGATCGCCGGGGGCCGCCGCCGCCCCCGCGGTTCCCGCGCAGGCCCCGCAGGCGGCCGCGGCTGCGGGCCAGCGGCAGCGGGCCCCGCCGGCCGCTCTCAAACGCCGGCTTGGTGGCCTGGGCCACTTTGATGGCCTTACCATCCAGGGACTTGCCGTTCATGTCTCTGGCGGCGGCCTTGGCGTCGGCGGGGTTTTCGAAGGTGACGAAGGCGAAGCCCCTGGACTTGCTGGTTTCTCGGTCTTTCATCAAGAGCACCTCGATGATGCGGCCATACTTGCCAAACTCGGCGTCGAGGGCTTTCTCGTCGGTTTCGGGGCTGAGCCCGCCGATGAAGAGCTTCCCGGGCGATCCGCTTCAACCATGTCGGCGGCTCGAGCGGTCAGTGGTGGTGGGAGGTGAAGAGGCGGCGTCCGTCCGTCGTGGCCTTTGAGCCCGCTCACCGAGGGCGGCTCCTACCGGTCGGGCGGCGCGTCGTCGCGGACCGCAGTCGCCGCCCCCCGCTGCGCAGGCGGAACGCTCCGGGGTCTGGTTCCCCTGGCCTGGCAGGGCTCGTACTAGTCGTGATTGGCTGGTTGTCTCAGGAGGGCAGTCACGCCACTCGCGAAGGTGGGCAGTTTGGTGACTTTCTTTCCAGTCTCTAAACTTCGACTAACCTGACCCTGGCTTAAGGTCTTTAATTCTTTCCTAAACCTCTGATGCGAAATGAAAAGCTTTTACGTCAAAAAAAGACTCCTCCCCGCCCCGTTACCTCCTGAGAATTATAATGCATTACTATCCAAGTTACCCATACCATTTTCAAACAACAAAAGTTCTTTGAAAAAATGAAATGTGGTAACAAAAAGTTTTAAAAGTTTGTACATAAAATATTTGATCTTTCGCATTTGCCAAAGGAGAAGAATTTGATAGGGAATTAGTGGGATGGGAAGTAGAGGGAACTGTTCTTCGATGCACAATTTTCCTCGGTTTTTCAGCCTTAAAAAGGGCTCATAGTTATGTAGCATCGAAACTGCCCTTTCAAATAAAGCCATTGTTCAGGGAGTTATCTTACGACAAAATAAAGGCAAAACATGAGAACACTTGGATACTCATGGAAGTAGCACCTGAGCAAACAATCTTGAACCAGGAGGCACTCCTCCGAAAACCAAAATATTTGGGTTCATGTGAAAGAAGTACAATTCAAATTGGTTCCTTACAATATTCTTTGAATGGAACAATATTCTTTGAAGACTAACTTGGTGAACGTCATCTTTGAGATTGCAAAGTCTAAAAATATATATTTGCTGTGTTTTGGGCTTTTTTAGTACAAAATTTTCAAAGGTTTCTATGGTGAAAAATTAGTCATTAGAAGCCTATATGTGTGTATGTACATAAATATGTGTTAACATTGGTTTGCTGCAATAGCTATATAGTATTGAGAAGCAGTAAAAGGCATTTTTGTTTGACTTCAATGGGGACACCATTAAGGTTTTAAGTTTTACCATGCATCACATCAGTTCTAAGGTAAACCTATCCGTGAGAAGTTTTGAAATTTCCTAAAATTATGGATTTGTCAATTTCTTTGTTTTTATGTCCATTTTTACTTCATTGTAATTGAAGATTCTATAGTTAGATATTTAAAAAATGAAATTTAACCCAGTAAATTTGGAGCTTCGTTGTAAATGATTCACGAATCAGGCAGCATCCCATCTAGCAACTAGACCTGTGTGGGGCTGCACAAAATTTACAGAGGAAAGGTGGGGGCAACAGAACTATTAGCAAAAGAAATTATTTTTAGGCCAGGACATCTTCAGTAGAAGGTATGGAGCACGGAGGAGCATTTTTATTGAAAGAAAGAAAAACAGAATGTGTTTTTGGATAAGGAAAGAAAAGACATGGGGGCGGGGTTGGTAAGGAAGAAAAAATAAGTAATTTTGTCCTAAAGTAAAATGATTGTTTAAAATAAGGAAGGAAAAGATAGGAAAAAGCTGAAAGGTATATGAAAGTTGCAGAAGTTTTGTGGGTGAGGGATCCTAAGATTTTAAATAAGTAAAGCTAAGATTAAATGGAAAACTAAGTCAGTTGCATTATTTGTATGTGAATTCTGACGAGATCATTAACCATGCACATTTTTTAAACTTTCTATCATTTACAGACTATTGTTTTACTCTGATCCTTTGCCCCCCCCCAAAAAAAGTTCTTTCAAATGTATTTCATCTTCAAAGATTAAGAAAAAACAAGACCCTGACAAGCGGTCTACAGTGTAGGTTTCTCATCACTTTAAAAACATAACACTAAGCTGGGTAAAGATTTACAGAACTCTTAGGAAGCACTGCTAACAAAAGATCAAGATCGATAGTAACATGGGACTAAATGCATTGATAAGAACGATTATAATTTTTATGACTTTTTATATAAAATGTTACTGGTGTTTGTTTTCCTAAGCTACCTATACCCTACAGCAATTCGGTAAATTATACCTTTGTAAGAAAATTAAAACATTTATCTTTCTTCCTACTGATCCCTCCAAAATTTAAGGTACTCTTATGTAATCCATATGTGACTAGATTTAAAGGTCTTATCTCTTGCATTCGTGTTCCCATTTTAAAAAATGTCATGTACCTAACTGGACTGCTCAACCAACAGGGGATTTGAAATTTTAAATTAATAGAAATTGAAGTAGATGACATCTGCTGTGGACTACTAATCTAAGATTCCAGACCAGGCCTATATAATCTAGACCTTTATTTTTCCTTTTTTCCTTATTTCAGTTCCATCTCACAAATAATGAGAGGCCAGCATTCCTTATTATTGTTTCCTTTTTCCTCTTAATTTCTGACAAGATAACATTGGGCATCATCTTTAAACCTACTTTTACAGATTAGAATGTGCAACTGGTTGCACACACAGGCAAGGATGTTTAATGCCTGGCAATGTCAACCCCAGTAAAGGTAGCCGATTTGGAAGAATACTTTTCCTTAAACAGATACTACAAATTCCATAGCAATAGCCAACCAGAAAAATCTTTAAATTCCCTTGCACAGGTCATATTAGACAATAGAATTGCTCTTGACCACATCCTAACAAGGAGGGGTCTGCTCTGTTAATACCTCTTGGATAAAGCACCTCTGGTGAAATAAAGATGAAGCTAGATAAAATCCAGGCTCAAGTCAAATGATTAAATATAGTAGTGCCTACTGACACCTGTGTTAAATACCTTCACTGACTGCCCTCAACTATTGCCTCTTGGTTCAGATTCTTCAAATTATAGAAATTTTTTCTGTTATAAAACTTTGTTTTGCATAGCTCGATGTTATAAGGACATCACTTTAATAATGTTGTTCACTGTTTTGAGACAATCACTAAGACCTATGAGATTTCACATGAAAAACCTCAAGAAACTATGGAAGGTATTTGCCCTTATAGAAACATAATAAAGCCCTCCTCTGTTCTGGTGCTCTTGCTGCTCAAATATAGCCTAAGGCTCCTAAGGAAAAATAAAACCACTTTTCCTCCTACATGGGACATGACATACCACAAATGAGCTTCCTGGTGACAAGGGACTGACAATAGCTTGATAGCCCCAGTGTTGCTTTCTGATAATTCATTAATGATGCTGTCAAGGAAAAAACTTGATTAAAAGAGGGAAAATATGAAAATGTAAACAGAGCACTTTAAAATAGTCAGAGCTGCCATTCCAGAAGAACTAACTTGGACAGCTCCTCAAATCTTTGGAATGTTAAAACACAGCAAAATAACCTTTGGACTGGTCCTAAAGCAACATTATGTTTCAAAGAACTTTTCGTAAAGATAATAAGAAAGCAGATAGTATGACTACTGGACTGAAAATTAAAAAGTGTTTAGAATTAGCATCACCGTGTTAATTTGAAACGCCTTGCTTCTATTGATGTAATTGCTCCTCTTCCCTTTCTCATAAATTAGAACACTGTTTGGGCTTCTGCCTGAATCAATGCTTTCCAAATAGCTATTCTTTGTTTTGATCTCAAATAAATACTTTCTGCCTCTTACCTTGGCCTTTAATTTTAGGTTAACATTTTTATGATGGATACATTAACCCTTCTTTCTCAAATTTTTAAATCTCACTGGTTCCCTTAGTAATGAATTGAGGACAATATGACAAGTATTCATTCTGCATATGTTTAAGAGTCATGATTTGAAATCCTTGAAAATTATATTTTACTGTATCACTGGATCCAATGGGCCAATTAGAGTCTTGAAAGACATTTTAAACCAAAGCAGAGGAAAGAAGACATCTTTTCTCTCTGGTTGCTATGCTGAAAGCATACTAGTTCAAAGCTGCTTGTGACACATTTCTACCACGTTTACCCAATACCATAACTTCAAAATATCTAAAGCAAAATTTTAAGTACAGGAAAAAATAGAAAATCTCTCCAACAAATAAAATGTTCTCAGTAATTGATAATTATGCAGCAAAAATTAGTACGAGATTAGAAGCGCATAATTTAAAAGATTTACTGGAGATACATATGTGTACATGTGTGTGTACATACTTTAGTTATAAAAAATGCATCAAGAACACATTAGAAAATTTATTATATATAGGCCATAAAGCCTATTTCTTTTTCAAGCTTCTAGAAATCTTCCATTTATGAGTTTGATATTTGTCTAAAGAGTCCTTCCTCACCCCTATGTCACAAAGACATTCTCCTATACTCCCTTATTTTTATAATTGTACATTTCAAATTTAGGGCCAGAATCCAGTGAGAGTTCTTTTCATAAAGCCTATTTTAACTAATTTCAAAAAATATTTTCGTACAGAACACATCTGATAATTAGGTTAAAATCAGTAACAAAGGTAATTTTAAAAATGCCTGTTTGTAAATTTACAAGCTTATTTCCTGTGACATATGGGTCACAGGAAAAAGAATATTCCAGTGTAAATCAAAACATTTGGACATGATTGCTAATGAAAATACTCCACATTCAAGTATGGGAATTCACCTAAAATGTACACAAAGGGAAATTTACAGCCTTAATGTTTATGATGAGAGAAAAGTTTGCAATCAGTAATGTAAGAATCTAGTCTAAGAAGTCAACATACTAAGAATAAATTCAAAGATAACAGAAATACAATAATTTACAAAATAAATTTATTTTAAAATATATAAAATGTAAAGAATCAGCAAAGCTAAAATTTGTTTTGAACACCCTGTTTAATTCTTCGACTATCCTATTTGACTCAACTCGCTATTTAAAATTGCAAATACCCCCTAACCAGGGCTGTGTTTAGAATGAGGGGAGTGCTTTGCCTGATGCACAAATTTGAGATGCCCCCCCCAAAAAAAAACCCCTCGGTAATCAAATATTTTAGTGGAATATTTTTAAAAATCAAAATTAATGCAAAAAATATCCATGATAACAAATATCAAAATTTAAAGACAGTAACTAACTCTGAATTGGCACAACCCTAAGAATATGTGCCTCACTTGCCTCACCCTAATCCTGATTAGCAGTGACTCAGGCATGTTCTCAAAATTTAAATGGTAATGCTTCTAATATACTGTTTTTTAGGGTAAATATTCTATATCATGTTTTGCAAGTACCTGACCCAAAAAATCCCTAAATTTTATTAAAACCCATTTTAGTATATATTAAAGTGATTATTTGGTCTTTCTCCATCAACCAATGGATGTCATAAATCATAATATTCCTAATACTTGTCCTCTTTTGCACTTGTTATAGTAGTCATGGTATATTTTAATTGTTGGAATTAACAATTTGGCCTTTGCATACACATTTCATAAGTGACATTCAACTATCAATTTCTCTATAGTGCTATCTAGGAGAGGTTCTATTATCAAAGTTTTTCTAGCTTTGTAAAATGAAATGGGAAAGTTATCATCCTCTATGCTTTGAAATGGCTTAAAAACAAAAAAGAATTTTCCTCTGAAAGTTTGGTAGAAATCACCTCGATGAGAAGCATTATCAGCAACTTGAAGTTTTACTTGGGCAGCTTGGAAATCCTGTAGTCTGTGAAGGATAAGATGCTCACCGCAGCCCAAGGCTGCCATGTGAAAGGAATGCCACTTCTGTGCTGCATTTAGCAGTGCCTCCTTGCACCACCCCCATGTCTGCAGTCTCTCATTCTGCAGTTTCAGTTACTCAAGTAAATCATGTCCCAAAA
The DNA here is from genome assembly GCA_003508835.1 of Eonycteris spelaea. Classification (NCBI taxonomy): domain Eukaryota; kingdom Metazoa; phylum Chordata; class Mammalia; order Chiroptera; family Pteropodidae; genus Eonycteris; species Eonycteris spelaea. The sequence continues at coordinate 226,338 of PUFA01000113.1, read as the reverse complement.
TATTACATAAAAATTCCAGAAACAAACAATTCATAAGTCTTAAATTGTGCATTGTTCTGAGTGATGAAATCTTACACCATCCTGCTCCATCCTGCCTGGAACATGAATCATCCTTTTTTCCACACTTTGTCCTTGCTGTATATGCTCCCCACCCTTAGTCACTTAGTAGCCTCTCAGTTGTCAGATCAACTGTTGCAGTTTTGCAGTGCTTGTGTTCAACTCTTATTTTACTTAATAATGGCCCCAAAGTACAAGAGTTGTGATGCTGGCAATTCAGATATGCCAAAGAGAAGCCATGAAGTGCTTCCTTTAAGTGAAAAGGTATGTATGTATAGGAAAAAAACAGTATATTATAGGGTTTGGTACTATCTGCAGTTTCAGGCATCCACTGGGGGGGTCTTGGAAAGTATCGTCCAAGGATAAGGGGGGATCCTTCAAGGATAAGGGGGGACTACTGTACTCCTTTTCTGAGTTTGTTCTGACAGCCTGAGGCTAGCTTTCTCTAGCCACCATGACTGTTATCACTCAGTAACGACCCCTCTTCTAGGTATCATTTATGCTAAATGCCAGCCATATCCTTGTTCTGTATAGATATCAGCTCCAGTAACATTCCCTATAAATTTTTATGGTTGTCATCTGCCCCCTTCTACCTGCTATGGTCCACTCTTGTTTCTATTCCTACCACATTAACCCAGGGGCTATTATTATATCAGATAAAAGGCTTCTTATCCCTACAGACAGGGAGAAAAGAAAAATGGTAAGAGTTTGTAGTGGACTAAACAGTGCCACAAATTTTTTGACACTACTCCAAGAAGTGATTGCCCTTGAATCTGGGCTGGCCTATAATGTTTTGACCAATGGAGTAAGACAGAAGTGACTTTATGACAGTTCTGGGCCTGGCTTGTAAGATAACTGGTAACTTCTACTTGGACTCTTCAAACTGAACTCCCATCAAAGAACTTTTATCTTCTCTGCTGAAGAGACCACGTGGAGAAGCCCTAAGACTAGAGGAAGAGGGGCCCAACCCAGCCCAGCCTTCTAGCCATCTTCTCCAAGCCACCTGGTATGTGATTAAAGTGAGCTTCGGGCTTCCAGAGCAACCTGGCTGTCAAGTGAATACCATCAAGGGACTCCGGGTAATGTCATGTGTAGCATAAATGCTTAGCTAAGCCCTTTCTGAATTCTAATCCACCAAGTCATGATGTATAGCAAAGTGATTTTTTAAGCCACTAAGTTTTGGGATGGTTCTTACATAGCAATAAATACCCAAAACATTCTTTTACAGAAAATTTCACTGTGCCGTGTTTGTTAAAGGAACCTGTTTTTAGCTTTAAACCCAATAGTAATCTTTATATCTCCTTATATCTTCACAATAGACTATGGAAAATGTTCATGCAGAAGTGGACTCCCATATCTATTAAGACTAGTGTTCTAAAGCAGAGGTCCCCAACTCCCGAGCCATGGACTGGGAGTGGCCCATGGCCTGTTAGGAACTGGGCCACATAGCAGGAGGTGAACAGTATGTGAGCGAACGAAGCTTCGTCTGTATTTGCAGCTATTCCCAATGTAGCGTCACTGCCTCAGCTCAACCTCAGATCATCAGGCATTACATTCTCATAGGAGCACTGGTCTCTGGTGCCAAAAAGGTTGGGGACCGCTGTTCTAAAACATTACTGTGCCAAAGACTTGCCTAGGAAATTATTTAAAATGCCAGTTCTTAGGGACTCTCACCCAGATATTCTAATTCAGTAAGTCTAGAATGAGGCTCAGGAATCTGCATTTTAAGAAATACCGAAGTGATTTTAACACTGGTGGTCCATGAACACATGGAAAAAGCATTCCAAAACATACCAGAGATGGTAAGGCTGTGAAACTAAGCCATGGCAGTGAGAATGGAGAGAAAGGAAAACAAAGTGCTTTAACATAATCTTCCCTGGCCACATCCTCTGGTCTTATTTCAAGGCTTCTCACATCTGGATTCGTAAGCTCTGCATCCAGTTAAAAACATCTGGTACACTTTTCACAGAGCTTTATGATTTTCATTTTATTTTAGCCTCTAAACTCCTGTGTGAAGTAGAAAAGACATTTTACAGGGAAGTGATTAACCTATATCTAACATATCAAATGCAATATGTTTTGGCATAGAATAAGCTAAGAGCATCAGGCCTTGTCATTCTGAGGTCTTTATTTTACTTTTTTAAATATCACGTTCTTCAAATCAGAAACACTGCCACCAGGAACCATCTTCTTCAGTTTGATCATTACAGTCATGCTTAATGACTAGGTGTGGATTGCTAACTCGCACAGCGTCCAGCAGTTTCTGGGCTTCCTCATCAAATGCCTCTTTGCACAACCTGAGAAAACAAGGGAACATCTCTTCTTGCACTCAATTTTCCTACAGCCCTTTACTTTCTCTGGAGAATTTACTTTAGGGTTAAAAAACTTCTGTTGAAGTAAGGAGAGAATATTAACATGGCTGGGGAGTGGGAAAAGAAACTGAGGGATACACTGAGGGAGATACAGCAGTTGAAGGAAAATGGATATGAAAGAGAAATAGATTAAAAATTAAAAGGATTCTCCAAGAGCCTTGTTCTGGTCAAATAGTACTACTAATGATGACAATGAAAACAGCTAACACATACATTGTTTATTTTACGTTAGGCACTGTTCTAAAGACTGCCTGTATTGACTCAGGTGATGAGCCTCACAATAAGTCATTTCACCCATTTTTCCAATAAGAACCAAAACACAGAGATTGGGGACTAGTGCAAATTCAAATATCTAGTAAGTGGCGAGGTCAGAATTCAAGCTCAGGTAGTCTGGCTCTAGAATTTGTGGCTCTTAACTACTATGCTCATTATGTCTCTTGAAATTCTATGCTCTATGGGAGAAAACAAGTAAGAACCTAGAAAATACCTAAGGATCCAGTCAGGTTACTCCTGAGGCCTGCAATAAATGAGTAGCTCCCTAAATCTCTCAATCCAGAAAATTTTCCTCTTAAGAAGCCAATGATGACTTACCCTAGAACTTGTAGTTTACATTCAGGAGACCTCAAGACTTCACATAACTTCATAATTCCTTCACAACCTAAGGTATTCTGTGTCAGGTTTATTTTTATCAGTTTTTGGTTGCTGCTAAGAGCAGAGGAGAGATCCTGACAACAAAGAAAGGTCAAACCACAGTATTCCAGCCTGCAGGGAAGAGAGACTTCAGATAAAGTTAACTTTATCCCATGACAGAAAGCAAGCAAACTTAAGAGATCGTTGAGCTAGGAGTGTAGGGTAACTCCAGAAGCTTAAAAAATGAGCACAATTAGGGTGGATTCAAGGAATATGAGTACTTGTTCATTATTACTAGATATTTATAGACTGAATATGTCCCTTCTGATATTATGAATTACAAATTCATAATTTTTGGTCCAGGGAATAAAATATGGAAGCACACTAAGGAAAATTACAAAGCAGGTGAACCCTTGAACAGCATTAAAAATACAGCATCAAAAATAGATTTTAGAAGTATAGTATCGAGTGTTTAAACAGCGGGGTATATAATGAGGTCTTTAGTACCATGCCATTTATGTAAATAAAAATGCATACACCAAAAAACATTACATCTTTTACAAGGATACACATAATCCTATGGCAAATTTCAAACACATTAGGTCAATTGCCTATTAAGTGGAAAGGAGAACAGTTAATGGAGATAAATTAACAACCAACCAACTGACAATCAATTGTAGGCTCTGGAATAAACCAATGATAATACAATACATAAACTAAGGAAGTGTACTATACTCAACCTTCTGTACCTGATGATTTCCCCAACCAACTAAATTTTTCACCTTATGTTTATCTGTCCATTCAACAACTGAGTGCCTATATAGGTACTGAATTTAAAAAACTTTTTTAAAGTTGTTGCCTACATAGAACACATTAACATAATAGAGCAATAATCCCATTAATTATGACGTAAAGTACATAAATATCACACTAAATAAACCGTAGGGTAAAAAAATTATAAGACAAAAGAGTATCAAGAATTCATTAGGAAACATCATTCTAAACTTCCAGTCACTAGTAACAGTCTCAAAATACAAAAACACCTAAAAGAACCACAAAATGAAAGACACAGATCTTCAGTTATAAAGGAGATTTTTAACATTTTTACAATAATTGAATTATCTGGGGAAAAAAACACTAAAAATATAGTGGATTTGAACAACAGGATTAACAATCTGAACTGATATGAAATAATGCAACCAACAGCACTTCATATTCTTTGCAAGTGCACCTCAAACACATAAAAATTGACTATATATTGTGCCATGAAGCAAATGTCAACATATTTAAAAGAACTGAAATCATGCACAGTATATTCTCAGACTACAATGCTAAAGAGTAAATATGAAAAGATAACGAGAAGATAGAAGAGATCAAATATGTGGTAATATTAAAGAATTAAAAAGATTAAAAAATAAAATAAAAATAAAAAGATAACAAGAAACCCCTCTTATGTTTGAAAATTAAAGGATACACTTTAAAATAACCCATGGGTTGAAGAAAAAAAATTATAAGCACAGTTAAATATTTCAGACTAAAAAATAAAAACACTGCGTATAATTATCAAAACTTGTAGTATGAAGTTAATGCAATGATTTAAAGGAAAATCATAACTTTAAGTCTATCTTGGAAAAGAAGAAATATTTATGAGCTAAGCACCCAACTCAATAATTTATAAAGAGTGGTAAAATAAGTTCAAAAATAGAAACAAAATAAATAATAAAACATCACTAGATATCTAAATCACTGTATAATTCAGAAATTAAGCAGATAAATACTAATAGACACTTGCCAATAAGTTTTAAGAGGTGAAAGCATAAAAATCCTAACAAAATTAATAAAACCTACATAATTTATAGTTTTTAAAAATTGAATCAGAAATCAAGTCATACAAAGGAAACTTCAGATCATATAGCTTCACCAGAAATGTCAACAAAGCCCAAGAAAGAAATAATTCCAATCTTATGCAATCATATGCTAAAACACACACCTGACTGGCTAAAATTTTTTAAATTAAGTCTGACAAAATTGGCAAGAATAGAGAATAGGAACTCTTACACACTGGCAGCAATAGAATAAATTAGTGCAGTCCTCTTGACATGATCTGATAAATTTGAAGACATATATTCCCCATTTACAAGTTCACTTCCAGCTATTTACACTAGATAAGATAAACATGTATGCAGTGCCTCATAATTTACATATTAAGATATTTACAGCATCACTAAGTTATAAAAGAAATAAAAACAATCCCAAAGTCTGCTTACAACAGAATGGTTATTATAGTTTTTGGTATAAGTCTTTCACCACAATCTTTTTACAGCAATAAAAATGAATTAAGAGATTCCGAGGAAGATGGTAACTAGGTAAAAGTAGGGTTCACCTTTTGTGGGAACACGGGTTACTGAAGTTGCAGCAAGACTGAAGCTGTATTGATTTGATGGTCATTGTCTCCCTGAGACCTGGCCCACCCGACCCACAAATTGCCCAAGCAGGCCACTGACAGTCAACTGCTATTGCCCTGCCCCTCACCCTGGGTATCCCAATCCACACTGGCAACAAAATTTTTCTAGCACAGGGTGAGCACTCCGTGGAAATCAGTTGCAGGCGGACCGCTGCTTCCTGCAAGAGCTACAGTGTTACGTGGGGGTTTGCAAGGGTCTATAGGACCACCCCACATGACAGCTGGTCTCACTATGATCTGTGACTATAGTGGGAATGCCCAAAAACAGAAGTTGTGGCAAAACTGAAGCTGTATTGGCCTGATGGCCCTTGTCTCCCTGAAATCCCACTTCACCCAAGCCACAAAGTGCCTGTGGCCCAGTGACAGCCTCCCTGCCCTGCTTTTCTCTGGGTTGTGCATTCTGTACAGGTGACAAACCTTGGTAGCACAGTGAACACATTCTGGGAAAACAGTTGTGGACAGACCACTGCCACCCATACAAGCTGCAAGATCTCTTGAGGGGATCTCAGGGGTCTGTGGGACTGCCGCAGACAGCAGCTTCTCTCCTTGTAGTCTGTGATCTGTGCAGACATGGAAATTGCAGAAAACTGAGGCTATTGGCCTGATGGCCCTCAACTCCCTGAGCTCCTGCCCCATCCATTATATAAAAAGCCCACCATACATTGATAGGCAGCTGCCCCTGCCTTGGGGCGGTGCATTTAGGCCTAAGGTGGGCAGTGGCTGACCTTGCTCCAATTGGAAACTTGTACAGGGAGCCATAGAGACAGTGCTTGTATATAAACTGACACTGTAGTGGCAGGGGGGAATTTGCTCAATAGATCCGGTAGACCCCAGGGTCCCTGCACCACCCAACATGCATATCACTCAGAAGCTCTTCCAGTTTCAGAGACTTATGGGCAACTAACAGGTTGTGTCAGGCCTTGAGGAGCAGCGGTCCCTCTGCTAAACCACCCTAGGTCAAGGAAAAGGGATAACCAGACCGCTGCCTATAGCATTGTTTCTTCTACTTACCTATAGATCCAGCATAGGCAACAACCATCTATGGATCGCATTATAGCTCCTACCAGGTAGCCCTGAGCAATCAAAGGCAGCAGCTGACTTTGGCCTACTGGCACCACAAAATCAATGAACCCAGAGACTAGCACTGGATCACAACAGAGCAACTCCTGACTATTCCCATTAGTGGTACACACAAAAGGTGGTTGCAACAAGTACACAAGCCTGCTAAGGCAAATCCCACTCAGTGGGGTCAGCTCCCACACAGCAACTCTTATCCTGGGGGTGCAGTCAGTTCCCACAATTAGTCAGCCTGAGCATTAATCCTACCCATTGATCTACTAACAACAATGAAGGCTTAGCAACAACAGGTAATCACACATAACCCATGCTGGCACAGGGGATCAAGGAGAATGTGCCACTGGGCCACACAGGACACTTTCCACATAAGGCCATCTGACCAAGGCTGAGAGGTGAGGCAAATATTCTTAACACCTAGAAACTAACACAGAGAGGCTAATAAAATGAGAGAAAACAAAAGAAACATGCCACAAATGAAACAACAGGAAAAAAACTCCAGAAAATAAGCTAAATGAAATGAAGGCAAGCAACTTACCAGAGACAGAGTTTCAAAATAATGGTTATAAGAATGCTCAATAAACTTATGGGAAGAATGAACACAATGAGAACCTCAACAGAAAGACAGTAAGCATAAAAAAGGACATAGAAACCATAAAAAGAACCAGACAGCAATGAGGAATATAATAACTGAAATGAGAATACACTAGAAGAATTCAACAGTAGACTGGACAAAGCTGAATATCGAATCAGCGAACTGGAAGACAAGGTAGCAGAAACACCCAAACAGAACAACAAAAAGAAAAAAAGGAATTTTAAAAAATGAGGATAGTTTTGATACCCTGGGACAACATGAATCATAATAGGAGTACCCAAAGGAGAAGAGAGAGAGCAAGAGATTGAGAATCTGTTTGAAGAAATGACAAAAACTTCCCTGACTTGAAACAGGAAGTAGACATACAAGTTCAGCACGCATAAAGAGTCCCAAACAAGAGGAATTCAAACAGACCCACACCAAGACACATCATAAGTAGAATATTAAAGGTCAAAGATAAAGAGAATCTTAAAATCAGCAAGAGAAAGGCAGCCAGTTACTTCCTAGGTACCCCCATAAAAATGTCTGCTGATTTTTTAAATGGAAACTTTGTAGGCCAGAAGGGACTGACAAGAAATAGTCAAAGTTATGAAAAACAAGAATCTACAACCACGAATACTCTACCCAGCAAGGCTTTCAATTAAAATGGAAGATGAGATAGAGCTTCCCAGAGAAAACATAAGGAATTCATCACCATCAAGCCAGTATTACAAGAAATGTTAAAGGGATTTCTAAAAAGAGAAGAGATAAAAAGAAAAAAGAAAAATGAATAATAAAATGTCAGTAACCATGTACCTAACAGTAATCACTTTAAATGTAAATGGAAATGCTCCAATCAAAAGACACAGGGTAGCTAAATGGATAAGAAAACAAGACCCATGCATATGTTGTCTACAAGAGACCCATTTCAGATCAAATGACACTCTCTGACTGAAAGTAAAGGGATGGAAAAAGATATTTCACACAAATGGAAGTGAAAAAAAAAGCCAAAGTAGCAATACTTATATCAGATAATAAACATATGAACCCAATGTAGTAGCACCTACATTACATAGAGCAATTATTGACTGACATAAAAAGATGAATCAACAGTAATACACTCATAGTAGGAGACTTTAACGCCCATTGACACCAATGGACAGATCTTCCAGGCAAAGAATGACAAGGAAACAGTGGGCCTAATAGATACACTAGACCAGATGGACTTAATAGATATTTTCAGAGCATTTTACCCCAAAGCAGCAAAATATACATTCTTCTCAAGTGCTGCATATAGAACATTTTCAAGGATAGACCACATGTTAGGGCACAAATCAAGTCTCAATAAATTTAAGAAGACTGAAGTCATATCAACCACCTTCTCTGATCACAATGATATGAAACTAGAAATCAAGAAATGAAAGGAAAATAAACACGTGGAGGCTAAATAACATGCTACTATACAAAGAATGGGTTTATCAATGAGATCAAGGAAGAAATCAAAAGATACCTAGAGACAAATGAAAATGAAAACACAACAACTCAAAATCTATGGAACACAGCAAAAGCAGTCCTAAGAGGAAAATTTATAGCAATACAGGCCTGCCTCAAGAAACAAGAAAAAGCTCAAATAAACACTCTAACCTTACACTTAAAAGAACTAGATAAAAAACAGAAAACAAAGCCCAAAGTGGATAGAAGGAAGGAAATAATAAAGATCAGAGTGGAAATAAATGAAATAGAGTCTAAAAAAACATTACAAAAGATTAATGAAACCAAGAGCTGGGTTTTTGAAAGGATAAACAATTGACAGACACTTAGCCAGACTCATCAAGGTAAAAAGAGAGAGGACTCAAAATCAGAAATAAAAGAGGAGAAATAACTATGGACTCCACAGAAATATAAAGGATCATAAGAAAATACTTTGAGCAATTATATACCAACAAATTGGCCAATGTGGAAGAAATGGACACATTCCTAGAAATGTACAATCACCCAGAATGAGTCAAGAAGAAACAGAAAATCTGAACCGATTGATTACCACCAATGAAATCAAATCAGTAATCAAAAACCTCCCCCCCAAAAAAAGTCCTGGACCAGACAGCTTCATAGGCAAATTTACCAAACATTCAAAAAAATTAACACCAGTTCTTCTCAAACTATTCCAAAAAATTCAAGAGGGAAGGCTCCCTAACTGCTTTATGAGGCCACCATTGCCTTGATTTGAAAACCAAAACATGACAAAAAAAATTATAATATATGAAGAGAGAGAGTGGGGGAGGGAGAAGGGAGGAGGGAAGGGGGAAGGGAGGGAGAGAGGGAGGCAGGCCGATATCTCTGCTGAACATTGATGCAAAAATCAACAATATTAGCAAATCGAATTCAGCAAAGCATTAAAAATATCATCCCATGATGAGGTTGATACAATATCTGCAAATCATTAATGTGATACACCACATTAACAAGTCAAAGGTAAAAACCATATGATCATATCAATAGGTGCAGAAAAGCATTCAGCAAAATCCAGCATGTATTTGTGATAAAACTCTCAGCAAAATTGGAATAGAGGGAACATACCTCAATATAATAAAGGCCATCTATGACAAACCTATAGCTGACATAATACTCAATGGGGAAAGGCTAAAAGTGTTTCCTTAAGATCAGGAACAAGACAGGATGCCCTCTTTCACCATTCCTTTCAACACTGTATTGGAAGTCTTAGCCACAGGCAAAAGACGAGAAAGAGAAATAAAAGGTATCCGAATTGGAAAGGAAGAAGTAAAACTCTCGTTATTTGCCAATGACATGGTTCTATATATAGAGAACTCTAAAGATTCCACCAAAAAACTGTTAGAACTGATCAATGAATTCAGTAAAGTAGCGGGACAAAATAATATTCAGAAGTCAGTGGCATTTTTATACACCAATGATGAACTTTCAGAAAGAGAAATTAAGAAAACAATCTCATTTACAATTGCATCGAAAAAAATAAATACTGGGAATCAAATAACCAAGGAGGTAAAAGACCTGTTCTCAGAAAATATGTCATTGAAAAAAGGAATTGAAGAAGATACAAATAAATGGAAGCATATACTATGATCATGGGTAGGAAGAATCAACATATTAAATGGCCATACTACCCAAAGCAACTATACATTCAATGCAACCCTATCAAAATACCAATGGCATTTTTCAGAGAGCTAGAAAAATAATTTAAAATTTATATGGAACCATAAAAGACTCCAAATAGCCACGCAATCTTGGGAAAAAGAACAAAGTTGGAGGTATCACACTACCTGTTATCAAACTATACTACAAGGCTACAGTAATCAACACAGAATAGTACTGTCATAAAAACAGATACATTGATCAATGGAAAAAAAGAGAGTGCCAGAAATAAATCCACGCCTATACACACACTTAATATATGACAAAGGAGACAAGAATATATAATGCGGTAAGACAGTCTCTTCAATAAATGGTGCTGGGAAAATTGGACAGATACATACAAAAAAGGGGGGGGAACTGGACACCTTATTATACTGTATACAAGAATAGACTCAAAATGGATTAAAGACTTAAATGTAAGATCCAAAACCATACAACTTCTAGGAGAAACATAAGCAGTAACTCTCTGATATTGCTAACAGTAATTACTTTTCAGACATATCTTCTCGGGCAAGAGACAAAAAGGAAAAAATAAACAAATGGGACTACATCAAACTAAAAAGTTTTGTACAGAGTGCTTCAAAATGGTTTAGATGACAGAGGCTCTGTTAGTCCCTCTGGCGACCAAATCAAGGTTGTGATGGAAACAAGGAGCAGCAGCCAAGAAAATAGCCTGGGATCTAGATGAACAAGCCATACAACTAGGGAGAAGCCCAAGAAAGCACTCTGCAATGGCAGAAGATAGGATGGGGCGAGGACACAGGGCGCCTAGGTCCAAGCAGCTGAGTGAGGTAGCGGCAGTGGCAGACGCCTCTTAAAGGGCTACATTTGCTAGTGGATTTTTGCAGCAACAGACCTGCTCACTCTGAGCACTAGCACTGTGCTGGCTGCTCCAGGGGGACAGGGACTTATAGGGGAACACTGAGTTGTTGGAGTGAGGGCCATAAGCGAGGCTCACTTGATACAGAAGTACTGGCGGTATCCATTGTTCCCTGTTGAGCCCTCCCTGCTCCCAGTGCAGGGACACAGCACCACTGTAGCTGTGATGCCATCAAACAGGATAACAGAGGTCACTCCACCCAGAGATTCCATGAAACCCGCCTCCCCCAAAACTGGGCTCCCCCAAGCAACATCCAGGCATATCCTCAGCTAGTCAGATGCACCTTGCTGAGCAGCACCTAGACTCACACTGGAGTCAGCTGGCCTCGGTTTCTGGCATGGCCTTTTGAGGCAACTGTAAGTACAGCATCTGTGGACTGCTTGCTAAATCTTGACAGGTGGACCAGAGGGGTAGAGGCTTAGGATAAATTTGGCCTACAGCTGAACTCCCTCAGGACCATGCCACTGGACACCTATGTCACAAATCCACACTAATAAGACCTGGAGACTTAGGAGCTTTGCTTAGTACATATAAACAGACACGGAAAGATAGCCAAAAGGGAAGACAAAGAAGCAGAAACCATATGAGAGAACAGAACAGAGATACAAATATAATGGAGTCAAGTAATCTAACAGATGCAGAGTTCAAAACACTGGTTATAAAGATGCTCAATGAACTTTCGGGGCAAGTAGAGAACTCCAACAAAGAGATAAAAATGGAGATGGAGATTATAAGATGGAACCAGTCTGACATGGAGAACACATTATCTGAGAAGTATATTAAATGGACTAACAAAGTGAATAAAGAAGATGATCACATGCCGTATCTAGAGGAAAGGAAAGCCAATCAGGACACTAAAACAGAATGGCGAACAAAAAAAAAGAGGCCAAGACTATAAAGATGATTTAAGGAGAATATGGAGCACTCCAAATATTTGTCTGATTGGCATAAGTGAAGAAAATCAAAATGTTAAACAGCTGTTTAAAGAAATAACGATGGAAAACTTTCCTAACCTGGTGAAAGAAATGGACATAAAAACCCTAGGAAGCTCAGAGGATTCCAAAACTCAAGGATCCATAGAGGCCCACACCAAGACACATCATAATTAAAATGCCAAAGGTTAAATACAAAGCAATAAATTTTAAAGCAGCAAGAGGAAAACAAATAATTACATATAAAGGAACATCCATACAACTGGCAGCTGATTTCTCAAGAGAGACTATGCAGGACAGAAGGGCTTGGCAAAAAAATTTTCAAAAGAATGAAGACCCAGGATATACAACCAAGAATAATTTATCCAGCAAAGCTATCATTTAGAGTTGAAGGACAGATAGCTTCCCAGACAAAAATAAACTAAAGGAATTTATCACCACGAAGCTATAATTATAGGAAATGTTGGAGGGGCTTCTTTAAGAAGAAAAAAACATGTATCAAAAACAGGAATAAAGACTGATAACAACTACATTCCTATCAATAAATACCTTAAAGAGAAAAGGATTAAGTACTCCAACCAAGGGATAGAGTGGCCAAAAGGCTAAGAAAACATGGCCCTACATATGAAAAGGGAGGGAATAGAAAATGGTATTGCTGTGATGAATCTAGAAGGTATTTAAGTCAGACAAGATAAACACTATATAATTTCACTTATATGCGGAAGTTAAGGAATAAAAAGAATGAACTAATCAAAAACAGACTCACAAATTTAGTGGACAGTTTGGTGGACAGAGGGGAGGGAGATTTTGGGGGCTGGAGAATTTTTTGTTGTCAAAAATGTGTTTTTATAACAAAATTCATACTACAAATACAAAAGGCACCAAGTTACAGTAGAGAGAGCATGGCTATTCAGTCAGATAAACCACATTCCAATAATTTTGACGAACTTCTTCACCTCATTTTCTGCTTCAATTTGCCCTTCTCTTAGATGGTCTACTACAAATTAATAGCTGACGGATGGTCATAGGGATGAGAAGCATGGCATAAGAAATGCAATTAGAATACATTGGCTAGGTCAGGGGAGGTCAGGGGAGGGGGGAGTAAATGGGGCATCATTTTCCTAACTGTATTGATGTCTAACCAATGTACTGTATACTTGAAATTCATAAAATTTTTAAAAATGTATATTTTAAAATAGAACAAGTGAAAAAAAGGTTTTATACAGTGAAGAAAAACATCAACAAAACAAAAAGACAACCAATTGATTGGGAGAAGATGTTCGCTTATGATATCTGATAAGAGGTTAATATCTAAATATATAAAGAACTCATACAACTCAACAACAACAACAAAAATCCAATTACAATATGGGCAGAAGACCTGAATAGATACTTCTCCAAAGAGGAAAAACAGATGGCCAACAGGCATATGAAAGATGCTCAAAGGTCACTAATTATCAAAGAAATACAAATTAAAACTATAATGAGATGTCACCTCACACCTATCAGAAGGGCTGCCATCAATAATCAAAAAAACAAGTGTTGGAGAGGATGTGGAGAACTCTCATACACTCTTGGTGGGACTGCAAATTGGTATAGCCACTATGGAAAACAGTCTGGAAGTTTCTCAAAAAAATTAAAAATGGATATACCTTTTGACCCAGCAATTGCACTTCTGGGTATTTATCCAATGAAAACCAAAACAATAATTCATAAAGATCTATGTACCCCTACGTTCATGACAGCACAATTTACAATAGCCAAGATATGGAAGCAAACTAAATACTCATCAACAGACGATTGGATAAAGAAGTCATGGTTCATATATACAATGGAATATTACTCAGCCATTAAAAAAAATGAAATCCGACCATTTGCAATGACATGGATGGACCAAGAGGTTATTATGCTGAGTAAAAATAAGTCAGACAGAGAAAGATAAATACCATATGATTTCACTTATATGTGAAATCTAAAGAACAAGAACAAACTAATCAAAAACAGACTCACAAATATAGAGGACAATCTGGTGATGGCCAGAGGGGATGGGGTTGGGCAGCTGGAAAAATTGGGTGAAGGGTTAAAGAAGTATAAATGAGTTGATAGATGGTCACAGGGATGGGAAGCACGGCATAGGAATGTAGTTAGCATTAATGTAATGACTAGCTGGAAAGCCAGAGAAGAGAAAGAACAATTAAGGGGATCATTTTATAAACTATATAAATGTCTAACCAATGTACTCTATACTTGAAACTAATAAAATTAAAAAAAATAAAATTAAAAAAAAATGAATTTACATCTACATGAAGCAACTAGATGAGTCTTATAATCATAATATTAAACAAAAAAATCATAACAAAATACATAAAGTATGATTCCCCACATATAAAGTTCAAAATCTGGTAAAATTCAACTATACTACTTATGATTATATATATTCATCATTCACTGTCTAGGAAAACAAATAATGACTGCCATAAAAGTTAGGATAATGGTTGCTTGTTGAGGAGGAGGGAAGAATTGTGATTTAGAGTGGATGACTGAGAGGAATTTAGTTAACTGGGAAAATCCAACTTCCTGACCTGAGTGTGGTTACATACATTTTTGATTTTTTAAATATTAGTTTTATTCACTTTTTGGTATTTTATATTTCATAATAAAAATGTTTAAAATATAATTTGGCAGAGCTTAAAAATAACAGAAGAGAAAAATTAAAGTTATAGAAGGTCACAGAAGCAGCAAAAATGAGATCGTAACTGCTAAAAATATGAATATATAGGATGATCTAGAAAAAAATCAAGCAAAATAATAAATTTTAAAAGATTAAAGAAAATTATACATAAGGACAATCGACAAAAGAGATCCAACATAAGCATAATCAGTGACCCTGAAAAAAATTGGATAAACAGAAAAAAAAAAAAAAAAAGAGCACAATCTACAGATTAAAAAGGTACACCTAGAGAGCCAGGCCAGAGACAGAAGGCTGCGTTACTCTTAGCATAGCCTCACAGCATTAGGCATGTTTGTGTCAGTTTTCCGTGTGCCCTAAATCCTACAAGGTTGATGTGGAGGGCCTGGGTAGATGCCTACACATGCAGTGGGTTGCATCCCAGGAGAGGAACATTGAGTTTGGGGACAACCATTTTGTAGTAATGGTGACCCAAATCAAATATAACAAATCCACATTGAGGTGACCTGTGCTCCTTTGGGTTATATGTATGCATGCGGGGAAGTGTGGCACACTGATTGTCTCTTTATTGGGGATGGTGTCACTTGGGACCCATCTTTTGTCCCCTTTATTTACTGCCAATGGCACCAAGATTAGCAAGTCACTCTAAATTTAATACTACAATTTGCCCTTGGAGTCCTGTTACAGTGGCCTTAATTAAATGGTATATGAAATAAATTGAACAAATTTGGTCCCAGCTTCTATTGGCAGATTAATCAGAGTGGCCAAGGCTACAATGTGTAGAAAAAGTGGTTAAATTATTAGGAGATATCTTTCTATGGGTCTTTCATCACTGTACATTTTTGCTGACAAAAATGCAAGGCCCTGAGCTTTTTATCTGGGCTGTTTTCTAGAATTCAAGTGCAATAAGCAACCTTGAGGACGAGGTACTGTTTCTGCCTCCAGGACAAAGAGCAGGCTTACTCACTGCTTCCTATAAAATGGTGGGTCCCCAAACTCAATGTTCCTTTCCTGGGATGCAACCCACTGCATGTGCAGGCACTACCCGGGCCCTCTACATCAACCTTGTGGGACTGGGCACAAAGAAAACTGACACAAACATGCCTAATGCTGTGCAGCTATGCTATGAGCAACCAAGCCCTCTGTCCCTGGCAGGCCTATGTCTACTGCTAGCATCCATGAGACAGCAATAGGATCACTTATTAGGTGATAAGTAGGATAAAATTAAATTTCAGACCCAAACAGTTACATCGTCATTGCTATAATAAAAACATATAAGTAGTCAATGAAAACACAGGAAAAGCAGCACTTTCTTGGAAGGTTCAAGGGAAACATATAGTGTCTGGGCTTCTTACACGTGAAGCAAAATTTTTCACCTGTATAAGTAAAAAATGTACTATCTAATATCAGTTCAAGACTTTAAAAAGAAAAAAAATCTAAATATGTGATCGAGCATAAAAAGTACTCAGAACATAGGACAAGATTTTATTAGACTGTGAGCTCCTTGAGAACATCAATGGCATTTTTATAGATAGAAGATGATTGGTAAACTCTCTGATTTAATAAGAATAATTAATTCAAGGACAGATGGGATATCTGAAGGATGAGATTGTGGAAGACCTAAATCAAGTACCAGTTACTTAATATATACCTGTCAACAGCACTAAGGAAGATACAAAGAAATGTGAACTATGGCTTCTATACTAACTACATGTAATATACACTGATCCATATATTTGACATTCAGATTCTCATTTCTGAGAGTAACTTACTATCTAGCCCCATTATTTTCCATCCTCTTTCCATATACCAAATTTCTTATAGCTGTACTAGCCACCAAATAGGTATCATTTTCCCAACAAAAACCTGAACTCACCCGAGCCTTTGAATATTACAGTTTGGGTGTCTCAGAGCCTCACACAGAATTTTACTCCATTATCCTGCAAGTCATTGTTCCCCAGGTCCAGGCTCCGCAGGTTTGGGTTGTTCAAAATAGCAGAAGCCAGATCCAGACAACACGCACTAGTCAGAACACAACCCATCAATCTGCAAGAAATACAAAAGAAAAGTGAGACCTTTATTTGTGAAGCTTAATTAGTTTATTTCTGGGAAGACGCCTAGGCATTTGAGCCTTTTTTCTGACTCTTTTCTATCTACAATCCAGGACGCATAGAGGAAATCTAAACTACCAGTACAAACAGACGGGATTTCTTAATGAGCAGGAAAAAACAGTGGGTAAAATGGCTTTCTTCCACAAACAAGTTATTATCTATCAAGCTCCCCAAATCAGGGTATAAATACTTATTTCTACCAATACTAAAAAAATATTACAAGTTTTCCCAAGGAACCCCAGTCTCTATACTTTCAGTTTTTAATAGATTTTTGAAATAAAAAATGCTTTCTAGGAATCTATTTCAAAATGTTATCGCAAAGAAAAATAAAGCAAGCTATCTATAAAAAGTTATTTTTTTCATGTCCTTTGTAGAACATTCAAGAGCATCCACAATCTGGCCTCAAGCATTCACTTTCCATACTTTGTCCCTACCCAATTCTCCAACCATACACACCCATTTTTTCCCCCCAAATATACATCTATCCTCATTTCACTCTTTTCTGTCTTCCTTCCTTCTGCCTAGAATATCTGCAATAACAAAATCCTCATCTTTCAAGCCTAAAGTTGCTCAGTCTCCTCTGCCCACTCCTTGCTCCTTCAAACTTGTGTCATACCCTTATAACAACATATGAAATAAATTACAGTTGGCTTTATATTGCCCTGCTATCAGCATTTTGTGAGTTACCTAAGGACAAAAACATCACTTAGTAAAAACATTTCATGCCCTCAGCATCTAGCTCATATTGTTGTAAACACTGGTTTAGGCAGTTGGCATGGTCTGTGTAGAGACTATGAAGGTAGCTAAGAAAACACGAATTAGCCTATGTGTTTACAGCAGAGATATTGGGTTAAGCAAACATCTTATGTGTATAGGTAGGTCACTGAGAAATTATAACTCTGTAGTTGAAATGAAGGCATTGGATTTAATGATAATTTCCATTAAGTAAAATTTTATATTCCAATTGAATAATAATGAAGGAAACATCACAGAACCACACTGTAGCTCATATATATTTTCCAAAAGTACAGGTGATTACTGAACCCAAGAGTTCAGTCACTTCAGTGTTTATAGATGTGACAATCAACTATTAAAACTCATTTGGAAATCTGGTTATCATGAGTCAATCCAGTCAAACCAAACACCTCTGGATATACCAACAATTTTTAATTTATAATTATTAAAAAAAAAAACAATGCTGGGGTTAGATCCTTAATGACTCACCCATGGGAGACTCTAGTGGGAAGTGAGCTGAGACTGCTAAGTGACACCTCTATCTTGCTTCACTGTAGCCACAATATTTATATATATGAAATATTAAATATTCAGCCATAGAAATAAGATAACTGTACATAAATATTTAAATGTATTTCTGAAATATTATCATGTAAAAATGAAACCTCAAAGTCAGGTCTACATAGTAATCTCAATTATGTGTACATATATCATGCAGAGGTATGTATACCGGCTCACAGAGTAAGAGAGAACATAGCAGGAGTAAAAATTACTGCTGTTTAAGAATTATTCCCTTGTTGGATATTTTTTAAATTTCCCCTCTCAGTTTCTTTAAAAGCTGACCTAATTATAAACCTGAATTTAAGAAAGAAAAATTAGCAGAGCACAATTTCAGCTTCTTGGATGTAAGGTAGAGGACACGCAGTAACATTACTGGGACACAACCAAGAGAAAAATAAAATGACTAATGTTCAGCCTGATGGCTCTGGTCCTCCTTATCTGAGGGAAATTAACTGTAATTACTGTACCAACTGTTTAAGAAAAATCTGATGAACAGACTTCCCCACTAGTGTCAGGCATAATGAGAGAGAGGAAATCAGCTGTATATTCTTTTTCTGACAGACACTCAGCTCTCTGCCTTTTTTTCTATCTCTCTCCTGCCTGCACAGTAGTAGCTAAAGCTATATGAAAGTAAGGTCAAAGGATACCTACTCCAGGTCCTGAAGATTACAGCTTGGATGCCGAAAGACATCACAAAGAAGCTTAATGCCATCATCTTGTAGCCAGTTTGACCCCAGATCCAGATGTGTCAGGCTCTTGTTGTGCAGGAGAGAAGATGAGAGATGTTCACTGCTAACTGAAGTGAAATGGCAGCGTCTCAGCCTACACGAAGGACAGTGTGAAGAGAGATGGAATCATTGCTCTACAGCCCAGAGACTTACCTTTGAAAAGGTTTCATGTTATGATCCCTTATCCACTTGTGAACACACCCTCTCAGATCAAATACCCTCTTCCTCCATTGGTTCTTTGTCTCACTTGGAAACATAGGTTTGTACTGAACTGGGCTACAAACTGGATTCTTATCTTTTAGCATGTTTATTACTATACATAAAAGGTTGACCTCTTTACATCATATATAAATATAGTACCCTGTTGCAGAAGTAGCTATATGGAGCAGAGAAAGAAGCAGGTGTATGGAGTCGAATGGGAATAATCATAATAAAATAAGTACTTCTTGTAAATAATAAAATTGGCATTCTTATCAGCAGAGAAAAGATATATTACATCATAAATGATTTGGGGACAACAAACCTGACATATGTAGGGAAATAAGTTTAAGCCTATAACAAAATTAATTTGGAATAATTTAACATTTAAATGTTAAAAATTAAACCATAAAGAGTATGAAAAAGATGACATGGAATTTTTTAAAAGAAAGTTATTTCCAATTATGACAAAACTTCTAGAAGTCATGAGAGGAAAAATTAGAATTCACAAAAATTTTAAACATCCATATTCTAAAAATGACCATAAAGAAAAGAAATACGGCAATATGCTAAGAAAATTATTTACAATATATAAAAATAACAGTAATAATGTATATGTGATATTAATAACCATAACATATATAAACCATCCAGAAGAAAACTGAGCCTATGAAGGGCAATTCCTAGAATATTAAAGGCCAAAAACATTTGAAAAGATGCTCAGTAGCAAATCCTTTTTAAAGTTATTTTCGATTATTTAATTAATATTAATCAGAAAGACTGTAGATAACCAAGGAGGATATTAAAATGCTAGACTGCTGAAGGAATATAAATAATCTGTCTAGAGGCAATTTAACTATATCCAACAAAATAAAAATTTGGCTCATTAATTTCATGTCTAGGAAATTATCTAACAGCAACTAACAGATAATCACAGTGTGATCCAGCCACACCGTGGAATGCTATCTTTCCTTTTAATGGTATTCCTATTAACCTGTTGTGAGCCAGAATATGGAGTTGCATAGGTGGACTTTAGTCCTGAATCCATCATTTTCTTGTGAGTATTAGGCAAGTTGCATAATCTAAGCCTCAGATTCCTCACCTGTGCAATGAGACACTTAGAACTCAAGTGTCCAAATTGACATCAACAAGTATTTTTGTGCAGATTAAACATATTTAGCACAGGACCCAGCACATAGTAAAAACACAATATAAAAACACGATAAATGGCAGTTATTAATATCATCATACGCATCATCTTCATTATGATTAAGGATGACAGGGAAAAAAACAAGAAACAGAATATGTTCATAATATTTTCCCATTTTAAATGTAGTTCAAAATGTATATTATATTTGGTGGCTAAAATCTAGCAGACACTTACACAAGGCTCTGTAAAGTGCACTGTGGGTGTTTCAAGGCATTGCTCACAAGTTTTACTCCACCATCTTCCAGGACGTTATCCGCCAAACACAAATGTGTCAGCCTTTTATTGCTGATAAGAGCCAAAGAGAGATCCTCACAACCATCTGCTGTGAGGCCACAGCTTTCTAAGCTGAAGGAGAAACACAGATGGTAAGGGGTCAGTCAAATCCCAAAGTTCGTGCTTCTCTTCTCCTTCACAGGGAAGTGGCTGGTGCTTCTACATCTCAACTATAGACTCAACCTCACCAAAGCTACTTAAATTATGATTCCATTGCAGCTATGTACAGGATACAATGGAACAAAACATGAGAGAAGAGAAGCCTGGAAAAAAATTAAAAAGTCAATCGTGAAGAGAAGTGTCTAAGAGTCAAATAAAAGAGGAAGGGCAACAGAGGAAGAAAATGAAGAGCTCATCCAGGATTGGCAAATGAGCCAGTTGGTGTCAAGACCCAGGTGATTTGCCCATTCAGATCATAACCAAGCTACATAGGACTGAACAAAATGACTCTACAGAAAACAAAGCAAAAAGACTCACGATAGTCTCTCTAGGTGACACTTTGGATGCCTTAAGGCCTCACACAGCAGCTCTACTCCATCATCCAAAAGATTATTGGTTGACAGATTCAGAAATATCAGGCTTTGGCTTCTGATAAGAGCCTTGGAGATATTCAGACAACAAAGTGTAGTTAGGTCACAGGATTCCAAGCTGGAAAATACAGAAAAATAGAAATGACCACTTAGAGCAGAATTATAACCATGGCTCACCCTACCAGAACATGTGGTCACTTGGATTTGGGTCACTGGAACCTCTTCCGAAAATCAAGCTCCCTTACGTAGGATGAAAGTTATGTAACTCAAGCACAAGGCTCTGATAGAGAGTTAGGAAGGGAAGGTGGTGGGAAGCTTGTCTTTTCCATCCCTACCTCCCCGATTCCCTATGAAAACATTAAAAAATATTTTTAAATAATCCTTTTTTTTTAACCTGGGAGAAATATCCTCCAACTACAACATGAAAGAAAGTGGACTGAAAGATGGCTGCATCCTTGCACGCCCTGACTTCTGAAACAGATGGGCAGGAAGTCAGAACCAAAAGCTGTCACGCCCTCTACTGTTTGCCAAGAGCTCATTTATTTATGGGAGTCAACCCATGCTTTCTGAGGAGCCCATTTCTTAAAGAGTGAAAACAAGAAGTAAATCAGAAATGTTTATAAAGTAAAAGAAGGAAAGTAGGAAAAGAAGTGCATGCTGAGCTCTTATTTTTAAAGACTCATTGAGAGTCAGCTTGGACTTTGGTTGTGGCTGGGCCTGACACCAGCGACTTATATGGAGAGGCCAGTGGCAGCAGTATTCCTGGACGTGGAGTTGTTCTAGTTATTCCTTTTAATCAAGGACTTATCAACTTGAGTAAATGGTTCTCTTTATCGAAACCAGGGTACATAGAGATAGTAACAGGAGGTACTCCCTCATTAGTCCAGAATTAGACCTCAATGGAAACCTCGACTTGAGCTGAAAAGGTGTTATGAACTGAATAGTGCTCCCTTGAATTCATATGTTGGAGCTCCAATTCCCCATGTGACTGTATTTAGAGACAGGCCCTTTAAGGAGTTAATTAGGTTAAATGAGGTCAAAAGAGTGGACCGTTGTTCAATAGGACTGGTGTCCTTATGAGGAGACACCAGGAATGCTCGCATGCAAAAATGGGCATATGAGGACACAGCAAGAAGGTGGCCATTTGCAACCCAAGGAGAGAAACCTCACCAGAAACCAACCCTGCCAGCACCCTGATTTTGAACTTCTAGCCTCCAGAACTGTGAGATGTAAATTTCTGTTGTTTAAGCTACCCTGTCTGTGCTATTTAGTTATGGTATCCCAAATAGACTAACAACAGCAGCCAAGCAGTTGATAAGGAAAATGAAGGATATCTTACACCTTGTGTTTGGATAGAGCTCTTCTAGACATAAAAAGATCCAATATTATGGGACCTATGGGTAAATTATTAAAGCTTAACATAAAACACTATGGGGACAGAAAATAAGTACATGTGTAACACGCCCGTTAATTGTCCACAGGTCTTAAAACTTGAGGTCTAAAATGAACGTAAAACTGGAAACTTTCCTACATGAAATGTCAACAGGAGCTCTACATGAGTCTTGATTACTCTACAGTGGACACCCACAATGGAAGAACATCCAGTTCTATATGATGTAGTATATGATTATTATAAAATACTAATGACTCCTGCCACCAAAACATTCTATTTGCTGGTGCAAGGAACCCTACTAGCTGACCCAGAGATATGGTTTCCTGTCTGAAAGCCTAGAATTGGGTCTAAATCAAGGATTATCAAACCTCAAATTGATGAAAAATATCTTATCAAGTCCTGCTGATCTGTCAAGTGCCAAGGCATTTTCTCTATGGCTCCCCTTGTAGGAAAACATCTTATCTTCCATTTAAAAGCTATTAACATATTTTACTTTTAGACAGAGAAGCCAATGACCTACTTCTCACCCGGGTTCTAGACCAGGGGCTGCAGGTTATAGAAAATGCCTCAATATGTCCTAAAACTACTTTGTAGATGGTATAACAAACACCCCCATCTGGCCTGCTGATAACTGAACTCAACACAAGTTCAAGAACTATCCAAAAACTTCACAGACATGCTGTAAGTGAATTTCATCCTTTGAAAACTGATGACACTTATAAAAAATAAAAATACCCAATGGTAACAGAATTCATATGCCTAGTGTCAGAAAAGTCTCGTCTCAGATTTTAATTTTTTTTCCTGCACAGATTATCATTTGCTTCCCACAAATACAAACTATCTTGGCTTTTCATGCATCAAAGTTTATTCTTATCCCTCACCCGAGTCGAGGGATTACAAAAAACTTCGAAGGTAAAACTGCGATGATTTTTATTTTGCTTTTATTTGTTTTTGGTTTTATCAGAAACCGTATCTTCCACTGGAAAACAAGATCTTTCTTGAAATCAGTCACATATGTGGAGACGAAGTATGACTGCTAATCCTCTCACTTTCATAGATAAGGAAAATCAGGCCCACCACTGAGATCAACAGCATGTGACAGCCATTGAGTGCCCTGACAGTTGTTACACTGTTCTTCCTCAACTTTCTGTACTGGTCACTGAGTTGCAGTTATAAGGTGAGGGGGGAGTCACTATCAATATTAAATAAAAGTGAGCCTGCCCCAGTTATCATTAGTTCATTCTTCTTTATGAAAATTCAAAGATACAATGAATATACATATACCTGCATTTAAATATGAAAAACGTAAATTTTTATAAATTCTGGATCTGCTTCTTGTCCCTCAGATTTAGGAGATGGAGACACAGAGAACTGTACAATGAGGGATCTTCAGTGGGGGAATGGGAGGAGTGAGAAGTCCTATCAGGAGGAAATCAGCCTGAATCTACTGATCCCCACTATTTCATATCATAAAAGCACATATAAGATAGCCCCATGAACAGCAATCTAAAGCTGGAAGAGTCTATTTGGGCACACAGAAGTCTCAATTGTAATAAAAAAAAAAGTTTACCTCAGATTCTGTAGTTTACAGTCTGGATGTTTCAAGGCTTCACATAATGACTTTACTCCACTGTCTCCTATATCACTTCCTTTCAGATCCAGATGCATCAGATTCTGGTTGTGGGTCAAAGAACTAGAGATATTCTGACAGCCATCAGGGAAAGAAAGAAATCTCAACCTTTAGAAGAAAAATATGCAGGAGAGATTTACAAACTCATCTCTGTCCCTTGTTACAGCACGCCTTTCTTTTCAAGTCCTAACTCTTACATATTTTCTAAATATTCTTGTCATCTCTTATCTTACTCAGGGTTTCTCATATTCCAGGTCAAGTCATAAATCTGTCTCAAGATGTTGCTTAGAAAAACAACTGACAGCTGATACTCTCAACTTTTGTTGACCTTAAAGGAAAAGGAGATAACAACAGGAAAAACAGAAAAAGAGTTTTTAAATTCTTAATCCCAGAAATGACTACCAAAAATCACTGGGACTATTCCAAATACTCTAATTACAGCATTAACTGACATTATTTAATCCATTAAATAACCCAAGGTGAGTTCATGGTTAATATAAACTGTTTGAGGTGCATCATTAGCAAAATACATTATTGCAAAAAATGTCCTGCCATTTCAGGGATTTTGTTAAGGTGTACAGAGACAGCCTAAAGCAACATATGAGGGAAGCTGAATCCACCCATTTTTCTTCTGATTTTCTATGTCCTAACTCAGTCATTGTTAGCTATATCTGATTCTTCTGTAGTGCCCAATGCCCAGCATATTCAAAACCTCCCTTAGTAATATTGTCTCCCCTCCCTTTCACCCACCACTTATCCTTTACCCTCATCCCTCTTCTAGCCAAGTACAAGAAAATAAAGCTTCTACCTATTTAGAGCATTACCCACCATCATCTAGTAAAAATGCCTAATGCACTCACTTAACATAAATCAAAAGTACAGTCTCACTTGTTCAGGAAATGGAACTTAAGTAAGGCCACGCTAAAGTGCGAAAAGGTCAAAAGCTATCTTCATGGTGTCACCGCTTGCATTCTAAAAAAGGAACCCATTTAACCCCCAAAAAAGACATTAGCTTTTGTATTGATGACATTCAGTGAAGGGACAATATGGGGGAGAGTCCTGGGGGTGAGTGAAAGAACTTTCAGGAACTTCTTAATCGTAAGATATATGCAACTGACTACCACATCTATATGCAAATCCAGACCTAATCTAGTAGTTTCTTGAAACCTAACGTCGTATCTCACTAAAAACACTGAATTTCTAAGAGAAATATTTAGGTGGAAGCCTGTCTCTATCATCTGTTCAGCACTCAGCACATTACTGAGCACCAGTTAGGCCTTGAGCGCATG
The DNA here is from genome assembly GCA_003508835.1 of Eonycteris spelaea. NCBI lineage: Eukaryota > Metazoa > Chordata > Mammalia > Chiroptera > Pteropodidae > Eonycteris > Eonycteris spelaea. Next base: position 200,840 of record PUFA01000113.1, on the reverse strand, counting down.
AATGGGCACTGAATACGGAAGAAAGTAGGATCAGTTCCAGCTCCTAGCAGGGCCAATGAACAAGAGGGAAGAGACATGTGAGCAACCAAATGCAAAAAAAAAAAAAGTGATAGGGCATCTAGAAACAAATTAAGAGATAAAGACTGAAATGGCAAAGAATGAGAAGCAGCTGGAACTTTTACATATTGCTGGTGGTACAATAAAATGGTACAACCACTCTGGAGAACTGGTTGGCAATTTCTTAAAAAGTTAATCATATACCTATGAACTAGCAATTCCACTGCTAGGTATTAGCCCAAGAGAGGAAAACATATGCCACAAAAAAATAGATTTGTACAAGAATATTCATAGCATCCTTATTCATAATACCCCCAAACTGGAAACAACACAAGTAGTCTATTCACAAGAAAGTGAATAAGCAAGTTATAGTACATCATATAACGGAAGGCTAATGAGTGATAAAAAATGAACGACTGAAACATGCAAGAGCATGGATAACTTTTTAAAAACATTTTGACCAAAAGATGAACAAAAAAATACGTATCGTATGAGTTAACTTAAATGATTTCCAAGAACAGAAAAAGCTAATTTATAGTGACAGAGCTTAAAAAGTGGTTGCCTTTGGGACTGGACAGGGTGAGAAGACTGAATAGAAAATGGTATACGGAAACTTATACTATTGATTATTTTGTCTTGTTTTGGATATTGGTTACATAGGTATGTACAATTATCAAAACTCAACGAACTGAACACTTAACATCTGTGCATTTTATTGAAGATAAATTATTCCTCAATAGAAAGAAAATAAAAAAGATGTGTGTTCTGAAACTTACCTTTGAAAATGCTTTGTTAGCCTGCCTAGAATGCCTTGGCTGTGTTTTCATCTAGAAAATTCCTAATCAAGCCTCAAAACCCCATGTCAACAGCTACTATGCTCTGTGTGATCTTTCCCAAAATAAATTAGTTATGCCTTCACATCCCCAGAGGTTTCTGCTGTTCATGTTTAAAGTATTTTACACAGATTTTAAGTATTTGTCTACTGTTCGTTTCCCCTAATAAGTAGAAATGGGAGGTGTGACAAAGAAATTACAATAAACTCATTAAATTTTCTCATGCCAGACTTACAGTAGTTTCTGTAGTTTACAGTTTGGGTGCCTTAGTTCTTGATAAAAAGTCTTCATTGCTAACTCATCAAGGTTGCTATGATGCAGGTCCAATTCTCTCAAGTGTTCATTTGTATGAAGCAGAGAACAAGATCTTGCCAGCAATGCATAATGCAAACACTATCCCTTTGCCTAAATAATTGGGAAAAGACAAGACCAATAAATATTTCAGCCGAGACCACTGTCAGAAAATGGTACAAGGTGAAAGTGGACTTTGAAAACACCAGGAGCAGCAGTGCAGGTTCTGTGTAGGAACAGTCCGCGGCCCTCCAGAAGCTTTATTTTGGCTAATAGCTCTAGCAACTCCGACATATTCCTTCAAAACACAGAATAAAAACTAGAGAGACTTCACTTGGTAGGAAGAGACTCAGGAAGGACAAGAAAGGAGTCTTCAAATACCTGAAGAGTGAATATCAAGAAGAAAAATTATATATGACCACAAAGAGCAAGATTAGGAAAGGAACAGTGTGTAGACATTAGGGGACTGTGGCATAGGTTAGTAACCACAGGTTTGAGTCCCAGTTTTACCACTTACTAGCTCTACTACTTTAGGCAAGTCTCACCAGTTCCTTGAGCTGAGTTATGTTCATCTATAAAATGGAAATGCCATCTCCCTTCCAGGGTTGTGAGGATTTAATAGTCAATTTTAGTGGGTACACGAAAGCACTTTGTAAATTTTAAAATGCTATATAATTGTTAGACATACTATCAAGACTCGTTATAAAGCAAATAAAGGTAATAATGAATAAAACAGAGGACAGTCTAGCAATCATAAAAGCGTAAGCTTTAGAATGGTACAGTCCTGAGTCCCAACTCTGCCATTCACTAAACTAGGTGATTCTGGCCACACGACGAACCTATATGAGCCTCAGTTTCTTCAACTTAAAAAATTAAGTTAATAGTATCTTTTTCAGGATGTCTGTGAAGATTCAGTAAAACAATCTATAGAAAATGCTTTGCAAATTTTTCACTTTTAAATACTAACAATTGGTAGCTGCTTTTATTTACATTAAAATATACGAAGTCTAGCATGTTGCCTTATAAAAGATAACTACTGCAGGGCAGGAAAAAATGTATTTTTTTCCTTCTGCCTCCTAGGTTCCTGGCTAGGGCCCTAGGGAATTACAATCTAATTTGTAAATTAGGTTAACACGAGACAGATTAATGAGAAAAGCATACAAATTTTATTAGTTGTGCACTGCAGATATACATGCGGGACACTCAGTTATGAGTAACCAAAGGACTGGTTAGAATTTGGGGTCTATATACCTAATGCAGGGTAAAGGCAGGAAGAGAAAGGGCACTTATGGAAAAACAAATTTTTTTTTTTTTTGAAGAATGGGACTTAGAATAGATGGGAGACATGATAGTTTGTGACATCTGTCTAGGCACAGTGTCAACTTCTGCCTCCGAAAAGAAATTAAGAGTTGCTTCCAAGAGAAGATTTATGACAGTTAAGTTCTTTGGGGAAGCTCTGCTTTTAGGCAGATAAGGGATTTCAGGGACTCAAATGCCTTCAGCTCAAAATGATTCTTATGTAAAAATGGCACAGTTTCGAGTGGCATATCCTGATCCCATTCACCATTCAATAAATATCGGTCCCCCATACCTTAAATTGGAATGAATGACATTGTAGAGTGTTGGCCTCTATATCACCTGAAGTCTTAAAGTTGAGAAAATTAGGCAATATATTACTCAAATGTTCACGTGCTTACTATGTACAAATACTAGATAAAATGGTGAACAAGATAGAAATCCTGCTCTTGTTTACATTGTAGTCAGACTGTAGAAGAGACTGAGGTCACCTGTAACATCCCTTCTAAAATGCTGGGTTCTGAGTCTTTTTTTAGTTTAGCAACAATGCCAACTCTAGTATTAGATAACACTACAACAGAGGAGAGGTGAAGGTAGCATGAAGACTGGCTATATAGTGGACAGAATGCATTCCTAACATTATTAGGCATAAAATATATTCGAATGCCCTAGGATCAACTACATCTTCTTTAAATGGAACTATGATGTAAGAATTAAGAAAACTGGCTGAAAGAGATTACTTACAACTCCTCAAGGACAGTAAATTGAATGTCACAGCATCCCAGCCTACATTCCTACTCCTACAGTTCAGAGAGAAATGAGATGTTAAGAGGCATGCTTCTGTAATTGTAACAGACATGAGATAGCTAGAGTAAACTTGGAAAACCAAGGTCTTATAAACAGATATGACTTCAGTCTAGTTACACACCTTCTTAGTGCCTGCTTTTTAATAAGTAAAACAGAAATAGTAGCATCTACCTAGGATTTTTAGGAGGCTAGATGAGTTTGGACTTAAAAGTATGTGTTAAAGTAAATGTTAGCTACTGTTTGACGGGTGCTTGAATCAACGACTGTACTTTCTAGGTGAACTTCTCTGAATCTCAGTTTTATAATCTTAAAAATAATTGAGGTATGGTTTTGACCAGCATTAAACTGGATATGTTAAATATCCTGTGCACTCTATAACTGTATACTACATAGTAGCCCTCAATTAATTTTAGTTAAATCTGGAACTAATTTAATTCTTCCCCAGGCTTAAATGGGTAGAGTCAGAAAAGGTAACTTGAGGAAGGGGAGACAGTATAATAATAGGCATAAAATGCTGAAGATTCTTTCATTCTTTCAAAACATTAATTCGGCACCTATTATTTCTTACCATATCTCTCTCCAATTGGGTGTTAAAGGGCTGCAACTTTTCATACAAAGACCAACCTGTCTGGGCAGTGGGGAAAGTGAGCTAGGCCAGTAGAGCCCAGAGAGATGACCTCTGTACACTAGGTTCAGCAAGAAACTCCTGATCCCTCTTTTCCCGGAGGGCATTATTTGTTAAAGTTAAATTGTATACAATAGTGGATGTAAGTTTGGCCTATGCCACATCCCTCCTTGAGGACTGAAACAATCATTCCCTAGTTGCTGGGAGTGTTGACAGCTGCCAGCTCTCAGCCATGTCCCTTTCTTGGGATTACCTTCAGGCCAAGAGAGACATATTGGACAAGTTTTTACCCATTCTTCACCAGTAACGGTGACTGGTCAATAAGGGGTTTCAGGGCCTGGCCTCTTTTTCTCAAGGTGGGACAACTCTGAAAGGTTAACCTGGCTCTGGGGCCTCAGCTAAACAAATCCTTCCCTTCCTCTGACAAAATCTACTTCCTTCACTACCCCACTGAACACTTCCAGGGAACTGACCTAATGCACTTACCAAGTTTCAGCTGGGGGGCTTGAGTTTAACATCTTCTTCTCGAACACCACAGTTACAGACAGTTTAATGGTCCTTAAACACTGGCAATACTTAAGGCAGAATGACGACACAAGTAAATGGATTTTCCCGCAAATATTAATGACGACCTTTTGGAAATATCTCATTGCCTGGCTTATAAATGCTTCATCTTGAGTTTCATACAGACAGTGAAACCACTCGAGACATCCCAGCTGTGATGAAAAATATTCACTGTTTCCTAGTATTTCCATCCACTGAAGTATCTTCCATTTTATCTCCAGTGACAAAGTACAGCTAAAAGTTTCCTCCAGTTGTTTTACTAGATCTTCATTTAAAAGGCCAAACAAAAAGCATTTCATGGGCATCAAATGGGGGTCTTTATAACTGTTGCTTTCAAGTAACAGCTTCAAGTCTTCAAAAGACTGAGATGACCGGTCTGTGGTTCCCCAACTGTCTTTCAATATATAGAACATAGCTGCAAAAAACTCCTGAATGTGTAGGTGGGAGAACTCATAGCAGTTTTCATACTCTGTGTCCTTCTGAAGAATATTCATGTCCAGGAAAATTGAGACATCAGATTTAGTTAACCCATGCTTTCTGAGATTTTCCCTATAAAACACATGTGTCATAGTCCATATACCATTAGCAGCCAAGTGGCAGAGGCTCCTCAGTTGGGTCTGGTTGGGTAGACTAGAATAGCTTCCACCTACCTGTGTGAACAAGCTAGAGATATAGCAGGTAAACAGAGCCGTGGTGGTTTTGCAGGTCAATGTGAAATCACCACCCTTCTCCATTTGCTGTTCCAGACAAGTACAAATGACTGAGCACACTAAGGGGACTTTGCACATACTAAAAAGTGTCTCATTGTTTTTTAGTAAATTCAATACTTTCAAGGCCCTCTTCTTGTCTTCAAAAAACTGGTAAATATACTCCTCTCTCGCATCCTCAGACATACCTAATAGCTCTACAGAACGCTGACTCTTCAACAAGGGCTTTAGTTTCTTGCAAGCTGTGAGTCTTGTTGTCACCAATAAGAACGATCGGGGAGCATCACTTTCCTCAGCAAACTACTCATGAGGAAGGACACTGGGTGTACCTGCGTCCAGTCTTCGCACAGTGCAAACTCAGGTTCCTCGAAGGCGAAGTTCAGTTCATCAAAAGAATCAATTATAAACAGGAGACTATTTGGCTGGGACATAATCCTTTCAATTGGGCCTTCTGTGCTGGGCCAGTCCTTTGATATCATTTGAATAAAGCTTCTTTCTCTCAACTGGTTAATTTCTCTTGCATTAAGATAAAAAATATAGGTAAATTTCTGGTTATAGAGATTCCCTGGGCCCAATCTAACATTGCCTTTCTCACCAAGGTGGTTTTCCCAACTCCAGCAGCCCCCTGAAGCACCACTGTCTGTGGCTGCTCGCCGGTTTTGACATCAACATCAAACAAATGTTCTAACAGTTCTCGACCTTCCTCAGCAATTTCATGATGGAAATCTTTAGGTTCTCCAAGCAAACACTTCTTATCCTGCATTATGAAAAATTTTTCCTGTATTTGAATTCTGTATTCTGCTCCATCACCTAAGTCAGAATGGAGCAGGGAAAAAGCAAAAATATACATGATCAAAACCAATGAAAGTGCAGCTGGTTTAAGAAAGGAATGTAAATAAAACAAAAATATTCCTCTAGTTTAATACCTACATTAGAAACTGAAAAAATAGAACTGACAATCCAGAAAAAAATGAATTTGTGATGGAAAAATTAAATTCATCCTAGAAATATTTTTTGTTCTTTGTACGTTTCCTTTACAGAGAAAAAAATATGATGTGTTGAAGAGTCATCACCCAGATTAAAATGAAACACAGGCAACAATAAACAATAGCCAGAGAGGACCTGAAGATAGATCTGAAACTACAAATCAAAATAATCTACTTTATACAGGTAAACATCAATAAAAATGAATATTGAAGCACAGACTGAAGACTACTTGAAAGAGAAGAAAAAAATTCTCAAGTGTCCAAGCGGAATGAAAATAGTTTTATCTTTATCTAGTTAAGATTCCATCTTTAGATCTCTGTTTAAATGTTAATATCTCAGGAAGTCCTTCCTGAAACCCAATGCTCAACAGTTCTTTCATATACTCTCAAAACACAGTTACTTTTCATTCACAGCACATATCAAGCTGTAATTACTCTATTTCATTTTTTAAAGTAAACACAGCTGACCCTTGAACGACACAGGTTTGAATTGCACAGGTCCACTTATACATGGATTTTTTCAGTAAATAAAGAGTTGGCCCTCCATATCCCCAGGTTTCACATCCACAGATTCAACCAACTGGGGTCAGAAATATTATTTTTGATCTGAGTTTGGAATCTGCAGAAGAGGACGGCTGACTGTAGGCACTGTTCTATGCCATTTTATATAAGACACTTGAGTGTTCAAGGATTTATTCGTGGGGGTTCCTGGAACCAATCCCCCTCAGATACTGAAGGACAACTATAAGTCTTTTCTTTGTTCTACTAGGGCATTCAATACAAACATCTAACATAGTTCATATCCCACTAAATTATGCTTAGTTCTCCCCAGAAGTTATGGTATCAGAAGGCAGGTATCCCCTTTTTTATGGTTTTACATCTAGTACAGTGCAGTACTTTTAAAAGAAAATTGAGATTACAAAGATGAGTTTTACTTTCTTCATTATACTTTTATACACTTTGTATACAAATTTTTTTTTGAATTTGTGTACTTCATTATACAAATTTTTTAACAGTAAATTTCTATGGAGATAGAAGCCTGGTTTCTTAAATTTATGGCCAATTATACCACAAAAATAAGCTTCCTTATATTGAATCAAAGTGGGAGGTCATCGTCAAGATTGTTTAATAACCAATTTTCATTTATTAGTCCTTAGAATAAAGTAGGTTCTCAATTATTTCTTGAATGAAATGGTAGGCCTGCCAGAAAGCAGCGTAGGTGAGTTAAGAATAAAGGTTTCTTATCAGGTCCAGTTTTCTTTGTACTGTAAATCCACTTGTATAAACTAGAAGTTAACTGCATAGAATTCGAAATGAAGTAGGGAGAATGGAAATGGTATTGAACTAAAGACTGAGAAGACCTGGTTCTAAAAATTACATTTTATATGGACTAGTTGGTCACCATTCCTGTAGCTCAATTATAGCATCGATTCTAAAAGAAGGCAACAGATGTGATAAAACACATAAAACACAGACATGAATGTATCTTTGTTCATTAGACTGTCATCTTTCCCCATTTCCAAATACTGCTTTCTTGAGGCCCTGAATTAACATGGCCCTGATTTTGGCTTTGGCCAGAAAGCAGTTTTGTTGACTCTCTCTAAATGATAATCAGCAAACAGGTAGGATATTACAAAAAGTTAACAAAAGCTGAAAAAGTTTCTTGGGAGATAAATCCCATCCAGCTTCGTAAGTTCAAACTCCTTCCAAATCTGACAAAAGGCCATCTGCTTACCCAGCACTGCTTCCTGATCACCTTGTACCTCTCCAGCCCCGGTGTCCTCTGGTCTCATGGCCTGGGCTGCCCCTGCAACAGGTTCCAAAAGGATTATGAGATTTACCAAAAACAAGGAGAGCTTTGGTAATGGCCAGAACAGGGGCCAGAATTCTCCTCAGTAGTCTATTTCTGTGTGACCATCTGGGATTAAGAAAAGTAAAGTCAACAGAGACTCACTCCACCAGTTTAGCCAAGGGCAAAGTGATGTAGTGTGAATGAACATCATAGAGTATGAGGCTCCCTTGCCATGCCCCGCACCCTATAACAAGGCAAGTGGTCTAATATAAACCTAAGCTTGCTTGTCTCTACTGACCTCATAGTGATACGGTGAGATTCAAAAGAAATAATGTATATATACTTTGACGTTGTAAAGACTTGTATATGAGCAAGAAAATTAGATGTCTACAATATTTAATACTTCGGAATGATTAAAAATATTGACTTATGTTCCTTAATAATTTTTTGCTCATTCTTCCTATTTTGGCAAAGATTTTAAAACATATTTGAGATTCCTTAAAATTTAGCCTAACCTATGATTTTGTTTGTAATTTAAGCAAAGGAACACCAGATGAGACAATTCTTATCACTCAATCCCTTTCAGCATTTTAACTGGTACAAAATATATGAATTAACGATTAAGGAGTCAGGCTGAGTAACAAAATTCAAAACCCTCCTGCCTCTTCAGTGTTCCTCCAATGATCCAACAAGCTCCCAATGTACTTGCCCATCACAGAGCTTGTGTCCCACAGAATCATTTAATTTCTAAGTCCTTGCATAGAATTATCCTGGGCTCCTGGGGGAATTTCCTTATCTCTAGATTCACTCACAGTTGATCTCTGCTTTCGCTCTCTCACACAGATCCTTCAGGTTCATCTTGCCAAAAATTTTGAGAGCCACATCCCAGGCCTGTTCTCCTGGATAATGCTTGTTCATCAGGTTAGCCAGATCCTCCCGTTTGGCCTTCTTCATTTCAGCCCAGGGAATCAGAGAGTACCCGGGTTCCATCACCTCATTCTTCAGGAGTAATTTGAATTTACTTAATTCCTCTTTGTTTAGCTCCTCCAAATATAATAGCAGCCCAAAATCAGAAAAGAAGGAAGATGACGATGAATCTGTCATCTTGTTCATGGGTCAATGGGAAAAAATAATCAGAATAAATAGGACCTATGGAAAAGTAAGATTAGAAAATGAAATACCTATAAAAATATAGATAAATTCAACAAAATGCTGACCTAGTGTCCTCTGTAATACACATTATTAAAAATTTCCTCTAATATAGACCATGGTATATTTCTTCCACCTTCCTAAGAGTTACTCCCAGTCTCACCATTTATGAGCTGTAAGAAATAAAGACAATTCATCTCTGAGTCTCAGTTTACTCTTCTGCAAAGTGAGGATGTCAGAAGCAACCTCAGAGGACTATGGTATGGATTAAATGAAGTAGACTACATGTATCGCCTGGTACAGAACAGGCTCCTACTAAGTGCTGGCAACTTTCCTCATCTATTCTCTCCCTTTTTAACACCGACACATATCTCGGCCTATAAAACATTATTATTGTACCCCAACCAAACGCATCATTACTCTTGAAGCACATGCAACTAGAATATGCCACCACCTACCTCTTCTTGTCATCAGCTATGGCCACAAACCCATATGTAGTCCCTGAGGGTCTGCACTCCTAGCTCCCAAGCTCCTTTCACATCCACTCCCCATTGCCACAATTATTCTGGGTAAGTTCAGAGTTAAAGTCCATCCGAAATACCACTGTCTCACAGCCTCGACCTTAACTCCTGTGAATTATTTCACTCTAGCTTTTCACTGTGATGCTCTTAATCCACTTTATCATCAACGACTATTCAAACTCAAACTCCAAAGTCTCATAACTCATTTTCTACTAATACCTTCCAGTTAATTGAGCAGTTTCATGCCCTCACTCTCACTGTGACAGTTCTTCAAACATCATCAAATCCTAGTCTTTTGATTTCTGTTTTCCTCTTATTTATCAGCCATCTTAAGAGACTTATTCGACTTTTTATTCAGCATGGGCACTCCAGTTAAACACTTAAACCATCTCTTCAAATTTCTCATCTCTTTGTCAGTGATTTGCCTAAAAAGACAGAGCTAGTAGGTGGTACAGCTGGAACTCAACCAAGATTTTTCTTTAAACCTCCCTCCTTTCCAGTCTTTCATAAGACAGCCTCCCCTGTCTTCTTGCCAATGAGTTTGGAAAAGCTGGATGGGAGAAATAAAAAATGTACCGAAGGGGGATTTTAGTTCTAAAACAGAAAGTGGATTATCTCAAAATTAGATAGTAAATCAGGATTATATCCTACAGTAATTGGTAAATTATCAACTTTGGGGGGGGATTAGTTTGTGTTTTGTTTTAAATGCACTGCAAAAATATTCTAGAGTGCAGATTAGGATCTAAGATAGGCTTCATAGTAATTTTTTTAGAAGCAGCAAAAGGAGCAAATTTGAGAAAACTTCAAAGGAACATTGAAATTTCTCCACGATACACAGATTATGGTGAGGGAAAATGAGGCACAGAACACAACACCCTCAACTTCCTGCCTAGAAATTTACAGATATCACCATGTGGGAGCTTATCTTTTTCTTACCTGCAACGAAAAAAAGGGGCTCATTCTCCTTTGTACAGCTCATCCCTCCACCTGTGATCGGAATCTCATCAGGATCCAATTATTAAGGGTCTTAATCCATTAGTGATGTCTCCTATCTCGCACCTCTCCCAGTCCTCTAAGTCCCTATTAACATTTAAATATACCCAAGTCTACCCTAATCTTTTACAAATGTTCCCTTTACTTGGCATCCCCTTCATCTGTCAAATTTTTTCAGTCTTTTACACTTTACCTATTTTATCTGCTCAATCCACTGCGATCTAACTTTTGCAACCACATTTCCACTGATAACTCATACCAATTACCACGCTGTTGCAAAACCCAATAGACATTTTGTATTCAATTTTCGTATCTGTAAGCAGAAAAAAATGTTACCTACCTCTGCAAGGATTAAAAGCTAATCCTAACACCTAATGTACAGAGTGCTATATGTATAATATACTATTTTAACAATGCCTTAATACCCTGCAGTTTTCATTTTTCTCCTGCCTTTCTGGGTGTCTCTTAGAGCCAAGATTTATATGGTTCTGAATCCTACTGGGTTTCTACTACATGGTATCTACAATTCTGATAGAGAGTACAGTATACTCTGGCCTCCTTTACAAAGGTTTTATGCTGTACTTGAAGGAATTTGTTTTTGTTTTGTTTTGTTTTGTGGTCTTCCTTTGTTTATATTTTTGGGAAGGGGAAAATAAATGTCTGGTGTTACTTCTCTTATGTGAAGACATTCATAAATTCCAAAATGTTCTCAAATGGGAACCCATGGTCTAAAAGAATCAATTTCAATTTGCAAATTTACCGATGTCAACTTTTACCATTTGTAATAATTAAAGTTTATTAGTTCAAAATAACTTATTCGTTCAGCATATGTTACTAATGACCATGTTCGTTGAGGATAAATTGTGAAAGGGTCTTTTGAAAACTTTTCTCTAGTCTTAAAAATAGTCCTGAAAGTTTGGTGTATTTACATTTTACAGATACAAGGACTTGGAAATTAAGATACTTGCCCAGGTTGCAGAGTTGATAAGTAGCCTGTCAAACTACAAAGCTACATAGTGTTTAGCAGCATTCCTGACCTCTACCTACTGAGACACCATTAGTATCCTCAATTACCCATAGCTGTGACAAAGAAAATGTCTTCAGACATTGCCTCATGTCCCCAGGGCAGAAAACCACCCCCAGTTGAAACCACTTCCAAAGCCTTACCTTCTATTGTTGAATACACAACTCATCAACACTTTTAAAAAGGCAATCTCAGGAGATTTTAATGTATAATAGTATACCACAACTGGGAAGGGAAGGATACAGTGCAAATTCTTTGGACAATTTGTAAACCATTCAGATAAAAATTAGTATCCTCACAGAAGAAATCTCAGATATAATACATCAGTAAAACGTTAATACCTCAAAGCAGAGAGGAAAAAATAGCCAAGAAAATACATCACAACCTAGGAGAAGAGGGTCTTATTAGCTTGGGCACAGTAAGGGAAAAGATCAAGAATCAGGATGAATATTAGGAAGCATATTATTAACTATATTGAAATTAAAACCTCTTTTGTCTAATGCAAAAGGTAAACCAAGACCAGCAAAAATTTTTACTGGAAATTGGCAAAGAGCTGAAGTGTAAGTAAAACCACTTTAGAACTGTTGGCAGTAACTACTAAAATTGGAGCAGGCCCCCAGACCCAGATCTTGGTTTGATACCATTCTACAATAAGAATCAGGGCTCGTAGGAGAAATTACTGATTATAGGGCTGGAACAGAGAACATACAAACTGAGCCTTGAGCTTCTTGTAGTGCCAGAAAGAAAAAGAAAAGGATGCAGTATGTCAAAGAGAGACAGGAGCCAACCCAAAAGAGCTCCCAATGGCTAAAATAACATAGTATTGGATTATAACCCAAAGTATGAAGCAAACATCCATGAATCCTTACTAACATAGATGACAACAAATATAAATAAACGGAGGGGAGAAGATAAACTTCTTACAGAAGAATTACAAATACTTTATGTAGATATTTCTCCTCTAGGAGGAAGATTTATAACCCTAACTCACTCCCACCCACAAGTGTGGACTGTGCTTAATGATTTACTAAGTGGAGAAACTTGGTAAACACTGCCTCTCCCTGGTGATCAAGGTTATTATCAGTCAATACTCATTGTTGATAGTATGTGCTTTTGATAAGATATGCTGAGAATGGCATATCACCACTGGGACAGTCCTCTTCGAAAACCCATAATCGCAGTCCAACCATGAGGAAAAGATGAGACAAACCCAAATGACATGCTCCAAAATACCTGATGAGTATTCAGATCAAGGTCATCAAAAACATGGAAAGACTGGAGACTGTCACAGTCCAGGGGAAACTAAGAAGAGATGACTAAATGTAATATGGTATCCTGTAAAGGATCTAAGTACAGGCATGACTCATAGATATTGGAGGTTTGGTTCCATACTATGGCAACAAAGCCAGTAGCACAATAAAGGGAGTCAATCTTTTTGTTGTTGGAAGGTCTTGCCTTCAATTCGTAAACACACAACAGCTGTGAAGCACAGTGCAAAACAAGATATGCCAGTAAAGAAAAAGAACTAGGATAAAACTAGTGACATCTGAATGGTTTTAAAGATTCACATCACCTGAAAGACATAATACACAAATAGATAAGCAAAGCACTAAAAGCAAATTATTGCAGATAACCCATTTATATAGGGGAAAAAAGGTAAACAGCTAACAAATATTTCAGAAAATGCTCAGACTTAAGCAGTTATAAAAACTAATACAAACCAGGTGATATCAACTCAAAATTACCAAAATGGCAAACATAAGCTTTAAGAAATAATGCCATAAGACAATGAGAATGGAATGAAGCAGATATTGTCCGTATAAATGTTAACTGCTACACCTTTGGAAGGCTGCATGGCCACATCTATGGAGTTTTAAAACTACACATGGTTTTTCAGTCCTTAATCTCTTCTCTGGGAAATTATCCAATGGAAAGAATCCCAAATACAGAAAAAAGTTTTGTGCATAGGGGTGTTTATTTAGAATAATAAATAACTATCGACAAATTAAAATTCAATTACGATTAATGAAATAAATGCTTAAAAATATGGCACATGCTTTTTTCCATCATTTAAATGACCTAGTCATGCAACAAGCAACATGCAACACGTGCGGGGTTAAAGGCATACGGTAGGAATATGCGGATTACAAACACGGAATTAAAATTAAACCTCTTAACGAAACAGACAAATATACCAAAATATTAACCATGGTTGTGTTTTGGGCTTGGAACAATTTCTGACTTTTTAAAATCACAATTGATTCCCTAAATAATTGGAACAATAAAAAGGTAAAAGATGACACCAAGTTGTCAAATTCCCAAAGAAGATACAGAAATGAATTCCTGCCAACTGCACTCGACTTGGGCGGGAAACCATAGTAACCTTCGTAGAAAGAACAATTTTAGGTCACTGCAGGGAGAGAGGGTAAAGGAAGTGATAAAGCTTCACTACTATGGGTAGAGGGTGACCCCGTACATGAAGCAAGCAAGCACTATTTTCTCTAGAACTTTGCTATGAAGGAGAGGAAGGGGGGAAAAAACTGGTAGTGTGGAACACAGAGGCTGTAAAGTTTCAGGCTATTTTGTTCTGTCTTCAAATGGAGAGGAGCTCAGAGGAGCCACAGCGAGAAGGAATCGCCGCGAAGCACGGGTGGAGGGAATATTCTCGGACTGAATGACCAACACCTGCTTCCCGCTGAGACGCGAGAAATGTGCCTGAATTCATCAGGACTGGTGAAGGGGGATAATCATACCACCTGAACTCAGGCCACACTAAGTCCCCACTCGAAGGACTCCTTTCGCACGTGCGCATCCCAGTACCGGACTCTCGGCCACACGAGGTGATCGCGGCCTCGCCCCAGGAAAGTGGCCTCTACCGCCAGGTCTCCGCCCGCGCCCGCACGCCCGCTTTCTCCGCCCCGGGGGTCCTGGCAGCTCCTTCTCTCCGGCCTCCGCCCGGGGTACGCATCCCAACTTCCTTGCCTTCCACAATGTGGGCGCTGCAAAGACGCTAACGGAATCTAACTTCCCATTTGGGGACGGGCAAAACATACCCAGAGGAGAATCATTCCATACCTGGGGTCACACTGGGCGTAAGTGGCGAAGGTTAAATCTCAGCGCTAAAAGCCAGGAACCCAAGAAAGAAAGGAAAAAGTAAAATAGAACGGCTCAGCAGACACCTGCCTGTTGATACCAAAAAGGAACTCTCTCTTTAGCTCTTTGCGCCTAACCTCTCCACTCAGCTGTGGGTAGAACAAAAGCGCAAAGAGCCGTGCGTGCGCCGCAAGTTGAGTGGACACTCTCCGCCCGCCCCGCGAGGCTCTCTTCCCATTGGCTGGGCGGACAAGGGTTTGCTCGGGCGCCAGGCCTGCATCGCGGACTCGCTTTACTGCGCAATGCTCCTGGAAGAAGATACATTGTTTAATATAGGATCCTCTCTGTGTGCAACACACCTGGGGGTGCACAAGCTCCTTCCTTTCCTGATAACCAATAACATGTGAGGAAGGGGGGTGTTTGGGAGTTGGACCCTTGCTTGGGATGACCTTTTCCAGACTGGCTGACTCCCGATAAGCAGCATTCCTTTATTCATCCATACAATAAACCATATAATTATTGAGCACCTATTTCGTGCCTGGTAATGTTCTGGGCCCTCTCTAGTAGTAAATAAAACATTCAAAGTTTTGCTTCCCCCTTCCACTGTCCATCTCCCATGGAGCTTACATTTTATTGAAGGCGCACAGAAAATGAATTGTGTCAAATAGTCATCATTGCTATGAAGAAAAACAGTGGGGTAAGACACCTTGTGTCGGGGCTAGGGACTAGGGGGTGGACCCTACTTTGAGTGGAAAGGGAAGACACTGTGCTAAGGTGACATTTTCAAGAAGCAAGAGCACGAACCATGCAGATATCTGGGAAATGGAACATTCCAGGAAGAAATAGCAAGTGAAAGGGCCCTCGGACAAGGCCTGATTGCTATGTTTGAGGACCATTTGAGTAAATCAAGCATCATGGTTACCATGACTCTGTGGTGATATATGAATAGCACAATTTCATCCCAATGTGACATGACTAGATCTGCTCTTTTGTAAATTTATGGCCTTGGCCCTTGAAGGAGTCTCAAAGTTGGCTTAGACCCTAATAGGTCCAGCAACTTCATGAATTAGCATTATCTCTCAGATGAGCATACTCTAGATAAAATGGGCAAATGTGTGTTCTCATAGGATGGCTTCCTGCCACCTACCAACCCCCCAGGATTATCCATTCTAAAAACTTTTTCCAATTGACATAGCTGCAAGATTTGGGATATTCCAGAGTTGTCTATAATCTTGTGTAAAGTAGCATTTCTCCAGCTGGAATCTTCATGGAGAGCTTTAAACCTCATTTGCAAAGTAGGAGCCAGTATCTATTGGCATTAAACAATTACCCTTGGCTAACTGATATTAAGGGCTCAGGAATGTTAGTTAACAAGATGGAGCCAAGAACCTCAATCACAGTCAGAAATCAGAACCCTATATTATAGGATTCATATAAAAACAAACTCAGAAGAATAACCAATGGTATATGGTGAGAGAAAAACAAATAAACTCCCTTGGTTTGGGCTTCAGCCTACTATGTTAATTGTTAAATACCCATTTAAGTAATGTGCTGAATATTATATTCTCAAGTACATACATCTGAAGAAAGCTATGTATGTTATAGGTTTGGGTTCTAAAACCATTTTAACAAGGTTATAAAACCATGAAATAGAACATATTTGCTCCATAAAAAAATAAAAACTAAGACTTAAAGTAAATTTTAGGAGCACAAAATACCAAACTACCTTAATGAAAATAAATTAGACACTTTTATTTTTTCTCTTCTAGATCTAATTCTGACACAAAAGTATTGAATTTTCCCACAGAACAGTATTTTTTAATCAAATTCTCAGATTTATACATTTTTACTCTCTGTATTTAGCAGATTTGATACTATTATACTTCATAAATTGTCTTTTATCAATATGTAAAGAACATCTCTTTGATTCTTCTTAAATTAACTTTCAACTTGTTTACCTCAATATTGAAGTTTCTATTTTTGTTTGTCTGGTAACCGTTCGACCTGGTAACAGGTGTTTCTTGTACACAGCATATAGATGGATTTTGCTGCTTGACCCTGTCTCTGCCTTTTTAAAAATTTTATTTTTTAAATTAATTAATTTTTAATTCTTTAATGTCACCACATATTTGACCCCTCCTACCCTATCTCCCTCTTCCCCTCTGGTAACCACTAGTCTATTGAACATGTCCATGAGTCTCTCTTTATTTGTCCTGTTTATTTGTTGTTTTTAGGTTTATATACCACTTATAAGTGATATCATGTGGTTTTCAACTTTTTCTGCCTGGCTTATTTCACTGAGCATGATTATCTCGAGGATCATCCACGGTGTTGCAAATGGCAGTTGTCTCTGTCTTTATATAAGGACATCCAGTCTATTCACATTTAGCACGACTGATTATTGCATTCTTTATGTATTATTTTATGTTTATTGTTTATTTTACACCATCGTTTCCTCTAATTCCTTTTCTATAATTTTTCTGTGTTATTTCTGTTTTTAGTTCATTTGCTATTTGTTTAGAGTCCTTCCTTGAATTGTTTCTTCAAATCGGGGAGACCTAAGTGATACAGACTGAATTCTTGAAAATTCTCAAATATTTATTTCATCAGGGAAAGTGACTATATTTTGGCTGATGGATTGTCAGTCCTTTATTTTACCGTCTGCAGCGGCAATCTAACAGTTTTCTAGCTTCCAATGTTACAAATGAGAAGTATATGTCATTTTTATTTTTAGATTACTTGCCCTTCTGCCTGAAAGCTTATGAGTTTTCTCTTCATCCTTAATATGTAGGAATTATATCTGTATATACCTAGTGTGAGTCTTTACTCATTAATCCAGACTGAAATGTAGTGAGCTCTTTAGATCTGCAGATTGAGGCCTTTAAAAATTTTTTCAGCCTCAAGAAATTTCCTATTTTTTGTTAATCTATTTGTTCACTTCTAGCCACTTCGTTTTTTCCTTCTGGAACTTTTGTGTCTGCATATTAAGTCTCGTAGATCTATCCTTTAAGTAAATTATCTTTTTTTTCTTCACGATTTCCATCTCTATCTTTTTTCCTCTGAGTTTTGGGGTATTCTTTAAATCACCTAGTTCTGGGTCTCAAAAGTGACCATCTCCAATTCCATTGCTAAATTGCTTAGGAAGATACGTATAGATAAATATAAATATAGGTATCTTTAAAAAGTTTTTATTTTAATTTTCAGAAGTATATATCTTTAAGTTCTATTTGGTGCTCTTTTGTTATTAATGCTGTCATCTGTCATTCTAGCAGTTATATATCCCTAAATGCACATTGTTTGTATCTACTCATTCAGTGTCTGACAACTGGATCCCTTAGTTGTTTTATTTTGTTTTGTTTCATTCTGTTTCGTTTTCATCAGTTCATTGAGGTTCAGGTCTTTTTAATGGAATATTTTAAGTGGCAGTAGACCCACACTTAGGGGAAGACAAAGAAATAAGGTGTCTTTACCGTTGCTGGCTATTGAATAGAAGCATAAAACCTGCCAAATTCCTATTGAGGCGCCTGAATAAAACCCTCTTGCTCCCTGATCTGCTTATAATCTCACGGGAAGACTCTGCACAGGGGACTGTCAACCTACATGTTCATCATCTTTTTGGCCTCTTGGGAGTCAAAGAATCCCAGTGAATTTACACAGGTCACCTGCAAGGGCCACAGACCTGAGGTCCAGGCTCTTTTAAAGTCCTCACACCCAGGCTTGGATGCTGTTCTCCACGTTCTTATCCAGCCTAGAGGGAGGGAAAGAGGTCCAAAATTGAGTCTCTAAACCAGTGCTATAAAGTCAGGTTCCATAAGAGCCAGGTTCTCTGTTTAGGAGAAGCAGACAGCTGGATCAGGAAACAGAAGAGCTCTTTAGGCAGCCTTTTCTGAGAATCTCCCCCATGATCCACATCTAACAGAGAGCTACTGCTCTGTTCTGTGAATGACCATGTGAAATGGGAGACTCATTCACTTTTTTTTTGTATGAAAAAGCCCCAGATTTTCCCAGTATACCCTAACCTTGGCACAGAAAGGACGTTATAGTGTGTCTGAGGTAAAAGACCTTAAGGATTAATGTTCTTAATTGCTTAATTAGCAAACAATCAGTTGTTCGAAATAAAACCTTGAGGTCCACTTCCATCTCAAGTTCACAAAATCTCAAAAGTCCCAGAGCCTCAGTTACACCTCTGAGATGCACAATAGTTCAGTCTCAAAGCACACTTTAAAAATGAGATTATAAATTAAATAATGACCTCAATCGCTAAAATTTGATGTTTTTCTGTGCCAGGAATGCTGAAAAAGCAAATTACATGGATTATCCCACTTATTCTTTAACAATCAAGACTGATATTCTACAGTTGGTAGAAGCGTAACAGAGCAGCCCACCTCC
This sequence comes from Eonycteris spelaea, assembly GCA_003508835.1. Classification (NCBI taxonomy): domain Eukaryota; kingdom Metazoa; phylum Chordata; class Mammalia; order Chiroptera; family Pteropodidae; genus Eonycteris; species Eonycteris spelaea. The sequence continues at coordinate 181,713 of PUFA01000113.1, read as the reverse complement.
AGTGCTTGTTCTAACTGGTCAATAACTGTGCATTCAGGATTTTATCAACTATAACTGTTTAACTGCATTAAATCATTGTCTTAAAGATGAGAAAACGGAGGGCAAAAAATTTTAAAAACTTGCCCAACATCACCTACGAGTGACGACGACAGGTTTTCAAGTCAGTCCTGTCCCAAAATGCTATGCCATATTATCTTTGAACGTTTACACCCGGGACAGGTCCACACACAATGATTTTCAAAATGTAGTCTTGGGAGTCCTAAGAAATTCAGAGGCTCATTTCTCAGTAGGGGTAGAGAGGGAAGGCCCTGGACCACCCACTCATGCTAAACATTGAACTGTAAATACATAGTTAACATTTTTAGAGCACTTCCTATGTGCCAGGGACTAGATTAAGCAGTTTGACTACACTAGTTCAGTTAATTCTAACAAGCCTGTGATACGGTTACTAAGCGTTATAGGTTGGGATGCGGACACACACTAAAAAAGGTTGTCGTTTAGTTAAGGCCACACCACCAGCAAGTGCTGTAGTCAGATTAGATTCCAAGGAGTCCCTTGCTTTTAAAGACTACCCTAAGAAAGGCTCCTTGCATACTAAATTGTTGAATACTACGGATTCAACCCGAGTTTGAGGGAAAGTGCTTAAAGAAATGAAAAGTTTCCCAAGATAACACTCAACGACTAAGAGAAGAGCAAGTGTTCGGATGGCTTTCTGTTGCTCCCAGGATATCAAGAAGGGGCTCCTTCTCTTGGCTCCACTTCAGTCCCACCTTGCGTTTCCTCTCTGCCTGGAGTCACCTGAGAAGCCCAGAAATTGGCAGGGAGAGAGTAGGGAGGAAAGCCTGACCTGACTAGTGAGTCAGCAGGAGCAAAGCGGGCCCCCGCAACGTAAACTGGAACTTGAAAGATTTCTTCTGATTCCAACTTCGAGTTTAGGGACGATGGTAGTGCAAGAGTTAATGGGGTGCCCATTCCGTCCAGGGCGCCAAACAACATGAACAACCACCCCTCATCCACAAAACGGACTCGATAGCAAGGGTTTTACCACCTTCCTATTGAGGGGTTCCGCACTGGCGGGTTGTGAGGGTCCCAGAATTCTCCGAGGCCGGCCGCTCATTTTCCCGAACCCCAGCTCTGCCCCCTTCTTAGAGGCTCTAAAGCTCCTAGAATAATCCTATTTCTTTAGGGGGTACCGCCCCATCCGCGGCTCAGAGCACGCGAGCGCACAGCCCTCCCGCACTAGAGCGCGGGTTGCGCAGCGCTGGACTGCCTCCCGATCTTTCTGGCCAATCAGGAGCCTCGTTCTCCTGCGCTTTTCCCGCCCCTTCACGTCTCCATGGAAACAAACAGTGTCTACTCCAACGGCTGAGGCTCGTTTGGTCTAGCTGGGTTGCGGCCATTGTTTGTGTAGACGGAGTGATTTGGTCTGTCTCCGTCCACCTTAGTGGCTCCGTAAGTGACGCGGACCCTCGGGAGCACCGAGCCAGAAGCGGACAAGGACAGGGAGAGCTGTAGCTGAGGAGGAGTGGCAGAAAAAAGAGTGGCAGAAAACTGTCCAGGCCAAGAAGCAGTTCTGGCTTAGAAATCCCGGAGACACCAGTGTGAGTTCTTCACAGGCGAGCCTCCCCATGTTAAAAGTGAATAAGGGGAAGGGGAGAGGAGAGCAAAGGCAGCTTGGGCTCTGGGGCCTGGGTGCTCGGGGTTGGGAGGTGTTGGGGCGCCGCTTGGGTCGGGGGTCTGGACGCGCAACCGAGGGTATGCGGGTCTTCGCTGCAGGAGCAGAGGCCTTGCAGATCGTGGCCCTGAAACAAACAGATCCCGCTCCTGGAGAACCTTTTGAACGTGTGAATCCGTGGCGCGCTTGTCCTGCATTTGGGACGCTCATGAATTGTTTTCTAAAGAAAGAGGGTTCTTAACTGCTTGTTTTCCCCAGGGACCTGTGTTAGCAAGGCAGGATCTGGGTTGTAAAGGCTCATGCCCCCGTTTTACAGGTGAGTAAAGTGAGGCCCTGCGAGGTCTATAAGTTTTGTCCTTTTCAAGGTTCCAGAAGTGGTTGGTGACAGAGTTGGTACTTCTCTAAGACTATAGGTACTCTGGTAGAAAATCCAGTATTTCTGTTGTAACAATAGGAGAGAGCAATGGAATTATCTGTCTACTTAATTGGTGGACAAAATAAGAAAAATAAAGACTAGAAACTATTTGACTACCCTGCTATTATTTCTATTATTCGTTGTTCTTGTTAATAAAAAACTAGGAAAGCCTTGAGGCTCAGAGAGGTTAAATTACATAGAGAGCATCTGCATCCCTTGAAGGGCTAAACTGAGATCAAATTCTGTGTTTTCATGCTTAAATTAGAATTGTATCTTTGAAGTTTCTGGAGAGTCAGAAATAAGGTCCTGGTGCCAGTCCTCATAACTCTCCTGGTTCTTAAAAGGGAACAGAAATGTTCTTGGGTTCTTTCTGACCTCTATGTAGGGGATTTGGGGAGATTGTAGTGGGTTTGGGAACTTAAGTCATGCCCAGTCATGTCTTTCATTCCTCCTTCTCCTGCAGCTCAGCCTTTGCAACATCCCACCCTTACCCAAAAGAGGAGCACAAAGAAGGACTGTTCACTATTTTCTTCATTGTCTGAACCCAGGTGAGTAGGATTGTCTTTTCTCATTTATAAAATGCTCCTTAATTCTCCATGGATAGTGGAAGTAGTAGCAGTGGCCATGGAAATGGACGGACCAGACAGAATAAATGTTTCTCACTTGCCTGGTAAGCCTCCAATACAGCAAAACACTGCCTCCCACTGTCTTTTCCCACCATTGACTTAGTCATTCAAGTCTACTCTATAACTCATATTTGTCTTTGTGCTCTAAGATAAATACAAGAATGTCTTTCCTTAACATTGAAGAAATAGACCATATGAAGTTAGTATTTTCTAAAGTTGTTGCACGTTAAACTGCTAGAATGAGTGGCACTTAAAAGACAGGAACAGAAACTCAGATTTTAATAATCATTATATATAGAAAGATAACACTCCAAACAGAAAAACCATCCTTTAATTTCAGGCAGAATTTGAGGGGACAAATATGGAAATTGAGCTAGTTGCATTAGAGCATAAAAATGAATATATAAGGTGAGGCCACATTGTGGAGAGCCGTTAAAATTTAATTGGTTACTTATTCTTGTGCAGCACTCAGAGTCCCCTGCACATCAATCAGAGGCAGCCATTATTGACTTAAGTCTCTTATCTAATATTAATATATATACATACTCACTAATCTGTAAAAACTCTAATATGTATGCATACAATATACAAATGTACACACAGGTTTATCTAGGATATATGTATATAAATTATATATAAAAAATTTGAAATTTAAAAAATTTGCATAAGTGAAATCTTATATCTTTTTATTTATATAGGTTTTTGGCTTTGAAAGGTCTTCTTCATCCCCAAATCTAATATATAATTATTTTCATTTTTTCATTTATTAAAAATTGTTTCAAGTATTTTAAAAATTTAACTCCAAAACTTAAACAGTCTTTTCTTTCCACTTGGTTATTTTATTTTCTAGTAACATTTCCTTTCTCTGTTGATTGTGGTGCTACTTTTTCATATCCAAATTACTGAATTCTTTATGCACACACGCACGCATGCAGGCACATACACAAATATAACAGATCACTTTGGGGGCTGTCCTGTTTCATGGACCCATTTCTCAATTATTATACTGATATCAGAATGTACTTAATTTTATTCCTTTATATGCAGTGCATTTAAAGTATAATGAAGAGGAATGTAGCCTTTCTTTTTTCACTCAGTGAGCATAAGGAAAAGATAGCTTACATATTGGGAATATTCCACAAAATAACATTATAATGATTTCTATTTTGGAAAAAAGGAAGTAAAAGTTACATATAGTAACTATTAGATATTGACTATATTAACCTTTCAGTATGTTTTATTTGTATAGCAAATCGGACAAAATACATCCTCTGGACCCACTACCTAAACTTGTTTCATGCCTCTACAACTTCTTGGTTATAAAAACTAGATTCAGTTACTCAGCCTTTTTCTCAGCTGAAGTAGGAAAATAGAACCTACTATATAGAGTTATTAAGAAGATTAAATAAGATCATTCATGTAAAAAACAGTACACTGCTTAGCAAATAGAACTCATTTACAATTGATCCCTATTATGTTAGTTATTTGAAACAATGCATATCCAATATAATTCTTTCAGGTCACTAAGAAACAAGAATGAGCCAGGGAATCTAGCTTAAAAAAAATTTTTTTTTTTTGGCCAGATGGCTAGTCAGTTGTCCCAGCATCATTAATTAAATAAGCCATTTTTCCCCCACGAATTTGATATCACCATTTTCAGGTTTAGTATACATTGCTATATTTGAGTCCACTGCCAGATTTCTAGTCTTCTCTATTCTTGTGTCAACCCCATGGTGTTATAATTACAGGGGCCTTATTAAAGTTTTAATATACCACTGGGTTAGTCTCCCCCTCTTTATTCCTTTTTCACAATTTTTCTTTTTCTCATAAAAGCACTTGAAAATCAGTTTGTCAGATACCTTCTTCCCCCCCCCCCACCAAATGTTAGTATCTTCATTGGGAGCCCATTAAAAAGATAGATTAGTTTAGTGAGAACAAAATTATATTTATTTCTCCTATCTAAGACTGTGGAGTAGTTTTAAATTCTAAAGCTGTCTTTATATAGGTTTTAAGTGTTTTTGTTAATTTTTAGGAACTTATATTTTTAAATTACTGTTGTAAATGTTATTTTAAAATTAACTTTTAATGATTATTATTTAATGCCCAGACTTTTTCTAAATTATGTAATTGGATTTTACATGTTAATAAATTTGCATTTTTATTGCAATATATTACATAATGCAAAATAATATATTCAAAGACATGTACAATTTAAAATACAATAATAACATGGACACCCACCATCCAAACTAGAAAATACTTTCAAATGCCCCCTGATGATCCTACAATTTCATTGCCTTCCTCTTCTAGAAAGGCAACTGCTATTTCAAATCTTGTGTTTATTATTCCTCAGCTTTTTGGGGGAGGGGTGGGTAGTCTTAACTATCTATGTCTGTATCTCTAAACAAGATGGTTTAGTTTGCCTAATTTTGAACATAAATAAATGGAATTTTACATATTATATATATTCTTCTGTCAGTGGCTTCTTTAGCATAATGTTAGATTTTTATTTTTCTGTACTTTTTACAAAATGAGGGACCAGTGAGTTCATTTATTTTCCACACTGACCCCAGTTTTCAATCTTGTAGTCTGGGTTTCTGAGCATCCCAATTTTCTTGTGTATTCACTTGCGTTCGACTTATCTTTAAAATTTTTAACATTTAAAAACAGTAATAAAAAGCACTAACTTACTGTTTCATGGTTAAGGCATGGATCTTGGAAATTTACCTAATCTTTTACAACCATTGTTTACTAATTTATAAAATGGAAATAATATCTACAAGATAGGACTGCTGTGAGGATTACTTGACATACATATGAAGTAGTTAGCCCCAGTGGTTAGCGGACAAACCCTGTTTCTTATGATGGCGACAGGGCAAAGACTGGATACATTTTAGCCATTTGATTGCTATTATTATGTCTCCTCTCACCTTTGTTGATTTTCTTCATAATTGAAGTTCTTTTTCTATTTTATTTGCCACTCATGAATGTCTTTTTCTTTGTTCATTTTCTCATTTAGATTTCTTCTTTGTGAAAAGCCTGATCTTTGACCAGATGGCAGTAACATTTGAAGATGTGACTGTTATTTTTACTTGGGAGGAGTGGACATTTCTGGATTTTTCTCAAAAAAAGCTCTACAGAGAGGTCATGTGGGAGAACTACACAAATTTCATGTCAGTAGGTAAAGTTATCCCAGCTCTTAGGGAATAGTTTCTTCTGGAACCAATTTTGTTGAGTATTTTGGTTCTTTATCTAGATGTTGTACTGAGGTAGAAGAAATAGTCTCAGAAATGAGTCTTAAATCAGATAACAGATAGAATATAAGCAAAGCAAGACATCTTTCAAAACAGGCTATGTAACTTATAGGTATTTGGATTGTTATTCTTATTTTCTGGATTACACTTATTTTCTGGATTGCACTTAAAGCATAGATTCTCTCTTCACAGTATTTGTATAGGTTAGCTTTTGCTGTATAGCAGACTACCCCAAACTTAGAGACTTGAATTATTATTTTTTTTTTGCTTCTAATTGGGTACTTTTATCTTCTATCATGGAGTCGGTTGGTTGAGGCTGGATGGTCTAAGATTATGCTGGACAATCTGACTCACATGTCTGTTAGTTGGTCAGTGTCAGTGGGGATAATGGGAATGGGCTGATCACATGTCCCTCTTCAAACAGGCTAGCCCAGGCTCATTTACACAGTGGTAGTCACAGGCATTTCAAAACCAGCAAGAGAGAGGGAAAGTCCCAAGTACTTTTCAAGTCTCTGCTTATATCACTTTTGCTATTGTCCCAGTGACCAAAGCAAATGTATAACCAAGCCTAAAGTCAGTGTGGAAGGTAAATGCCCAAAGATGTACATTAGAGAGTTAATACAGCCATTTTTAAAATACAATCTATGATACTATTCTAGAACAGAAAAATAGAAACAAAAAAAAAAGATGTTCTATTTTTTGTAATAATGGCCCAAATAGAGTAATCTAATTAAATCTCAGTCTTAAAGACTATTTCCATAAAGCAGCCAGCCTTACTCTTATTTCCAAGAATAAGCAGTAGATGCTCAATATACTTTATGGAATGAATGAATGAGTGAATGAATACACATAGGAATAAACAAACAAATGAATTTCAGACCCAAATATGGAGCAGCCTGTCATAATCCTCCTTTCCCCCTCCAACTCACACAGATATTCTTTTAATTCTGGAGGTCACTGATTTGAGATACTTGGAAATTTTTAAACACTTTCTTCATCTCACCACCGGATTATCTGTTTATACTTCTAGGAAACTGGAAAGAGAGCTACAAATCCCCCAAAGAAAGATTTAGATATTTAGAACATGAAAATCTTTCCTGCTGGCCAGGTTGGAAGAATGCTAGCACTCATATATTTGAGAACCGAAACTATGTAGATACATTCAGGGGCTTGAGTCCAAAGACCTAAAGCAACAAGACTTTTCCCATTATCGAGAATGGTTAATATTCTCCACACAAGTACCAAGTTATGGAACTATGAACTAACTTTTGAAGGCAGAAGTCCTAAGAACTTAAAATATACAAAGTTTATACCTTGGCAGTCCTTGAAACAAAACACACTCAAGATTACGGTAGAGAATTCTATGTGAGTGAGTCACATAGTTTTCAAGGAAGCAGATACCATCTTGGCATATCTAGGAAAAATCTCTCATGGAAAAAGAAAAGAAACTCACAGTTCTGCATTCTTATGTCCCAATAGAGGATACCCTTCCAGAGTACCTTGAAGAGATATGCCAAAATAACCTACTGAAAGACTCTATGGACGAAAAATACTGTGGATGTAATAAATGTAAAGAAATTTATTATTGGAACTCACAGTGTGTTCTCCACAAGAGAAGTCAACTTGGAGAAAAGTTCTATCAGTGCTCCATCAGTACAGCTTGTTTCTCTCAGCAATCAGACCTATACAGACATCCAAGAATCCATGTAGTTAAGAAGCTGTACGGATGTGATGAAGTTAACAGTAACTTCAGTCAGAGCTTAAGTGTTCACTTTCATCAGGGAGTCCACACAGGGAAGGTTCTTTATATATGTAATATATGTGGTAAGAGCTTCAGTCAGATCTCTAGTCTTCACAATCATCAAAGAGTCCATACAGAAGAGAAACTCTATAAATTTGAGTATGGTAAGGACCTCAGTAGAAATCCATTATTTCATATTCACCAGAGACTTCACATAGGAGAGAAGCCTTTTAAGTGTGATCACTGTAGTAAGAGTTTTAGTCGGAGTTCAGTACTTCATGTTCATCAGAGAGTCCACACAGGAGAGAAACCATATAAATGTGATGAGTGTGGTAAGGGCTTCAGTCAGAGCTCCAATCTTCGAATTCATCAGTTAGTCCACACAGGAGAAAAGTCCTATAAATGTGATGACTGTGGTAAGGGCTTTACCCAGCGTTCGAATCTTCAAATTCATCAGAGAGTGCACACAGGAGAGAAGCCTTATAAATGTGATGACTGTGGGAAGGACTTCAGTCACAGCTCAGATCTTCGCATTCATCAGAGGGTCCATACAGGGGAGAAACCCTATACTTGTCATGAATGTGGGAAGGGCTTCAGCAAGAGTTCAAAACTTCACACTCATCAAAGAGTACATACTGGAGAGAAACCCTATAAATGTGAACAGTGTGGTAAGGGATTCAGTCAACGTTCACATCTTCTCATTCATCAGAGAGTCCATACAGGAGAAAAACCCTATAAATGTGATGAGTGTGGAAAGGGCTTTAGTCACAGCTCTAATCTTCACATTCATCAGAGGGTCCACACAGGAGAGAAGCCTTACCAATGTGCTAAGTGTGGTAAGGGTTTCAGTCATAGCTCAGCTCTTCGAATTCATCAAAGAGTTCACACAGGAGAGAAACCCCATAAATGCCATGAGCACTACAGGAGATTTGATCACAATTCACATCTTTACAATAATCACAGAAGAGAAAACTTATAATTTTGTTCATTTAGGTAACAGCTTTAATCAAAACCTTAAGCCCAATAAATGCTGCTGGGAAGAAAATTTTATAACCCAAGTAATCCCAAGCAACATTTACAGTTTCCCCTAATACCAGCTAAGAATCATTTGCTTCAAGAGGAGATCCTTAGAAGGATCTATATATTTAAAATTAAAGTGTGTGGTTTTTTTTTTGTTTTTGCTACTAGAAATATTATATGTGGTCATTATAAAATGTATAAAAGACTTGAGAAAATTCATCCTGTTTCATGTCTTTTTTCCTGTGCATTTTAATGTGCATGAAATCATACTGTATGTTCGACTTTGTCTTTTAATGACTTCAAAACATTTACTTACACTTTGATTTGAACTGAAATTGGCTAGCTAGCTATGAAATAGTGTCTTAACTCTCCTGTTAAGTCCCTATGAAGCTACAGGAAAAAAAAAAAAAAACGCAAAACTTGAAACTCAAACTGGTAGACAGCCTATTGCTGTGGATGAATTAACTATGGAACCAGTATAATTCAATTACTTATGACAACATGGAAAAACACTGAATGACCTTTCATCCAGGATACGATATCTTAGAGATGTTACCTCGACCAAAAAATCTCAGGAACCATCCATCCTTTTGTTGCAGGGATGCTGTACTTTAAGGTTACTGCAATGTACTCTCACCCATTCCCCTCCCTAGTTTTCACATTTATTCATAGGTCCAGACACTGAGTAACAAGAAGTACACGATTTAGTTTCTTTAAGTGTGAAAGATGTTGACAAAGCTAATAGAAGTGAATGCTAGAAACTGAAGATACTCCCATCAGTTCAAAATTAGAGATCCAAGCAGTAGAATTCAATTTAATCTCAGTAGAATAGAGTAGTAATAGCAAAATATCTGCTAAAAATGGAGTTGAACTCAGAGCTATGTACAAAAATGAATTCAAGCTAATTACATAAGAGGACTTGGCCATTATGAAAATGGAGTAGCCTCAATATGAATACACAAGTCCTAACTTCTGATATATAAATATATTTGGATTTCACGTCCCAAGAAAAATTAAGTAGACCTGTTTGGGGAAATAAGAGGAAATTACAGTACCAAAGAAAAGAGTATCATTGTAAAGACTTAAAATCCTGTAGCCCTGAAAATGAACTATTTTGGTTCCTAAAGAAATTTTCAAAAAAATTGGTGTCTTCAGTAGCATGACAAAACCTGAAATCAATAAAACTAGAGTAGAAATCCATACATGTAGAACCTCTAAAATAAAGAAAAACATACAAAATGGACTAAATGGAAATTTTGAAATACTATTATCAAAGTAAAAGGCAATAGGAGAAGAATTGACACAGCAGAATATCAAATACTGTAATGAATAAACAAGATGGTCTTAAATGTATAAGTAGAGGATAATGGGGTGGGAACAATGAGAGAAAACACAAAGTGTTGAGAATAGGGATTCCAATGTAAGAATAAAGGTGTTTCTAAGGAAAATAAAAGAACATTTGGAATAGAATCAATCAAATTAAGAAACTGTTCCTGAGCTAAAAGTATACATGCTCACTAGATTTTAGGGAAAAATATAAAAACCATGCTTTGAAACAGGGAAAAAAGAACAATATGGATAGAAAAATTCTGGTTATATACAAAACCAAAAGGGAGGATGGATAAAGACCTCGGCACCAGTAAATGACAAAGGACAATAGAACAACTTCTGAATTGTGAGATTAAAAAAAAAATCTTTTATCACCTGCAGTTTTTTAAATTGTCTTTTATATGTGCAGGAAATGAATTAGATAAAACAGAAAACATCATGCATGTGCCTTTTTAAAAGAGTTCAAGAATGTGGAAGTCATAGTATAAAAGGATTGGTGATGAGCACTAAAATTAGTTAAACATGACATTAAGTCTGAAGAACTTAATTTGTTTACAAAACTTCAAAAATTTTAAATAGTGCAAGAAAATAATATACAAATGCTGAGTATAAAAGCTGATTATACATAAAAGTTTGGGTGGGAGAGTAGAGTTGTCAGAAAAAATACATGACACCCACTTAAGTTTGAATTTCAGATACATGTGAATAATTTTTAATACACATATGTTCCAAATATTGCATGGGACTTATACTAAGAAATTATTTGATAATATTTATATGAAATTAAAATTTACCTAGGCATCCTGTGTTTTTATTTGCTAAATCCAACAACCCTATGGGGAAAGGACAGTAAAAGAAAGTGTGCTACACTTTTGATCTTAAGTAGCAGGGACTATTACATTTTCTTCTTGACATTAACAATTCAAGAAATAAAGGTATAACATGTATTTTCTACAATAGAAATTGCCATAGAACTAAAAACATACCTTTCAGTACAGGAAAAAATAAAAGCAAAGACTATTCAGTCCCTATAACAAGACAAAAAAAAAGAAACAAACCTTAAAAAACAAGATGGTGGCCTAAAAAATTAGAGACCATGGACCAAGATGAGAGAAAACCAAATTTATCAAGATAGGTTAAGTCCTCCATTAAAAAGTTTTAAAAACCCTTGATATTATTAATTACTGATCAATTGCTCAATATTAATTTATCAATATGAAAGAACAGGTTAGGCAAAGGAATGACTACAATAAGTTAAAAAAATGAACTAATTAAACCCATTAAGGTGAGTAAAATATAAAAACTAATAGTTTCTTAACTCTTGTAATCAGAAAATAAAATGACTATAGAAAATAGGGTTTGTGACACTAAAATGTCTTAAAGTGAAAAAATAAAAATATAGAATGAAAATAATGAAAAACAAAACATTTAATTGAAAATAAAAGAGGACTTGAATAAAGAAGTCATTTTTTTTAAAGAGGGAATATTCCTAAGTAAATTTATAGGTTTATTTCAAATCTCATCAAAATCCCAATGACATTTGAAATAAAAAAAAGATTCTAAAATCTTTTAAGAAAAATAGACATTGGATAAGAGCAGAGATAATTCTAAGAAAGGTCAATGAGATTGCCCTACATATAATAAATGATATGTTGGAGTTAAAATAAGAGAGAACTTGATTGTATGTTGGGGAAAATGTTCAGAATGCTCAGTTACTAGATAGCTTGGAAATAGACCAGTGTATGGATTACATATGTATAAATAATATTTAATTGGTACATATGCTTGTATACTTTACATATGATAAAGAGCAATGACTAGCAGAAGGATTATTCAGTAAATAGTGTTGAGAAAATTATTTCTTTGGTGAAAAAATTAGGCTTTCATAATTTGAATCGTGTGTGTGTGTGTGTGTGTGTGTGTGTGTGTAATATATTGATTGAAGCACAAGTTTTCAAATAGTGTGCCAAGGACCTCTGTATGGTTTCATGAAGGCTGATGTATCAGAAACAAAAACACCACAAATTTAACCCCATTTTCATATGATTCATATTCAAAATTAGCACAAGATTTCATTTTTCTTAAAAAAAAGATGTTCTAATATTTTAAACATAAAATTTTAAAATTCACTAAGGTTTTTTATATAGTTGAAAACATATACACACATACATTTTTTGAGAGATGAAATAGAAGAACCTGAAAAAATATCTAGGAATTTGACCACATAAAAAATTTAAAACTGCAAGTTAAGAACATATAGAAGTCAGGTAACAACAGGAAAAATATTGTCATGATTATTACAGTTATAAACTTTTATAAATAAGATATCTAGTAAAAAATGGGCAAAGTAAATCAACAGATTAATGTAATACCATTTTTAGTAAAAATCAAAAGCTATTTTCAGTGAGAATACAGAGTGATGGACACATACACTACTTATGTTGAGTGTAAATTGATACAGATTTTTTAGAAAAGCTATTTGGCAAATCATGAGCCTTAAGACTGTTGATGCTCTTTCCTACATTGATTTCACATCTAGGCATATATAGTATGGGAAAAAAAGTAATACTATTAGAGAACTTCTATTTGCAAAGAACAAAGATCTACTCAGGTTATCTCATTTTTAAAAGTTATATTACATTATGTTTTTAAATCTCTCACAGACAAAAACAAGTCCAAACACAGATGGCTCAATATGGGAACTTGCTCTACAAAGCCATTAGACAATTAGTCTACTCTTTCAAGAACTTATTCTGCTTCTCTTTAGGTATAAAATTCTTTTCTCTCTACAGATTGACCTGTTTACTTCTGGATCACTGTTCAGATTTCTGAATGGGGGAAGATGAATGACTCAATCACTACCTCTGAGCAAGCCTCTGAGGCCAGACTAAGCCATAGGCTACTAGTAAGCCTTTGGATTGGCTAGCTTTGTATCAGATGGTCACTCTAGTAACTTCAGACAAGTCCAGGGATGGGTGATAAGGCATATAATATGGTTATTAAAGGCTGATGTTCAAATAGGTTTACCCAGAAAGTTGTGGGTTGGGGCCAAGCATTCTACACTACATTAGAACACAAAGGTAAACGTTCATGGTATTTATTGCAGTATTTTTATGTGCCCTCTCAAAATAGGTCAAATAAATTATGATGCATCTCTTTGGTGGAATGTTATGCAGTAATTAAAACATTTTCCAAAAATATTATAATGATAAGACTAAAGTTATAGTGCTCAGTGAAAAGTACAGAAGAACTGCATATGGGGTATTTATAAATATTTATATGGATAGTTCCATGAGGAAAATATTGGGTACATTAAAAAATGTTGTTAGTGGGTCTCCGATATGATATAGATTATAGTTAACTTTATGTTCTCCAAACTTTTCTGCATTTTTTATACTTTTATTGGTGTCTTATTTTCATACAAAATAAAAATCACCTTTTTACATACAATTTAAAATGTTACATGGTATTCCATTGTGTGGCTGTATTATAATAATTATATTGTTAGGGATTTAGACTATTTTCTTTTTTTTTCTTTTTAGGTGAGGCAACCCTTGGCTGACCTCACAGATTGCAAAGATATGGTCAGTTTACAATCCCTTATTTTTTTTTTTTACACCTATAGCACCTGGTCTTGCTAGTTGGTCTCCTACTGTTTTTATTTTTATATCATGAACTAAACTGCCATAAATGTCATTATGAATGAAGTTTTCTATTAGGTAATTTTTATAACTTTCTATATTCAATTATTGGGTTAAAAGATAGGAGGGAAGGTACAAATTGCACAAAGAAATGGAATAATGAAATTACATGATGTATACAAGTAGCCTGACACTGTTGGAGTATAAAGTGGTAGGAGAGGGATGCCAGATCATGAAAGACTTCCTACATCAAGCTAGAAAATTTCTGTTGGTCATGGAGAAACACCAAAGAAACTTAAACAAAGGAGTAACACTATAATTTTGAAAAGATGACTTTAACAACACTGATTGATAGTTGATATGTTGTAGAGTGAGAGAGAAGAGAATGAGCAGGAATGAAGGTCATCAGCAGACTAGACAACTAGGTGGTGTCAATGAGGTTGATAATAGAAGGCAATTTCCTTAACTGTTGATTTTATTTTTCCCTTATCAGCATGCTCACCAGAGTAAATTAGGAAAACATACTCACTGGGGTGGTGGGGGTGGGAAACAAGGTTAAGGGTAGTCTGAAAAGCCATTGGAGGGTTTTAAGTGACATGATCTCTGACTTTAAATTTTAAGAGACTCACTCTGAATGCTGTGTTAAGAATTGGAATGAAGGGTAAAGGCTAGAGCCAATAAAGCAAGGAAGTCCTAATAAGGATGTACTGCAGTAAGTGCCTAAGAGATATCAGATGTTAACACAATGTTAAAAGTGGAGATGAGAGAAATCAAATTTTGAATATATTTGGAGTGTGATGACTATATCAGGAGGTAGTTTTAAAATTGGACTTTAGATAGTGTTTTAAGAGATTAAAGGCCAAAATAGTTTACAGACAAGAGGAACTGCTTATAATAACTTGTAGTTGAACACAGTGCTTTAGGGACAGTGAAATCAGTCTGTCCAAATGAATGATTTCATGTTGGGATTTGAGCTATGCCTAAAGATCTAGGGTATTTTTATCTGGATAATATAAAGCTTAGACTGTACCATGGAATGTTCAAGCCCAACCTTGGAGAGGAGTCAGGGGAGACTTTCCAGAGAGAGTAGTCCTGATCTTAGTTCAGAATAAATTGAAATGAGGTGGTGGGGTGGGGTGTGGGAGAGGTTAAAAGTGTTTTGAGCACAATGAGCAGAATATGCAAAGTCTTAGGAATAAGTTTATATAGCCTAGTGGTTAAGAGCTAGGCTGCCTGAGCTCGATCCGTCTTTATGAAGACAGGGTGTATTCCTACCTAACGTCAACAAACTTTTATAATCATCTGGTTAGTGTGAACTGGGAGTAATGCAGACTGTCATTAGCAATCCTGATAGGTCAATTATTAGTTAGACAGATCCCGTCAGAAATGCTTACCAAATTAATTGATTAAATCCTAATATCTCCTGAATATCATACTAGGCTATGCAGAGGCTGAAAAATAAGCCAGTCCAAAAGGTAACCCAAAGGTGTGTTTTTGTTCATCTCAGGCCCTAGAATTTAGAATATATACAGACCACCATGAGTCATCTGTGCAAATGTCCGTCATCAAACATTAAAATTAATTGGCAAATGAGTCAGAACTTTACCAGTTTTTGAAAAAGTTTCCTGGTGAACTGAAAAGCACAGTGCTGAAACAGCTTATAAATTCGCTGACCTTTGAGTCAGGATCTGATGGTACGGGATTAGGCTAATTGACCTCTCTAAATTTAAGTATCCTTAGCTGTAGATTATAGGGGTTGAAATAACAGGAGTCCTAAGGGCTCTTAACTGAATTTATCTTTTAGCTCTAAAAAAGTGCCTGCCACATAATAAAGTATTACTTTTCACAGCACACCGATTCTGGGAAGTCGTCTTAAAAGTCTAATGTCTTTCTCATTTCAGTCACTTCAGGAAAAGTCCTACTAAACGTACTCTATAGTTGAAAAATTATGGCTCAACGGTTCATGATTAGACCCAAGATATCAAGTGGAGAAGCCATGGGAAATATCACCACGGCTTTCATGGTACTGAGGAATAAAGTCATCGTACACTTCAATAACAAACTGAAGAGAAGCCCCAAAACGTTAACAGTTACCCAGTTTTCCTGCGAAAGCTTGTGGATTCCGGAGTCCGCAAAGCAGCCAGGAACGAAGACTCTGAACCTACCCTGCTAGAGAAACGCAGCTGGTGGAACCCCACTGCGCCGCAGGGGAAGGTGGTCGCAGCACAAGACTACTCCGCAGGTTCTGGGCTGCTCCACTTCCGGTCGCCCCGGCGCGGCCCCGCCCCACAGGCAGGTGCCTTCAAGCTGGGATGAGCTCCCAGTGTGCGAGTTATTAAGCGTGGACTTCAGTGTTGTTCCTGCCACGGCAGGCAGTTCAGCCTTTCCTGCCCTCTCATATTGAAGGGGCTTTTGAGGGGGGCAGAAAGAGGGTCAGATTTGATTTCTAGCTTTTGTTGATAGGCTGAAGCTACGAATTGTAGAAGCACACACTGAAGATCTCCTAGCTTATCTGTTCAGACTATATAAAAAGGATGGTTTCTAGACTCCTTCCCTCTCTAGCCTTCTCACCATTCTGCCCTTTCCCCAGGAGAGGTGCACGGAAAAGGAGGGATAGACAGAGAGTCTTTCACAGCCAGGGCTCAGGTCAGCAAATGTTTCGTCTGAACCAGAAACGCAGTTTCACAGTCATCCCTGATGTTTTGCCTCCACGCTGGAGGCTTAAACTTTGCCACATCTGATCTCTGGAATCCTGTGCTTTCACGTCATTTGCCTAGTGCCTGCTACTTTGTATGATATTTAGGTATTATGAGTTCCTGGAGTGTCTCCAGATTCTAGTACAGCGTTTACATTTTGTAAATGTTGAAGAGATGGATGTTACTGAAGAGATAGCACCACCATAAATTCGCCACATCTTTAAATGATTCCAAATACACTCAGAGGAAAAAAAAATAGAATTGGGGGGTTTAAGAGCAAAAATCTATTAAAACGGTTACAGGTGCCCTATTCAGAAATAATATTTTCAGTTGCTGGTATATGAAAACTGATTCACAGGAAGAAAAACTTGACTGAAAAACTCTCTTCCTCTTTAAACTATCAGCTCTCTATTTTAGTAACTATGTTAATAATTAAATTTACAAGAAATAAAACTTTAAAACGGCATCAAGCCATGCACATTCTGCAGGTAGTCCTCATATCAGTTTCTTTCCACTTACGTATTATCCATTAACAGTGAACATGAAGGAATTGTTTTAGAATTAGAGCCAAATAGTAGCTGATGCAGAACATTTAGATTTTCATTGACTCCAAAAAAGTATACAATTTCAGAAGAAAAAACCCACTGAGACGTTACCATTTACATCCATGAAGATATAAAGGAAGGTTATCTGTGGTAGCTTAATCTTCTAACAGCCTCTTCCCTTTCTTCCCTCAACCATTTCATGATAACACATTTAAGTTTTCCTCTATGCTATGCATTTTTATGTATTAGACCAGATATGTTTGATTTTATCTTCTAGTGGGCAAAAGCCTCCCTTTACAATCCTGTCGTCTCCCAGTAGGGCAGATGCCCATCAGTACACACTTTTAGGTTATCAGGCTACTGGTGAATATGCACCCTTCCCCACGTTAGTTTTTGCTAGGTTTTTGCTTTTGAAATAATTGCTATGCTTAGTAAGACTGCATTTACATGCATAAACACACACAGACATGCAAATTTTTGCAAGTAGTTATTGTCTCTGGATTTTTGAATGTATTTTTCCATAGTTTATCTTTGAATAGGTCTCTAAGAGTTATAACCTTCCTTTTTTTAGTTTAAGGATAGGAAAAAGCAAGATTCTCCTTTTGAAAAATTTTAAAACTATTGCACAATTAAAAATATATTAATGTAAATGGTGGAGGAAGATCCCTGTTTAAAAGTAATCACTGCATCTATGATGAATGCCAATGCTGAAATTTCACAATTTGCCTCTTAGAAAAATTTCTGAACACTCATAGTTGGGAATCTTTCATCCTGGAATTAGAATTTATTGCATTTGATGTGTCAGAGGGTTGATTGTTAGTTGCTGAGCCAGGCTACTGCTTCTTTGGTAGATTATAATTGTTAGCTATGACTTTTGAGTACTTACTGTGACCCAAATACTGCTCTAAATATTTGAGCTCTAATATTAAAAATCATACATTTGCATTTCATTTGCAATTTCTGTATTTAAGAAATAAGTACTATATTATCCCATTTGAGCTGTATAATTAAAATGTGGGCCATGTATCCCCATTCTTAGATATTAAGAGTCTCAAGTTAAATAACTAGTTATACGACAATTAGTGGCAAATCCTGGATCAAAACCTAGAAGTTTGATTTTCCATATATCTTAAGACTATTTTAGTAGATGTACGTGTTTTATAAGAAGCATTTTCACCAAAAAAAAAAAAAAAAGTTTTTTCTCAGAAGCTTGGCTCTTTAGTTCTGCAAACTCAATGTCATATTTAGTGATACCTCTTACAGTCATCTTCACTTACTAGAGTGGTACCTACAAAATAAACTTTATAAGCACTTTGTGACATACTCTTCCCAATGAAATGTTTGATTAGAATATACTTATACTTTAATGTGGGAAGATTCAACATCTGTCTTCTCATTCAGAAACATCTTTCCATTTATTCATTCTTTGAGGGGAGTAGGGTAGTACATCTGAATTTGCTTATTAAATCTAAGCTTTTCAATTGATTTTTTAGGTTGTCCTGATGGTCTACCATATCATCAGCAAATGATTTTTCTCCTTTCCAATTTTCATTTATTTTCCTTCTCTCATTTCAATTAGCATTCTCAGAGACTAAATAATTTTGAAGATAAGAATTTTATCTTTTGCCATTAGCTTTAGGATACAGTCCAAACTTCCAACGTGGCTTACAAACCTTTCATGATCTGGCTTTTGAGTCTCTCTATAGCTTCACCTCGATGTCTTACTGCCCCATTCTTTTCCAAAGCCATGTTTCAGCCAGTGAACTTGTTTTCTGATGTCATGCCCTCATCCCTCAATAGCTTTGTACTCCTGATTTTCCTTTATCATCTCTCCTAACAGTCCCACTTTCTGCCCCACACAACCTAGCTAATTTCTACTCTTTCTAAATGTTCAGCTTAGATATGTGCCCTTGAATGCATACAGTATAATTCAAATATATATTAAATAGGTTTCTGGAAAAGGTTGGGGGGAAGGTATTAATTGGCTATAAATGTTCTGCAAAAATTAAGTTTTAAATGCCCTCTAAAGATGCATTCCTTGAAGCTATGTACATTTCATACAATAAATAGTAAACATCTTTATTTTTTAGAATGCTTAGAGATTTAGGGAAAAAAATAAGCATTTTACTTAGACCCAAATACCTAACTGTTGAAAGATACAAAATAAAAATAGCACTTTTTAAACTGCCCAAAATAACAGTATATTAAAAAAAGTGAACTATTAGATTCAGAACACTTAAAATGAGAATGTCAGAATACATTAACATGTAATTGTTCTGACAAATGACCGAACTATATACCTCAAGAATTTCTTACATTCAGAGTGTTTTTCTCTTGTTAGAATCATCTAAATAAGTTGCTTTATGTTTATAGGAATTTCCATACCAAATACTTGCGTAGAGTTTTGTCTTAATATAACTTTGTGCTGTGATGTAAAGGATGAACAAATGAACACAGAATAATTTTCCATATTAACTCATCATAGGGGTTCACTACAGTATACCTTTTCTGCTTTTGAACAGGGTATCAACTGACAAAAAGCCACAATCATCATTCATTGGGATTGTCTACAGTATGAATCTTTTGGAGCAGGTTAAGATAAACTTCTTAGCTCAAGAACTCTTTGGGATCCTGAAGCAATATATAGAAGAAAGAGGCAGTTCTGGTGTACAAAGTAGTAGGACACTTCAGTGACCTTTTAAAGTTTAGGATAAGTGATAGATCTAGGGCTATGAATGTCTCTCCAGCTTAGATCCCAAAGAATACAGACATTAAAAAAAATACAGACATTAATACAGGTAGATTAGCAATAACATAGCCACCTCCCATTGTAGTTGATAACTCTCTTCCAATTCTAGTCCCCACCCAGCCCCAAGACAGCCAAGGATATTATCAGGGGTGGAGTACTGGCTGTCACTCTGGTCTTTGCTATTAATTCAGAGTTCAGTCTTTAGAAATGTCCTCCTATATACCTGTGAGCTCCTGGTTTCTTGTGACCTTCTTTTAAGAATTTAAAGTTTGAGTTTTATTAAATATCAAGTCCAAAGACATTGCTTGGCTCCTCCTTAATATGTACTTCAACAATATATCAGGTAAATAGGTCCTATTTATGAACTAAGGAAAGATGATGGTAATGGACCTCAAAATAATGATAGACAAATACTTGTATGGTGGTATGTTTAACTCCAAACCCTGTGGCTTCATCTGGAAGCCTGGAAAAGCTCCCTCGGATTTCTATCCAGTAACATATTTCTCTCCAAAATTAATTCTGTCATATCAATTAAAGAATAATCTATGATAAATTTTCTTCCACTTGACTTTCATAGGATTTCTTCCAGAATAAATTCATGGATGGTGAATGAGTTCTGCACTCTGACTGAAAGTAAGCCCACATTTCTTCCTGTTATAGGATTCTCCCGAGTATGAAGTTTTTGGTGTTTAGTAAGGTTTGAACTCCTGTTGAAGGTTTTCTCACATTCCTTACATTTAAATGGTTTCTCTCCTGTATGAATCATTTGATGTCGAATTAGCGAAGAGCTCCGATTGAAGGACTTTCCACAGTTAACACATTCAAGGCATTATCTCCAGGACAGAGACTTGGATGTTTATTACTGTCTTCACTCTTACTGAATGTGGTTCCACATTTATTGCCTTCATAAGCCTTGGCTTCAGTATGAATTTTTTGATGCTTAGTGAGGTTTGTACGTCTGTTGAAGAATCTCCCACATTCACTGCATTTATAGGGTTTCTCTCCTGTGTGAATGATCTGATGTCGAATAAGAGATGAACTCCGGGTGAAGGCTTTCCCACACTGATAACATACATAGGAATTCATTGTGGTATGGCTCTTTGGGTGACGAATATCTATACTTAGGCTCATGGCACTCTCACATTCATTATATTCTGAATGTTGCTTACCTATTGAGTCTAAATTAAATTTGAACTTAGTTTTAAACTTATCACATTTTAGGGACCCCATTCTCATAGGAATTCCTTGTTGTTTATCAAAAACTGAGTTAACTGACTTAACATCAAAATTTTTCTTATTTTCACTATATTCAAAGTCTCCCTCCTCATGTACACTGTCTTATGATGAAAGCTCCTTGAGGCAAATTTATGTCCCAGTGATCCTGGCTCTTAAATAACCAATCATCACTTTTCCAGGCATTTAAAGAAGAAGGTCCACTTTGGGTCAGTCTTGTCATAATCACTTCATGGGATGATTCTTCTCCATAAATTCTCTGCTTTGGAACTGAATCTTGATTTTCTGAAATTGTCTGCCTGTCTAAAAAGAAATAAAAAGAATCCACAAACAAGAAGAATAGAAATTAATTAGGAAAGGGAGGTTAAACTACAAAAGAGGATATGCATATTTTATGGGCCTTAAGTACAGAAGGGAAATGTGAGGCAAGGCTAGAAAAGCAGAATTTCAGACTAAATGGGCAAAAATATTTTTAAAAGTTAGGAGATCATAGGAGGAGAGGTATTCAGGAACATTAAGATGAATACATAGGGCTTGGGTAAAAACCAGTAATGGAATGGGGTGGCATATCATACTTCACATTATCACTGGTTCATAAATCGTCTGTGAAGGTTATACCTACTTTTCCTTTCTCTAGCATTTTGTCTCTTTCAACCCAAGCTGTTCACCAATAATAAATAATCCCTTCTAAAATATCAATCTAGCCATATCTTTAGGAACATGTCTACATTTACAGGTACTATACCTTAACCAGCTAAAAGTAAACTTGCCATCACAGTGCCCCTATTTTCCATACAGCTGCAATTATTCCCTGTATTTAACAAAGGCAGAAAAAAACTGCTAATATACATGGTAGGGAAACTATCCTTTTTCTAGGTTCAAAATCACTCCTGATTCTAACAGTGCTATGATATTTTTCTATGTATTTCCTGGAACTCAAAACTACCTGTTCTGATTAAGATTATATTCTTTTCTTTTCAGCCGTCTTCGGTTTGTTTCGTTTACTAATGTTCCACATCCCTTCTCTAAATTTCTTTTTCCATTAGCTTCTGTATAAATATACCAGGTACATTGTATGTTCCAGCAATTTTTAAAAAATTAAACTTTCACTATCTCCTTTCCACATAACTTCAGGTATATCTAATGTTTTTATCTTCCATGCTTTATTGTTAGTCAAATTGCATCTTCTGCTTTGTAGTCTCACCTATACTATTAACCTTAGTTTTTTATAAGTCTACAGGACATGTTCACCTGACTATCCTACTCTCTTCCAACTCAACAAATAAGAGCCTGAGAATATCATAGTCTATGTGGAAAGAACTTCCCTCAATGTTTAATAAGTCATTGTTGTTCTCATATTCACATTAGAGTCCATAAAGAGATGTTGAATATAATGATGATCCTTTATTTTTCTGGCAGTATTTATTGAATAGCAAAATTCTTAATTGTATTTCACTAAGGAAATCTTGGTTATTCTCCTCATATTTGCACAACTCATTTTTCTTATAACCTCCTCATTCCTTTTAAAATCACTTTTATGTACTTTGTCATTTTTAAGTCACTTAGTTTTAATATGTAGGAAAGCTACTGATATTTTAATTTTACATGGCCACCCACAAAACTCTTAACAGGTGTAATAGTTTTGATGCTGAGTCTTTCATTTTTCTAAATGAAGTTATCACTTGCAAATAATAGCTTTTTCTTCTTCTAATTAAATTTCTCATATGTTTCATTTACTTTCATTAGTTAAGTCTTTCAGCAATATTAAATGAGTATGGTAATAGGCATTCTTATCTGTTCATTTTAGTGGAATGCCATTGTTTGTCTTTTCATATATTAACCCATGATTTGTTCTCCTTTTGCTCTCATGAAATAGATTTCAAGTCACTAGCTATTCCTGACCACTAATTCCAAAGTCACAAGTTGTTCTTTATCTATAAGACTTTGTTCCTGTCTCTAACTTAAAACAAAAATGAACACTTTAAACTTTAGCCTATAGTACAAATCCTGGGTCTCTGCCTACATATCTCCTGGAGACCAGACCATGCCAAACCACCTCTGCCTTTCTTTGGTCCATCTGACAATTTCCTTCAACTTCTCAAATCACTTCATGGGCTTATCTGTCCATACAGATTAAAATCCATAGGTTCCAAATAGTTAAGTACACTGTCTAAAAGTTGGTTTTATATTCTCTGTCCAAATTTACCTTATACTATCTTTAATAAACTTGGATCACTGGCTAATCTAGTGCATCTGATTCATTTGGTGAGCCTTTAAAGTGTGTGTGTGTGTGTGTGTGTGTGTGTGTGTGTGTGTGTGTGTGTGTGTGTGTGTGTCCATGTGGGTAAGGTGGGCTTCTCGCAAGTATGGCAATATCGGGATAGTTGAACTAGTAGCTGCTGACTTCCGAGAGAAAGAAGTGAAAGCTGAAAGGTTTATTACATACTAGACTTAAAATTGGCACAGTGTCACTTTGATGCATTTTAGTGATTAAATAGTCTGGTGCCAGCTTGGATTCAATGGAAGGTAAACAAAGTCTATATCTTGATGAAGAGAGTGACAATGATTTGTGGCCATCTTTAATTCACCACAATCCATTAACTATTTGGGAAAATAATTATGTGTATTTACTGAAGTAAATTCCAGACTGAGTAAAGTATTATATTTAAATGGTAAAATTAGAATAAAATCAGGAAATAAGTTTCCTGGTTTGAGGATGGAAAAATTATTCTGTATAAAATTAACAGATATAAAACAACAGATGAACATGTCTGATAACATAAATTTTAAAAATATGTATAGCAGACACCATGAATAAAATAATAAATAAGGAGAACAACTTAGAGATATCTCATTTGCCATAACCTGAGGCAATAGTGAGAACTTACATAAGATCTTAATATATTAATTAAAAACCACTAAAGTTTTAATAAAGGACATAAAACCACTTTCTGAATCACAAATAACAAAAGTGAATAAAATAAGTTTTACCTTTCTCATAACCTAGTATCTATCCATCTACCTTTTTTCCTTTGGCTCCTATATACATGTTAAGGGCTAGATATAAAGGACAAAAGAGACATGGTCCCTACCCTCCAGGAACGTAAAGCCTCGTGTGGGAGACAAAAACTCACACAGATACATGTAAAATATAATTGTAATAAGTGCTAAAAGGGGAAGAACATGGTGCTATGAGAGTATATAACAGAAAAAACTAATGTAGTCAAGAAAGGTCTCCCTGAGGAATTGTGACCCTTTTGTGATCCAAAGGAAGAATAGGAATCAACAATGCAAAGAACAGAAGAAAGACCATTTTACTGAAATGGGATCCAAAAGATAACTGAGGGAGAAGATTTATCTTAAAGGAATAAATAAAGTAATTTTCCTATCAAATTAATACAGATTTTAATTAACAATACCCAGGGTTTACTAGTGTGATAGCAATAAATAGATATTTAAGAAATAGATAATACTCTTACTATTAGTGAGAGTCTGAATTGGTATAAGTTTTCTGTAGACAATGTGGCACACTGTAACAAGACAGTTAAATATATTTATAGCCCTTGATGCTGAAGTTCCCCTTCTAAACGGTATCCTATGGAAGACATCAGATATGCCTAAAAAATTGGCATCGACCCAAATACCTAAAAGCTGGGAGTGGCGGGAGGAATGGTTAAATATATTGATACAGGTGTGATTAAATGTTATATGTAAATTAGAAACCACATTTTACAGACTATTCAGTGAAACAGGCTATTGCTCAGGATATTACATTAGAGGAGAAAAGCAGAATATATAATGACATATTCCTTATGAACCCTTCTGGAATAAAAGAAACCAAAGAGACACATCAGCACAAACAAACAAAAAACTTGAGAAAATTAAGCAAGTGTTACATATTAGAATGGTTATCATCAACAGGACAAGTAATAACAAGTGTTGGAGAGGTTTTACAGAAAAAGGAACCCTCGTACACTGCAGGTGGAACTGTAAATTGGTATAACCACTAAGAAAAATAGTATGGAGTTTCCTCAAAAAACTAAGAATTTAACTACCATATGATCCAGTAATCTCTCTACTGGGTATTTACCCAAAAAACTTGAAAGCATTTATCTGAAAAGATAATGTACATTGATGTTCATAGCAGCATTATTCACAGTGGCCAGGGCAAGAAAGTAACTAGTGTCCTACAACAGATGATTGGATAAAGAAGACGTGGTACATATATACAATGGAATATTACCCAGCTACTGGAAAAGATGAAACACTGTCATTTGGGACAACATGGATGGATCTTGAGATAATCATGCTAACCGAAATAAGTCAGATAGAAAAGTTGAAAACCACATAATATCACTCATATGTGAGATATAAATCTAAAAGCAACAAACAAATAGAGATTCATGGATAGTGGATTAGTGATTACCAGTGGGAAAGGGGGGAGGTAAATAGGGTAAAAGGGGTCAAATATGTGGTGACAGAAAGAAGTCTAACTATGGGAGGTGAACACACAATGCAATATTTAAATGCCTTACTGTTGAATTGTACACCTGAAACTTATTGGATGTTGTTGATCAATGTCACCTCAATAATTTTAAATAAAATAAACAAATAAATTAATTTTTTTAAAAAACTAAGCAAGTGTAAATACTACATAGCTCTAGGTAGTGAGGTAATGGGGTGAGTGATATTCCTCTTCATACTTTTCCATACCTGTTAAAATTTACATTAAGCCCACCCACAATAATTTATAATCTCTCACAAAACTAAATGTTAATAAGAATAAAGAGATTATGATGAGAGTAGGGAGTTAAGGCACAAGTTAAGGAGTTCTGTAGCAAAAGATGAAAAATGGAAGATTACTGAAGCCACTCTAGGATAAAGCAGTGTTTTCTTTAAAAGAAAGAACATCATTTAATGTTATGTTGGCTGATATTCATTTATATAGCACTTGCCACGTGCCAGGCATTGTTCTAAGTGTCTCACGCATGTCATTTAATCCTCACAGTAACACTGAGGTAGATACTGTTACTAACTCTGTTATGGATGAGCAAACTGGCAGGCCACACAACTTTAAATGTCTGTGTTTCTAACACTAACACTATTTTGCTTTTCCACACAAGAAAAAGAACTGTGAATGAAAAGCAATGATGACTTTTTTAGGTAGTTTTGTTGTCACTTCAAAGGCTGGGTTGCACATTATATATTTAACCAACAGAAGCTTTTCGCAAATGCTTCATATCTGCCTGTTTCTTACCAAAAATGGTTGTTCTTGGGATTTCTTGCTCCATTGTCCATCTTTTTTTCTTACACTCCAACTTGGAGACCTCAACTGGTTTGGAAAATAGGTGCTCTATTCATAGGGAAAATGAAAACAAAAACAAACGTACATGACACTTCAGGCATTTTTGTAGGGAAGAGAATTCCATCCCTATGTAGTAGAGTTTCTGAAAGATAAGGCCAGAGATCACCACAGATCTGTGCATTTCTAACTCTATATCAGAAAGGGCTTTCAACCAGATACAGGAGGAAAAGCTACCATTGTGCCCAAAGGACATTAGGAAATCTGAACCCAAACCCAAATGCCCTTAACAACTTCAGTGGTCCTATAGTTTTTAACAGTAGATGAAGAGACTACTAATAGGCAGATTAGGTAAATAATAAAGTCCACCTTTACGTAATGAATTCAGGTTCCTGTAGTTCTCCAGCATCACATCCCTGTACAGGCTCTTTACAGCAGGGGCCAGGTGCCCCCACTCTTCCTCGCTGAATTCCACAACCACATCTTTGAATGTCACTGGATCCTAAAACATTAAGTTCCTTTTTAATCAAAAGTCACTCCCAAAAATATTACTAACGAGGAAATGAACATGGAAAGAAAAGGGTAGGTATCTGGAATATGTGAAAAACTGATAGGACAATGTTTGGGGTTCTAAATAATAAAAATCATGTTACATTAAAAGCCTATCGACTTGGTGCTCTGTGAGGGCTACCAAAGCAAAAAGAAGCATAATCCTAACTCTAGATTATCTCACATTTTGGTTGAGGAGGAAAAGACAGAATAATTATGGGAAAAAATTATTATAGAATACAAATAATTTACATAAAAAAGAACATGAAGAATTTAAGAGCGATTTGAGGGAAATTTGTAATAAGGATGTAGGCTCTGCTAGCAGAAGACACAGGACATTTTCTCTAATTGAGAAATGCAGCCTGCTAACAACCTTCAGGTCTCGCAACCCAATGTCACCTTGTCAGACAGGCCCTTCCTGATTACTCAAAGCAGCCATCCTCCTAATCGCTTCTACTGCATTATGTCTCTTTCTTTTCTTTGTAATAATTATTACTATCTGCAATATTTTATTTGCTCATGTTTGCCTGTCTACTTCTACTAAAATGTAATGTCCACAAAGGCAAAAGTTTTGATTCATTTACCATATTGCCAGCCCTTAGAAAAGTGTCTGACATATTAGGCACTGCATAAATAATTGTTATAAGGGCCCTCATACCATCAGCTGTTGCACTTCTCTCCAGAATTCTCAACCTTGTAATTATTGGCACTTTCAATAACACTGAAATATACTATTCCTTTCCCTTCTTCTACTTCCGAGCCCATCTGTGTGAATAAGTTGTCTACAATCATGTTTACCTATGGCCTCTTCTCCTCTTTCCTCAACCCTCTGCAACCTGGCTTCTACTCCATGCATGTTAGTATTTCCATGATGGTAAGTGAAAAGACACTACTCAGACTATTTTCCTGAACTTTAAAGGATTTCTCCTTGAAATATTCTCATTCTTTGCTTTCAGTGATATCATATTTTCCTGGTGTTCCTCTACCATTTTGGTCCTTTCATTTCAGTATCCTTTGAAGTTTCTTCTGCTCCTGCGGATTAAATGACATTGCTCAGGATTCTGCCCTTAGCTCCCTTTACTTCTAAACACTCTTAGGGTACACTCTATTTCTATACCTTCAATTATCATCTATAATCTTGAAGGAATAGATGAACATAAAATATGCAAAAATTATATTTTCCAAAGAGTCTATTACCAACTAAATTAGGTCCAATACCTTGCGGGGAAAAAAAAATATCACGCCCTTACATGGAGCTTTGTTTGGCAAGAGTTCAAAGGCCAAAAAAAAAAAAAAAAAAGGAGGAGGAGGAGGAGGAGAAGGAGAAGAAGAAAAGAAGAAGACGAAGAGAAGAAGAAGAGAAGAAGAGGAGGAGAAGGAGGAGAAGAAGGAGGAGCAGGAGGAGCAGGAGGAGGAGGAGGAGGAGGAGGAGGAGCAGGAGCAGTAGCAGCAGCAGCAGCAGCAGCAGCAGCAGAAGAACCAGGTCATTTCAGTAGAGTAGAATCCTAATTTACCTGGGATTTGCCCGTTAGTGAGTCAGCTTCCATTTTCTCCTTGATGCTCCCCTTCTGGAGTAGGACAGAATCCTTGCAGGGTATATCTGAGAAAGATAAAAGAAAACATCAGGGAGAAAGCTTTATCTTGGAGAAATGTACAACAGTAATTTTAACATGCTATTTATAGGAATCATCTTTAAAAACTTTGAAAAAATAACAATGTCAGGCTCTACCAGTGACCAGAATCTCCAAAGGTGGGACCCAGATCTTGTATTTTTAAAAGCTCTAAAAGTGATTCTGATACTCTACCAGGGATTGAGAACTGGATCACAGGAAAGAGGGCCAAAATAACATTTTGAGGCCTCATTTGTGGTTATAGCATATTCCAAAAAAATAACTTTAATCCTGTTCAAACTAAAGCCTAAGGCTTAGTCACCACAGGCTGTAATTCTACTAAGAGCTAATAAGATTTTATCCAACCAATCTCTCCTCAAACACATTGGGGAAAATTCTACTCCCGGGTTCCTTTCCTCTAACTTTTAATATGCTACACACAGACTTAAGTGGTCTAGTCACTTTGAACTACTCTTTCAATAAACATAAAAATCTGAGTAGCAACCAACACTCTTCTCCAGCCCTTCGGTGAGAAGTATACCCAATGACCACTGCCCTAAATTTTCTCCAAGATTCATTAGTTACATCAATAATCCTTAAATGCCAACTGTAAACCAATACTAATCTGTGGGGAAGTTTTCATTGACTCAGGATGAAATAAGAAAAAATAGAAACAATGTAGGAGATACTTTTTGAGACCATTTTGTAAATAAAGGCAGAATTTGAAGAAAAAATCCAAATTTCTCAGCAACAAACTATTTGCATGCTGACAAAAGATTATAGTCTGTTAACTTTATTCGGGTATATAACACTTTGTGAACCTCAGTCAGCTCAGTCCCATAATCCCTAGAACAGTCAATACCAACACTGTTTCTTATTCTTGTCACTCTTGGAAAGATGTGAGATATCTCCAAGAGGCTCCAATCAGCTACTCCCTTATTAATGGCCCTCACTGAATACTGTTTCCTTCTCTTAATTCTTCTTCCTGTTGACCTCCTTCTTGAACCTTTACAAATGTGTTCTAAGAAATCCCCATTCCATTCAGAGAAAAATTCATATGCATTCTTAAGCTCTTTGTAGAATATTACTTCACTCCTCTAATCTAAAATGGATCTTGGCTTTCATCGAAGCCACCTCTTTGTACTATGGTTTGTAAGTTGTTTTCACATACTCATACCTCTCTATTCTCACTTCCTCATAAGGATTTTTCTACTTTTGTAGAAAAATTTTTCTTAGAAGTTCACGCCACTTACCTATGGCCTTCTTGATGATGTCATAATAGCCTAAGCAATTGCTCATTTATTCAACACATACTTACTGTCTCTTATGTGCCCTCAAAGATCCTGCAGTCTACTGTGACACATGAAATAATTGCACTAGGACAATAAAAACTGGTTATTTAACTTACACTATTGCTTTCCATCCTGAATCCCACCAGTATTATGACAGGTTACTTCAACACTGGCACAGACAACCCAGCCTGATGACCCCGAATATCCTTATTTCTAATAACCATCAGTAATCAAGCTACTTCCTTTTTCACACTTGGGTCCTTATTACTTAGAATTGCTCTACTATGAGAATGAACTTTAATATGTCAATCCCTAACTACGTTTTCCTGTTCTTTCAATTTTCACTTTCTTGCTCTTAGCATATGCTCCAACTTTTTATCCAAGTCCCATCACAGGACATTGATTCCTCAATTTTCCCAGTCTATTACCTCTTAGGAGTCCCTTTGCAGCTTCTCTATACAGCATAATTTCATGGTAAATCACTTTCGCACTGTTTTCAGTCTTCAAATTCCTTACACACTTGTCCTTTATATCTAACACCCAACCTTAGTTGATCAAATAAGCTCTTATCTACTCTTTTTAAAAACTGAGGGAAAATTCATGAACATAAAATTCACATATAAAGCATTTTAAAGTATACAATTCAATTGGTTTTGAATAGTTCAACAACGTTGTGAAACCACCACTAATTCAGACATTTTAATTTCCCCAAAAATGAGTCACTCTGACTCTACCTCCCTCCCACATTGTCCTATGGAGTTCCCTATTTTGGGCATTTTCCAGATAAGAGTCAATCATATGGTATATGACCTTCCTGTGTCAGATTTCTTTAAATTAATGCATAAGTTGTGGAGGTCCATCCACATTGTACCATGTATCAGTGTACTTATACTTATTCTTCTTTAATGGCTGAATATTATACATTGTATGGATATACTATAATTTTCTTATCCATTAAATCAGTTGAATACACATTTAGATTGGTCCACTTTTTGGCTATTATGAATAATACTGCTATGAACATTCATGCACAAATTTTTGTGTTAACATGTTTTCATTCTGTTGAATATGTAGTAATTCTATGTTTAACTTAAGGATCTAACCAAACTGTTTTCCATAGTGGTTGTACCATTTACATTCCAAAAGCAATGTAATGAGGGTTCAAATTTCTTCATATCCTTGCCAACACTTATTTTTGTTTTGTATTAGTATAGCTGTCCTAGGATGTCATGTGGTATTTCATTGTAGAATTTGATATTCAATTCCATAAATGACTAATGATGCTGAAAATTCCTATGCTTTTTGGCTATTAGTATATCTTTTTGGAGAAAACATTTATTCAAGTCCTTTGCCCATTTAAAAAATTGTGTTGCTTTGTCTTTTTATTGTGAGTTATAAAGAGTTGGTTTCAACACATTGTCCCAAGTCGGTCTTTATCAGATATGATTTCAAATATTTACTCATTCTGTAGGTTTCCTTTTTACTTTCTTCATAGTATCCTCTGATGAACGAAAGTGTTAGTTTTGATGAAGCCTAATTTTTCTCTTGTGGCTTATATTTTTGGTGCCATATCTAAGTAACTACTAAAGTCAAAGTGATGAAGTTACTCTTATTTATTTCTTCTAAGAATTTTATAGTTTTAGCGCTTATATTTAGGTTTGTTTGATCCATTTTGAGAGATTTTTTACATATGGTATGAAGTCCTACTTCAATCTTTTTGCCTGTGGATATCAAGTTGTTCCAGTAACCATTTGTTAAACATTTTTCACATTTAATGGTCTTAGAATCCTTGTTGAAAATCAATGGACCACGGAAGTAACGAGTTCCATTTCTGAGCTCCTCAATTTTATTACATTGATCTATATGTCTTATTTCAGTAACCACATTATTTTAGCTTTGTAAATATTGTTCTTCTTCATCAAGGCTGTTTTGGCTATTTGGGGTCCTTTGTAATTCCATAGGATCAGCTGTCCATTTCTGCAAAAAAAAAAAAAAAAAAAAAAAAAGGTACCTCGGATTTGATATAAATTGTATTTGAATTTGTAGATTGTTTGGGGAGTATATCATTTAACAACACTAATCTTCCAATCCATTAAACACAGGATATCTTTCCATTTATTTAGGTCTTCTTTCTTTCAATGATGTTTTGTAATTTTCAGTGGACAAATCTTACATCTCCTTACATTTATAGTTAAGTATTTTATTCTTTTGACGCTATTGTAAATAAATTGTCTGTTTCATTTTAGTACTGATCATTTCCAGTGTATAAAAATACAATTGATTTTTTTATAGCGGTCTTTATCTTGAAACTTTGTTAAATTTTGTTTATTAGGTAGTCAATAAATGCTTTAGGTTCAAAATTCCTGTTTTTTCCAATGTTCTCTTCATTCTGTAACACCTGATCTATTACAACAGTCTCCTAACTAGTTTTCCTATTTTCAGAGCCCTCAGGTCTTTCCATTACATGAGAAGTTGATAAACTTTTTCTATAAAGATACAGATAGTAAATATTTTAGGCTTTGCAGGCAATACAGTTTCTGCTATAACTAATCAGATCTGGCCAGAGCATGAAAGCAACTGTAGACAAAATGTAAGTGAATGATTGGCTATCTTCCAACAAAACTTCATTTCCAAAAAAGTTTGCCTTGTGGTTCATAGTTTGCCAACCCTGCCCCTAACATATTTTTAAAATGCAAATCAAATTGTTTTACTCCCCTAACCAATCTGTGAGATCTCATTCTATTTCTGTTGCTACAAATAAAATTCACATTTCCTGATATAGTAAAGTCCTTCATGATCTGTCCCTTGACAACCCTCTAGCCTCAAAAAAAGATATTTCTCCTCAAATGGGAAGGGTCAACGTTTTTTTAACGTTTCCTTTCTTTTTAATTGAGGCACATCTGGCATATTATATTCGTTTCAGGAGTACAACATAATGATTCAATATTTGTAAATATTGTGAAGTGATCACCACAAATAAGTTGTTAACATCTGTCACTATATATAATTACAATTTTTTTTCTTATAACTTTTAAGATCTACTTTCTTAGCAACTTTCAAGTAATACGTATAATAATACAGTATTATTGACTACAGTCATCGTGCAGTACATTATATCCATGACTTATTTATTTCATAACTGAAAGTTTGTACCTTTTGACCCTCTCACCCTTTTGCCCACCCGTTACCCAATGCTTTTGGCAAACACCAATCTGGTCTCTGAATCTATTAGCTCAGTATTTTTGTTTTTGTTTTAGATTTCACACAAGGGTAAAACTATTCTACTGCCAGTTTCTATATTCTCACCTTTGTCTTTAAGTATTTCCATCACATCCTCTATGAGCGTCACCACTTCTTTGCTGCTCTTTGGATGCTGTAAATTCACCCAAGTCCTGACCTCTTCAGGGAGAATTGCCAGGAAATTGCTCCAGCACCAAGAGCTCTAGGATCTGCTTCTTTGTATGAATCTCTGGCCTCAGCCACCGAAGACACAGCTCCCAGAGTTGGCTCAGGGTTTCATGAGGACCAGACACTTCCATGTACTGAAAATGTCTGAACTTTTGACGAGAGGCCTCAGAATTATAGGTCTCCATGACTGGGATGGTTTCCTGTTGCCAGGACAAGTTTGCTCTCAGGACATCACTTTTTTCACATAGAGCCGGGTTTTCAGGTTTTGAGATAGCTATCAACTTGTTCAGGGGCTGCATCTTCCTAGATAAAACTCCCTCTGTTACTTGAATTTGTCTTACCAGAGGACTCCAGAAATTCTTAAGCACCTGTGTACTATATATATGTGGTATGATTTGCCCAAATTTAGTTCAAGAGAAAAGTTCCAGGATCTTCAGATACAAAGTCAACATTCAGGTACCTGAGAGACTGAAAAAAGATATAAAATAACCAATAGATAATGTACATGTACTAGAATAGTGCTAAAAGATTTTTAAGTAAAATTAATAACATTAATTAGAAAATAAATTTATGGATTCTCCTTTCATTCTTGTTTCTTTCTTTAGAACAAGAAATATGCTGTCCCTTCTCCCAATCACCCGCCAAAGACAGAGAAACACATACTGATATGCATCGCATAAAAAAAGTGATAAATGAAATAGTCCTTTGAAAACAATATTCATAATTTAATTGCAGTTAAATTTTTCCCATACCAGGTAACAACTCATTTTTGCTTTACAACTAAGCAAAACAAATCTTCAGTCAGGATATTCAGGTTATTAAGGCTCCATTCTAGGATATCTAAAAATCCCCTCTTAAATTCTCATTAAAATACAATGAAGTTATATAAAATGAGTAAAACTGGCAAATAGCACTAGAAATTAAGAAACCATTATTTTAAAAATATAAGAATAAATATCCTGAGCCATTTCATTGTTAGGGATAAATAAAAAAGTGCCTTCCTAGATAATTTTCATTTGTTAGGACTCACTTTAGGCCAGTGTGCAATGTCCACCAGGGAGGTCTTAGTCTCAACTAAACATTTAGACTCACAAGACTAGCATGGGTCAAATTTGGCACCAGTTTATTAAGAAGGCTATTGGACAGAAAACAGCTTGCTAGCAGAGTAACTGGCATTTTTCTTCAGTGGAAGTACTCATAGAGAATAGCTCAAATAAGGAGACCTAAATAGGTTGTGTAGAAAGCATCTTGACTGAAAAAGCCTTCCCACAGGAGTCAATATCTCTTCTAACAACTCTGTGAGCACTCAGGGTTCCCCAAAGAGCTTGTCCAACTATAACACTCTTACAGTCAGGTAAAGTCAGATACAGTTATACTATTTACAATTCTCCAAGTTCAGATGCAATTTACTATTCAAGGGTCATTCTGACTGTACACAGGGTTAGTGGTTTTCAGGGGTGATTTTGCCACTAGGGGAAATTAGGCAATGTCTGGAGACAGTTTTGGTTGTCACAACTAGGGGTTATTACTGGCAACCTACTGGGAGGAGGTCAGGGACGCTGCTAAACATCCTACAATGCAGAAGACAGCCCTCTATAACAAAGAAGTGTGCAGCTCAAAATATCAATAATTCCCAAGATTAGAAACTGTTATAGGCAATACATACTGACTAAGAGTACTTACTTGAAAGTCATACCTGACAAGAGCTTAAATCTCAGTTAAAGTTACTATATATATAAAATTGAAAAAATTATTTAACAAAAACTTGAGTTTTTCTCATTTGCAACCATGTACTATAAAGAATATCTGACTGAATTAAAGAGATTAAAAGAACACTCATCTCACTTCCTGACAGACAGTAAAGAATTTAATACACACTTTGTTGGAAGTTTTTAATGTAAGTGGTTATTGAATTTTGTCAAATGCTTTTCTATTGAGATGACCATATGATTTTTTATTCTTCATATTGTTAATGCAGTGTCTTACACTGACTGACTTGTGGATGTATCTGCAAATCATATATCTGATAAGGGGTTAATATCCAAAATATATACAGAATTCATACAACTCAATAGCAAAAACAAACAATCCAATTTTAAAAAAATTGGCAGAAGATATGAATAGACATATTTCCAAAAAGAAGATATACAGATACCCACCAGGTATGTGAAAAGATGCTCAACATTACTAATCATCAGGGAAATGCAAATTTAAACCACAATGAAATACCACCTATTATAAATAGCTAAAAAAGACAAGAGATAACAAGTGTTAATGAGAATGTAAAGAAAAAAAACCTTTGTGCACTGTTTGGTGGGAATGGAAATTGGGTGCAGCCACTATGGAAAACGGTATGGAGTTTCCTTTAAAAAATTAAAACTAGAAACTACCATATGATTCAGCAATCCACTTCTGAGAAGATATCTGAAGAAAACAAAAACGCTAACTCCAAAAGACATATGCACCCATATGTTCACTGCAGTACTGTTTATAAGAGCCAAAACATGGAACCAAACTAAGGGTCCATTGGTAAGTGAATGAAACAAAGATATTGTGGTATATATACAACAAAATGGAATATTATTCAGCCATGAAAAGTAATGAAATCTTGCCAATTGTGACAACATGGATGGACCTCAAGGGCATTATGCTAAATGAAAATAAGTCAGACAAAGGCAAAATACCATATGAACTCTCTTATATGCAGGTACCTAAAACAAAAACAAACAACAAAAAAACCCAAGCTCATAGGTTCAGAAAACAGATTGGTGGTTGCCAGAAGAAATAGGTGGGAGAATGAGAGAAATGAGTGAAGAGAGTCAAAAGGTTCAAACAAAAAAAAGGAGCTAAAAAGCAAATAGGCAGAATATCACTTCTCAATACTTTCCATTGTGTCTTGTTGAAACCATGTAATGTCCATCCAAAAAATAAGCACTCAACAGATTATCATATATATATAATTTGTATGTCTGTTTGTTTAGTAAATCTTACAGATTAGTGAAAACTTTGTGCTCAAAAGTATTTCCTGACTCCTGAGCACCAACATAAACCTTCTTCAAAAGCTTAAGGAAAGTCAGGTTCATTTTAAAAGTTTGAAAATGCCAAAGAGGTTAACTGAGTCCCAGCAAAAAAATGACTACAGGCCCAATTTTAAAAACTAACAAAAAGGAAGAAAGGGCGCAGGGGACTCACAAGCCATATATTAAAATAAAATGAACAAAACAACAAGGAAAGCAAACAAAAAGTAAATTAAAAGTAGAAACAATAACAAGCTATTCATTGTAAAAATAAATGGACTAGGTAAAAATTTAAAACTAAACTAGATAAACACTCAAGAAGACATCCAAAACAAAACTAACCAAAACTGGAAATTAAGGGATAAATAAAATATAAAAAATATACTGTTCTCAGGGATATACTGAATTAAAATACATATTGAATTAAAAGCACAAATGCATTAAAAGAGAGGAAACTTTAAATGATCGAAGGTACAACTCATAATGAAATATGACTGCTTTTAAGTGTACCAATTAACATAACTGAAATTTTCAAAGCCTCGAAAAAACAAATGAAATCAATGACACATAGAAATGGAGACTAAGGCAACTTTCTCAGTCCTTAAACAACAAAACTAAAATTAAGTATTATGGGGGATATAATATGCTTAATCTGATATATAACCAAACAGAAGTAGTTTCTATTCAAGCACCTATGAGAATGTTTTGCAAAAGCTGCTATTTATTAGGCTACAAAAAAAAAAAACTCAATAAATAAAAAATGTAGAGTGGTACAAACCCATTTTTAGAATGAAAACCAGAATTTAATCCAAAAATAAAAACACTCTCACTACTTTGAAATGTACATATTGCTTCTAAAAACAATTCAAATAAAAACATTTCACATCATAATCTATAGAGCACAGCTCAAACTCCACTATTAGGCAATGGAAAGCCTATATATTAACATGAGATGTTTTAAACATTCAACTCAAAGTTTAAAAAGCAACAAAATATACTAGGAATCTATAAGTTAAAAATATAAGTTCATACATTACTCAGAGTGAATAATTATAGAGCTAGGACAGGTAGAGGTGTTCAGGATGATAAGCTTGCTTTTAGGATTTCAGAACAAGTTCAGGTGAAAGAAGGGGGAAGGTATGGCCCCGATGCAAGCGCCTTAAGTGGTCTGTAAGAGATGAATGCTGGGATAAACAAAGACAAGAATGTGGAAAGTTTAAACTCTAACTTACTGAATAGATAGACGCCTTTGAGGTTGATGGTGAGACATGAGGAGTTAAGATGATGACCCAGTGCCACTGGGGAGGGGAGGGCTCAGTAAATTTCAGGAATCTGGAGAGTTCGATGAAATAACCAGGTGACACAAATTCAAAGAATTATACAGCTTCTAAGAACTGGACAGGTCTAATCATGGGGAAGAAAGTAGTTTATCTGTCCTGTGAGGAGGGTTGTTTTTAAATCGAATAGGTAGAACAATAGCTAATCTCGAAAGGCTCTCCTCCAGCTAAAGAGGAGCAGAAAATAGTTTGCAAACCCAGTGGTTTGAAATAAGAAAGATGCCTGGACGTTCAATGCTTTGGGGGAGTGGCCAGGAATGATTGGGAAAGCAAGGGAAGTTGGAAATGACCCTCTCTCCATTTTTTTTTCCCAGTTGGTGGATCAAGTCACACTTTGTATTTTCCATGAGGAATCATGAGGACTCAATACCAGTCATTCCAAAACCAGCCTATCAATATACCTTTCCCCGGTTAAGCGCCTGGAGATTGCTCCATTACAGAATGTCATAAGGAACAGCAACAAAGTGAAATTGCTGGAACCCAGTCGTCCTGTTTCCCACCACTAAACCCCTGATCTCTGCTCTCTCATGCAGACTGCTGAGCGCAGTGTTATAATCCTGGTAATTGAGAACAAGACGAGAAGTGAGCGTTCGCGTGGACACCCTGAAGCGGGACTCCCAATTCCATGCACCCGCATCCTCACCGCTGCTGAATCGGGTGAAACCTGAGAGCAAGGCTCTCAGCCAGGGCTGTTGAGTCACGCCAGGCTCCAATTCCTAGCGGAGCCGCCAAGTTGCCTTCCAGGCTGGCGAAGGGAGCTGGCGTTGGCAACGAAGCCCAAACCAGGAAGTCCTGCCTACACCGAGGTCCTCCTAAAACCCCGCTGCAGGCGCACTGCCCTTACAAATAACAAGGCGCGCGCCTGGGGGCACTCCTGCGCAAGCGCACCAGCCATGGAACGAGCCCCCAGAAGTCCGCGCGGCTGGTGGGGCGGGGGGTGGTCTGTAGAGGGCGCTTTTCTCAGCCACACCCTTTCCCAGGTCCCGCCCACTCCGTAAACTTTCCTGGAACCATAGGGCCACCGAAAGGTGGAAAGCACACCGCCGTTAAGATGGTCGGGAGAAAGGCCCTGTCGAATTTTCGGTGCCTACCCGCCTCCCTCCAGGCAAATTGGGCAAAATCCTTTCCTCCTTTCTCCCTCCCAGCCCTCCACTCCTCACCCCAATTTGCTTGGAACCCAATAAGTTTACATGATTTCAAGAAAATACTGTCTTGATATAACATGATTTAACATAGATTTCTTTCTTTATTATTATTATTATATTATTTATTATTATTATTATTATTATTATTATTTAGGCGAGGCAACCGTTGGTCGACCTCACAGATTGCAAGGACCTTGCCAGTTTGTAATCCCTATTTTTCATTTTTTACACCTACAGCACTACATCTTCCTAGGTGATCTCCCATCCAAGTACTAACCAGGCCTGACCCTGCTTAGCTTCCAAGTCAGACAGGATTGGGCTTTTCAGGGTGGCATGGCCATAGAAACATAGTTTTACTGAGTTATTGATTCACCGTATTCATTCACTTCAGTTTTTCATCAGGGTAAAAGATCTTGCAGAAGTCATCGAGTTCCGAGTTTGGCTTATTGAGTGTGAGATATGCTGTGAGATCAAGAATTCTCAATAGACAGTTAGATAAAGGCATCTGGATCTTAGATGTGTTGGGGGCTAGAATATGTAAATTTGTGTAATTAAGAGTAGATGGTAATACAGGTGTTATGAATGGATGACATTGCAGAAAGACAGAGGCAGGCAGACAGATAGACAGGCAGAAATAGAGAAAGCAATAAATGGAGAAGGTCTAGATTGAGCCCCGGAAGAACTCTACGTAACAGGAAAATTCCTCCAGAGAGAGAGCTTTAAACCTAGGCCATGGTCTACAACCAATGCACTTGAACAAGCCCAATGTCTGATCTTGTGAAACTAAGCAGGTTGGCCTGGTTAGTACTAGGATGGGAGACCACCTAGAAGACCAGGTGCTGTATGGCATAAATAATAATAAAAATTAAAAATAAACCTAAGGCCGTGAGTTGACCAAGGTAAAAAGATGGGAACTATGCTTTTTTTTTGTAACCTCTTCTGTATCCGTTACATATAATTATAAATATAATGTTATAACTTAAAATATAAATAAATTAAAAAAATATTAATCATCATCACAATACTATTTGGTAGAGATTATCATCCCCAATTTATTGAAACTAAAGAATGGCACAGCTAAGCTTAAAGTTTAGATCACTTCATACATATCCACTGTTAATCAGTGCTTCAGGAGTTAGAGGACCATTGGCAAGACATGACAGAATTGTGGAATGATATTTACCAAGATGGGGGTATGGTTTGTGCCATCAATTGTGATGAGGTTGACCTTTATAAATGTATATTTAAACTAGCTAGGCAAAATAAAAAATTTTTAACTTAGAAAAATATTGCAGTAAATCAGGCTCAAGCATGGTCTTCAGCCAATTAAAGAGTGCAGAGAAATAGAAAATGCACAAAGTAAGAGGGACAATTACCAGCCTTCCTCTGGTAGATATGAGGTTTCTGACTGTGTCTTCAAAAGTCCTGAAGCTCAGGCACTGCTCTTTAATTGAAAAAGTGTTTTTTTTAGGTTGCAGTCACCTCACTGAAGGTCCAGGTAATTTTAATGGCACAATTTTATAAGATTTCTCTAATACATGACTTTATTGTAAAGGTAAGTACTCTGAGGCCATTGAGACTAGGTCCTTAAGATGCATAAAATTGTTTGCTACAAACTCCATTCCCTTCTATCAACATGATATCCAGCCTTCTGATTTATTGACACTTATTCACTAATCTGTCTGTATTTATTTTTTAAATAACGCAGAGAAAGCTTGGCCACTTATATATTCAGCAATTTAAATTGAGAATCTAATATGTGGCAGATACTTTACACTTTACTAGCATTGGACTGTATTAGTAAACGACGATTTGATGAGATCCCTACGGAAGCATTCCTTACATTAAAACATTGTATTTCTTCACTTAACACTCTGTGTTCCACATATCCTTAGAGTATTGTGTTGTGTAGATTGTGAGTTGCACTGGTCAGTCCAGAAATTTTAGGTAGTCAAGTCATTAGAGGGGTGGATTTCGTTTTATAGGCTATGTGTAATGGACACTTGTCATTTTGGGGCTCTGTTCACTGAGTACTTTCTATTTTTATAATTTTCTGTGAGTTTTTGGAAAGAAGTTTAAGAGCCTATCTCCCTTTATAGAAGTGAAAATAGTATCTGAATTCACTTTCTTTGTCTCTACTGCAGCAAGAGTAGAACATGTATGTGGACTCAAATCAATTAGATATACCAGCTTAGACTGAATTAAGAGCTAGTGACATGCAGGACAAAAATTTCTTGTTTTTCTTCTTTATAAAATAGAATTTTTGTTTTTAGAGCTGTTTTAGATTTATAGAAAAATTGAGAAGATATAGTACAGGGAACTCTCATAAACCTTCCCCCCTCCCACATGCACTTTTTCCCTATTATTAAAGATCTTACATTATTACTTTGTTAAATATAAAAAATAACATTGAAAACCTCATTATTTACTGATGTCATACTTTACCTGTAGTTTCTTTAGGGTTTTCTTTTGTATTTGTATTGATTGATTGATTGATTGATCTTTTTCTGAGCCAAGATCTCACCCAGGATACATGTTACATTTAGTTGTCATGTCCCTTAGGCTCCTCTCTGGCTGCACAATTTCTCAACTTGTTTTTTGATGACCTTTACAATTTGAGGAGTACTGGTATATTTTAGGAAGACATTTATTAGAATTGCCTGATGTTTTTTCACTGATTAGATTGAGGTTATGGTTTGGGAGGCAGTTCACAGAGAAAAAGTACTAATTTCCATCTCATCATCTCAAGAATCATACCATCAACTTACCACTTTTGATGTTAACCTTGATCATCTGATCGAGGTAGTATTTGGTCATTAGACAACTTTTGTTTTGTTTTGTTTGTTTTCTGTCAGTGGCAGAGGAAGCAGCAACATCCAGTTTCCAGGCTCAGCAAATAAGCAGCTCCAGTGG
Source organism: Eonycteris spelaea (assembly GCA_003508835.1). Taxonomy (NCBI): domain Eukaryota; kingdom Metazoa; phylum Chordata; class Mammalia; order Chiroptera; family Pteropodidae; genus Eonycteris; species Eonycteris spelaea. The sequence continues at coordinate 140,216 of PUFA01000113.1, read as the reverse complement.
CAGGATTCTCGCTGGCGGTGTTGGCAGTGTAACTAGTTCTGATTTTGGTCTGTGGTTATGACTACAGGAACAGAATCAGCGTTATTTCATTATTTGTCTTTTAGCTTTAATCATGCATACTCAGTTTCTGTTACTTGCAAAATAAGAAACTGAATGATACATCATATTTATTATGTTTTTGGGAATGTGTGTAATAACTATTTTTTCTTTAGAAACTTTCTGGCCCTTTATCCCTATCCCCACCCCCATATAGCATGAGAGGTAGTAGTTTCAAGCAGGTAGCTTTTTCACTGGTAGTGTAAAAAAGCCCCATTGGCATCTACTTTGATGGAATTAATAGAAGCATGATTCTCTTAGCATTTTAGTTACCCATTGCTGCATAACGAAACATCTCAAAACAGAGTGCCTTAAAAGACGAATAATTTTATTTTGCTTGGTATTCTTCAGGTTTGGAATTTGGAAAGTGGGGATGGCAACTATGCTAGAGAAAGGAATTTTTTAAGGAACAAGTATGTGGTTGGCTGTGAGAATAGAATTTAGACAAATAAAGTAGCTGACTTCAGTGAGTTGTGGTACAGAAGGATAATGAAAATTGTCCAGGAGTAAAACTAGGGAAATGAGTTGAAATATAGGAAATTGGTTTTCATCTATCATGAGGAATACTTTTTAATAGTAAAACATCTATATATGAGGAGAACAATCCAAGAGAGTATGGGTCTATATGATTCTATTTAGGAAAATACTAGACAATCACTCAATAAAAATAGTATGGATGGTTTAAGCCCTCACACAAATGGTTGGATTAGATGACTGTTGAATTCATTTTTTATCCCAATGTTCTATGCTCATATAAAATTTGGAGTGATGGTAATGAAAAAAAAAACCTTTTTGAGGAGCTTTCAGGAAAGAACGAACTATGAAGTAATATTGCCTCTGGCACCTTTTTACAAGATAAATCTTCTGGGCCATGAATGATCGGTATTAAAGGCTCTTCCTGATATTTCGATTGTTTCAGTCAAAACCTATTTCTAGCTTTGTACGACTGGGATGTTCACATTTAAAATTTTTTTGATGTTAGAATCATGCGTGCAACTCATATTAGACATTATTTCAGGATAATCTACTTTAAAACTCCTATATTTAATTGTGATCATACTTAAAACATGTCTGTGTTAGCTGAATTAACCACAAACTCCTTCAAAATAGAACTTAATTCTTTTTGTATTCAGGATATAACCTAACTTTTCATCCTTTTATTTCTTTCCTATGTTCTACCTTCAGTGGAGTATTCAGTTTCTAGAAATATGGTTTCCGCTTTCACGCTTCTATTTTAAGGATGTTACCATAGATCTAAAAGTCACATTCAGAAGTCACTGCCTCTGAGAAAAAGACTTTCTTACAGTTAGTTTCCTTAGAGCCCCTTTGACATCCTTGTTTCTCAGGCTATAAATAATGGGATTCAACATTGGCGTTACCACTGTATAGAACACAGATATAATCTGTTCCGTTCTTTTGTGGCCTTGAGTTTTGGCCGCATGTAGGTGAATATTGCTGACCCATAAAAGAGGACAACAACGAAGATGGGAGCCACAGGTAGAGAAAGCCTTGAGCCTCCCTTCCCTGACTGCATCTGGATCACAGTGGAGATAATATTCCAGTAGGAGACAAGGATCAGGGAGACAGGAGCTAAGAGGATGACCACACCCATTGCAAAGATGACCATTTCTGTGCTGTAGGTATCTGCTGAAGCCAGCTTCAGGAGTGCAGGAGGTTCACAAAAGTAGTATTGATAATGTTCTGTCCTCGATAAGGAAGTTGGAAAGTAAAGGAGGTATCCACCAGAGACACAAGTGCCCCATGGCCAGGATGCTAATGGCCAACTGGAGGCACACCTGTTGGGTCATGATGGTGGAGTAGTGCAGGGGCTTGCAGACAGCCACATAGCGGTCATAGGACATCACTGCTAGCAGTGCACACTCTGTACAGCCAGCCAGAAGGAAGACAATTATCTGTGTCATACATCCAAAAAAGAAATTGTTTTCCTATTTACCAGGAAAGTGGATCAACACTTGAGGGACAATGCTAGTAGAGAAACAGAGATTGCAAAAGAAAGGTTTCTAAGAAAAAAGTACATGGGTGTGTGAAGTCGAGAATCTGTGAAGATGAGAATGATAATAAGCAGGTTTCCCAGCACAGTCAATAGATAAATGATGAGAAAAAGGACAAATAAAGGATCTGGGTCTGTAAGTCCTGGGAAAGGCCGAGGAAGATAAACTCAGCCACCAGAGTTTGGTTTTCTTCTCCCATTGAGATTTATGCTATTTACCTGTTTGGTACAAACAGAAAGAAAAACTTTAGGTTTATGATATCAAGTCCTGTAGAAGAGGCTCATTTAAAACTGATGCCTAATTTGGTATTTCTAGCTTTTTGCTATCCAACTTGTTCAAATTGATACTGAATAAAATAATTTTTATTTTTGGTTGTAATGTTTAATATCACTTATTTTTTCCAAAACCCTCTCCCCAGTGCTAGTTTTTTTTTAATAGATAGAATGTGACATTGTGAAAGCCTTCTTGACAAGTTCTGATGTGATATATTAGAGTTCATGTGGACTTTACTAATGGCCATACACATACTGTTAGGAAAGGACTGTATACCATTAAGGACTGTCACCATGCAATAAAACTATTCTAATTAGGACTATCACCATGCATAAAACTACATATTACCTGTTAAAAAATATGGATATTTAGTTATAGTATCCTTGAAAATGTGAAATAGCTTTCAGGCATCATTTAACTTGACCTTTTAAAAATCAACAAACTTTACTTGGATTTAAAAATAAAGCCCCAACATACCATACACTGAGGACATTCTACTTGGATTAAAAAGTAAATATTAAAACTAAAATAGTAAAAAAAAGAAAAAATAAGTTAAAATTGCTGTGATATCTAGGTAAGAGAGATTGAAAAACACAAAAAAGCTCCTAAGAACCATGAAGGAAAATTGTACAGTTTACAATATAAATTGAAAGACTTCAATGAGATAATATCATAAGCAAGATTAAAAAGAGAAACTGCAAGCTGAGGGAATTAGGGAGATGCCAGACAAAAGTTAAAATACTTTATTACATTAAGATTCCATGTAAAACAATATGAAAACTGTTGAGTCCAAAGACATGAGCAGACTTATAAAAAGAAGAAATGCAATATCTACTCAATCTAAGAAAAATATTCAATATAATTATAACTCAATAATACAATAACAATAATGAGAGATACATGTTTTTACTTGGGAACTTTGCTAAAATTTGAACAGCATGACCACAACCAAAAATAATAACTAGTATGTTACTGAGCATTTAACCCATGACAGGTATTACTTTAAGGACCTCAACTCAAGATCTTGAGAATATCACGCTAAGCAAAATCAGTCAGACAGAAAAAGTCGAGATCCATTTGGTTGCACTCGTATGTTCAATATAAAACTGAAAGCAACAAATGAACAAGACAAACAACAAAAACTCATAGATACAGACAACAGTATAGTGGTTCCAGAGAAATGAGTGCAGGTTATAAAAGGATAAAGGGAATCTAATATATGGCGATGGCAGAAGATTTGACTTTGGGTGGTAAACATGCAATGCAATATACAAATGATGTATTATAGAGTTGTACACTTGAAAACCTATATAATTTTAATATTTTAATACCCCCAATAATTTAATTTTTAAAAAGTGAAAAATAAAAGATCTCAACTTTTCTTACAGCTTAAATCTGTATTGTATCAACATATTTTCTACTGGCTGGCAACAGTGGTCAATATAATTACATTGTCCCAATAACATTATGAAGTAGAAACTATTACCTTATTTTGCAGATAAGAAACCTGAGGCACAGAAAGGTTATTTCCCTCAACATCACACAATTAATAATTGGCAAATTCACTAGCTATGTAATGCAGGTGCAGAAGAAATGACATTTTTGTACAATGCAAGTGGGTAAAAAATTAGTACCATCTTTCTGGATGATAATTTGGCCAAATACATTTAAAAACTTAAATATTTACATGTTTTGACTCAGTTCCAATAGTATGAGAAGGGGAAAATAACCTTTCACTAGGCCTTGCTTCCCCCATGAGAAGTAAAAATCTGATATGTAGCGCATGCTAGGATATTGGTTGGCTCATGTTTATTACTGGGTAGGGTTACTATTCTTTAAAAAGGTTATGCCCATTTCCATCTCCTCTCTTCTTTCTGGGACTAGACTGATAAGTCGAACAAGTTTTCCCTTAAGAACTTTACTTGCTTTCTTGATTTGTTTTTGATTGGCTCCCAGGTGTACTCATCATCTGTTTGTTCTTCTACATCAATGCTGTCAGCCAGAGGTAATATGATGATAACAATATGGATTTAAGCTGCAAGGAAATTTGAAGGTCCTTAAAGGACTTTAGACTAGATCGAGTACCCAATCCAATGTTATCAGAGCTGTGAACTTGAGTGACATTCAGGATTAGTTCAATTAATATAAAGTGGTGCCTTCTTTTTTCTTTTTTCTTTTTTGTATACTCGAAGGGGAGAAATGACCAGGACTCGAGTAACATTAGGAGTTCCTGAGTCTCCTAGGCCTAATATCATCTAATATCCCCAAATGTTATCCTATTTTAAATCCAATTCTAGGAGTTCATTCTAAATTAATACCATCAGCTGTAGAAAATATTCCAAGAAAATATATTTATCACATCATATAATAAAATAATGGTTTTAAACAGACATATAGACAAATATAACATAATAGAGAGCTCAGAAATGAGCCACATGTATATGGTCAGTTGATCTTTGACAAGGTTCCAAGAATACACAATGGGGAAAGAATAGTGTTTCATTAAATGATGTTGGAAAAACTGCATATCCACATGCAAAGAATGAAATTGGACTCTTATCTCACACTTTACACAAAATTGACTCAAAATGGATCAAAACTTAAGGCCTGAAACCATAAATCCTAAAAGAAAACACAGAGACAATCTTCTGGACTGTAGTCTTGGCAATGATTTCTTGGATATAACACCAAAAGCACAAGCAAGAAAAGCAAAAGTTGATAAGTGAGACTACATCAAATTAAAGAGCTTCTGCAGAGCAAAGGGAACAATGAAAGAAATGAAAAGGCATCCAATGAAATGGGAAAAAATATTTGCAAACCATATATTTGATAAAGAGTTAATAACTAAAAATATAAGGAATTCGTAGAACTCAATGGCACATAATCCAATTTAAAAAAGGACAAAGGAACTGGATAGACTTTTCTCCAGAGAAGACATACAAATGAGCAACAGGTACACAGAAATGTGCTCAACATCACTAATCATCATGGAAAGGTAAATCAAAACCACAATGAGATATCACCTCATCCTTGTTAGGATTGCTATTATTAAACAAACACACACCCCAGAAGATAACAAGTGTTCACAAGGATGTGGAAAAAAAAGGAACACTTGCACACTGTTGGTGGGAATGTGTATTGGTGCAGCCCCCATGGAGAAAGTATGGAGCTTTCTCAAAAATTAAAAATAGAACTACCTAGTCTATGGCCATGCTACCTGAACAAGCCCGATCCCGTGTGATCTCGGAAGCTAAGCAGGTCGGACCTGGTTAGTACTTGGACGGGAGATGACCTAGAAAGGCAAGGTGCTGTACACATAAAAAATAAATATAAAAAAAATAAAAAATAAGAGATTGTAAATTGACAAATTCCTTGAAATCTGTGAGGTCAACCAAGGGTTGCTTCACCTAAAAAAAATAAAATAAAATAAAATAAAATAGAACTACCATATAATCCAACATTCTTACTTCTGAGTATATATCTAGAGGAATTGAAATCAAGATCTTGAGATATTTGTGCTACTAATTTATTGAAGCATTATTCATAATAGCAAAAATTTTATGAATAAAGAAAATATTGAAATATACAAACAATGGAATATGATTTAGTTTGTAAAAAGATGGAAATCCTGCCATTTGTGACAACATGTATGATCCCAGAGGACATTATGCTAGTGAAATAAGCCAGATACAGGACTACACAATATCACTTAGATGAGGAATCTAAAAGGGCCACACTCATAGATGCAGAGCTTGACATGGAGATTTCAGAAGCTGAGGGGAGGAAGAAATGTGGAGGTGTTAGTCAAAGGTTATACAAGTGTCAGTTATGCAAGATGAATAAGCCTAGCAATGTGCTGTAACAGCGAAGTTTATAGTTATTCAAAGAACCACATCTTCTCCCACAATTATTTATGAAATCCCACAGGGAATAACTTACCTGTTTCAGAAGTGTCAGCCCAAAGAAATGTCTGTCATTTCCCTTTTCTCTGTCTCTTGTCTAGGCATTATCTGAGCATTACTGTTTCCTCTGTACCCTGCAAATAATTATTAATATCATTATAATAACAATAAAAATCATCTTCCATTTGGTACTTACCCAAAGTGGTTTTGCTAATGCCTTCGTACCAATGCTAATATATACTTTCGAAATGCACAGAAAAGACCAAAATAAAAATATTTCCAAAATGTGGAGAGTGGTTGACTTTGGGTAGAAATTATGGGTGAGTTAATTGTCTTCTCTTCTAATGTTTTTGGTACTTACAGTTTTTTAAAGGCTATATATTGCTAACATAGAAAAAATATAAAAATAAGAAAATCTCAGTAGTATTTAATTGAGGATACTCTAAACAAAATCACTTTATTGCTTCTATTTTCAGCCTTGATAAAGTAACTGGTACAGGAGTAGTAGCTGGAAACAAATGTAAAACAAAATGTGGAACAATCATTTCCAGAGACTGGACTATAGCCAATGCAGAAATCAACCACTCAATGGAATAAAAAGGAATTCAGAATCAAGCTCAAGTATATAAGGGAATTAATGATAAAGATGTCATCTGATTCAATAGGAAAAAGGTATATCATCTAAAAATGGTATTAGAGTATTTGGCTGCCTTTTTGGAAACAGAGCACTCTCACATCAATTCTTATTCTTCCCCCAAACCCAGACAGATTAAATATCTGAATGTAAACCAAAACAAAATGAAAAGACACCATAATATTACTGGGAGAAAATGTAGATCAATATGTTCTGTAATCTTTGCATGGGAAAGGATCTTCTAAGGATACCATGAAAACCATAACCATTAACTTAAGTTTGGCATATTTTATCATTCAAATGTTTTAAATGAATGGTTAAAGAAAGAAAATGTGCATTTAAAATATAATCAACAGATAATAAATGATTGACCATGTCAAAGAACTTTTAAAGATCAAGAATAATGAGAATTCCAATGGAAATGATGGAAACTGGACCTTGAAATGGCAATTCGAGAAGAGACAAGATGTTAAACAGGCAATTTGCAAAAGAAGTACAAATGCCTAACAATGTAAACAATGTTCTTCCTTACTTGGAATCAGAGAAAAGTAAAATAAAATAATAGTTATGATTTTTTTCTCACATTAGATTAGCAAAAGTAAAATAGATTGAAATCACCCACTGTATTTTTGAGAGTAGGGCAAACAGATATGAAAAATGTAAGCATGTGCATCTTAAAATATCTGTGGAAGGTAATATGAAAATACTTAAAAATTACACATTGAACTAATCTTTTTTTCTGAACATCGCTATATTTAGGACTTTATATTTTGTAAATCATTATAGGTGTGCAGAAAGCTGTTTCAAAGGATATTCACACATAGAATTATTTACAGAAAAAGGCAACTAGAAGTTAAAAGTAGGTGATATGTGAACTAAATTATAGTTTTCCTATATAATATAATCTATGCATATAGAGAAATGAGTAAGAGTGAAGATGTCCCATTCACAGAGACAAGAGTTGAATTCTTGTTCTCCCATTTCTGGGCTCTGTGACCCTAGACAATTTATTTAGTTCTTTGCTGCCTCAGTTTCCTAATGTAAAATGAATATAACATCACAACTTCATAGGACGGTTCTAAAAACTAAATTACGAACCTAATGAAAAATAGTTTGCTCAACGTCTGGCAACTACATTTAAAAAACGGCTGTTATGACGATAATGACGATATTAATGATGATGACGATGACGACGATGATGATGATAAAGCTGATGACAGTGATGATACAAACTTAAACCATTAAAAGGTAAGTAGATCTGTATTTTCCATAGAAACATGTGTGACACACTGCTGAGTTACAAAAATGGGTTGCAGAATAATATGTATGGGTATGATTTATGTAAAATGTGTGTGTGTATCTTTCTCTCTCTGTTTTTTTCAATAATTCCATTAAATAATACCCTTACCACACTGATAAATTCTTACACACAACAAAACTTAGAATCCAAGTAGAATTGTATGGTATATATAAGAAGAGTTATCTACCTGTCAAAGGTAGGATTTGTACACTTATGTACACATGTGTGTTATATGGATTGGGGAGAATATGGTTTGATCTCCAAAAAGGAAAGGAGAGTAAAAATGAGTGAAAAGGAGGTAAATAAGATGAAATGTGGTATGATAAATATACAAGAAAGGCCAGGGATAAAAATTTAATATAACTATCAACTTAACTAATTAAAGTCAACAATGATGTCTCTTTAATATGGAAGAAAAAAAATAAAGAGTAGTGTAAATAGAATAGAAAATGGAAGTTAGAGAAGAGGCTGAGCGAGAGAGCTGAACATAGAGGACGGAACCCAGAGATGTGGAGAAGAAGCAGAAGGAAGACAGGAAACAGGAAGAGATCTGTAAGTCTGGCTGTTTCCGCACACCGAGAGAATGGGCAATGAATCTTTTATCCTCTGAGGCCTAACCTCCTTGTAACTAATATGGCCTTTCCAGATATTTCCTCATAATGACTCGGATGCACACAACTGCAAACATGAGGATTATTATACACACACACAGCACACGCTACATATACATACATATACTACTTCATAAACAATAGCTCACACAAAACATTGACATCCACACATCACAGATATGTTCACATTAGTATTTTATATTCTTATATATGAGCCCTCATGGTCACCAAATCTTTCACCATAACTAAAGGAGTTACAGAGTAGGTACTGAGCCAGTTGGATACTGACCAAGGCTGAGCCATGTGGGAACCCACCATGCCTGACTTGTATGGGAAGGATACTGGGGTACAGGGTGTAGCTATGATGGCACAGGCAGTGGGGGTTCGCATCCTCCTCTGGACTAGAAGGACAGCACTGATTGTAACTGACCCACTCCCCTCCATCTGCTCTTACTCACGAAGGGGACTGGAGGTGGCTGTGCCAGCATTCCTGGAGTACCGTACAGTCTGGTTCCTTCACGTCTCCTAGACGGAGAGCATGCTTAAGATCAAGATGGTCTTGATGGGGTTCCTCAAAGCGAGAGTCGTTTCCTTTCAGTTCCCTGCCTGTTGGATGGGAGATGGAGGGACAGAGGGAAGCTGAGGGAAATAATGAAAACAAGGGCTGACAGCAGTGGGCAGGGGAGAGTCAGGCTGAGTGGCTTTTCAACGGCAAGAGGAAAGTGATCTGAGAGGACTGTCTGTGATTTCTCTGAAAACGAGTTCATCCCTGAAGAAGAAAGTCTACACAAGGATTTTGGAGCTGGAATTCTAAAGGAGAAGAGTGGGAACAGAATTGTTGTCTCTGAAAGTCCAGCAAATAAAAAAATAATAATAATTGAGGTGTAAGAGAGTAAATGTCAAAGTTCAGCTTTTCCCAACACCATGCTCGCCCCTACCCCCACAACCAGTATTGCAGAATCCTGCAGACCAAGGCTCAGCAGCAGCTTTCCTGCTCTTTTTCCCAGCTTTCCCACCTGAGGACAGACACCAGGCAGAAACAAGGCCGAGGATTCATTGGTTCAGGAATCAATATCAAGCGTGGGAAGGAGTAATTTCTGTAGCCTGCAGGCTCACTCTTGGAGGACAGGACCAGCTATGGGTTGCCTCTGATCGATGCCCCCCAAGGACTGTCTAGAGTCTTCCTAGGAGTTTGACTTCATCCCAAGCCTCTCTGCCTTATTGGATTCGAGGGACAATACCAATTCTCCTAGGTCCCACGTCTGAACGGAGGATCTCTTTTCACGAAAATATTTAAAGGTGAGGTCCTGAGGTGATGTAAACAGGGCACTCCCAGGAGCTTTAAGAGACCTTAACTTTATTATCTTTCCATCCTCTGAGACATCCTAGGCACTTAGAGCTTTATTTGAAATTAAGCCTAAAGCCTCAAATCAAACTCACTCCTCTTTCAAACTTTATATGAATTTCATTTAAATGGAATCAGCAGATATATTCTCAGAGAGTCACAATTTACCAACTCGTGTTTTTTTTTTTAACATGGAGATTAAATAGAAGTGACAATCAGCGGATGTTGATTATTTAGACGCCAATGGTCTAATTTAGGAATGCAACTTGTATTTTGGTTTTTGGTTGTTTTGATGCAATGTGATCACCTTAAGTGGTGGATTTTAATTTGGTTAGTACTGTCCTAATATCAACATGACAATAGGAGTTTTGAGTGTGCTGTTATATTAAAGTTATATATATATACTTTTACTGAACATAGTCAAAGTTATTATTTTGTGGGGAAATTCAAAGAACAGTTTTGTGCACAACAGTACCACTTTTTTTTTTTTTCCAACAGTACCACTTAGCTTTTATTTCTGTATCTTGGCAATTTGTCTTAATATCTTGTGGGGGCATCTCTACATCACTCCTTTCAATATTTTAATTGTGGTTTTTTTATTATCCACATAAAATTAAGAATAATTTCTTGAGTTACTCAAAAAGTCCAACTGGAATTGTATTGGTTCACCCTAAATTTATAGATAATTTGGGGAGAAATGATACTTTATAGTATTAAAGTCATCTGATCCAAGAAAGAAAATATCTCTCTATTTATTAAAGCATCTTTTACTTCACTAGACCTGATTCCTCCTCTCCCCCCATGGAGAGTGCTTGTATTCTTGACTTTTTCTACATAGATTTATAATTTTGCTGCTATTGTGAAATTATATTTTATTTTAAAATTATATTTTCCAGTTGGTTATTGCTGTTAGAGAGGTGTGTGTGTGTGTGTGTGTGTGTGTGTGTGTGTGTAATCTCAAACATGAGATGTATTATTGGGTTTTAGTGCATGTAAAAGAATGTTTATCTTATTCCTGGTTTACAAAGATAAAAAATAATAAAATAGATGTTTTACTTTTTTAAAAAAGTAAGATATATATATGTATATATATATTATATATATATTTACACTGTGTGATCACCTCTCATAGTTAGATTTCTTTCTATCACAACATGTTTTTACCCCCTTTACCCAGTCTACCTCCTCCTCCCCCTTACCCTCTGCTAACCACTAGTCTATTGTCCACTTCCATGAGTTCTGTTTGTTTGTCCTGTTCACTTGTTTCTTTTAGGTTTATATCCCACATATAAGTGATATCAGTGATTTTCAACTTTTTCTGTCTGGCTTATTTCATTTAGCATGATTATCTTGAGTTTCATCCACGTTTGTTGCAAATGTCAGTATTTCATCTCTTCTTACTGTTTGAGTAATATTCCATTTATATATGTACCACAGACTTCTTTAGCCAATCATTTATCATAGAATACTTTGGTTGCTTCCATGTCCTGGCCACTGTGAATAATGCTGCTATGAAATTAGTCTGCAAATATCTTTTCAGATTTGAGTTTTCAAGTCTTTGTGGTAAATACCCAGTAGAGGATTATTGGTCATATGGTAGATCAATTCTTAGTTTTTTGAGGAACCTCCATACTGTTTTCCATAGTGGCTGTACCAATTTGCAGACCCACTAGTAGTGTATGAGGGTTCCTTTTTCTCCACATACTCTCCAACATTTGTTATTACTTGTCTTGTTGATTATAGCTATTCTAAAGATTGAGATGGTATCTCATTGTGGTTTTGATTGTTTTGATGTGAGATGGTATCTCATTGTGGTTTTGATTTGCATTCCCCTAATAGCTAGCGATGATTTCATATGTTTGTTGGCTGTTTGTATGTCCTCTAGGGAGAAGTGTCTGTTCAGGTCCTCTGCCATTTTTTGATTGGTCGTGTTTTTTTGTTTGTTTGTTGTTATTTTGAGTTGTATGAGTTCTTTGTATATTTTGGATGTTGCCTTTATTGGAGGTGTTGCTTGCAAATACATTTTCCCATTCAGATGGTTCTCTCTTTACCTTGCTGATGATTTCTTTTATGTGCAGAAGTTTTTTAGTTTGATGTAGTTCCATTCATTTATTTTTAGCTTTTATTTCCTTTGTCTTTGAGGTCAAATTCATAAAATTTTCTTTAAGTTCAAGGTCCATGTGTTTAGTTCTTATGTTTTCTTCTATGCACTTTATTGTTTCAGGTCTTATATTCAGGTCCTTAATGCATTTTGAGATAATTTTTCTGTGTGGTGATAGACAACAGTCTACTTTCATTTTGCAGTGGCTCTCCAGTTTTCCCAGCACCATTTATTGAAGAGGCTTTCCTTTCCCCACTGTATGTTTTTGGCTTTTTTAATCAAAAGTTATTTGCCCATATAAATATGGGTTTACTTCTGGACTCTCGATTCTGTTCCACTGGTCTGTGTGTCCGTCTTGCTGCCAATACCATGCTGTTTTGATCATTGTCACTTTGTAGTATAATTTGAAGTTGGGCAGAGTGAATCCTCCAGCTTCGTTCTTTTTTCTCAGGATGGCTTTGGCGATTCAGGGTCTTTTTTGCTTCCATACAAATGTGATGATTTTTTTGTTCTATTTCTTTAAATTTTTGAAGGGGGTTGAATTAAATCTGTATAATTCTCTAGGTAATAAGAACTGTCGATTCCCAGTCCAAGAGACACAGAATATCTTCCATTTCTTTGTATTTTCTTTGATTTTTTTTTAAATAGGGCCTTGTAGTTTTCATTATATAGGTTCTTCACACGTTTTATGAACTTTATTCCTAGGTATTTTATTCTTCTTGATGCAATTGCAAAGAAATTATTTTTTCCACTTTTTTTTCTGACATTTCATTTTTAAAAGTATAGGAACACTATGAATTTTTGAACCTTGATTTTGTACCCAGAGACTGTATTTGCTTATTGTTTTTAGTGGTGTTCTTGTGGAGTCTTTAGGATTGTCTATATAGAGAATCATGTCATCCATAAATAGTGAAGTTTGATTTCTTCATTTCCTATGTGGATATCTTTTATATCTTCTCTTTGCTTAATTGCACTTGCTAGGACTCCAATGTTATATTGAATAACAGTGGCTATAGTGGACAGCCTTGCCTTGTTCCTGATCTTAGAGGAAAGGTTTTGAGTTTTTCACATTTAGGTCTAATGTTGGCTGAGGGTTTGTCATATATGGTCTTTATTATGTTAAGCGTACTTTCCTTCTATACTGATTTTGTTAAGTGTTTTGATCATAAATGGATGCTGTATCTTGTCGAAGGCTTTTTCTGCATCTATTGATATGATCATATGATTCTTATTTTTGAATTTGTTTATGTGATGTATCACATTAATCAGTTTGCATTGTTGAACCATCCCGAGCCTCCGGGATGAAGCCACTTCCATGTGGTGTACATTCCTTTTAATATGTTGCATACTCGTTCGCTAGTGTCTTATTTAAGATTTTTGCAGTGTATTCTTAGAAATATTGGTCTGTTGTTTTCTTTTTTTGTTTATCTTACCAGATTTTGGTATCAGGGTAATATTGGCCTCATAAAATGAGTTGGGGAGTATTGCCTCTCTTGATGTTTTGGAAGAGTTTGAAGAGTTTGGTATTAAATCTTCTTTGAATGTTTGGTAGAATTAATGTGAAGCCATCTGGTCCTGGACTTTTACTTTTGGTGGTTTTTTGATTGTTTCAATTTCCATACTGCTGATCGGTCTATTTAGATTTTCCAGTTCTTCTTGATTCAGTCTAGGAAGGTTGTATTTTTCTAAGTACTGGTCCATTTTAGGTTATTAAATTTGGTGTTATATACTTTTTCATAGTATTCTTGTATGATCCTTTGTATTTCTGTGGTATGTCATAATTTCCCCTTTCATCCTGATTTTGTTTATTTGTCCTTTCTCTTTTTTCTTTAGTGAGTCTAGCCAGGGGTTTGTCAATTTTTAACCTTCTCAAAGAACCAGCTCTTTGTTGCATTTATTTTTTTCTATTTTTTTTGTTTTTTCAATTTCATTATTTTGCTCTAATTTTGATTATTTCTTTCCTTCTGCTGACTTTAGGCTTCATTTGTTCTTCCTTTTCTAGTTTTTAATTGACGTGTTAGGTTGTTTATTTGGCTCATTCTTGTTTTTAGATAGGCCTGTAATGATATGAACTTTCCTCTTATGACCACTTTTGCCTGTCCCAAAAGTTTTGATATGTTGTACTATCATTATCATTCGTTTCTATGTATCTCTTGATCTCTCTTTTTTATTTCTTCTCTGACCCAGTTATTCTTCAGTAGCATGTTGTTTAAATCTCCATGTATTTGTGGTTCTTCCTTTTTTTTTTGCAGTTGATCTAGTTTCAAAGCATTATGATCAGAGAATATGGTTGGTATATTTCAACCCTCTTATATTTGTTGAGGCTATCTCTGTGTCTGTCCAGTATGTGGTCATCTTGAGAATGTTCCATGTGCACTAGAGAAGAATGTATAAGCAGCTGTTTTGGGATGGAAGGCTCTGTAAATGTCAATTATGTCCAGTTGGTCTAATGTGTCATTTAAGGATGTTATTTCCTTATTGATTTTCTGTTTGGATGATTCTGTCCATATTAACAGTGGAGTATTTAATCCCCTACTATGATAGTGTTTTGGTGGTTTCTCTCCCTTTGGTTCTGTTAGTAAATTGCTTTACATATTTCAGCCTCTCTGATTGGGAATTAATAAGTGTTATATCTCCTTGGTGCATGTTTTCCTTTATCATTACGAAGTATTTTTCTATACCTTTTCGACTTCGAAGTCTATTTCATCCAATATTAATACTGCTACTCTCATTTTTCTCTGAATGTCATTTGCCTGAAATAACATTTTCCACCTTTTTACTTTTGATACTATAATTTGTCTTTGGAACTAAAATGTGTCTCCTGGAGGCAGCATCTGGTTGGGTTTTAATTTTTTGAATCCAATGTGCAACTCTGTACACCTTTTTATTTGTGCAGTTCAGTCCATTTACATTTAAGGGCAACTAATCAAAATTGCAGTTTTATTATAGCCATTTTATCTTTTGCTTCTTCTGCTGGTAGCTCGGTGTTTCCATTGCTTCCTTGTCCTTGTGTTGCTGTTTTTACTTTGGTTGGCTTTTGTTGGTTTTCCCTCTGGTCCTTGTTTTAATTTATATACTTCTCGCTCTAAATCTTTGGCATGCGGTTACCATTACAAATATAAAAAAGAATTGTATATATATATACAGTCATCCATTTTCTTCTGAGTGTGACTTATCTCCATTCCCCTTTGCGAATTTGGATCTTTGAATCCTCCGCTTTTCTATTACGGTTGTCTCACTTTGTCCCTGTATATGCTGAATGTTCATTACCATCTTGCTATAGCAAATCTCTTCTTATTGTTTAAGCTTGTAATGCCCTGTTCTTAATAAGGGTTGCACTCCTTTGCTTCTATCAACCAGCTAGTGTCTTTACTCCTAATTATGTATATTTTTTTTGTCATTTTGTTTTAGGTGAGCTGAGACCAGTATTTTTGTAGACAGGCCTTGTAGTGGAGAATTCCCTCAATTTTTGTATGTCTGCAAAGGTCTTAATTTCTCCTTCATATCTTCAAAGGAGAGCTTAGCTGGATACATTATTCTAGACTGATAGTGCCTTTCACTTAATAGTTTAAATATTTGATTCCATTCCTTTCTGGCTTGTAAGACCTGTGCTGAGAAGTCCTACAATAATCCGATGGGTTTTCCTTTATAAGTTACCATTTTCTTCTCCCTGGCTGCCCTGAGAATTCTTAGTTATTGATTTTTGATAACTTTAATACAATGTGTCTTCATGAAGGCCTTTTTGGGTTGAGATAATTAGGTGTTCTGTTGACTTCTTGAATTCCAAGCTCAAGCTCATTCCTTAGATTTGGAAAATTCTCGTCAACTATTTGTCTGAAAATGTTTTCTATTCCCTGCTCCTTTTCCTCACCTTCAATAATGCCCATTATTCTTTTGTTTTTTCTCCTGATGATATCAGCTAGTTCTTGTATTTCTCTTTTATTATTTTTCGTTCTTCAGTTTTTCTCTTCTTCCTTCTGATTTATTTCTAGATTTCTGTTTTCGATATCACTGATCCTTTCCTCTATTTGGTCCACTCTATTTCCTAAGCTTGCTATTTCATTTTTTATCTCTTTCAATGTGTTCTTCATCTCCAGAAGTTTTAATGGTGTTTTTTTTTTTGAGGGTTTCAGTCTCCTTGCTAAAGAACTCATTCTGCTCATCTATTTGTGTTTTTTTTCAATTCCTGAAGTTGTTGATATGAATTGTTTTGGATCTCATTGAGTTTTTTCAGAAGTATCATCCCGAATTCTCTGTCATATAAGTCATATATTTCTATATCTTTAAACTTATTTTCTGGACATTCTTCTCTTTCTTTCTGAGCTTCCTTGTCACCTTGGTTGTTGATGGTGTTTAATGGACTATTTCTCCTACTGGGCATTAATGGAAGTGTATTCTGCTTTTTTTTTTTTTTTTTTGCCAGAAAGATTATTATATAAAGGTCTTTCTGGCCTTTTGCAAAGAAGGTTCTTTTCTTTTGGTTTCCAGTAGGTGGTGTCTAAGCCTCTTTGATTCCTGATTTATAGAAAGCCTTAATAATTCCTTTTATTTCCTAATAGATGTTTAATCACGCTCACTACTCTCAGTCTCAGTCCCTGTCAGTGTTAGCAACAGTATTGGTAGTGTTTGCTCAGATCCCCTGGGGCTCCGTGGTGTTTAGTCCGAGAGGGTACGGAGGGAGGAGCTTTTGGGATTAGGGGTAAGGGCTGTGGCTCAGCCTAATTTTTGCAGCTGTGGCTGGTAAAAATCAACTGTTGTTTCTCTGTCTTCCTCGCTTCTCTGCCATCTTCACTTGCCTGGTTCTGCCTTGATGACTGGGCCCTGCCTCTGGCCATGTGGAGCTCCCAGCTTTCCAAGGCAGGGCTGCTCAGGGAACCTGCTGCGCCTTCTCCCCTCACCCTCCTCCTGCACGGAGCACCAGTGGCTACAATAGGCAGCTTCTTTGTTTTTTCCAGTCCACCACCCAACACGTGATGTTCTGACCTGTGGTAGCTCTTTTGCGCAGGTCCTACGCTCAGACATGGTGGTGTGCAGTTTGGTGTTTTTTGTTGAGTTTTAGATATTCAGCTTATTGTTGTTTCAAGGGGAGAAATATGAGGACATCTCTAACTCCGCATGTTTCTGACATCACTCTGTGGTGTTTTAGTTTTTTTCTACATTGCTGAGATTATTATCTGATTTTACCCATCAGTGTAATAATTTGGAAATTTCTTTTTAGGGTTTCTGATATTGAAATATATTTGCATCCCAGAAATAAACTATATTTGGTCATGCTGTGTTATTTTTAAGTACACCTTTGCATTCAATTAGCTCTAATTTTTGGTAGGATTTTTGCATCTACACTGTCTCATAAACAGAGATGTGAGTGCTAACTACATGTTATTTTCTGTCTTCCTTATAACCATTTGGGAAGCTTCTGAGGAATGGCAGTTCAGGATCAACATTAATGATTCAGAATTCTCCTGAGCACTTTAGCCACTCCAGAGACTGCTTATGTGTCCCTCTGTTACTTCATTTAAATGGAACTATTGTTGCACATTATGAACTGAAGTCAATGATAAGATCACTCGATAGAGTGGGAAGACATTGGAGATGTAGTGATTCCCTTCCTGCCTTGTCCTTGATGTTACTGAACTCTTTGACTTTACGACAAGATGCTTCCAGCTCTACTCTGTCCATTCTGCAGCCAATACATCTGCAACAAGTTTCCCTCGTCATGGTGGATAATTTTTACCACTCTGACTGCTAATATGATCTTTTTTCTCTACCAGATGAGAACAAATATGGTAAGATTATTAGAGGGAGGAAAAGAGAAGACAGGATTTAAACTAACAGGAGATAACCTGGCCATATATTCTGGCAGTGAAATTGGCTCAATCCTTTATAGATTTGATTTTTTAAATTCAATCTTAATTTCGTCCACACGACTCTGATTCTTAGAGCTAAAACATTCTGTATAGATCTAGCCACAGGTTTTTTCCACAGTGCACTCCTACCTTACGCAAATCCACAATTACATGTGACCTACCTGTGAAGAAATAACATGGTCCTTATGTGGTGAGAGTAAACATGGCTTCCACAGAGTCCAGTATTGACCTTTTGGCTGGAAATCTCTATGCTTCTGTGAACTGGGCTTGAAGAGAATAGTGGGTGTGGACGGTAAAGGAATACGGTGATTTGGAGGGAAAAAAGACCTTGGAATCAGAAGATAAACTTAGTAATTTTCTCTTGGTTCCTACAGATTTCCTCAATATCATCTTCCTAAAAGAAATATCAGCTTAGACAACACATGGCTCTCTGTGACCCTATTAGTCTAGTCTACAAGTAATATATGTTCCTTTTTAGAGAAGTGAACTTACAAATGGAAAAAAGGCAGAATAACATGAGACAAAGATTGACAGAGGCATGATTTTTTTTACAGAAGCTTCCTGACCTTGATGATCAGAATCACCTGGGGAGCATTTCTCTTCACATTTGCTTTGGGAGAATAACATGCTTTGAAAACAAATTGGGAAGGTCAAGAGCGTAACTTTCTAATGTTGTACTCTTAGGGTCAGTGACTCTTACCATCTGACAAGTTACATGTCACACTCATCTCTTTTATTTGCTCTCTCTGTCTCCTGATACTTTGGTTAAGGCCAAATCAGCTCAAAAAACACCAGTAGGACACTATTCTGTGTCAGGATTTATCTTATTTGCTATGAATAAAAGATGTCAGATGTAGTTGCTGCTCTTCGAATATCTTGGCAGTCGGCAGAGAAAGAAAAATAATTTCAATATAGTTTGTTAAGAGCTATGATGGAGGTAAGTACATCATGCTGTAATTACACTTATGTATCTAGGGTATACTAGAATGTTCGTGAATGTATATACTTGTGTGTGTCATGTCTATGTAATGTTGAAGATAGGTGGGAGTGCTGCCCTTCATTAAGTTAACTACAGATTATAGGCATACTTAGAACTTTGTGACAGTGTCTAGTTTTATCCTCTATATCTCTTTTCAGTAAAACTGAGAAACATTGTTTGCCTACCATTTAATTTCCCCTGAGATCTAAACACCTGATTGATACTGTTGTGTTAATTTCTACTCTGGGAAGGATATGAAATGAGGCAAAAGTAAGTCCAAAGGACCTGAGCTGAACTGTAAGTGGAGACTCTAAGAACCAACCAGGTAGTGCTTCCACTAGATGGATGGTAATTTCAAAAGTATCTATCTTAAAATAGTTTGAGTTCTCAAATTTTGTTTTTATGTCAGCTATTTAACAATAGACTATACTTATCATTAGAAGCAATTCTGTATCAGTTTGGCTTAATTGTTAGATCAAACAAACTCACTTGGTCCAGTACATCTATTCATTAAACCAACATTTGCTATGGCTCTATGGTATTCCAGAGCACCTGGGGGATAAAACTATAGTTTGGTACCTCCTATCTGAGAGTCTTTGGCCTCAGGAGCTGGGTATTCCCTCTATGTCTCCATTACCAAGGAAGTGCTTGATCAATAACATTTAATCAACAAATAAAGTTATCGAATATTCAAAGTGTGATGAATGTTCAATGAAAATGATACTAACTCCGTGTGGTGGGCATATCTCTGAATAGAGGAACTATGCTGAGCAAAAACCAGTGGAGCATAAAAACCAGTGTGCCCTAGTTTTGTGGCAAAGAAAGTAACTGGAAAGGTAGCCATAAATGATCATCAAGCAGAGATGTGATTGTTCATATTAATGTTTCATTTATTCATTTATTATTTCAATGATGAATTGAAATCTTTCATCATTTGACTCATGGGCTCATCCAAATGCCTAAGACTCTGTTATCAGGTTATATAGAATATAATTGAGTCTTTTTGAGAAAACTGGGAATTCCTTTAGCCCATGAGTTCTTAGAATTAAGGGCTTTCTTCAATTTAGATGTAAATGTTACATTTTAATTTTTACTTCACTCTAACTGAAATTTAAAATTTCTTTCTTGTTTGAATGTAGGTAACCAACCCAAATCAGCATTATCAGTATCCATAACTTTATCACCAATAAAAATCAGAGATATTTTTATATCATATTGCAATTGTTTAAGATATCTCAAAATATAATATAAGCTCATCATTTTGAAATTAAGGTGGTTCTTAGACTTTCAAAAACATTTTAAAATTTAACATGTTGAAGGAGCACATGTATTATTATTATATCACATATTTGTTTTCTAAAACCATTTCAATAACTGTATTTTGATATAATTAGTTTTTTGGTAATCCCATACATTCCATTTGTTGTTTGTATATAAGCATATGTGTATGTATGTATATGTGTTTGTATGTATTTGAAGTATTTAAGACATTATTTTAAAGCACCTTTACCAGACAGATAAAGAGTTGAAAGCCTAAGCTTTGCACAGGGTCTTAAACTTTAGACCTTAAATTTATTTTCTCTCTTTTTCGAACAGCTCCATGATATTTCAATATTGCTCCCAAATTCCTGCAAATGTCTCTAGGGATATTGGCAGGCTTTTAAAACAACTCTACTAAATTATGTGACCAAATTGTTTTTATTTAATTTAATTAATTATAATTTATCTAACAACGTTCTATGCTATGTCTAATAAAGTACATAAAAGTGAAAAATACATAGACGGAATTTTCAAAAGAGTTTGTGATCTCCAGGGGGAGTAGACAGATAATGCAAGGCATGGAGAGACGATGAGCTGGAAGTGGCAGATTAGTGCTGTTTAGTCTGAACACAGAGAACGAGTGAAGTTGGTGGCTTACAAAGGAAATTCTGTTTTGAGGGTGTGTCTGCTACTTTGGAAGTTTACCGATGGTTAAGAATGATATCTGGGAACTGCAGCTGAAGCTGGGGATAGGATTTTCAAGAGATTATGGCACTATCCAGAGCTGCCTCTTGGTTTCCCAGCTCCTTCAAAACAGATTTTCTCTAAGAAAAAGTCAGGTCTGTGGGGGTACTTGGGCTCTTTTTGAATTCTTACACCCCAGAGATTATCTTTTCATGGTGGCAACAATAGGTGCAGTATGTCTAAAGAAATCAATACATCTACATCATCATGAGATGGGACGGTGTGCAAGAGCAGCATAAGGCTAAACATTTTTGTTGGTAAAAGGTGAAATTAAATGGCATGATTTATAGATGAATTCAATCTATTGTTTTGTTATTAGAATAAAGAAGATGATATTCAGAATAAAGAAGATGATTTTTTGATCTGCTCTACACTTGCCAGATGGCACTAAAAGTAATGCACTGTCTTATAAAGTATTAAGTTTTGCAACATTGAAAATGTTTCAACTAAGGTGGCATGATCATCTTCTAAAAAATCTTAAAAGGGGATTCTAGAAATGGTTTATAGTGACTGAGGGCAATTTCTAAGCCCTTCAAGTTAATTATATTATTTTATAGGTTATACGCATTTATGTTTCACATGTGTGACTTCGTACCAAACAAACTATGAAACAGACAAATCAGACACAAGTGACAGAATTCCTCCTCCTGGGACTTTCTGATGACCCACACACCCAACAGCTGCTATTTATCTTATTCCTGGGTATCTACTTGGTCACTGTGCTTGGGAATCTGCTTCTCATATCCCTTGTTCAGGTTGACTCCCTGCTTCACACACCTATGTATTTTTTTCTCTGCAATTTATCTCTGGCTGACCTCTGTTTCTCTACCAACATCGTTCCTCAGGCCCTAGTCCATCTTCTCTCAAAGAAGAAGGTAATTCCACTTACACATTGTGCAGCTCAGCTCCTACTCTTCCTCATTTTTGGGGGTACACAGTGTGTCCTTCTGGCAGTGATGTCCTATGATCGGTATGTGGCCATCTGCAATCCTTTGCATTACCCCAGCATCATGACGTGGAGGGTGTGTGTTCAGCTGGCTGCAGGATCATGGACCAGTGGCATTCTGGTGTCTGTAGTGGACACCACCTTCACACTACGGCTACCCTACCGAGGCAGCAACAGTATTGCTCATTTCTTTTGCGAGGCCCCTGCACTGTTGACCCTGGCATCTACAGACACCCGGACTTCAGAGATGGCCATTTTCCTCATGGGAGTTATGATTCTCCTCATTCCTGTTTCCCTAATTCTGGTATCCTATTGCCGCATCATAGTGACTGTGGTCAGGATGAAATCAGCCGCAGGGAGGCTCAAGGCATTCTCTACCTGTGGCTCCCACCTTATGGTGGTCATCCTTTTTTACGGGTCAGCAATTGTCACCTACATGACACCGAAGTCTTCCAAAGAACAGGAAAAACTGGTATCTGTATTCTACGCAGTAGTGACCCCCATGCTTAATCCCCTCATCTATAGTCTGAGGAACAAGGATGTGAAGAGAGCTCTGAGGAATGTAGCCACAAGAAATTTTCCATGCAGGCTCGGGATTTTCCACTGACAGTGAGACCCTCCTGACTCCCTACTTGTAAGACTTACTGAGTAGTTCCCTAAGCAAGCCTGGAATGTGGTACAATTCTTATCCTTTGGCGTTATCCATGGGTCTATTCTCCATCCTTCATCCATTACTTCCTTTGTCGAAGGAGAAGAATTCATGGAGCAATAGGAAGGAGGGTCTGCTTCCTTATAGTTGGTCTTTTGGCACTTATGTGTTAGGAAATCCTTTGAGAAATATTCACATTTTATAGACCCTGGAATCTATAAAATATATATATATTTTTTATCATGCTATGTACTATTATCTATATATCCCAGATACTACTTCAACTCCTTTATCTTTTGGTATTTCTGAATCACTTTGCATCACCAAATAATCAATAAATTAACAAACACTACTTCATTACTTACTATGAGCTAATGCTACATATATGTGTGCATATACATGTACCTACATGTGTCTTTGAGGTGGTATAATGAAGCAGAATTTATGAGCTCTGCTGTACTTCTCACACTCTTATTAGAGACATGAGTATTGTACATATCAGGACACAACTTTATAAAGGTAAAGATGGAGTTTTAGAAACCAATAAATTCTGACATCCCAGAGTAACGAGAGTGAGAAGCTATTATCAAACCTGGCCCTTATGGATCAAGAGCAGTCAACTAGAACTTGGAGAGGGTAGCTGTATGTAGAAAGCCACCAGGGAAGAATTGTGAACTTAGGTATATGGAGGCGAGGAAGCTATGTGAATGAATATTCCAAGCTCATTTTTTCCTACCTTCTGATTTCTTGTTATATTTTTTAAAAAGTCCAGGATGACCTCCCCATATGATGACTCTTAATTTAATCATATTCTCAAAGTCCTTTTAAATGTAAGGTACCATATGTACAGGTTCAGGGTTTAGAACATGGACATGTTTGTGCGCCCTATATTCTGCCACCATACCAAGATCAAGCAAAATGCATGTGAGCGAGTGATTAAAGCTTGGCTAAAATTGGAAATGATTAATTTATTATGGTGCCAATTTGCTCAGTTTTGTGATTGCCACCATGCAAGTAGAACTCTGTGATCAGTCTTTCCTTTTGCAAATCCTTATGGAGTTTCAGAATGTATTCCTCTCCAGTAGCCCTTGCTACATGAGAGCTGAAGGACACTTCATGTGGGAGATTGAACTGGCACACAGAGTCTGTGGACAGGATGTGCCTATGCAGTAATGCTATTTTATGTTGTTAATTATCAATACATTCTTATGAATAGTTTACACAAAGCTATGGTGCCCATGTTCCAAGTCTGTTATTTGCCAATAGTCCAGAGTTGGACAATGTTTGCTAGATAAAATCATAAAGAGGGGCTGGTATATTGGTTGAGTGATAAGTAAGCTTAAAAGAGACAGTTGATTTCATCCAATAACAATAAGATTCCAAAAATAATTTAGTAAGCAAAGAAACTTTGGGTTATAGCAGTTTCCTATAATTTGTCCACTTATACTTGACTGGAGATTTCTTTCTGTCAAACAAATCTCATATCCAAGGTGGATAATTTGAGATTGAGGCAGTTGTTGGTAGTGTGGAATTATTATTCTCCAGATGAAGCACAGACCAATTATAGTAGTAGAGGAAGAATTCCTCATTTGCTAGCATTTAAGTATGTATATTTTATAAGCGAGTGGAGGTTTTAAGCATCTTTTTGTTACTCCTATTTCTCACTAGAATATAATTTCCATGAGGTAAGAGTTTTGTTTTGTTCACCAATGTGCTTCGAGCCCTAAACAAGGTCTAACATAGTCTGAATACTGCATAAAAATTTGTTGAAATTTCAAGTTCAAATAAAAGAATGAAAGAATAAAATCAGACTCTACTGTTTATTGTCATTATTTTATCTTGTAAACAAAAAGATCCTTAAAAGTTTCAGATAGAATTTTTGGACAAACAGAAGAAAGTAAAGTAGAAGATTATAACAATGATATGGGTGAAGAAATTCAAGAAAAACTAAAACAAATAAAAAATGGCAAATTGTAATAGGCTCAGATAGGCTCCCAACCTGTGCAAACAACCAGCATCCTCAGGAACACTGGTACCACAGTCCCACAGAACACTGAACCTACAACCGTCCTTTTTGTCACCACTATGTTCTTTTATTCAGAAATGGATCTCATTGGAAAGTCCAAAATCCCAGTGGGTATACTGTGGCTCCCAGAAAGAGTAGAGACCAAAAGCCCATGTGAGGAATTTTTTTTCTTCCCTTTGTCCTTGCATTCTAGCTTTTCAGTTTCTATCTAAGTCAGTCATAGTTTCTGTGGGCCCAGTGTCCTGCGGATGACCCGCTTCAGTGCAGCCTTCACTTCATTATTCCTTAAGCTGTAGATGATGGGGTTCAACATGGGAGTCACCACTGTGTAGGAGAGTGATAGCAGCTTCTTGCTCTCAGGAGAAGTGCTGGACCGAGGTCGGAAGTAAGTGAGGATGGCAGTGCTGTAGAAGAGGGAGACAACCAGGAGGTGGGAGGAACAGGTAGAGAAGGCCTTGCGTTTCCCCTCAGCTGAGGGCATCCTGAAGATTGTGGAGAGGATACGGACATAGGACCCCAGGATCAACAAGAAAGGGAAGAGGATGAATAGGACAGTGGCTGTCAGAGCCTCCAGTTCAAACAGAGAGGTATCAGCACAGACCAGTGCAATGACAGGGGGGCTGTCACAGAAGAAGTGGTTCACCCTGTTGGGGCCACAAAAAGGGAAGCTGAAAATCCATGAGGTTTGCACAGTGGCCACTGGAAACCCTGCGAACCAAGAAGCAGCAGCCAGCTGGGCACAGGCCTTGTGGCCCATGATGACTGGGTATCGCAAAGGGTCACAGATAGCCACATAGCGATCATATGCCATTGTGGCCAGGAGGCAGCACTCAGCAGCCCCAAAGAAAAAGAAGAAATACATCTGAGTGGCACAGCCAAGAAAAGAGATGGTTGTATCTTGGATGATCAGGGTCCCCAGCATCTTGGGCACAATGACCAAGTTGAACCCTATCTCCAGGAAAGACAAGTTCCTGAGGAAGAAGTACATAGGACTTTGTAGGGCAGAGTCAGCTGTAGTGACCAGGATGATTGAGGACATTGCCCATCAGTGTAATCAGGTAAATGGTCAAAAAGAGGATAAACAGCAGAGCTTGTAGCTCAGAGGACAAGGCTGAGAAACCTACAAGAACAAATTTGTTGACAATTGTCCAGTTTCCCCACATCATGCTTCTGCCCAGGACTTCACTGGGCATTTGCATACCAGGAAGGAGAAGTCTCCATATGTTATTTAGACCTCAATTATATTTTATTTAGACCTCTATTAGACTCTTAGAAAATTAACTTCCTATGGCTTCTTTTTCCACAGCTGTACTTTCAAAAATGTAAAAAGCAAGTCTAACTATGGGATTCACAATTTTTTGGAAGAATATTATCCTTTTTTTCAGACTGAACTGAGGCATACTGTATATATCTATACATCTCCTGATTTTCTCTGATTTTCTATTTTCTTTAGCACTAATCGTGGTGCTAAAAAAAAAGCTAGGTCAAGCATTTCTGAAGAGAGGGTTCTTGAGACACAGTGAAAGATGGTGAGGTGAGTCAGAATATGTTTTCTGCAAAATAAAAGGGTGAGAAGAAGAAAAGCAACAGAAGTGAGCCAGCAGTTACCAATGATCCATGAAGCAGAGACCTTAATGTGTCCCAGTCTCCAGCAGTTCACACCTGAGAAGATTTCAGAATATTAGAGGAATCATCATTTCTATATTCAGACAATCACAGTTAAAGCAAGAAGACACACAATACAAAAACTGGTTTGATTCCTGGGCTAAATATTCTCTATGTGAATATATGTGATCAGACAAAGGGAAGAAAGACTCCGGATAATATCAGACCACAGAGAAAATTTAGGTATGTTATTTATAAACCCTTTCATCAGTTTCTATTTGTTGACTTGTGTCTTCACTCTCAAGAATTATGAAGTGCTACATGTTAATAAACACCAACTTAAGTATGCAGGTTTGACTAATAATGTTAAATCTTGTGAAAAAGAAACTGAAATTTTCATCATTGTATTAATAACTAAGTTTCAAAACTGGGACTCTAAAATTCTTTCTGAGAAATGCATATTATTTAATACACTTAAATAAAGGAATAAATCTAAAGCACTTAGTACGGTAACTGGTATATAAGACATAGTCAATAAATGCTAACCATTATAATTACTATGCTTTAATGTTACAGTTACCTTCCAAAATCCACTTCTCATCTAACCCACTGCCCCAAATCACTGTAGCCCTTATGTTTCCATATTTAAGAGAAAAGAATAATTTATTCAATAAATATTGTTTCCTGTGTGCCAGACACTATTCTAGATACTAAAGATGTTAGCTATATCAGTAAGTCAAACAAACAAAAATCCCTTCCCTAATAGAACTCACCTTCTAGTAGGGAAGACAGATTTTTAAACAAATTATGTAAATAGAATGTATAGCATATTAGATATTAATGAGAATAATGGAGAAGAATAAAGCAGTGGAGAAGGAGATAGGCACTTGGGGTATGTGTGGGGAGTGTTACAGAAGGCTTCACTGAAAAGATTATATTTGAGTAAAGTCCTGAGCAAGTGCAAGAGGTGAAGTCAGTGTGGTGAAGGAAGGAGGGAAGTAAAGAGCAAACATACTGAGAAAGTGTTAAAAATTTTTGATTGGATAAAGAAGCTGTGGTACATAGATACAATGGAACATTACTCAGCCATAAGAAAAGATGAAATACTGCCATCTGCCATAACATAGATGGACCTCAAGATAATCATGCTAAATGAAATAAATCAGACGAAAAAGCAGAGGACTATATGATTTTACTCATATGTGGGATCTAAAACTGAAAGCAACAAAGGAACAAGACAAACAAAAACTCATAGACAGAGAGAACAGTTTGGTCATTCATTACCAGAGGGAAAGGAGGGAGTGGAAATGTAGATAAGGGTAAAGGGGGTGAAATTTATGGTGAAGGAAGGAGATTTAACTTTGGGTGGTGAACACACAATCAATATACATATAACGTATTATTGAATAGTACACTTGAAACCTATATAATTTTATTAATCAGTGTCCCCTCAATACATTTAATAAAAAAAATTTTTGCTGAATTCTGTTCATTTTAAAAACTTCAGTCTGGGCATCACTTGCATGAAAGCTTTTTTTTGATATCTTACCTCGATTTTAATAGTGGAAATTAACATTTATGGAACACAAAATAAATGCCAGACACTAGCCTAAGTGTTTTGCATGTGTCACGTTTTTTGTCTCACAACAACCTGAAGGCAGACTATTATTTTACAGCCAAGGAACCTGAGGCACAGAGAAGTTGTGTAATTTTTCTAAGGTTAGGCAGCCAGTAAATATTGGCATTAGGGATATGCATCCTGGGCAGTCTGACTCCAAATTATGGATCTAACCATCAGGCAACACTTTCACCCACTCTCTGAAAATAAAAATGAGTCTCAGCTCACAGATGAGGTCAAGCGGAGTGTTTGTCACTGCCGGCTGTTGGAGAGCAAAAAGACAGACAATTTCTAGAGAGGGGCAGGAATTTTCAAGATAATAGCAACACAAGACCAGAAAGCCACTTTCATAGTCTTTATCTTTGAATAACCAATTATTTATGTCTCTATCTTGTATTCTAGACGGTATACTCCTTGAAAGGAGAAATTATGTTATTTAACTTTTTATCCCAGTTCCTAACAAGGTAGACGCCTAGTAAATTGTTGTTGAATGAATGAATGAACAATGAAGAAAATGTGAAAAATAATCAGAGAAATATCTGCACAGACAGAATGTGGACACAATGAGCTTCACACATAAGGAATGTAGACACAGAGGATTACATACATCAACATTATAGTCTCATACAAGACACACAGATTTAAATAGTGATGAATTATAAATTATACCCATTAATATTCCTCTGCTCCAAGTCTTTTCCTTTTATCTACTCCATTTTAGAAAATGACAATACCCACTGTATAACCCAAGAACTGGGATAACAATCATTTCATCCCAAACTTGTTATTTTTCCTCCTAAAGACCAACTCTTTTTCCTACCACACAACTTTAGATTCTGGCTCTTATTTTTTCCAGTCTGGAATACTGTAGGAACCTAATTCCAGTTCATTCTCTTCAAACCATCCCTGACTTCTTGTGTGTGATCTAACAGCAACTGATTAAGTTACCTGCTTAACATTTTCCAATCACTCCTTATTGTCCCTGGAATAAGTATAAACCCTTTAACAAGGTCTTTTTCTCTGATATCTGCTTATTTTTCCAGTTTCAAATAGCCTAGACTACTGATGCTCTAGTCACATGAAAATATTTCTGTTCTGTGCACACTTCATATTCTCTCACTCCTCCTTGCATTTGTGCATGTGGCTCTCCACTCTTAGAAACCTCTTCCTGTAATTATGTATAACTTTCTACTCATCTTGCAAGTCTCAGCTGAAATATCATTTTCTTTGATAGATTTTCCATCTTCCCTTGGCCTACTCAAGGGATTATTCTTTTACTCTCTTGTAACACTGTGTCAACCTCTATTAGAACACCTTTATAATTGTATATGTGTGCATCTATTTATATTATCTAATTGTTAACACTACGAGTACAAATCTATTCCTTCATAGCACTATCTGCACTTAGTGGAGTTTAACTCCTAGTGCTTAGTAATTAGTGTAGCGTATTTTTACAGCAGTTCGATGACACTATTGGATTGTTAGTTAAACTTATAGTCAAGTAAGACTTTTGAGTGTGTGTGTGTTATAGATGGTACATTAGGTTTCATCTTCCAAGATATATTTATTTTGTTTAAGTTTTTTGCTATGTTCTGAGAAGATATTTTAAAACTTTGCTTTATTACAAGAGCTTTGCAGCACTCAGTATGCCAGGGATGTCCACTGCCCTTAAATACATAATCAAAATATATCCTAGAACAGAGACAAGACTCTGGGGCATATCACTTAAGCCATATTCCAAAATGGATTGACACTAATTTTTTTAATCTCTAATTTTTGGGCAAATAGCAAAGCTATTTATTATTATTATTATTATTATTTTCTATCAGTGACTATAAATCACTTCAGACATGGGTTGGGTATAAATAAACATAGTTATGTGCTATTATTGGGAACATATCTCTTTAATGTAGTAACGAAGGTCTCGTGAAAGAGTTCAGGAGATGCCTTAGTGAAATGCAAGTAAACCATACCAGTACGCACTCTTTAATCCAAGATCTAATGCCAACTTTTTTGCAAAATCTCTGCTGACCACCACCATCCTCCAACTAAATATAATTAATTACTCTCTCCTTTGTGTTCCTCATAGCATTTTAAAATACCTTTATTATAACGGTGGTTTTCTACCATGATTATTTTTATATGTGTCCTCTCCTGCAAATTGTGCACTCTCTGAAGACACAAACCAAATGGTATCCATCACTGTATCTACATTACATTGTCCGGTACCTACATAGTACCAATAAACGTTCATTGAATTACTAATTAACTTTTATATTAATGACATTAGTTAATTAGTTTAACACACTTAAAACGTTAATGAAGTTCTTTGTCATGAGTCCACGATGGATTAATCACTACTCTTTTTTTTAAGTACTTTTAAAAAAATCCTTTTATCAGTACTTTAAATTATCATATGGAAATAAATGTAGAATTATAAAACACTACACAAATTTAAATCATTATTATCATTATTATTTTGATATTACTGTAATTTCTATAGTTTAAAAAAAGACTCTAAATCAAATCTTTTAGTAAAGCGGTGTTGGATAGATAGAAAAAAAAATCTAATGAAGTGTAGCTGAGACCCATAACCATTGAAACCAAAGGAAAACTACAGTACAGCATAATTTGAGAATTTCCTAATGACACACTACCAGATGACACCACTTAGACACTGGACAACATGTGATGAAAGGCTGGAGTGAAAAAGGTTCTCAGGCCCAAAATTCAAAAGTTATCAAAGAGAATCTCTGAATGTCCAATAAATGAAGCTGAAGAAAATTACATATGCTTAACCGTAGGTTTTTGACTTTTAAAGCAGCGGTGCCCTCTCCCTTTTTTTTTTCTAAACCAAATCTGATAAGGAATCTCAATACTTAAACCCAGTGAGGATGAACAAGGGTAGGGGCAGGCGCTCAGAGCACCACTTGTTTGGCTTTCTTTTTCTCCTATACACTAAAATAGTTCCTTTATGGATCTTCTTAGGACCCTAGGGCTGCACAAACACAATATGAAAGCATGATTCATGACTTTACATCTGCTTCTGTCCCATAGTTGTAATTCCATATTTTTCTTCATTTACCTTGATCCTTCTCTAACCCTTCACTTTACATTTCCTTCTTTTGATCTAGACTTCCCTCTCTTTCTGTTTCATATGTTTCACTTTACTCTCTGTTTTTATTTTTCTATCTGTTTTCCTCTACTAAGTGGGAGATGGATGGTAATGGGGAAGTTGCTGGGAAGAATTTGAAGAACTGATTTCCTGTAACCACATGAGTGCAGTTATGGTTGTAAGGATGTTATCAATGCAGTGTAATTCAGGTGCTGTTTTTCTACTGGTTTTGCAAGCACAGAGTCTTGGATAGGTGTGGTTGTGGTTGCAGCCATCAGACATGGGAAGAGAGAACCCTTAGAGGGGAGGGGAAAGTATGGAAACACTTACTTGAGGTTGCCTGCCCAGCTACAGCTCTATCCACAGTGTCGCCTTTCAGGGATAACACCATGGAGATTCTATGTTTTGTTTCAAACAAAGAAGAACTGGATAGCAGACTTAAGAGAATTCTGTGAAACTACCACATATATTATAGTTTGAGACCACATAGTTTTAATGGAAAGAACTTTGGAGTCATAAATTCAGAGAGTTACAGTTTGGGTTATTAGTTTTGTTTGTTTGTTTGTTTTTAGCTGTGAGACATAGAGCTACTGACATGATGTTTTCTGAGTTATGGGTTTCTCAACTATAAAATAATGATTATTATAAATGCCCTATCCACCTGACAGGGTGGTTGTGAGTGTGAAATAAGGTAATATTTGTGCAAAAACTTCCAACATTCTAAAGCACAATACATTCTTATCATTGTTTTCTACCCTTTCTCATGTTCCATAATTTGTCGAGTCTTACAAAATTCCATGTTCTTTTCTGGACACCTCTGATCTCCTTTCTTGTCTCTCAAAAATGTGTCAAAGAAGACACTTTTTTGGTGGTGTGCCAGTATCCCCCTTAATGAAACTTTTAAGCCTGTGACCTATCTTCTCATCCTTTACTTACCTCCTGTCAGTGAGACTTGTCTGTATCACATTTCGGAGAAGCCCTGGTTTGTGACAATCACTTTAGAACAGCCTGAGACTATGTCTGAATGAGTGACTCCAGGGGAATCCTTAAATAATGGCTGTGTCTGTGCAAGTCATGCCAGAAAAGCCCTGGACTATGTCAGTCATTCCATAGATACTCTGGGTTGTGCTAGTCTTGGTCCACATTGCTGGTGAATCCTAGGGTTGTGCCTTGTCACATTCTCAAAGAAGCTTTGTCCCAGTGCTGTGTCAGACATCCCAGGGAAATCCTGGGCTGGTGCTGGCTCAGTGTTTGTGAAGATGCTATGAACTGTGCAGCATTAGTCATACCAGAGAAGCTCTGGGCTGGGTTTGTGTCAATCACTCTAGAGGATTCCAGGCTAGGTCTCAGGACTATTTAGGTCCCTGCTGTTTACTGTAGGGAAGTGATTCCCCCAATGCTGCTTCTTTCTCAGGTGAAGTCATAGGTTCACTTTCTGACAGGTGTAAGTTTGAGGAGTTCCCAGGAGTGCAAAAATTCATAAAGATTCTGCAAACCCATAATCGGAGGAAGGCCTGTCCTGCAGCTCCAACTTCTCCTGCACTTCTGAGGCTACAGAGCAAAGGGACAAAACTCAATAGTCTGTCTTCCAAGGTTTCCACCTGAAAGAGATTGGAGGAGTCTGCCAGAATTCTTTTTATTTTAATTTAATTTTTATTTTTTCCCAGCTTCATTGAGATATAATTGACATACAACATTGTTTAAGTTTAAGCACACAAAGTGATGATTTGATACATGTGTATATGCAAAATGATTATCCTAATAGGGTTAGTTAACACCTCTAGCACCTCAAATAATTATCTTTTTTTTGTGGTAAAAACAATTAAGAGATATTCTTTTAGTATCTTTCAAGTAAATAATATAATACAGTTAACTATAGTCACCATGCTATACGTTAGATCCCTAGAACCTATTTATCCTATAACTGAGTTTATACTCTTTGACAAACATTTCCCAATTTCCCCCACCCTACCTAGCCACTGGCAAACATCATTCTTCTCTGTTTCTATAGTTTGTGTGTGTGTGTGTGTGTGTTTTAATTCCACATATGAGATTATACAGTATTTGTCTTTTTCTGTCTGATTTATTTCACTTAATAAAATGTCTTCAAGTTCCATCCATGAAGCAAACGACAGGATTTCCTTTTTTTTAATGGCTAACAAATAATCCTGTGTGTGTATGTATGTGAGTGTGTGTGTGTGCGCGTGTGTGTTTCTATGTGTATCTCACGGTTTCTTTCTCCAGTCATCTGTCAATGGACATTTAGGTTTCCATGTCTTGGCTAATGTGAATAATGATCAATGAGCATGGCAGTGCAGAGATCTATTAGAGAGAGTGATTTCAGAAATGTTTCTGACATGGACTCATAAGAAGTTTTCAGGCATAGGGAAGAAAACCCATTTTTATTATCTAAGCCATGTGGAGAATATTAATAAAACCTGTAAGCAGTTGGTTGGGGAGGCCATTAACTCCTGGTTAAGATAATGGCAGAGAAGTCTGACTAACAGTATCAAAATCCAAACCCTTATGGAATAGGAATTGTAGCTGAAGGAGTAAAATGAAGCCCATACTTCGAGAGAAAATGTCCCTCAGTTGATTATGGCTTCATCCAAAGACTCTAATGGATAGCTGAACATTTCTTACAGTTCTTCCAAAATAGATATTTTTATAATTTATTAAATAATTTTAAAATGGCTAATATTTTCTGTCAATTTGCTTACCTGAAGCTCTGTAAAATAGGTATATAAATTTTAGAACCATTTTAAAAATTAAATTTATTGGAGGTGACAATGGTTCATAAAAGTATACAGGTTTCAAGTGTACAATTCAATAATACATCATATGTATAATGCTTTGTGTGTTCATCACCCAAAGTCAAATTTACATCCATCACCATATGTGTGACTGTCTTTAGCAAAACAGGTATTTGATTGGATATTTCTAACTGAAAGCGGTCACCATATCTGACTTGTTCATTATTGTTTGCTTCGTATCTAGCACATGCCTGCACATATGTGCTTGAATTTTTGGTCAAGGTGTATTTAAAATATTGATCTCCTGGCACATCCACCACCTTTGCAACATTCCATTTTGAGATTTTTCATTTTGATTGATTAAAATGGCCTATTCATCTTGCACTTTGCTCTAGGGAAGGGCTCCACATTTACAACAAAAGTGATAATAGGGAGGCGACTCAGTGGATAAAAAAAGAATAGCTATATATTGTCCCGCTTGATAACCCATTTCTTTGTTTAGTACATAATCTAAATCCCTGTTGGCACCCATTTGTATTTGGGATTACAGCCAAAGATAATGGAAGAGCAGAAACATCTACATGACTTCTTTCTCCCGTCCTTCCTTTTATCCTCTCCTTCTTTCCAAGTCCTGCTTACTAGCATTTGGAAGAGGACAGTTAGCCAATGAACAAATACATAAGATCCACTTGGGATGTTTCTTTATTCACTCAACAAATATTTACTAGGTGTATAACATAAACCAGGCACTGGGATTTCAGTAGTAAATTTAACAGACATTATCCCTGGCCTTGTGGAACATAGAATATAGAGGGGAAGACAAACACCAAAGAACCATATAAAAATGTAAAATTGCAACTGCAATAATATGTAAATAGAAGGAAACAACATAGATGCAGAAACAGCACCACTGTTTTCCATTTCTGTGGACATAACTATGAGTATGAGAGACTTGAATAATAATTTAATGAATTAATTGTGCATAACAACCTCAAAGTTTTTAGCCATGTTTTCGGATTGCTTAGTAAAAAGATTTTAAGAGGTAAATCAATCACTGTGAGCTACTTTTTTAGTCCCAGCAATCCCAAAGGGATGCTCTGTAAAAGTGGGAGATGAAGAAAAAACACTATCACTGCTCTCTATAATGATATGCGGTTCTGAGTCTATTGTGAAAAATAAAGATACTTTGAAAATGATGAATTAAATAAGGTAATATTTATTTCATACTTATGTGTTTGACTACATAGTTTCTGATAGTTAATGTGTATCCTTGGGATATAAACTTCAATGTTTGTGTGTTTAAATTATAGTAGTCCCCCCTTATCTGTGGGGATATGTTCCAAGACTTCTAGTGGATGCCTGAGATTTCCAATAGTATTAAATCCTATATATAGTTTTTTCCCATACATACATACATACATACATACATA
Source organism: Eonycteris spelaea (assembly GCA_003508835.1). Lineage (NCBI taxonomy): Eukaryota > Metazoa > Chordata > Mammalia > Chiroptera > Pteropodidae > Eonycteris > Eonycteris spelaea. The sequence goes on along the minus strand of PUFA01000113.1, from coordinate 104,950 downwards.
CATACATACATACATACATACAAACAGTTTACAGCTTTTCTTTGGCATACTTGATTTTCCAGCACCACTATTAAGTAAAATAATGGTTACTTGAACACAAGCACTGTGATATCACTACAGTCAACCTGATAATCAACAGGGCTACTAAGTAACTATGAGTGTGTAGCCCATACAACAAGATATACACTGGACAAAGAGATAATTCACATCCCAGGTGTGCTATAGTGGAATGGCGTAAAATTTTACCACATTACTCAGAACGGTGTGCAATTTAAAACTTATGAATTATTGATATTTGGAATTTTCCATTTAATATTTTCTGAGTGCAGTGGACCACAGGTAAGTGAAAGCATGGAAAGCAAAACCAAAGATTAGAGGGAACTACTGTATGCATCTGGAAAAAAGTAGATGTAACAGCAACTCACACTGTTGGTAGATGTTGAACTTGGAAAAAACATCGTAGGGTTTTGGTGATCATTTTTTTATGGTCATTTTTTAATGTTCTGACCTTCAGAAGAATGCTCCTGGGCACTAGAGACCCTCTCCAGAGACAAAGGTGCCTGGGAATTTTAATCCTCCCTCTTCTCTACCCCATGGTTCACTATAATGGATGACTGATTTTGGAGTATAAAAACCTATTTCCTATGGCCTAAAGCAGGACAAACTCTGGGATTTGTTTATGCTCTGTAGTTCCTTACTGGCTCAGGTGGTATCTGGGATTTCCCCAGAAATCACATTTTTTACATAGTTTCTTCTTCATTCCCACTCTACTTTCCCCACTTGTTTAATGGTTTCTTTCTAATAACTCACTTTCACTTGAATCCTGGGCTCCATATCTAATTCTGGGAGAATATGGCCTATGATAAAAGCTTTTGGTCCCAAGGCCTGATCAGTTATTGAAGGTCTGGGGTAGATGTTCCTAACAGGTGAAAGGGGATATAAAACAAGGATATGAAGGAAAAAGCTTTCAGCTTTACCTTTCTGGGAAATTATCACTTTCATACCTCTTTTATGGGTCTTCTCCAGACTTTCAGAACACTTATCCTCTACCAGGAATTGGTCTTGTTCTGGAATCAACCCACCTCTCTTCAGCACTGTTTTCCCACATGCAATCCATCATCAAGTCATACAACTCTTGCTCCAACAATTATTTAGAATCACTTTCTACTGATACCACTCTCCTCCAAGTCACCATTTCTCAAGGATCACCCATACATTTATTCATCTTTCATATACTGCTGAAAAATTGGAGAATGATTTTTTTTTATAATATGAGAGTTTTTATTTGGTTATGCAAACCAGACTAGATGGACTAAAGTGATAACCTACAACACTGAAGTAAATGTCTTTGGGCCTTGGCCAGGAGCCCTCATAATTGTTTTTAAGAAAGTGTTGAAAGTGTGTCTGTACCTGAGGCTCTATCCCAGAGAGAGGCACCTCTTGCTTTGTGGAGCTTTTGGCTCCTGGAAAGTGGCAGTGACTCCATGACCATCTAGGGGCTGATTCACTGGTTCAGAATATCACAGCCATCTGCATTGTCTCAGCACCATATACCCTTGTTTCAAGTAAAGTATTATTATCACTTTCATTCTGTGCATGTTAAACATCTACTGTGGCAACCTCCAGCCTCACTGAGCTGCATGCCTCAGTAGACTATGTTGTCTCTCCAGGTACAAATTATTGTTTCCGTTAATGCTTTGGCTTCATATTTATGTGTATTTTAAATGGTCTGTCTTAACCCTATTTCCCCACAGTATTTTTAGTGCAGTTTTGCACAACACCCGGTTCTTAGGAATGCCTGTGTCATTTTAAAACAGAAACACTGTGCAGCTCTCATTTTCAAAGTTTTATAGGTACTTTGGAAGACAAACATGTAAAAATAAAGCATAGTATGTACACATTTTAAGCTATCTACTGATAAGCTTGGAATAGATGTGTATAGGAGAGAATAATTTATGCTGCTTGAGAGATCACAGGGGGACCTTGAAAGATGAGATGGAATTGGTTAAAATAAAGGCAAGCAAACCTTTCAAGTGGAGAAAATAGGATACCAAGACATCACCAACTGCTAATCATCTAAATTATGAACTCAGAAGTCTGAATGAAACACATCCCTTTTCTCTGATTTACTCACCTATTTCTGCTATATTCTTTGAAATTTAATTCATTACCATTAAAATTTAATTCAGTTTTTCAACTATTATATGAGCAAAATTCCAAATGTGTGATGAAAAATGTTATTGACAGGGATGTGGGGAAATAAGCTGGTGCAAGTGCAAAATGATACAATCATTGCGGAGGGAAATATGACAATATATATCAACATTAAATGTGTGTTTACCTTTTTCCAACAAATCCAATTTCTGGATTTTCTGGATATATTGGCCAAAATATAAAAAGGCATATTCACAAAGCTATTCTTTTAGTATGATTTGTAATCATTAAAGGCTCAAATAAACTATAGTAATCCATAAAATAAAGTACTGTGAAGTTATAAAAAGAATGAGAATACTTTTTGTGGTTAAAGAAGAGTTATATTGGAATCAGTTTTGACAAAAGTAGCACCACGAGTGAAATTTATTATATCACTTCAACAAGCATAAAAATTGAATATGGCATAGAAAGAGATCTTATGGAAGCTAAAGTCATTCTTTCTGGGGAAAATAGAGAGACAACGCAAATGATTGTTGGGCTTATAAAGATATATGTATGAGGTTTGCTGATTCACTTTCCTATATCTATATTATATACCAATGAGCTTTAAAGAACTAACACTACCTAAAAGGCATGAGAACTGAAATAAAGGATAGTTACGCTTTGGGAGGGAACATAGGGTTCTATCTGATTAACAGATTTTCTCAAAGGAAGAGAAAGTGACAAGAGGATTTTGTAATGGTTTTTCCCTGTTTTACTATGTGTGTATTTAAGTTAAGATTACAATCAGTTTCATAGTGTTTACAATGTGGACACAGCAATCTAAATATCTGGACTTACTTTGATAGGTCTAAACTACCTCTACACTGTTTTCTATCTACTGAGTTCCAATAGTCATTTCAGCAGTTAGGTTTCATCCCAATGGCAATATGAAGCAAGGCAGAGAAGAATCCCAAATATAAATCAGATTGTTCCCTACTCAATAAACTTTAGTCTTATCTCTTTATGTCTATGGGATATAGTTTCTAAGGCCTATGGCCTTGCGGAAGGTCCGGCTGAGGGCATTCTTCACCTCATTATTTCTCAGGCTATAGATGATGGGGTTTAACATGGGAGTCACAACAGTGTAGGACAACGATAGCAGCTTCTTGTTCTCAGGAGAGTAGTTGGACTTAGGCCGGAAGTAGGTGAGGCTTAAAGATACATAGAAAAGGGAGACGACAAGGAGGTGAGAGGAGCAGGTGGAGAAGGCTTTTTGCTTCCCTTTAGCTGATGGAATCCTGAGGATGGCAGCAGCGATGTGAGAATAGGAACACAGGATCAGCAAGCAGGGTATCATGACGACCAGAATGGTTCCGATGATCGCATAGATCTCAAACAGTGTTGTGTCTGCACAAACCAGCCTCAGCACAGGTGGGCTGTCACAGAAGAAATGGTTCACCTTGTTGGTGTCACAGAATGGAAAGCTGAAGAGCCACGTGGTTTGCACAGTAGCTACGGGAAAGCCTGGAAACCAGGAGGCAACAGCCAGTTTGGCACGTGTCTTTTGGTTCATGATGACAGGGTAGTGCAAGGGACTACAGATGGCTACATAGCGGTCATATGCCATGGTGGCCAGGAGGAAGCATTCAGCAACCCCAAAAAAGAATAAGAAATACATCTGCGTGACACAGCCAGGGAAGGAGATGGTTGTGTCCCAGGCAAGCAGGGTCCCCAGCATTTTAGGCACAATGACTAGGTTGAAGCCAATCTCCAAGAAGGACAAGTTCCTGAGGAAGAAGTACATGGGACTGTGTAGCATGGGGTCAGCCAAAGTAACCAGAATGATGAGGCTGTTTCCCATCAGGGTGACCAGGTAGATGATTAGAAATATCAGAAAGAGTAACAACTGTATTTCAGTAGGTAAGCAAGAGAAGCTCACAAGGATAAACTCACTTACTCTTGTCCAGTTTCCTACAGCCATAGATATAGGAATAAATCTCCAGCTGAGGTCATGGAGAGAAATTCTTAATTGGAAGAGTCAGATTCTAGATTTGTTATTCAGATTCCTTCTTAGTCAGGGAAAGAGGCAGGGTCAGGATCTCAGGTGGAAGAGAAAGGGCCTTGTGGTGTCTAAGAATAAAGACACAGAGAAGTATGGCCAGGATTATGCTCTGAGATGGGCCTGGGTGAGCTTTTGGAGGAGTTGATATTTCCCTATATGCACATTTACATATCCGAAAGGTCATGTCAATGCAGAACCATGTGTCTCTGAAGGGATCACCAAAGGACCCATGTTGGGAGACAATGATATTCCTGAAAACACCTAAACTTTTGAAAAGCAATCCTGGTGTTCATGATTTCATTAAAGAGCACATATGTGTGAATTTAGCAAACCTTAGAAATATATCTATAATCATAATACAGAATAATGTATCTAGTGACTTTTCTACTCTTCATAAATCTTTCTTGCCTGGTAGGGCTAGCATTAAGACATTTCACATATACATGTATTTTGTCCTCTTACATGCACATTTAATATGTAAAGAAACTGAACCCAGAGAATTTAAGGAACAGCAGTTAAAGTGGCAGATCTGGAATCCGAACCACATCTGTTGGATTCCAAAATCCCGAGTTGTACTGAACTATGCTTCATTAGACTGGTCTGCCTTGACCTGAGGATTAACTCATTAATGCTTAAGAGATTAGAATTGGGATTTCTGAAAAATCACAATAAAGATAGAGGGAAGAAGAACCGAGAGAATTGACATCATTAACATCAGCCCGTCCAGGAGGTAGAAACAACCTAAGTGTCCACTGACATATGAATAGCTAAAAAAGTTGTGATATATGTATGAATGGAATATTATTTAGCTACAGAAAACAAAGAAATCCTGCCATTTGCAACAACATGGATGGATCTTGAGGGTATTATGCTACATGACATAAATCAGACAGAAAAAGAGAAATACTGCATAATCTATAAAACAAACAAACAAAACAGGAAAAAAAACAACAATAACAAAGCAAACTTATAGAAAAAGAGATTAGATTTGTGGTCACTAGAGATAGAGGGTGGGGGTAGGGGTTGAAGGGTAGTGGTCAAAAGTATAAATTTCCAGTTTCCAATAAGTACCAGAGATGTAATGTAGAACATTGTAACTATAGTTAACAATGCTCTGTGAGATACAGGAAAGTTGTGAACAGTAGATTCTAAGAGTTCTTATCCCAAAGAGAAAAATTTTTTCCTTTTTATTGTATTGATATGAGATTATAGATGTTAACAAACTATATTGTGGTAATCATTGCACAATATATGTGACTCAAACCATTATGTCGTATGCCTTAAATTTATAGTGATGTATGTCAATTATTTCTCAGATAACTGGGGGCTAAAGAATAAATCCTGAGAGTTCTCATGAAAAATTTAAAAAATGTTTTTCTTTCTGTTGTATCTGTATGAGATGATGAATGCTAACTAAACTTATGAGGTAATCATTTTGCAATTTATGTAAGTCAAACCACTATCTTGTATACCTTAAACTTCTACAGTGATATATGTCAATTGTATCTTAATGAAACTGGAAAAAATGTTCGGGAGTTCTTAAGACTCAACTGGTTCCCCTTTTGTGATATTTGTTTCTAATTTGCAACTGATAATTAAGAAGCTCTTCTTTTCTTGTTATTTTGGTAATCTAGAATATTAAATTCTAATGGAGAAATTATGAGATGAAGTTGGAAAATAATACTGACCAAGAGGCTGGAATAAATAAATAAAAGAATTGGATGTGGCTAGGGAACTATTGTAAGAAAAATACTAGCTTAATAACAAAAACAAAAACATTATTAGGAGCAGTAAAAACCAGAATTGACACAAAGTGAAAGAAAAACAAAGATGTGGTCATTGTTTTGGGTATGTTATAACAATAGACTTCTGTGGAAAGGAATTTGAACTTTATTCTATAGACACCTGAATATTTGAAGCCAGGGAGTGACCATGTCATATATGCCATATAGAAAGATCACTCTGACATTGTTGTGAGAATGGATAGCATAGGATGGGAATAGGGAGGGATCAAAGCTGAATATCTGGGATCAAGAAGACCAGATGGTATGCTTATCCTTTGGTATTTTTTTCACTTACGATCCATTTTCAAGCAGTAGAGAGGCTAATATTAGTCAGGTCATGGTGAATGATTTGAATTTCGAGGTTATATGTAAAACTCCAAAAAATCTATGCAGGAAAAGAAAATCATTCTTACCAAACAATAGTGATCAGACTGATCTAAGATTTCTCTAAAGCACAAAAAATTGAATAAAGCCATGCCTACAATTTTGAGCAAAACTTCAAAAAAAAACCCCAAAAAACAAAAAACTAATACAAATTTTTCTTAAAAGGATCAATGATGCAGCAAACAGAGACTCTCAATTAGAAAGTCTCCACTGTCATTACAAGTCAAATTTGTCTTTCAGAATAAGCAAACAGAAAAAGTCTTGGAAGATATAAAGATACAATAGTTTAGATTAATGGGATGAATGTAAGACATTGGAACAATTGCTCCCCTTCTCAAAAAAAGAGGCTGGAAGAAACTAAGACAGTGAATTGTTTTCAATATGAACTCTCAGTAAAGCCCCAGATGATATTGAATATTAAATAGGTTGTCATGAAAATGACAGTCTTTAGTCAGAAAAGGCCACCTGAGGTAGTGGTGGGGGTCATCATTATTGTAGTAAAAGTTGTGGAACACATTGCTAGAAATTTAAGAAAACTGAATTAGTGGATTAGAATACAAATTGAGAAATTATCCTCAAATTACTGAGAAACATTATGAAAAGATAAAAATAATGAGGAGAGGGTGAAGTAAAATATAGGAAATAAAATCAAATAAATGGCAATTCCAGAATGACATAACAAAAGGGAGGGAAGACTATATTTAAAGAAGTACCAAGGAAAGAATAAACATCTCCAAGCTAAAGGAAAACATGACTTTTTGAATTGAAAGAATCCCTAAATACAAAATAAATTTTTAAAAATAATTCACACAAACATTTATCTTTATATTAATGAAAGATTTTTTTTTCATTTTGAGGATAGAGAAGAATTCTATTTGGTAACCAGCCCAGAAAATGATGAAAACAAAACAAAACATTTTAAAAACTCTAGAGGAAAGGAAAAAATAAATCAGAGAACTTCTGTTTCAAGGAAGATGGGGTAGATGTACTTTTCCTTATTCTTCCCACTAAGTATAACTACTAAAACTCTAGACATTATATATATATATAAAATGTAAGGTTCTGAAAGATGGAGGAAAGAAGGTAGACCAGCTAGGTACCTTAGAACCCAAGATTGTGGTGATTAGTTTGCTGGCTTTTCTTTTTGCCTCATATATCCCAGACTTGCAGCTGAAGATGCAAGCAACATTGAAATGCCAAGAAGCACAGAAATAAAAACTCTCTAAGAAAAAGCCTACTCTTATCAGCAGAAGGACCCAGAAAGAGCCAGTCTTGCAAGACTTTTAAACAATAACTCATCTACCTCCAGCTAAACACTAAATAAAAAACTGTGGCCTGACCCCAACTCACAGCAGTAAGGTCTGAGTGGGAAACAGACTTCTACCATCAGCAGCTGTAATAGGTTCTCTAAGCCATCTGCTGGGGTGGTATTAGAGAAGACCAAGTAGAGAGCCAGGACTTTCCTCCCTGCAAAGTAATAATGAAGCCCACCACCTGGCAGCAATGAGATGGTGCTCCCACCTCCTTTCTGTGCATGGGCAATGTTAAAGAAAGCCAGCTAAAACAGAAGGCTCAAAGAAGATTCAGAGTTTCATAATACTTTGTATTCAAAATATCCTGGTAAAATAGTAACCAAAAATATGGGTAGATACAATTGACTTTTCTTCCCCTTTTAAGTTTTCTAAGTTATGATTAGTAGTTGAGACAAATTTTTAACACTGTCTAATATGGTTTTAAACTTATGTAGAAGAAATATTTAAGAGAATTATAAACAGGAGAGGCAAAGGAATATAAAGGAAGGTAAGTTTTCTATAATGTACTTAAACTGGTAAAATGACCACATCAGTAGACTGAGATAAGTTATGAATGTAATACCTATAGTAGTCACTAAAAAAAGTATACACAGAGATATACTCAAAAACACTACAGATAAGTCAAAATGGAATAAAAAAATGTTCAAGTAACTTGAAGAAAGGAAAGAAAAAGCAGAGAAATGAAAGAGAAAACAGAAAAAAAAAAAAAATGACAGACTTAAGCTCTACTCTAACATATCTATAATTACAGTAAATACAAATGTTCTAAATACATAATTAAAGGAGAGAGGTTGGCAAAATGAGTTAAAAAATATGACCCTACTATATGTTGCTTACAAGAAACTCACAGCAAACATAATTACATAGGTAGTTTGAAAGTAAAATTAGAAAAAATACATCATGCAAATACTAATTTTTAAAAATGTTAATAAAATTATTTATAATGTATAATTGTGACAATAACATAGTTTTTCAGAATTTGAAAATGTAATGCGTGTAAAAACCTCAATTGAATAACGTCATGTGAATATAGATGCAAAAGGTCGAAATAAAATTTATTTATTTTTATTTTATTTTTTTTAAGTGAGGCAACCCTTGGTTGACCTCACAGATTGCAAGGACCTTGTCAGCTTACAATCCCTTATGTTTTATGCCTATAGCACCTGGTCTTCCTAGGTGGTCTCCCATCCAAGTTCTAACCAGGCCTGACCCTGCTTAGCTTCTGAGATCGGATGGGATTGGGCTTGTTTAGGAAAGCATGGCCATAGACCAAAATAAAATTTAATTCTAGTATAATAAATCCTAAACTATATCTCATTAATACATTATGCAAAAGTAGAATTTATTTCAAGAATGCAGATGTGGCGCACAGTTAATATGGTTCACTCTACTAATAATTCAATTTTTAAAATGCTAATCTCAGTAAATCCTGAAAACGTACTTTATGCAATTTAATATTTATTTCTGATTTTTAAAAATGTCAAAGTTTTAGTCAATCAGAAATAGAAGACTACTTTCTCAATACAATCTGAATATCTACATTAAATAATAGCCAACACTATACCTACGTGTAAAAAATTAGAGCAGGGGTCTTAAATTTGAAGAGTTATACAGTCTTTTGAGAATCTCACAAAAATATGGAATCTCCAAAAAATATCCATAATACTACACTATATTTTGGAGGAAATCTCCTGAAGCCCATCTAGAAACTCCCGATTGAGATTCACAATAAGTTTTGGAGATTTTGGCCATTGCAATAAGACTGAGAAAATAAATAGAGTATAAACATTTTATTATGTTTATTTGTACATGCCTGGAAGAATTGAGGTTTAGGCAAATAATTGAAACAGAATGAAGCTCAGGAGCAGTGCATACATAAGAGGAATTTCGTAAACAGCTCTGGGGCAATTTGAGGGGAAATAAATGTTACCTTTTCACCTTAAACAATACAACCTAATATGTGCAATCTGGATAACAGTTTAAATGTAAATACCAAGCTCTAGTTGAATTTGGAGAAAGTATAGGTTAATATTTATTTAGCTTTCTGAAGGTTTTTCTTAGCATATATTCTAAAGCATAATCCAAAAAAGAAAAGATTCAATGATTTGAACACAGAAAATTAGTTTGAATATTAAAAGCCTGACAGAAATTAAGACACATTCCAAATGGAGATAATATTTACAAGATAAATCTCAAGAAAGTGTTATAGATTACCCAATAAAAAATTAGATAATTAGATAATTCTCATCATCATAAATCAAATGCCAGAAAAAAAGCAAAAAAATTTAAAAGTCATCAGTAATTAAATATAATTTTTAAAAAGAGATTAATTTTCTCTAAAAAATTTAAAAATGATAATATTTATTTTGGGTAAAAGTGAAAGAAAATAAACATTCAAACAGTGTAGTTCCAAATGATAAATAGATTTCACAGTATGTATCAGAGAGAGAGACTCTTTGAACTAGCAATTCCATATCTTCAATTCTAGATTATGTGCAGGTTTTATTTATCAGAATGCTCTTCTCAACTTTATTCATAACATAGTAATCAAAACAAAAAATAAAGGAAAATCTAAGTATATAAAAATAGCAGATTGGTGAAATAAATTGTGTTATATCTATGCTATGAAATGCTATGAAATAATTTAAAAGTATAAGAATATCAAATAGCATGAGAAAATATTCATTAAGTTTTGTTATGGTGATAAAGTAAGTTATAAAATAGTGTGCTTAATGTAAGACATTTATTTTAAAAAATTTATATATGTATTATATTTATATGTATAGAAAGTCATGAGCTCTATTCCTTTGTTAATATCTTAGTGGTACAATTCCAAGTGTTTTAAATTCCTTCTTTGCAGTTTATATTTTTTACATTATCCACGGTATTGCTTTTTGTTTGAAGAACAAATAATTGGATATTATTAAGAGTAAAATACAACATAACACAATCAATAAACAAAAGGGAAAGGCAAATGACAGACTAGGGAAGATACCTGCAATAATGAAAACAAATAATAAAAAGTATTTATTTATCTGATATAGAATAAGCCAAAATAACTTTTATAGACATGATCTCCCCAAAAGAAAAATAGAAGACACAAAGACTTATTTTACCAAAAGTTGCCAATGGTCAGTAAGCATATGAAAATTACTCTATTTTGCTAGTAATAAAGTAAAAAGTTGTCTACATAGAAATTAATTTCTTCATCAAATTTGAAATACTGAATAATATTCAGTGCTAGTAAGGGACTGTGTACAAAGCAATATCTTACTTTATTTAAGGCTGTATAAATTAATATTATTTCTCTGAAAATCAATTTGGTACAATTGTCTGAGGGTCTTTTAATGTTCATACATTTCAATACAAAAGCTCTCTCTGGTAAAAGGGATGAAGGCAATGATTTTATGTGTAACTTTGTTCAGTGCTGAGGGTTATAGTGATAATTTGAAAATAACCATTAATAGATAAATGAATAATTCAATGATAAAGAATACACTTAAGGAAATTTCATGCAATCATCTAAGTAACTTTTTAAGAACATTTAATACTATAGTGTAATAATCACCATATAATATTAGATGAAAAAATAAGAACCCAACACTGCATATATATGATAAATTACCACTTCTGTAAATATATATCTGTATAAAAAGGCTGAAAGGGTAAATGCAAAATTTAAAATTGATCTATTTCAGGTTGTGAAAAGGAGGCGATTTATTTTATTTTCCTGGATTTCCAAATTTTCTACTGTGAGCTCCATTTGTTACATAATAGCAATAAAAACATTCAAAGTGAAAATATCATAATGATGATGAAGCTGGCAATATTTACTGAGTATATAATAGATTTATGCTTTGTGTTTTATATTCATTCTCATTTTCTTCTCACAATCTATGACTTAAATGTCATCGCTATCCTCTCCATATTAGAGATAAATAAACAGAAACTTAAGGTAGATAATTTGGTAGTTAAGAAACTTTGTAATAATATAAAGAGTAAATGACAGAGCATGCATATAAAATCATAATCAGAAAGAATAAAAACAACACTAAGTTTTTAACAAGGCATAAAAATGAACATAACCTACATCTTAAAATGTCACTTTGGTGTACTCCCTCCACATCTCCTCCTCTGCCTCAGTGTTGAGCTTCTACCATTTATTGAACAACTCAATCCTTTCGTGTCTCTATGCCTTCATATGTGATACTGTCCTCGCCGACATCCACCTTCTCTCCACCTGGCTGCCTTCTTCCTTCTGATCCTCAAAACTCAGCTCCCGCTCTCATGTGATGCTTCCTAGATAGGATCCAATCATCTTCTCTATTTCCTATATTCTTTAAAAACATTTAAATTAATCTGATATAATTACCTATTTACATTTTAGTCTGTAGATTCCTTCAGAGTATGAACTATTTTAGTTATTGTTATAGAAGGAAACCCAGTGTCCATCTAGATAAGCTAAAAATATGTGTTTGGGATGACTGATTAGATGAATGAACACATGCATTTGACAAAGTTCATTCTTCCTAAAGTTTCATTCATCATTAGAGTTCTTACTTTGCTCATTGACTGTTCTCTCCTTCCATCAGATTCTACTGTCATTAGAAGCTCAGTGTCAGGAAAAGAATTCAGGAAGGAAGAGGGAAGAGAAATGAGAGAGCCTGTTGAGATTTCCAAGAACTTCTAGAAGCTACTGGAAGAAGAGATGCGCACCTGGTTGAGGGTCAAAGACATCACAGACCCTGTGGCCCAAGCCTGGCTCACAGGCTCCTTACCATTTTCCTCCAGAATTTCTGCAAGAACAGCCCTTTGCTATTCATTTGACTGACTTTCCCAGGCCTTCTGCTTTCATAGAACGTCCTAAAGAAACAGTATATTCTGATGTGCTCTTCCTCATAAGTCTTCCACAGAGGCAAGTCTTCCCTCAGTTAATTAGAGGAAAAGTCAAAAGGTAGAGGAAATATTATATCCGTTGAGGCTGGAGGCGTCCTGATCCATAAAACTTCAGAGGACAGAATTGGAAAAATAACCTTGGTAATCTCAATCTTTTCGTGATCTCAGAGCTTACTTATCTTATGACATAGAAAAGGTAAACTGAGACCCAAGGAGAGAAAAACTGTTGATTTTTCAATGTAGACAGAGGAATTGAATTAGGTGTCTCGCTAAACCCTAGCCCAACCTTATCCAGTCGAGCAACTGGACTGGAAGAGGGACCCTTGGTTGATCTGGCTCTTGGTAAGGAGCCTTACCTGTACCCAGTAGAGATCTGCTTTGTTCAGTTCTGCCTGACACCCATGTTTATGCATGTCCTTGATATTGAAGAGCTCTAGCTCTATTGTCAAAAAAACCAAAAAGAGGAACCAAGGAAGTTTTATTCGCTTTTCTGGTTGAAATTTTTAATGGCCGGACCTGAAATCAGGTCACTGATGCTCTTCTCAGGTGTGAGTGAATACACCATTGGGTTGGCCAGGCTCTCCAGTCCTGATTAGGAGAGTTATTTCCAGCTGGCTCTTTTTGTCCTGGGACAAGTTGAAGGGCTCACCTTAGCACTTTTCTTTTCCCTTTCCCATGGGGGCCTGACCTCTCTCAAATCTATTGTCCTTTGAACCAAAATGAATTCAGATGCCAACAAGATGAAGTTCAAGAAAAAGAATCAAACTCAAGGCTCTGTAGAATAAAGCACTAAGTTTCAAGTCAGAGTCATGTTAATTTAATCCTGTCACTAGATCTCTCTGGCTGTGATGTTTAGCAATTTTAAGTTTTTTTAAAATCAAAGCAAGGACCATTACGTTCCATACACACATAACTGCATACCTATTTTTATAAAAGAAAATTTCATAAATTTATATATGTAAAATTTATTATTAGAAGTTTCTGTAAGGATATATAAGAAATCAATAATAATTGCTTCTGATCAGGAAATGGGTAATGGAGGTCAGTCTGAGAGGGGAATCTACTTTTCATTATTTATAATTTCATACTGATTGAATTTTTTGACTTTGAACATTTTTAATTTTGAGTTATTTTTGATTTATAAAAAGTCACAAAGATGGTAAGAAATTCCTTTTTACAATCCATTCAGGTTCCCCTAATTTTTAACATCTTCCATAAACTTGGTTCATTTGTCAAAACTAAAAGATTAACATTAGTACAACACTATAACTAATCTACAGGCCTTATTTGAATTTGATCAGTTTTCGCCACACCTGTCTGTTTTCTGTACTGGGATTCAACCCAGGATAGTATATTTATATTTAGTTGTTATAATCTTCCTTTCTCCAATTTGTGTTTTCAGTGTTCCCTTATTTTTAATGACCATGGCACTTTTGAAGAGTAAACTTGTCAGGTATTTTGCAGAATGTCCATCACTTAGGTTTGTTTGTTTCTTGTTTCATGACTAGACTTTTTTTTTAAGATGGAGGAAAATACCATAGGGATGAAGTGCCCTTCTCATCGCACCACATCACCGTGTATGTATATTAATATGACATTACTATTTCCTTTAATACTCTATTCCCTTAGAAAACAAGATGCAAAGTCCAAATCATAGGCAATGGAGGGGAATTTATCTTCCTCCAGGAGGAAGAATCTGGTTGAATTTTTTTTAGATTGAAATTTAATTGGAGTGACATGGTTTAATGAATTGTATAGGTTTCAAGTGTATAATTCAATACTACATCATCGTATCTGAGTTGTGTGTTCACCCAAAAAGTAGAGAGGGAAGGAGGGAGATAGCTCAAGGTAAAGTGGGTCGAATATGTGATGACAGAGGAGATTTGACTTTGGTTGAATTTTTATCTGTGCAAGTATTTGGCTCTTAATAAAAAAGAGATATTGAGACAAAACAAAACCAATGTTTCTTGTTTCCTCCAGTGATTCCTAACCTTATGACCTGAAGAAAATGATTCCATGTCTCATTTTCTCATGTGTAAATGCCCCAATACCTGTTGTGAGAAGGAAATGAGATAAAGTATAGAGAACACGTCAAGCCTTGGCAAGTGTCCTTATATGATAAAGCTCCATCAAAGATACTATTTCACCTGAGCCTTGAAGGTTGCCATCAAGGAGGGATTGGGGCATTCCATTGCCTATATGATGTCCAACATTACTACTATTACTGCTACCAACAACCATTTCTGCAATAACCACTTAGATTTTTATATGTACTAATCTTTTTGGCTTTGTATATTCTCTATTTTTACCTGGTTAACTCTTATATACCTTCTGATACCACTTTTAATGTCATTTTCCTCAGTGAGGTCTCCTCTGATCTGAATGCAAATTAAGATTCCCTCCTTTTATTCTTCTCAGAGCATTATGTTCTTTTCCTTCATTGTGATCATATAAATTTGTAATTATATTATATATTATGTATAATATATATATGATTTATATA
Source organism: Eonycteris spelaea (assembly GCA_003508835.1). Lineage (NCBI taxonomy): Eukaryota > Metazoa > Chordata > Mammalia > Chiroptera > Pteropodidae > Eonycteris > Eonycteris spelaea. The sequence continues at coordinate 89,872 of PUFA01000113.1, read as the reverse complement.
TAAATATATATAGAATATATATATTATATATATAAAATATATATTTATTTTTATATATATGTATATTTGCACAGTCCTTTGTTTAACATATTCTTCTCCTTTGGACTGTGATGTCCCTGAGGACAGGGACTCTGTTTTGCTCATTCCTATAAATCCCAGCACTTAGCTGTGAGTGTAATGGAGGATTGGGAAGTAGGTATGAAAGCATTGAGAATAGTGGAGGAAGCACTTATAATAATAATTTAGAATAAAGCCTGGCTAGTGTCATATAATGGCATGTAATATCAGTGACAATGAAAATGGGAATTGAGCCAAGGTTTGAGGAAGGAGGAATTTGCAAAGGAAGAATGAATAGGATTAGGAGACTGGTTGAATAATTCTACTGATAGTATTTATTCAAATTATAGAATAATAACATAATATAACACTTTGCATGGTACTAGCCTTTTTGTTGAAGCAGCTATTTGTATACTTATCTGTCTCATAGAGCCAGGAACTCCTTTTGAGTAGCACCTTGTGGATTGTTATAATGTCAAATTCAGTATGTAAATATTCACTAATTAAATGGAAAAAAAGTCAATAATGCAGGTCAAAAAAGGAATAAGTACAAGAAATTTTTTTTTCAAGATTTGCAAATCAGGAGAATAAGATTGTCTGGAAACATAGTGCCAGACAATAGTCTTGACATATAAGCAGAAATGTCTTGTGACAGTTGGAAAATATGGAACTCATATTTCAGTGAGAGGTCAGGGCTAGGGAAACATGTTGGAAACAAGTTGGAAATTATTGAGTATTTAACTGTACAACCAGGTGCTGGACTAGGCCTCAGAAATATACAAAATGAATGATAAACTTCTCTTACTGTGGCTTCACACATATTAAAAAAAATTATAATGTCTTTAACATTTAACAGTGCTGTATGCAAGATACCATATGTTACAAGGAGAGCAAACTTGAGATTTACCTAGAAGGAATCAGGGAGGTTAATAGAGGGAAAACATTAGAGCTTAATCAATTAATAATATGTAGAAGTGGCCTTGGTATGGGAAATATGGGAATGAAAGGCAGGATTTGTAGACAGAGGAATGAGAAAAGATGTAGATATTAAATAATACATCTACCTTTTGTTGAAGACTTATTCTGTTCCAAGTTGCTTTATTTAGAGAATAAAATAACTTTGGCTAGTCCTTTCAATTATCCCAAAGAAACAATTCATTATGTATACTATAGATCTTCTATTTATTTATATTGGCCTTAAAGTCTTTTTCCTTCTGTTATCCTCTCGAAGCCTCTTGAATTCCATGTTACATATCATTCTTTTCCTCCTAACTTCTTTATAATTTCTGACTTTATATTTTAAAAGAGGCATATGCGATATTAAAAAGAACATATTATGGGGGCCGATAGACCTGGATTCCAAACATAAGCTTTGATACTTACTGGTTGTTCCTTTGTCTTGTTCTATACATCCTGATAATACCTGTAATGAGTAAAGACTTAATTCACAATAGGTACTCATACTTGATAGTAAATATATGTTAAGTTCTTTTTTTTACCTTGTCTTTTAGAAAAGAAGGGACCTAATAATTTAACCTGTTATAATTAGTAGAAAACTAATTGAGAATTCTGCATAACTGATATCCCTGATTATTTTTATGCTTTTAAAATTTTTATTAAATTTATTAGGGTAACACTAGTTAATAAAATTTATGGTTTCGAGTGTACAATTCAGAAATATGTCATTTGTATATATTTGTGTGTTCCACACCAAAAGTCTAATCTCCTTCTATCACCACATAATTGGACCCATTACTATCCTTATCTACTTCCCATCCTCTGCCTTTCCCTCTCTAATAATCTACTTTAATTGGAAGGGATACTAAAGAATAGAAAGAATCTAAAGTCTGCATGGGGTGGTTGTCTACATGGTGACTCTGTTGCCACACAATGACTAGCTTTAAACACTTTCACAGCAAGGTCTCATTATTATCATTTTCATCTTTACATTAAGCCACAGGTAGACATTACCACCTTCATTCACAATGAGAAACTGAGGGTTAGAAACTTAGAGTAATTTGCATGAGCTTGCATAGCTGGTAAATCATAGACACAGGATCTGAACTCAGGTTTTCAGACTCCAAGTGTTGAGGGTATAAAAAAGACTATAATTAAAGAAACAAGGAATTCATAGAAGGTAAGAAAGTAGTATCTTATGATAAGAGTTGAATATTCACATATGGTTGAGGTAATAGTATATAACTGAAATTGAAAAGGGAAGTAGAGAGCTTAACTGATAGGGGGCTTGAATTGACATACTAAGAAAGTTTCATTCTGAAGATGAGGGTGAATTTTAAGGTTTTTAAACATCACAATGACAGCTTATCTGATACAATATTTAGAAATACTCTGGAGGCTATGGAGACTGTTTTGGAAAGAGGTGCATATGAAAATCTACAATATGAATGAAGGCTGGGAGACTCTAGCAATAATCCTAGTGGAAGTTTACATCAACACCCAAGTTTCAACTTCACAGAGGTGATTTGTCACAATCCTGACAATAGACGAGATCTCTAAGAGATAGTACATACCAGGAAGAGAGAAGAAGAGTGCCACCACTGCTGAACTCCCATAAAAGTACAGTTTTAAGGGACTTGAAAATAATAGAAAGAATCTACATTTGGACATGTAGGAAAAAATGGCAAGGGAACCCATTGTTATGGAAGGCAAGATTACAAAAACCTTCAAGACAGTATTCCATTGACACAAGCATCAAAGGAATCCTGAAGAAAATTTCATTTCCAAGAATTTCTCTAGACCAAGATTTGGTCCAAGTCTGAGATGTATGACTCTGTTACACTTCTCCACCTACAGCTTGGCCCATGTAGAAGTCTATCTGCAAAATCACAGTCTCTGAGATCTGAAAGGGACCCTGGAGACCTAAGTTAGAAGCCTAGGAGTCAGCTAAAGGGTCTTTGTTCTCTCTGTCTCTGATACAGCTATACTTAGGCTGAAGCTCTTTTCTCACTGGCTTCTATTCCTCAGTTGCCTCCATCCTGGGGTTGTAGACTAACCAAGCTTATTAATAAGCAGTTTACAGTCTATGATCTCATTAAAAAGTTGTTAATGAGGCACACTGCTGTTCAGGGAGCAAAGCTGAGTGAGGCTCCCAGTGACTACCCTGAGGCCTGGAGGAAACTATAGGTGAATAGAAGAATCAGATCTGGGGAGAAGGCTAAATGAACTCAGGCTGCAGAGCCAATCTCCAAACGAACTCGTCTTGGCAAGCAGGCCAGCTCTGAAGCTCAAAGTCCCCGCTGGCCTGGAGGCTTAAATGAGAGGGTGCAGTGCAGAGCAGCAGAGATTTTCCTCTGAGCTGGCAGCTCGGCTTATCTTCCTCTATTCTGACCCATATAATGAAAGACTTCAAATTCTGAGATTAAGAAGTAATTTTGTGTTGCAAAATTGAGTTTGTGCTCATGAACATTTGTGTAAGCCTTTTGACTGGTCTCTATCCCATAGCCTTTACCCTTATTGCCACCCATTTTCCACAATATTGCCTGCACACCTTTCAAACACATAGCTGAATAGTTCTCTGTCAATGCTGAAGGGTAAGCAGAGTTGGCCACCCCAAAAAATGCCTTTTGGGATATTGCTTATCTTAAGATGGTTATTTTTAAGAGAAACAAAAGACTCAGAAAGAAACTTGACCTTGCCCCAATTGCCTAAAAGAATTTAGACAGAGGATCTGCTCTAGAAAAGGATCTATTATCATAGATAACTATAGCTTATTACGATCTAAGTATGCTAGACAGGGAGGAACCCATCAAGGCTCATTTGATCAAGTTCGCCTCTGTGTCCCATTGTTAAAGATGGCCAACAACATTTTGCTTTTTAAACAAACATTTGCTTTTCTAACCCCATGTGAATTGCTCTTCTGCCCATCGAAGTCCCAAATAACACTCTACCTTCTCCTTAAGATGGCATATATACTTACTGCCCATCTGTCCTAGAGTCTCATTCTTATGAACACTCCTGTATGTACATATGTAATAAAATTTGGTTGTTTTACCATGTTAATTTGATTATTAGTCCAGCTAGAAGAACTTAGAAGAGTAGAAGGAAAATGAATTATTCCTCCCTTTAAACCTTTTACTAGAAATACTTTACAAAATAAAATTCAAAATCCTTAGCATAGAAGGTGTCCTCCTGCCTATCTCATCCCCTCATCTCCTCTAGACTTCTCTCCCATGTTAACATTTTCATTATTATTACACTGCTAATCACATATCATTGTTGTAACGCATCATAATGAACATTTCTGTGATGCTTCTTATTGTAGGCCCAGTGTTTTTACATTTAGTAATTAATTTAAACCTCACAAAACACAGTGTAATATGTGTTATGACTATTCCATGTTACAGATGACACTGAGTCAAGATATGGTAACTTGTCTAATATCTAACAGTTACTCTGAAAGACAGGGCCAGAATTACAACACAGGCTTCAGAGCTTATACTCTTACAAATGATAAAGATTTAGGCTTCTGCACTTACTACTTCCTTGTTTTGGAGATGCCTATCTCATATACAATCCTTAAAGCTTAGCTTCCATTCTTTCTTACACCTCTTTACCTTGCTACTACTTCCAATCATTATTCCTCTATCCTTACATAGGGTCTAAATGTTTATGTGTCTATCTCTCCACTGGAAACTGAGAGTTCTTGTACATCATAGACTGAGTTGGGTTCAATAACTGCTCTTGTGGTTTTGCTGAATCTTCTATATCTATCATATTAGTGTGAACAACAAAATACTCTATTCTCTTTGATAAACTTCAAGAGACACTAAATTCTTGACCTCCGTCTTGCTGCCAATGCCTCTATTGCAATATATGCTCATTCTCCTTATTTTTCCCATCTCACTAGAAGGAACCTCTATCGACACAATTGCTTATGTCAAAAATATGAGTGTAGTCCTTGACATCTTTCCAAAACTAAACATTATCAGCTTTCATCTGGTCTACGGCCATTTCTATATTAGTCTTTCTCTTTACACTTTTGCTGAGGCAGAACAGCACAGGAACACCCCTTCTCCCTCCAGGATATGGCTCTGGAAATTTTTTCTTTCTTCAAGACGTTCCTTCGTTTTAGCTTGGAAAGGGGAGATAAGCCAAAAAGTATTTCCAGCTTAAAAGGCCATTTTTTGACTAAGGCATGACTTTTGGCTACTTATAATATCAGTAGATCCCCATCCACATTGCAAATACTGTAGCTTCCATGAGCATCTGAATGCATATAAGGAGAAAGTGGAAACTGAGCTCCCCACCTACTGGGAGGAAGACAAGAAGGCTATGTCAAGTCCAATGACCTCCCCTGCACCCTAAGCCTGTGCTCCTATTGAATATAGACCTAGTCATCTTTAAAAACACAACAAAACACCCTTGTATAAATGCTTCTCTGGCTAGCTGTTGAATTTAGATGAATATCTAAATCCCTTCTATGATCAAAAAGAGGTTCTGAATGGTATGACATCTTCTTATCCATGCAATCAAATATTTACACTGTCTTGTCCTTATTCCACAACATATCAATCAAATAAATTTTGATATCAGGGTAATATTTACCTCAAAGATGAACTGGAAACTGTTACCTCCTCTTCAAATTTTTTGGATCTTTTTGAAAGAAAGTTTAAACATAGAATTGGCCAGTGAAGCATCTAGTCCTGGGCTTTTGTTTGTGGAGAGGTTTTTGATTACAGATTCAATCTCCTTGCTAGGAATTGGTTTGTTCAGATTTTCTATTTCTTCACAATTCAGTCTTAAACTCATGTTGATAGAAAGCAGGCACCGAGTAAGCAGCCTTTTAAAGTATGCAAATACACCTCTTTCAGGGAAAGACTGGGAGATGAGTGTTTCTCTCTGCACCTCTACATTGAGCTTTGAGGTGATAGCCAGTCAAGAACCATTTCTTGGACATCAAAAATGAGTACATCCATGACAAGCCTGGGGCAATGACAGGGCAGACCTTGTTGCCAAACTGGCAGTGGCCGAGGAAATGGCCAGCCATATAACTCCAACTGCTTCTCTGTTTCTCAACCCTTAGCCAAATGGGACCTCAACATACTTTCTCAAGAAAGAAGTTTGGTTTAAGACTGAAGAGGGATCCTCCTCCCTGGTAGATGGTGGAAGTTCAAGGACAGATGAATTGGTCCCTGGGACCCCTAATCCCCAGCTTTCCTCAAGTAGTTGGTCACATTGCCCTAGAAACCATCTGGGTCAATCCTTCTATGTCCCCTTGGCACACTAGCATCTCCCAATCCATGTGTGAAAGGTGCAAAGTCTGTGCCCACAAACAACCCAGACAAGGGCCATGTGCCCCACCGGGGGTCCAAAGTGTCAGTGGTACACCCTTTTGAGGAATTCAGTGAAGTAGACATACTGAAATGCCTTTATTTTAGGGCCTCAAGTATCTCTTGGTCTTTGTATGCACCTATTTTGGTTAGGTAGGATTACCCATCTGACTGAGAAGGCCCAAAAAGTAGCCATACTGGTCCTCTGAGAAATTGTTCCATGATTTGGCCTACCAATTACATTGGCTCAGATCACAGGCCAGCCTTTGTAGCAGAAATAGTGCAGCTACTAGCCAAGAATTAAATATTAAATAGAAATTGCAATACCCCTTTCGACCACAGAGTTCAGGACAAGTGGAACGCTTGAACAGGGCCTTACATTGGACTTCATCTACATTGGGATGAAGTCCTCCCCATAGTACTATTAAAAATCAGGTCAGCCCCAACCAAGACTATGTCTCCCCTATGAGATCCTGTATGGGTGGCCACCACCACTCATCAAAGGACTACAAGGAGACCCCAAGGAAATAAGTGAATTGACTCTGAGACAACAGCTTCAGGCCCTAGGGACCACTCATTCAGACTCTCGACCAAATGGATTAGAGAAAGGCTCCCTGTCATTTTACTGTGGGTTTGCGGTTCACTGAAGTTCATTCTTTAAGCCAGGAGACTGTCGGGTAAGGAGTGAAACATTCATTTCCCTAAAACCCCTGTGTAGAGGCCTTTACTGTCATTATTGTCTACTCCCACTGCAGTTAAATTGCTGAAATAACACGCTGGATACATCACAGCAACTTAACTTGCAGCTGCTGAGTAGGAATGTGTTCCAGACTCTTCTGAGCCCCTCAAGGCAACCCTCTGGAAGAAAACACTGGCTGTGCCGACAGACCAAGGGTAAGACATCAGCCCCGCTTTGGTCACACTGGAAATTGACAAATCTGTGTGTGGTAAGAGCCTGAGGATTACGTATCATCAGGATGGCAAAAGCTGTGATTTCCATAGCTACTAATACTAGGAAAATAACTCATGTGTCCATCCAAAGTTGGAAAGGATGAGACCCTAGTAACCTTTTGAAGGCAAGTTCTCCACTTTTGGTGGCGTTAAGACCTTAATTGGGATAGTACTCCTCCTCCTCAGGACCTGCCTCCTCTTCCCATGCCTGTTGCCTCTTGTTATCCTGTCAACCACTTTACTCATAGAGGCTATAGAAGAAAGAAAAAATGCCAGCAAAAGTCCTTATGCTATAGAGATCAGCCTCTAACCCAAAAGTTAGAAGAAGGAGATGATGTTCTCTGACCTGGTCCTGGGTCCGAGCATCGAAGGGGGAAATGTGTCAGTCTGACCCTGCCTGGTCATTTCCTGCTTGAACGAGTTTACTCCTGATCACCCTTCCCCCACCCCCCACCACCCAAGGACTCTCCAGCTAACATCAGTTGTTTCATAGCTTGGCAACCAATTAATGTTCTTCCTTATATCTGTAGCTGTGTAGGGATGCCAAGACTATATTAAAACTGTCTATTACAGTACAATCGGGGCTCAGCCTTTGGATAAGAATCCACGGAGTTGATACGACATCAATAAACACTACTTTCTGCTTGTAGCTTTGGTGCCCATCTCTCTGTTTGAGAATCCCACAACATTAGATGCAAAAAGACAATAGACAGGCTCACTTAAGGTAAGAATTGATCTTTGCCAAGAAAGCTATGGATGTGACTACCTGCCATGACTTGCTTTTAGTTGGGAATTTTTATGTTCAGAGCATCCAATGCGGTTACTTTCAGCGTCTGAGTTCGTAGAAGCCACCATGCTGGCTTTCCCTGAGCTGTCAGGTTGAGTGTGTGGCCCTTTTTTCATCCAACTCTAACCATTGTCTAAATGAAAGATTTTTGACTCCAAAAATCTTGTTTACAGAAGCAGTCCCAATCCTAGCTGTAAGTCAGGATAGCATACGATGTGATAAAATAAAAAGCAGCACTAAAATGTCAGTGGCTTTCATTCACAATGGTTTATATTTTACTTATGCCTCATTTGCAGTGTGGTTTTACTGCAAAGTTGCTCCATGTTTTCTTCCCTGGAGGATCTAGGCAGATGGAGCATCCTCTTTCCTCAAACATTGTCTCATAAGTGAGAAAGAATAGATACGTGGTAAAACACATGATAGCTGTTAATCTTCCACTCAGAGAGGACACTCTTCCCCACATTCACGGACCAAAGGAATCGATGGTAAAATCTGAAATTGATCAGGAAGGAAATGTAAAAATCTTGCAGGAGAGGACAGTAAGTCACATGGTCAAGTTAGACCTCAGCACTGCAGGGATCTATCATTGCTCTAGAGAGAAAAGACTGTAAAAATAAATACTATACCCCCCTCTTGTATTATCACTGGCAAGTTAAAATTTAATTGAAATCAATGATTTTTAACAAATGTCCTGTTGTGAATATGTAAATAATACAGCTAGATTCTTCAGAGAGTATATTTGTATAATAGACTCGAGGTTGTTCCACTTGCCGTATATTTGTTATTAAAATTCCTCAGTTATGGTTTACAGAGAAGCAGAAAATAGTTCAATCAGTGATGAATTGTTGTACATTCTTTGAAGCTAGATTTCTGAAGGCTTTTCATTTTGTTTTAAAGATTCCACTATATTTTTCATAAATATATTTGATAATCTAATTTTATTCACCTTTTCCCATAAATCTTTCTTTCTTTTCAAACACTGATACTTTTCTAAATTTACTTCTAACATCTGGAAATAAATATATTAGTATTTTATTTAAATTTATAACATTTTAAAATAATATGTATGTGACAAATCACAAATTGTAACAGAATGATTTTTCATATTGAGAAAATTTCACAACAATAAACCATTACTTTAATATAATTAGGGAATCATTCTACAGTCATATTTTTGTCTAACAAAATTACTCTGTGGATTATTGATGATAAATAAATAGTAATATACATAATGATGCCTATTATCTAAAAGATTTGAGTAAAATTGGGAACTCAGCAATTCTATTTCTAAACAAAAGGGAATAACACGAACTATAACATAAAAGTACCAAATTTAGTAGTCAAGTAATACCAATAGGATTTTTATTTGTAATTTAGTATGCTCACTTACTCTACATAGTCCAGACCAGCAGCACATTATGTTCTAAATATCATCTTTATTGCATTTTTTGTCTAGTCATTATATCAATTACTGAGAGAAGAATAGGGAAAGCTCCTGCTATAATTATAGACTTTTCTATTTACCTTTTAAATTCTATTTTGATTTCACATATTTTAAGCCTGTTATTAGAAGGCAATCAAATTTAGGTTATTACGTGAATGTAGTGAATTAATCTTTTTTAGTATTAAAATTTTTACTTTTTGGGTAATATTCGTTTTTCCAAAAAATTTGATACACTCTATTAATTCAGTTGCTCTAATTTTATTATGATTAGTGTTGCTTTATATACCACTTTTCCATCCCTTTCATATTAGCCTATTTGTGTCTTTATATTTAAAATTATCTTTTGCTGCCAGTGAATATTTGGGCCATGCTTTTTAATGCAAAGTGAGAATCTCTGCATCTTAATTAGGAATACTTAGTCTACTCCTAGTAAATGCTTAGTGTAAATATTGGTAAATTTTAACTTCCCAGTTTTAATCTACAAGTATTTTTATCATGATAGACATCATAAATGTATACTACTACTACATTATCATCAAGTAATCTAGAGAGTAAATTTTGTAGATTATAAAGATTGGAAAGCATGTGCGAAGTGTGAAATTGTCCCCATATCTCTTCCCTTGAAACAACAATAAACTGAACATCTAAACTCAACAAAAAACACCAAAACTACACACCAGAACATAAGAACTACCACAGGTCAGAACCCCAGGTGTCTCGGTGGTAGACTGGAGAACTAAAGAAGCTGCCTCTTCGGCAGCACAGGAGCTCCCTGTGGAAGGAGGGAGAGGGAAAAAAGAGCAGTGAGTTCCCTGAACAGCCCTGCCTGGGAAAGCTGTAAGCACCATGCAGCCGGCGGCAGGACCCAGTCATCAAGGCAGAGGGCAGAGAAGTGGGCAGCAGAACAACAACAGTTGATATTTTGCCAGGCAGAGGTTGCAAACCGAGGCTGAGCTACAGCCCCCAATCCCCACCCAGAGGGCCCCTACCCCATACATTCTGAGACTGAACCCGTGCAGCTTGAAGAGAATCTGAACAAATGCTACTGAAATTGTTGTTAACACTGACAGGGACTGAAACCGAGGGTAGCAAGCATGATTAAATATTATCAGAAAATAAAAAAGACATATTAAGGCTTTATATAAAGCAGGGATCCAAGAGTTTTAAATGCACCTACTGGAAACCAAAAGAAAAGTGCCTTCTTTACAGCAGGCTAAAGAGAGACCTTTATATAATAAATCTTTTCCAAAAATACACTTTGGAAGCAAAATACGCTTCCATTAATGCCCAGGAGGAGAAATAGTTCATTAAACACCATGAAACAAACCGAGGAAACAAGGCATCTCAGAAAGAAAGAGAAAAATCTCCAGAAAATAAGTTTACAGACATAGAAATATGCAATTAAATGACAGAGAATTCAGGATGGTATTTCTGAAAAAACTCAGTGAATTCCTAAAGGAGTCATATCAAAATTTCAGGAATGAAAAAACAACCTAATGAGCAGAGCAAGGAGATTAAACTCTCAAAAAGAACCAAATAGAACTTCTGGAAGATGAAGAACACACTGCAAGAGTTGAAAAATGAAATAGCAAGCTTGGGAAATACAGAAAAGGAATCAGTGATATTGAAGACAGAAATCTAAGAAATAAATCAGAAGGAAGAAGGAGAAACTGAAGAATGAAAAATTAATGAAAGACAAATTCAAGAACTAGCTGATGCCATCAGAGAGGAAAAATAGAATAATGGGCATACAAAGGTGAAAAAAGGAAGCAGGACTAGAAAGCATTTTCAGACAAATAGTTCGAGAAATTTCCCAAATCTAAGGAATGAGCTTGAGCTTGGAATTCAAGAAGTCAACAGAATACTCAATTATCTCAACCCAAAAAGGCCTTCACAAGACACATTGTATTAAAGTTATCAAAAATCAATGACTAAGAATTCTCAGGGCAGCCAGGGAGAGAAAATGGTAACTTATAAAGGAAAACCCATCAGACTATTGTAGGACTTCTCAGCAAGGTCTTACAAGCCAGAAAGGAATGGAAATCAAATATTTAAACTATTAAGTGAAAGGCACTACAGTCTAGAATAATGTATCCAGGTAAGCTCTCCTTTGGATATGAAGGAGAAATTAAGACCTTTGCAGACATACAGAAATTGAGGAATTCTCCACTATAAGGCTTAATATAGAAAATACTGAAAGGTTAGCTCACCTGAAACAAAATAACAACAACAAAAAAATACATAATTAGGAGTAAAGTGACATTTAGGCAAATAGAAGCAAGAATGCAACCCTTACTAAGAATAGGGCATTACAAGTTTAAAAATAATAAGAGAAATAACAAGATAGCAATGAAGCATTCAGTATACATGGACAAACTGAGATAACAATGACTGAAAAGGGAGGATCAAAGATACAAATTCGCAAAAGGGAATGGAGATAAACATAATCAGAAGAAAATGGACAACTGTATATATATATAACTATACTTTATATATCCGTAATGGCAACCTACATGTCAAAGATTCAGAACCAAAGTACATGACATAAAACAAGAAAACAGAGGAAAACCCACAAAGCCAACCAAAATAAAGAAAACAGAAACACAAGGACAAGGAAGCAATGGAAACACCGAGGCTACCAGAAAGCAAAAGATAAAATGGCTATATGAAGACCTCATATTTCAATAATCACCCTAAATGTAAATGGACTGAACTCACCAATAAAAAGGCACAGAGCAGCAGATTGGATCAAAAAACAAAACCCAAACATATGCTGCCTCCAGGAGACACATCTGAGCTGTCAAAGACAAATATAGACTCAAAGTAAAGGGTGGAAAATGATATTTCAAGTAAATGGCACTCAGAAAAAAGCGGGAATAGTGGTACTAATATCGGATGATATAGACTTCAAAATAAAAAAGGTAAAGAAAGATACTCAGGGACACTTCATAATGATAAAGGGAATCATGCACCAAGAAGACATAACAATACTTATAATATCTATGCTCCCAATCAGAGAGCCTCGAAATACAGAAAGAAATTACTAATAGAACTAAAGGAAGAAACAGACCAAAACGCTATGCAGTAAGGACCAAATACCCTGCTTGTCCAGATTGGACAATCATCCAAACAGAAAATCTATAAGGAAATAACATCCTTAAATGACACATTAGACAAACTGGACATAATTGACATTTACAGAGCCTTCCATCCCTAAACAGTAATTATACATTCTCTTTAGTTCACATAGAACATTCTCAGGATGGACCACATACTGGGACACAGAGATAGCCTCAACAAATATGAGAGGGTTGAAATCCATACTAACCATATTTCTGATCATAATGCTTGAAACTAGGTATCAACTGCAAAAAGAAACAGGAAGAACCACAAATACATGGAAATTAAACAACATGCTACAAAAGAATACTGGGTCAGAGAAGAAATAAAAAAAGAGATCAAGAGATACATAGAAACGAATGATAATGATAGTACAATATATCAATTTTGGGACTTGGCAAAAGTGGTCATAAGAGGAAAGTTCGTTATCATTACAGCCTATCCTAAAAACAAGAATAATCCCAATAAACAACCTAACATGTCATATTAAAAACTAGAAAAGAAGAACAAATGAAGCCTAAAGTCAGCAGAAGGAAAGAAATAATCAAAATTAGAGCAGAAATAAATAAAATTGAAAACAAACAAACAAACAAAAAATAGTAGAAAAAATAAATGCACAAGAGCTGGTTCTTTGAGAAGGTTAATAAATTGACAAACCCCTGGCTAGACTCACTAAAGAAAAAAGAGAAAGGACACAAATAAACAAAATCAGGATGAAAGAGGGGAAATTATGACTGACATCACAGAAATACAAAGGATCATACAAGATACTATGAAAAAGTATATAACACCAATTTATAACCTAGAAGAAATGGACCAGTACTTAGAAAATACAACCTTCCTAGACTGAATCAAGAAGACTGGAAAATCTAAATAGACTGATCAGCAGTATGGAAATTGAAACAATCATCAAAAACCAACCAAAAGTAAAAGTCCAGGACCAGATGGCTTCACCAGTGAATTCTACCAAACATTCAAAAAGATTTAATACCTGTTCTCCTCAAACTCTTCCAAAAATCAAAGAGGAGGCAATACTCCCAACTCATTTTATGAGGCCAATATTACCCTGATACCAAAACCTGGTAAAGATAAAGAAAAAAAAAAAACTACAGACCAATATTCTCATAAACACAATGCAAAAATCCTAATAAGATGCTAGTGAACTGAGTACTGCAACATATTAAAAGGAATGTACACCACAATGAAGTGGGCTTCATCCTGGAGGCTCCGGGATGGTTCAAATACACAAATCGATTAATATGATACACTACATAAACAAATTAAAAAAATAAGAATCATATGATCATATCAATAGATGCAAAAAAGCCTTCGACAAGATACAGCATCCATTTATGATCAAAACACTTAACAAAATCAGTATAGAAGGAAAGTACCTTAAATTAATAAAGACCATATATGACAAACCCTCAGCCAACATTAGACTTAATGGTGAAAAACTCAAAACCTTTCCTCTAAGATCAGGAACAAGGCAAGGCTGTCCACTATAGCCACTGTTATTCAATATAACATTGGAGGTCCTAGCAAGTGCAATTAAGCAAAGAAAGATATAAAGACATCCACATAGGAAATGAAGAAATCAAACTGTCACTATTTGTGGATGACATGATTCTCTATATAGACAATCCTAAAGACTCCACAAGAACACCACTAAAACAATAAGCAAATACAGTAAAGTCTCTGGGTACAAAATCAAGGTTCAAAAATCATAGTGTTCCTATACTTAAAAATGAAATGTCAGAAAAAGAAGTGGAAAAAATAATTCCTTTGCAATTGCATCAAGAAGAATAAAATACCTAGGAATAAAGTTTCATAAAACGTGTGAAGAACCTATATAATGAAAACTACAAGGCCTATTAAAAAAATCAAAGAAAATACAAAGAAATGGAAAGATATTCTGTGTTCTTGGACTGGGAAATCGACAGTTAAAATGACCTTATTACCTAGAGAATTATACAGATTTAATTCAACCCCTTCAAAAATTTAAAGAAATAGAACAAAAAAAATCATCACATTTGTATGGAAGCAAAAAAGACCCTGAATCGCCAAAGCCATCCTGAGAAAAAAGAACGAAGCTGGAGGATTCACTCTGCCCAACTTCAAATTATACTACAAAGCGACAATATTCAAAACAGCATGGTATTGGCAGCAAGACGGACACAACAGACCAGTGGAACCAGATCGAGAGTCCAGAAGTAAACCCATATTTATATGGGCAAATAACTTTTGATTTAAAAAAGCCAAAAACATACAGTGGGGAAAGGAAAGCCTCTTCAATAAATGGTGCTGGGAAAACTGGAGAGCCACCTGCAAAAGAATGAAACTAGACTGTTCTCTATCACCACACAGAAAAAATTATCTCAAAATGCATTAAGGACCTGAATATAAGACCTGAAACAATAAAGTGCATAGAAGAAAACATAAGAACTAAACACATGGACCTTGAACTTAAAAAAATTTTATGAATTTGACCTCAAAGACAAAGGAAATAAAAGCTAAAATAAATGAATGGAACTACATCAAACTAAAAAACTTCTGCACATAAAAAGAAATCATCAGCAAGGTAAGAGAGAACCATCTGAATGGGAAAATGTATTTGCAGCAACACCTCCAATAAAGGCCTAACATCATCAAATATACAAAGAACTCATACAACTCAATAATAACAAACAAACAAACAAAAAACGACCCAATCAAAAAATGGGCAGAGGACCTGAACAGACACTTCTCCCTAGAGGACATACAAACAGCCAACAAACATATGAAATCATCGCTAGCTATTAGGGGAATGCAAATCAAAACCACAATGAGATACCATCTCACATCAAAACAAATCAAAACCACAATGAGATACCATCTCACATCTGTTAGAATAGCTATAATCAACAAGACAAGTAATAACAAATGTTGGAGAGGATGTGGAGAAAAAGGAACCCTCATACACTACTAGTGGGTCTGCAAATTGGTACAGCCACTATGGAAAACAGTATGGAGGTTCCTCAAAAAACTAAGAATTGATCTACCATATGATCCAGCAATCCCTCTACTGGGTATTTACCACAAAGACTTGAAAACTCAAATCTGAAAAGATATTTGCAGACTAATGTTCATAGCAGCATTATTCACAGTGGCCAGGACATGGAAGCAACCAAAGTATTCTATGATAAATGATTGGCTAAAGAAGCTGTGGTACATATATAAATGGAATATTACTCCATAAGAAGAGATGAAATACTGCCATTTGCAACAACATGAATGACTGGAGATAATCATGCTAAAGCAAAATAAGCCAGACAGAAAAAGTTGAAAATCACATGATATCACTTATATGTGGGATATAAACCTAAAAGAAACAAGTGAACAGGACAAACAAACAGAGACTCATGGAAGTGGACAATAGACTAGTGGTTAGCAGAGGGTAAGGGGGAGGAGGGAGGTAGACTGGGTAAAGGGATAAAAAATATGTTGTGATAGAAAGAAATCTAACTATGAGAGGTGATCACACAGTTGAAATATATATAAAGATATATATATATCTTACTTTTTTAAAAAAGTAAAACATCTATTTATTATTATTTTTTATCTTTGTAAACCAGGAATAAGATAAACATTCTTTTACATGCACTAAAACCCAATAATACATCTCATGTTTGAGATACACACACACACACCACACACACACACACACACACACCTAACAGCAATAACCAACTGGAAAATATAATTTTAAAATAAAATATAATTTCACAATAGCAGCAAAAATTATAAACTATGTAGAAACAAGTCAAGAATACAAGCACTCTCCATGGGGGGAGAGGAGAATCAGGTCTAGTGAAGTAGAAGATGCTTTAATAAATAGAGAGATATTTTCTTTCTTGGATCAGATGACTTTAATACTATAAAATATCATTTCTCCCCAAATTGATCTATAAATTTAGGGTGAACCAAAAACAATTCCAGTCGGACTTTGAGTAACTCAAGAAATTTATTCTTAATTTTATGTGGATAATAAAAACCACAATTAAAATATTGAAAGGAGTGATGTAGAGATGCCCCCACAAGATATTAAGACAAATTGCCAAGATACAGAAATAAAAGCTAAGTGGTACTGTTGGAAAAAAAAAAGTGGTACTGTTGTGCACAAAACTGTTCTTTGAATTATCCCCACAAAATAATAACTTTGACTATGACTATGTTCAGTAAAAGTATATATATTAACTTTAATATAACAGCACACTCAAAACTCCTATTCTCATGTTGATATTAGGACAGTACTAACCAAATTAAAATCCACCACTTAAGATGATCACATTGCATCAAAACAACCAAAAACCAAATACAAGTTGCATTCCTAAATTAGACCATTGGCGTCTAAATAATCCAACATCCGCTGATTGTCACTTCTATTTAATCTCCGTGTAAACAAAAACACAGTTTGGTAAATTGTGACTCTCTGAGATATATCTGCTGATTCCATTTAAATGAAATTCATGTCAGTTTGAAAGAGGGATGAGTATGATTTGGAGGCTTTAGGCCTTAATTTCAAATATAACTCTAAGTGCTCTAGGGTGTCTCACAGGGTGGATGGAAAGATAATAAAGTTGAGGTCTCTTAAAGCTCCTGGGAGTGCCCTGTTTACATCACCTCAGGACCTCACCTTTAAATATTTTCGTGAAAAGAGATCCTCCGTTCAGACGTGGGACCTAGGAGAATTGGTATTGTCCCTCGAATCCAATAAGGCAGAGAGGCTTGGGATGAAGTCAAACTCCTAGGAAGACTCTAGACAGTCCTTGGGGGCATCGATCAAGAGGCAACCCATAGCTGGTCCTGTCCTCCAAGAGTGAGCCTGCAGGCTACAGAAATTACTCCTTCCCACGCTTGATATTGATTCCTGAACCAATGAATCCTCGGCCTTGTTTCTGCCTGGTGTCTGTCTTCAGGTGGGAAAGCTGGGAAAAAGAGCAGGAAAGCTGCTGCTGAGCCTTGGTCTGCAGGATTCTGCAATACTGTTGTGGGGGTAGGGGGCGAGCATGGTGTTGGGAAAAGCTGAACTTTGACATTTACTCTCTTACACCTCAATTATTATTATTTTTTTATTGCTGGACTTTCAGAGACAACAATTCTGTTCCCACTCTTCTCCTTTAGAATTCCAGCTCCAAAATCCTTGTGTAGACTTTCTTCTTCAGGGATGAACTCGTTTTCAGAGAAATCACAGACAGTCCTCTCAGATCACTTTCCTCTTGCCGTTGAAAAGCCACTCAGCCTGACTCTCCCCTGCCCACTGCTGTCAGCCCTTGTTTTCATTATTTCCCTCAGCTTCCCTCTGTCCCTCCATCTCCCATCCAACAGGCAGGGAACTGAAAGGAAACGACTCTCGCTTTGAGGAACCCCATCAAGACCCTCTTGATCTTAAGCATGCTCTCCGTCTAGGAGACGTGAAGGAACCAGGACTGTACGGTACTCCAGGAATGCTGGCACAGCCACCTCCAGTCCCCTTCGTGAGTAAGAGCAGATGGAGGGAGTGGGTCCAGTTACAATCAGTGCTGTCCTTCTAGTCCAGAGGAGGATGCGAACCCCCACTGCTGTGCCATCATAGCTACACCCCGTACCCCAATATCCTTCCCATACAAGTCAGGCATGGTGGGTTCCCACATGGCTCAGCCTTGGTCAGTATCCAACTGGCTCAGTACCTAACTCTGTAACTCCTTTATTATGGTGAAAATTTGGTGACCATGAGGGCTCATATATAAGAATATAAAATACTAATGTGAACATATCTGTGATGTGTGGATGTCAATGTGTTTGTTTTGTGAGCTATTGTTTATGAAGTAGTATATGTATGTATATGTAGCGTGTGCTGTGTGTGTGATAATAATCCTCATGTTTGCAGTTGTATGCATCCGAGTCATTATGAGGAAATATCTGGAAAGGCCATATTAGTTACAAGGAGGTTAGGGCCTCAGAGACATAAAAGATTCATTGGCCATTCTCTCGGTGTGCGGAAACAGCCAGACTTACAGATCTCTTCCTATTTCCTGTCTTCCTTCTGCTTCTTCTCACATCTCTGGTTCCTGTCCTCTATGTTCAGCTCTCTCGCCCAGCTTTCTTCTAACTTCCATTTTCTATTCTATTTACACCACTCTTATTTTTTTTCTTCCATATTAAAGAGACATCATTGTTGACTTAATTAGTTAAGTTGATAGTTATATTAAATTTTTATCCCTAGCCTTTCTTGGTATATTTATCATACCACATTTCATCTTATTTACCTCCTTTTCACTCATTTTTTACTCTCCTTTCCTTTTTGGAGATTAAAACCATATTCTTCCCCAATCCATATATACACACACTGTGTACATAAGTGTACAAATCCTACCTTTGACAGGTAGATAACTCTTCTTATATATACCATACAATTCTACTTGGATTCTAAGTTTGTTGTGTGTTAAGAATTTATCAGTGTGGTAAGGGTATTATTTAATGGAATTATTGAAAAACAGAGAGAGAGAGATACACACACATTTACATAAATCATACCCATACATATTATTCTGCAACCCATTTTTGTAACTCAGCAGTGTGTCACACATGTTTCTATGGAAAATACAGATCTACTTACCTTTTAATGGTTTAAGTTTGTATCATCACTGTCATCAGCTTTATCATCATCATCGTCGTCATCGTCATCATCATTAATATCGTCATTATCGTCATAACAGCCGTTTTTTAAATGTAGTTGCCAGACGTTGAGCAAACTATTTTTCATTAGGTTCGTAATTTAGTTTTTAGAACTGTCCTATGAAGTTGTGATGTTATATTCATTTTACATTAGGAAACTGAGGCAGAAAAGAACTAAATAAATTGTCTAGGGTCACAGACCAGAAATGGGAGAACAAGAATTCAACTCCTGTCTCTGTGAATGGACATCTTCACTCTTACTCATTTCTCTATATGTTATAGATTATATTATATAGGAAAACTATAATTTATTTCACATATCACCTACTTTTAACTTCTAGTTGCCTTTTTCTGTAAATAATTCTATGTGTGAATATCCTTTGAAACGGCTTTCTGCACACCTATAATGATTTACAAAATATAAAGTCCTAAAATAGCGATGTTCAGAAAAAAGATTAGTTCAATGTGTAATTTTAAAGTATTTTCATATTACCTTCCACAGATATTTTAAATGTACATGCTTACATTTTTCATATCTGTTTGCCCTACTCTCAAAAATACAGTGGGTGATTTCAATCTATTTTACTTTTGCTAATCTAATGTGAGAAAAAAATCATAACTATTATTTTATTTTACTTTTCTCTGATTCCAAGTAAGGAAGAACATTGTTTACATTGTTAGGCATTTGTACTTCTTTTGCAAATTGCCTGTTTAACATCTTGTCTCTTCTCGAATTGCCATTTCAAGGTCCAGTTTCCATCATTTCCATTGGAATTCTCATTATTCTTGATCTTTAAAATGTTCTTTGACATGGTCAATCATTTCTTATCTGTTGATTATATTTTAAATGCACATTTTCTTTCTTTAACCATTCATTTAAAACATTTGAATGATAAAATATGCCAAACTTAAGTTAATGGTTATGGTTTTCATGGTATCCTTAGAAGATCCTTTCCCATGCAAAGATTACAGAACATATTGATCTACATTTTCTCCCAGTAATATTATGGTGTCTTTTCATTTTGTTTTGGTTTACATTCAGATATTTAATCTGTCTGGGTTTGGGGGAAGAATAAGAATTGATGTGAGAGTGCTCTGTTTCCAAAAAGGCAGCCAAATACTCTAATACCATTTTTAGATGATATACCTTTTCCTATTGAATCAGATGACATCTTTATCATTAATTCCCTTATATACTTGAGCTTGATTCTGAATTCTCTTTTATTCCATTGGTGGTTGATTTCTGCATTGGCTATAGTCCAGTCTCTGGAAATGATTGTTCCACATTTTGTTTTACATTTGTTTCCAGCTACTACTCCTGTACCAGTTACTTTATCAAGGCTGAAAATAGAAGCAATAAAGTGATTTTTGTTTAGAGTATCCTCAATTAAATACTACTGAGATTTTCTTATTTTTATATTTTTTCTATGTTAGCAATATATAGCCTTTAAAAAACTGTAAGGTACCAAAACATTAGAAGAGAAGACAATTAACTCACCCATAATTTCAGTACCAAAGTCAACCACTCTCAACATTTTGGAAATATTTTTATTTTGGTCTTTTCTGTGCATTTCGAAAGTATATATTAGCATTGGTACTGAAGGCATTAGCAAAACCACTTTGGGTAAGTACCAAATGGAAGATGATTTTTATTGTTATTATTAATGATATTAATAATTATTTGCAGGGTACAGAGGAAACAGTAATGCTCAGATAATGCCTAGACAAGAGACAGAGAAAAGGGAAATGACAGACATTTCTTTGGGGCTGACACTTCTGAGAACAGGTAAGTTATTCCCTGTGGGATTTCATAAATAATTGTGGAGAAGATGTGGTTCTTTGAATAACTATAGGAACTTCGCTGTACAGCACATTGCTAGGGCTTATTCATCTTGCATAACTGACATTTGTATAACCTTTGACTAACACCTCCACATTTCTTCCTCCCCTCAGCTTCTGAAATCTCCATATCAAGCTCTGCGTCTATGAGTGTGACCCTTTTAGATTCCTCATCTAAGTGATATTGTGTAGTCCTGTATCTGGCTTATTTCACTAGCATAATGATTCTCTGGGAACATACATGTTGTCACAAATGGCAGGATTTCCTTCTTTTTACAAAGCTAAATAATATTTCTTTGTTTGTATGTTTAATATTTTCTTTATTCGTTAAAAGTTTTGGCTATTATGAATAATGTTTCAATAGAAATAATAGCAGAGATATCTCAAGATCTTGATTTCAGTTCCTTTAGATGTATACTCAGAAGTGAGAATGTTGGATTATATGGTAGTTCTATTTTATTTTTTTTTTTAGGCATTGCAATCCTTGCTTGACCTCACAGATTGCGAGGAACTTGTCAGTTTACAATCTCTTATTTTTTACTTTTTTTTTTTATTTTTTATGCTACAGCACCTCGTCTTCCTAGGTGGTCTCCCATCCAAGTACTAACCAGGCCCGACCCTGCTTAGCTTTCAAGATCAGAGGGGATCTGGCTTATTCAGGGTAGCATGGCCATAGACTAAGGTGTTCTATTTTTAATTTTTTGAGAAAGTTCCATACTGTTTTCCATGATAGCTGCACCAATTTACATTCCCACCAACAGTGTGCAAGTATTCCTTTTTTTTCCACATCCTTGTGAACACTTGTTATCTTCTGGGGTGTGTTGTTTAATAATAGCAGTCCTAACAAGGATGAGGTGATATCTCATTGTGGTTTTGATTTACGTTTCCATGATGATTAGTGATGTTGAGTACCTTTTCATGTACCTGTTGGCCATTTGTATGTCTTCTCTGGAGAAAGTCTATCCAGTTCCTTTGTCCTTTTTTAAAATTGGATTATGTGCCATTGAGTTGCATGAGTTCCTTATATATTTTAGTTATTAACTCTTTATCAAATATATGGTTTGCAAATATTTTTTCCCATTTCATTAGATGCCTTTTCATTTCTTTCATTGTTCCCTTGCTCTGCAGAAGCTCTTTAATTTGATGTAATCTCACTTATCAACTTTTGCTTTTCTTGCTTGTGCTTTTGGTGTATATCCAAGAAATCATTGCCAAGACACATGTCCAGAAGCATTATCCCTATGTTTTCTTTTAGGAGTTTTATGGTTTCAGGCCTTATATTTAAGTCCTTGATCCATTTTGAGTCAATTTTGTGTAAAGTGTGAGATAAGAGTCCAATTTCATTCTTTTGCATGTGGATATGCAGTTTTTCCAACATCATTTAATGAACACTATTCTTTCCCCATTGTGTATTCTTGGAACCTTGTCAAAGATCAACTGACCATATACATGTGGCTCATTTCTGAGCTCTCTATTATGTTATATTTGTCTATATGTCTGTTTAAAACCATTATTATTATATGATGTGATAAATATATTTTCTTGGAATATTTTCTACAGCTGATGGTATTAATTTAGAATGAACTCCTAGAATTGGATTTAAAAATAGGGATAACATTTGGGGATATTAGATGAATTAGGCCTAGGAGACTCAGGAACTCCTAATGTTACTCGAGTCCTGGTCATTTCTCCCCTTCGAGTATACAAAAAAGAAAAAAGAAAAAAGAAGGCACCACTTTATATTAATTGAACTAATCCTGAATGTCACTCAAGTTCACAGCTCTGATAACGTTGGAGTTAAGGTACTCGATCTAGTCTAAAGTCCTTTAAGGACCTCAACTTTCCTTGCAGCTTAAATCCATATTGTATCATCATATTACCTCTGGCTGACAGCATTGATGTAGAAGAACAAACAGATGATGAGTACACCTGGGAGCCAATCAAAAACAAATCAAAAGCAAGTAAAGTTCTTAAGGGAAAACTTGTTCGACTTATCAGTCTAGTCCCAGGAAGAAGAGAGGAGATGGAAATGGGCATAACCTTTTAAAGAATAGTAACCCTACCCAGTAATAAACATGAGCCAACCAATATCCTAGAATGCCACATATCAGATTTTTACTTCTCATGGGGGAAGCAAGGCCTAGTGAAAGGTTATTTTCCCCTTCTCATTACTATTGGGAACTGAGTCAAAACATGTAAATATTTTAAGTTTTTAAATGTATTTGGCCAAATTATCATCCAGAAAGATGGTACTAATTTTTACCCACTTGCATTGTACAAAAATGTCATTTCTTCTGCACCTGCATTATATAGCTAGTGAATTTGCCAATTATTAATTGTGTGATGTTGGGAAATAACCTCTCTGTGCCTCAGTTTCTTATCTGCAAAATAAGATAATAGTGTCTACTTCATAATGTTAACGGGACAATGTAATCATATTGACCATGTTGCCAGCCAGAAGATAATATGATGATACAATATGGAGTTAAGCTGTAAGAAAAGTTGAGATCTTTTTTTTTTCTCACTTTTTAAAAATTAAATTAATTGGGGGTGGCATTAAAATATAAAATTATATAGGTTTCAAGTGTACAACTCTATAATACATCATTTGTATATTGCATTGCATGTTTACCACCCAAAGTCAAATCTTCTGCCATCGCCATATATTAGATTCCCTTTATCCTTTTATAACCCCACTCATTTCCTCTGGGAACCACTATACTGTTGTCTGTATCTATGAGTTTTTGTTGTTTGTCTTGTTCATTTGTTGCTTTCAGTTTTATATTGAACATACGAGTGCAACCAAATGGATCTCGACTTTTTCTGTCTGACTGATTTTGCTTAGCGTGATAGTCTCAAGATCTTGAGTTGAGGTCCTTAAAGTAATACCTGTCATGGGTTAAATGCTCAGTAACATACTAGTTATTTTTGGTTGTTGGTCATTGCTGTTCAAATTTTAGCAAAGTTCCCAAGTAAAACATGTATCTCTCATTGTTATTGTATTATTGAGTTATAATTATATTGAATATTTTTCTTAGATTGAGTAGATATTGCATTTCTTCTTTTTAAATAAGTCTGTTCATGTCTTTGGAGTCAACAGTTTTCATATTGTTTTACATGGAATCTTAATGTAATAAAGTATTTTAACTTTTGTCTGGCATCTCCCTAATTCCCTCAGCTTGCAGTTTCTCTTTAATCTTGCTTATGAAATTATCTCTTTGAAGTCTTTCAATTTATATTGTAAACTGTACATATTTTCCTTCATGGTTTCTTAGGAGCTTTTTGTGTTTTTCAATCTCATCTTACCTAGATATCACAGCAATTTTAACTTATTTTTCTTTTTTTACTATTTTAGTTTTAATATTTCACTATTTAATCCAAATAGAATGGTCCTTAGAGTATGATATGTTAGGGCTTTATTTTTAAATCCAAGTAAAGTTTGTTGATTTTTAAAAGGTCAAATTAAATGTGATGTCAAAGCATTTTCACATTTTCAAGGATATGTTATAACTAAATATACAGTATTTTTGAACAGGTAGTATGTAGTTTTATGCATGGTGACAGTCCTAATGGTATACAGTCATTTCCTAACAGTATATGTATGGCCATTTAGTAAAGTCCACATGAACTCTAATATACTACATCAGAACTTGTCAAGAAGGCTTTCACAATGTCGCATTCTATCTATTAAAGAAAAAATTAGCACTGGGGGAGAGGGTTTTTGGAAAAAATAAGTGAATTAAAATTACAACCAATAAAAATAAAAATTATTTTATTCAGTATCAATTTGAACAAGTTGGATAGCAAAAAGCTAGAAATACCAAATTAGGCATCAGTTTTTAAATGAGCCTCTTCTACAGGACTTGATATCATAAACCTAAAGTTTTCTTTCTGTTTGTACCAAACAGTAAATAGGCATAAATCTCAATGGGAGAAGAAACCAAACTCTGGTGGCTGAGTTTATCTTCCTCGGCCTTTCCCAGGACTTACAGACCCAGATCTTCTATTTGTTCTTTTTCTCATCATTTATCTATTGACTGTGCTGGAAACCTGCTTATTATCATTCTCACCTTCACAGATTCTCGACTTCACACACCCATGTACTTTTTTCTTAGAAACCTTTCTTTTGCAGATCTCTGTTTCTCTACTAGCATTGTCCCTCAAGTGTTGATCCACTTCCTGGTAAATAGGAAAACAATTTCTTTTTTTGGATGTATGACACAGATAATTGTCTTCCTTCTGGTTGGCTGTACAGAGTGTGCACTGCTAGCAGTGATGTCCTATGACCGCTATGTGGCTGTCTGCAAGCCCCTGCACTACTCCACCATCATGACCCAACAGGTGTGCCTCCAGTTGGCCATAGCATCCTGGGCCAGTGGGGCACTTGTGTCTCTGGTGGATACCTCCTTTACTTTCCAACTTCCTTATCGAGGACAGAACATTATCAATCACTACTTTTGTGAACCTCCTGCACTCCTGAAGCTGGCTTCAGCAGATACCTACAGCACAGAAATGGCCATCTTTGCAATGGGTGTGGTCATCCTCTTAGCTCCTGTCTCCCTGATCCTTGTCTCCTACTGGAATATTATCTCCACTTGATCCAGATGCAGTCAGGGGAAGGGAGGCTCAAGGCTTTCTCTACCTGTGGCTCCATCTCGTTGTTGTTGTCCTCTTTTATGGGTCAGCAATATTCGCCTACATGCGACCAAACTCCAAGACCATAAAAGAGCGGGATAAATGATATCTGTGTTCTATGCAGTGATAACGCCAATGTTGAATCCCATTATTTATAGCCTGAGAAACAAGGATGTCAAAGGGGCTCTAAGGAAACTAACTGTAAGAAAGTCTTTTTCTCAGAGGCAGTGACCTCTGGGTGTGACTTTTAGACCTATGGTAACATCCTTAAAAAAGGAGCTGAATTTCAGTTAGAAGTGTGAAAGGGGAAGCCAATTCTAGAAACTGAATACTCCACTTGAAGCTAGAACATAGGAAAGAAATAAAAGGATGAAAAGTTAGGTATATCCTGAATACAAAAAGAATTAAGTTCTATTTTGAAGGAGTTTGTGGTTAATTCAGCTAACATAGACATGTTTTAAGTATGATCACAATTAAATCTAGGAGTTTTAAAGTGGATTATCCTGAAATAATGTCTAATATGAGTTTTATGCATGATTCTAACAATAAAAATATTTTAAATGTGAATATCCCAGTTGTACAAAGCTATAAATAGATTTTGACTGAAAAAATCAAAATATCAGGAAGAGCCTTTAATACCGCAATCATTCATGGCCTAGGAGATTTCAGCTTGTAAAAAGGGTGCCAGAGGCAATATTACTTCCTTTTTATGTTGTTCTTTCCTGAAAGCTCCTCAAAAAGTTTTTTTTAATATATATCATCACTCCAAATTTTACATGAGTATAGAGTATTGGGATAAAAATAAATTCAACAGTCATCTAATCCATCCACTTGTGTGAGGGCTTAAACCATCCCATAATATTTTTATTGAGTGATTGTCTAGTATTTTCCTAAATATGAATCATATAGACCCTTAGTCTCTTGGATTGTTCTCTTTCATATATAGATAGTTTTACTATTACAAAGATATTTCTCATGGTAGATCAAAAACCAATTCCTTGTATCTTCAACTCACTTTCCCTAGTTTTACTCCTGGGACAATTTTCATTATCCTTCTGTACCACAACTCACTGAAGTCAATTTCTTATTTGTCTAAATTCAATTTTCACAGCCAACCATCTACTTGTTCCTTAAAAATTCCTTCTCTACCATAGTTGCCATCCTCAGTGTCCAAATTCAAAACCCAAAGGATCTTGAGCAAAATAAAAATTGCTACTCTTTTAAGGCACTCTGTTTTGAGATGTTTTTGTTATGCAGCAATGGGTAACTAAAATGCTAAGAGAATCATGCTTCTATTAATTCCATCAAAGTAGATGCCAGTGGGGCTTTTTTACACTACCAGTGAAAAGCTACCTGCTTGAAACTCCTACCTCTCATGCTATATGGGGGTGGGGATAGGGATAAAGGGCCAGAAAGTTTCTAAAGAAAAAATATTTAGTACACACACTCCGAAAACATAATAAAAGATGTATCATTCAGTGTTCTTATTTGCAAGTAACAGAAACTGAGTATGCATGATTAAAGCTAAAAGGACAAATATTGAAATAATGCTGATTCTGTTTCCTGTGGTCACAACCACAGACCAAAATCAGCACTAGTTGGCGCAATCTACACTGCTAACATCACTAGCGGGAGCCATGCCGCTGGAGCTGCTTATTTGCTGAGACTGGAAACGGATGTTGCTGCTTCCTCTGCCACTGACAGAAAAAAAAAATTGTCTAATGACAAACACTACCTCAGTCAGATGATCAAGGTTAACATCAAAAGTGATAAGTTGATAGTATGTATTCTTGAGACGATACAATGGAAATAGCACTTTTCTCTGTGAACTGCCTTCCCTAAACCCATAACCTCAATCTAATCATGCAAAAACATCAGGCAAATTCTAAAAAATGGACTTCCTATAAAATATATGACCAGTACTCCTCAAAATTGTAAAGGTCATCAAAAACAAGTTTGAGAAATTGTCATAGCCAAGAGGAGTCAAAGGAGACATGACAACTAAATGTAACATGATATCCTGGGTGAGTTCCTGGCTCAGAAAAAGGATGTTAGAAAGTAAGAAAAATACAGAATACAAAAGGAAACCCTAAAAAATACAAATAAAGTATGGATGTCAGTTAATAATGAGGTTTCAAAGTTATTTATATTGTAACAAATGTAATAATGTAAGGTTTTAATAATAGGGAAAAGGTGTGTGGGGAGGAGGGTATTGAGAGCTCCCTGTACTATATCTTCTCAAAAAAATATAAAAGGCATCCACATAGGAAACAAAAAAATCAAACTGTCACCATTTGTGGATGACATGATTCTCTATATAGAATCTCTAAATAGATTCTCTATATTGTATATCGCAAGAACACTACTAGAAACAATAAGCAAATACAGTAAAATTTCTGGATAAAATCAATATTCAAAAATCCACAGCATTCCTATACTCTAATAATGAAGTGTCAGAAAAGAAGTAGAAAAAATAATTCCTTTTGCAATTGCACCAAAAAGAATAAAATACTGGAATAAATTTAACAAAACATGTGAAGGACCTATGTAATGAAAACTACCAGACCTTATTAAAAGAAAATGAAGATATAAAGAAATGGAAAGATATTCTGTGTTCTTGGATTGGAAGAATCGACATAGTTAAAATGACCATATACCTAAAGCATTATATAGATTTAATGCAATCCCCAGCAAAATCCCATTGGCCTTTTTTTAAAGAAATAGAAAAAAAATCATCACATTTATATGGAAGCACAAAAGACCCAAACTGCCAAAGCCATCCTGAAAAAAGAATGAAGGTGGAGCATCACTCTGCCTGACTTCAAATTATACTACAAAGTGACAGTAATCAAAATGGCATGGTATTGGCAGCAAAACAGACACACAGACCAGTGGAACAGAATCAAGAGTCCAGAAATAAACCCATATTTATATGGGCAAATAATTTTCAACAAAAAAGCCAAAAACATACATTGGAGAAAGGAAAGCCTCTTCAATAAATGGTGCGGGAAAACTGGAAAGCCACCTGCAAAAGAATGAAACTAGACTGTTGTCTATCACCACATACCAAAAAACTCAAAATGGATTAAGGACCTGAATATAAGACCTGAAACAATAAAATGCATAGAAGAAAACATAGGAACTAAACTCAAGGACCTTGGACTTAAAGAATTTTATGAATTTGACCTCAAAGCAAGGGAAGTAAAAGCTAAAATAATGAATGGGACTACATTAAACTAAAAAGCTTCTCTCAGCAAAAAAATGTCAACAAGGTAAAGAGACAACCATCTGAATGGGAAAATATATTTGCAAGCAATGCCTCCGATAAGGGCCTAATATCCAAAATATACAAAGAACTCATACAACTCAAAAACAACAACAAAAAAACAAACAATCCAATCAAAAATGGGCAGAGGACTGAACAGACACATCTCCCTAGAGGACATACAAATACCGAAAAATATTGAAAACATGCTCAACATTGCTAGCTATTAGGGAAATGCAAATCAAAACCACTATGAGGTACCACCTCACATCTGTTAGAATAATATAATCAACAGGACAAGAAATTACACATGTTGGAGAGCACAGAGAAAGGAATCCTCATACACTGCTGTGGGACTGCAAATTGGTACAGCCTCTATGGAAAACAGTATGAAGTTCCTAAAAACTAAGAATTGATCTACCATATGATCCACAATCCCTCTACTGGGTATTTACCCCAAAGACTTGAAAACCCATGTCCAAAAAGATATTTTCACACCAATGTTCATAGCAGCGGTATTCACAATGGTCAGGAGATGGAAGCAACCAAAGTGTCTTATGATAGATGACTGGCTAAATAACTATGGTACATATATGCAATGGAATATTACTCAGCCATAAGGAGAGATGAAATACGGCCATTTGCAACAACATGGATAGACCTGGAGATAATAATGATAGTGAAACAAGCTAGACAGAAAAAGTTGAAAACCATATGATATCACTTATAGTGGGATATAAACCTAAAAACAACAAATGAACAGAAAAAACAATCAGAGACTCATACCCATGGAGTATAGACTAGTAGTTACCAGAGGTACAGCGGGTAGGGGAGAAATAGGTATGTAGGACAGTTAAAAGAGGTCCAATATAGGGATGAAGGGGGAGGGAGAAGTAGTAAAGGGGATGAAATATATGATAGCAGAAGAAAACTGACTTTGGGTTGGTAAACACACAATAGATACTCAGATAAAATTATAATGAAATCTGAAAATTATATAATGTATTAACCAATGTTACCCCAAAATAAACAATAAATAAATAAATAGATAGATAAATAAATAATAACTGGAGGGAAAAAATAAGATCACTATATAATGATTTCTAATTACATTAAAGTAATTGCTTATTGCTGTGAAAATTATTGGTATGAAAATCATCTGTCAAAATACACTAACTTTACAATTAATTTGTAAAATTTCTGTCTATTATCCTTTCCTGAGTTCTATTGGATTATTTTTTCTTCTTTAGGTATTTTAAGTAGGCTTAGAATTATTTGTTGTTGTGAGTTTGCTCTGTAAAATTACCATATGCATTCTCAACATGTGGGAATCCAACCTGAAGCAATATAAACTTCATATTTAATGTAATATTTTTTCTAAAAGTACAGTTTACCTCTCTGTTGTGCTATTGCTGTCATACGTTTGACTATACATCTATAAATTTCACAAAACACTTACTTATTACTCTGCTATAAAAATTGATTTGCTAATTTACTGATTCTATCCATAAGCACAACTAAACCCCTGGACACTGACACCACACACAACACACACACACACACACACACACACACACACACACACACACGAAAGACTTGGAAAGGTGGAGGAAAGAAGCCTAACAAGCTTAAAACCTTGTGGCTCGAGGAATAAAACGGTAGTGAGTTCCCTGGGTTTGCTTTTGGTTCATATATTCCAAACCGGGTATTGGAGAAGCCAGAAATCGGACATGCTAACTACTGGTACAAACAAAGGAGCTCCAACCACAGTGTACTCCCTCTGCCAAATGAGAAGGAAAGGGGAAACCTAGGAACACAGAACGTTTTTAGACCGCAACCACTCTACTCTAGCCACTCCCCGAAATCACAGCACTGGGGTGCTCTTCCATCCACACTAGCAAAGGCTGAGTGGGGAGTCTAGATACTTCCACCCCCAGCAGGCTGGGTAAGAAGCCAGGAATTTCATCCCCACTGGGAGGGGGTGAGCTCTGCTGCCCTGTACCACCAGGTGTCACTGAAGAGCTTGGGATTTAGATCTCCAGCCAGGAGTAACAAGGTCCCCACCCACTCCCTTCATGTGCACGTGTATCAGAAGATGACTTTCACGCCACCCAGAGTCAGTACAAGCCTCCCATTGTGGTGTCAGTAGAGGCCACATAGTGAGCACTAACTAAGTACTCATACTCTGCCCAGGAAGTATCACTATAGTATATAGGAGCTGGACTTGCCATCTCTGCTTAACAGTAATGAGAAGCTCCGCCTTTGAGTGTCATTGGAGATGAGTCATGAACCTGGACTTTGTCTACACCTGGCAATAACAAGGCTGTGTCCCTTCCTGTTCCTATAAAGCAGAAGCTTAGATCCAAGTCTATAAGAGGAATCCAATATTTCTGTTCAACATAAAATTACCTATCATACCAAGAACCAGCAAAACCTCAAACTGAATGATAAAAATCAAATAAGGGTGCTAACACTGAGATTATAGAAATGTCAGACTTATGTACAAAGTCTCAGCAAAGAAATAGAACATATAAAAAAGAAACAAAATTTAGAACTGAAAAAAAATGAGGGAAATAAAAAGTTCAGTGGACAGGCTCAACATCAGAATGGATAGAACAGAGGAAAGAACAAAAGGGACTGTGAGACTTATAACAAAATGATGAATTCAGATTATAAGTCCAGTAAAAAGAGGACCAAGGAGGGGTGAAAAAGTACTCAAAATAATAGCTGAAAATACTAGAATTTAGCAAAAGACAAATCTACAGATTCAAGAAGCTAAGTGGACCCTAAACAGGATAAGTCCAATGAGACCCACAAGAAATATCAGAGATGAATTTCTGAAAACTGAAGGTAAATTAAAAACCTTGAAGCAGTAAGGGAGGAACACCTTGCCTACAAGGAAAGACAATTTGAATGACAGCAAATTTCTCATCAGAAACCATGAAGGCTAGAAAGAAGGGAGCACACTAGGTTTCAAGTGCTGAGGAAAAACAGTCAACTCTGAATCCAATATCCAGTGAAAATATCTTTCAAGAATGAGGATGGAATCTAGACATTCTCAGGTGAATGAAAATGAAGAGAACATGTTACCAGCAGAAATACCCTTAAAGAATTGCTATAGGAAGTCCGCAAACTGAAAGAGAATGAAAAAAAGCTTTTGATACTAGAGGAGGGAAGGAAGGAAGGAAGGAAGGAAGGAAGGAAGGAAGGAAGGAAGGAAGGAAGGAAGGAGGGAGGGAGGAGGAGGAGGAGGAAGGGAGAGAGGAAGGAAGGAAGGAGGAGGAGGAGGAGGAAGGAAGGAGGAAGGAAGGAAAGAAGGAAGGAAGGAAAGAAAGAAGGAAAGAAGAAAGGAAGGAAGGAAAGAAGGAAGAACACAGTAAGCAAAAGCGTAGGTAAATTAAGACTTGTCTTCAGTTTTCTTTTTTTTAGTGGAGATATATTTGACATGTAACATTCTGCAAATTTAAGGTATACAGCATGTTATTCATACATTTACATATTGCAATATGATTACCACCGAAGTGTTAGCCAACAGCTGCCTCACATCATATAAGCTACAGTGATCAAACTGTGAGTTTTTATGGAGTTATAGACACACAGACCAATGAATAAGAAATAGAGAATCCAGACCCTTCGACATATGTTAACTGATTTTTGAAAACGTGTAAAAGTTGAAAAAGGCCTTTTCAACAAATAGTGCTGGAACATTTGAGCATCCATGAGTGAAAAAAAATCACCAAAGATTCCAAACAGCCAAAGCAATCCTATGAAAAGAACAAGGCCTGAGGTATTACACTGCCTGGTTTCACAATATATTACAAAGCAGTAACAATCCAAACAGCATGGTGTTGGCATAAAAACAGACACACAGACCAATGAAACAGATTTGAGAGCCCAGAAATAAACCCACCTATATATGGGCAAATACTTTTCAACAAAGAATCCAAAAACATGCAATGCAGAAAAGAAAGCCTTCTTGGTAAATGGTGTGGGAAAATCGGAATACCACATGCAAAAGAATCAAACTAGACTGCTATCTATCCCCACACACCAAAATTAACACAAAATAGGTCAAAGACCAATATAGAAGACCTACAACAATAAATTGCATAGAAGAAAACATAGGTACTAAACTCATGAGCCTTACATTTAGAGAGGATTTTATTAATTTGTTCTTTAAGGCAAGGGAAGTGGAAGCAGAAAGAAATGAATGGGACTATGTCAAACTAAAAAACTTCTTCTGCACAGCAAAAGAAAACATCAACAAGACAAAGAGGCAACCATCCAAATGGGAGAATATATTTTCAAACGAAGCTTCCAATAAAGGGCTAATATCCAAAATACACAAAGAACTCACACAACTCCATAACAACAAAAACACAAATAATCCCATTAAAAAATGGGCAGAGGACCTGAACAGATACTTCTCCCAGAAGACATACAAACATCCAACAGATATCTAAAAAGGTGCTAAACCTGACTAGCTTTAGGGAAATGGAAATTGAAACCACAATGAGATGCCACCTCACACCTATTAAAATGGCTATCATCAATGGAACAAGTAATAACAAGTATTGCATAGGTTGGGGGGTGGGGGAAGGAACCCTCATACACTGCTGGTGGGAGTGCAAATTGGTATGACCACTATGGATACAATGTGGACGTTCCTCAAAAATTAAGAACAGAAATATCGTATGACCCAGCAATCCATCTTCTGAGTATCTACCCAATAAATTTGAAAATATTTATTTGGAAAGATATAGGGACCTGATGTTCATTGCAGTATTATTTACAGTAGCCCAGGTGTTAAAAACACCTAAGTGCCCTTTGATAGATGATTGGATAAAGAAGATGTGGTAATATATACAATGGAATATTACTTAGTCATAAGAAAAGATGAAATACTGCCATTTGCACAACACGGATGGATCTAGAGATAATCATGCTAAGCAAAATAAGTCGCATAGGAAAAGACGAGAACCATATGATTTCACTCATACATAGGATATAAAAATGAAAGCAAGAAATTAACAAGATAAGCAAAAAAACCTCAGACACAGACAAGAGTTTAGAGTTTAGTTAGGGTGTGAGGTGGTGGGGGAGGTAGATAAAAGTAAATGGGATCAAATACATGGTAACAGAAAAAAATTTAACTTTGAGTGGTGAACACACAATGCAATATACATATGATGTGTTATTGAATTATATACTTGAAACCTATATAATTTTATTAGCTGATGTAACCATAATAAACTTAATACAACAAAAAATAACCATATGTGCAAATAATATTTTTGCATATCTTTTCAATATTTATTATTCATTTCTTTCATGTATTATATTCACAGAAACTGCCTAAGCAGCACAAAATAATGAGGATAAAGAATATTTTTGCCATCTTCAGTCTTAAGATGAACTTATTGAGTATTTCCCCATTTTTATATTCTTTTGATTTTAAATAGATATGGATTCCACAAGTCTCTATCTGCAAATCCAAAATAAAAGCAACTTTGCTATTTATTTTTTCTGTGTTTGAGGCTTGTACTCATTGAATGACAAACTTTGTTATGAATTGATATGAGATTATTTATTATCTTTATTTATCCACATTGTAAAAGTAGTCACAGATTTTGCTGTAGATAATTCACGTGCTTGATTTCAATATGCTGCTTCTGAACCCTCCGGAGGTGTTAGGAATCGCATGGTGCATGCAGCATATCACCTTTCTAAAATCTGGAAATTCCAAGTGTCTCATTTGTTTTGGATAAAGGAATTTGGATTAGTATTTTTTATTTTATGGATGTACTTCCTCTGTCCTCGAAGGTGTTGTGTTTATCAAATGTATTAAATAGTAAACATGATTGTTGCTCATTTTATTTAGCCTTTTGTCATGGTCTGTTGACTGTTAATAATCACCAAAGGCAAACTGACATCAACCTCAACAAATCTAAACGTTTACAAACATTCCTCTTTCAAAAAGCACTACCACATCAACCAGATCTAGGTTAACAACCAGCTGCTGGCATTGATAGTTTTTCAACTAACAGGATTGCATGTCAGTAATATTTATGAATATAGATATTTTCCTTTATTCAAAATAGGGTTTACTACAACATCTGTGGCAGATGAGTTTACTCAAAATTAGGGTGTGTGTGTTTTTTTTTTTTTTTTTTTGCAAGGGCCTTTGCAGATATTCTTTTAAGCTCTAACCCTCCTTATTGCTGCATCATTTTCTTTGGCTTGGTTCCTTCCCCATGTCTTCCTCAGTATCTTTTCCATTCCTGAATACTGAGTTTGTTTCCATCATGAGATTAGTGAGGCTCATAAACAGCACAATGATCCAGACGATGATAAAGGCCCAATCATGCTCAAAATAGAATTATTTAAAATAAGAATTTTTATAATTACTGAAAAAGAACTTTTTTCTCCCAGGTATATGAGAATCTCTCTTAAACTGAGAATATCAAAGATCCTTCTCTTACATCTCTAAATATTCCCACGAATAATTTCCTCTCCAATCTCAGCAGACTCAGGTTCAACAAATATTTCTTGAACACCAGCTAACATTTATTGAGAAATACCGTTTTGCAGGTGCTGTTCTAAAAATTTCCATCCATATATTTATTTACTCTTCACAACTCTGTGAGATAGATATTAGAACTATTCTCATTTTACACATAAAAGATGCACAGAGAGGTCAAGTAATTTTCCCAAGCTCACACAGTTGAACACAAGTAGTGGGACTGTGGAGCCCACATTATTAACCTGTACTTCCACTGCTTACTATGGACTAAGCACTGTGCAAACCTTTCACAAACGTTGTTTTACTTAATCCTTAAAATACCTGGACTATATGTTATTAGTATTTTATAAAAAACAAACTGATATATAAGAAAACTCTAGAATAAACCAAATACAAATCACAAACATGGACTGAAACCCAGAAGATAAAAGATGGAATAACATCGTTGAACTCCTGTAATGTTCCAAGCACTCCAGAAAAGGTTGAAAGTAGTTAAATAAATTTCCCAAGATTCTATGACTGGGCTAGGATATAATATCAGGTTGGCCTGGCCTAACCCGAAGGCTTTCCCTTCAGCAGGAATGTGGCATGATAGAAAACATGAAGACTGCCAAGGAAAGAGAAGGCAAGGGGAGAACCTTGAGCTTGTAGGGTTTAGTGTGACCCTCTCCTTCATGGAACTTTCCTGATAAATTTCTATTTTCTAGATTTCATAAACATACCATTTCCTGTCCTCTGTCTCAGTCTCCCCACTTCCCCACCTCACCCCACCCCTTGTTGTACTTCTTTTGGTCTCTTGGGCTACAGCTTCAGTGCCATCCCAAAGCGTCAGAAAGGAGGAGGGCAAAATGCGGACTACAGGCGGGGGATGTAAACAATCTTACCTGGTTTGGTAAGTTCTCTGATCAGGAGAGTAAGAGAAGGTGGAGTCTTTGCAACAGCTTTCTTTGTCCTGATGCTTCAACCTTCTTTCATATACACTTCTGAAGTCTTTTTTCTAACCAGCCTGGCCATCTTCGGAGGACCCTGAGTCAAAGACATTTGAATAAAGTGAGTGGATTCTGTTATCTGCTACATTCCTCTTCAAGTGCTTAATTCTCTTATGTTCACTCTGTCTAATACATTCACCTTCCTATTCCTCTCTATACCTAATAAAACCCAAACCCCTATCAACATTTCCCACATTTGGCCCATTCTGTGGATACTCAGACCAATGTCACTTACTTCATCTTTTCCACTTGTAGTGGTCTCTTTATTTATTCATAATCTGCCTGCCCTCCCTACAATGTTTATGAACTTTGATTCCTAGTCTATCCTTTCTATATGATACTTATTTTATCAAATCTTCTTTCATTGGTTTTGTTGTCTATACAGCAAATTTATCCTACCAAATGTCATCATCTTATCCATAGCAGTTCCAATGTCTCTGCATGTAATCTAACTTCCTCACATTTTATCTCATCCCTGTGGATCCCCTTACTTTCCTACATTTGATGTCTGTTTTCATTACATATTATTTCCAACTCTGTCAGATTTTCTGGTAATCCTTTTAAATTCTCTATTCCTGATATTTCTACCCAACTCCATTTTACATTCTGTCTTCTTCATATTTCATTCATATCACCTATAATTCACCTGATTTGCCTATTCATAACTTTCTTTGTTTTCCCACCCATCCATGCATACATACAAATATTATAACATCTTTACTAATTGGTTACTAAAGCAGATGCTATAATAGGAATTATTGTTAAAAGGAAAGACAAAAATACCAGTGAATAACTATGTCTATAAAATGTAGACTGGGAACAGAAGTGAGAGGAAGCTCGCCAAAGCAGTGAAGGGGAAAGGAAACAAGGACAACTAATGTTTCTATGAGGAGATGCCACATGAGCCAATATTTGAAGACAACTAGAAGTTAGCCATGATTGTGAGATTGTATGAGGAAAGCTACAGAGGATGCTATATGCTGTGTGCCAAGTGCTGCGGGGTATAAAATATGATGTAGGTTGTGACAAGAGATAAGGTTTTGGTGGTAGAAGTGGCAGGACAGGAAATACTTGCATGCCTTGTTAAATAGCTTGAACATTATTGTGTAGGCAATGGGATACTACAGGAAGATTTGAGGGGTAGGGGAGACCCTATAGGCAGTAAGACCATCTAGGAGTCCATGTGTGAGAAACTAATCTTTTTATTCAAGGATGCAGAGCATCAAATATGAAGGTAGAGAAGATTAAATAAAGAATATGCAGGAAGGTCTGGGGCCAAGAAGGTCAACTGCCCAATGATTGGCAGTGAGACTAGTATTGAGGAGAAAGGATCAAGGCTAAGTTTAGAAATGACCATTGTACTCTGAGATTCCCATTTATGAAGCTAGTATATAATGTAGGGACAGGTGTAGCAGCTTAAACTTTTAGAGATGAGAAGTTTACCCTATATTTGAGCTCCTTGAAAACTTAGTACATGCCCTGTTTACTGTTTATGTAATGTAATTCTTGCCTGTGGTCTGGGACATAGTTGATCTACCATAAATTTTAAAATAAATAATGGGTATAAATGTTAAGGATGGAGTGGTGGGAAATAAAAGCCAGGGTAATTGACATTTTGTAGTTGTATTAGAGTTCTCTAGTATTGAGAGAAATGTTCAAGTATTGATCACGGAGTATAAAGAGAAAAAAAAACTCAGGTATAAAACTATTAGCAGATTTGATATTTTTTATTCCATATATAAATGGGATATATAGTATTTGTCTTTCACTGTCTGGCTTATTTCACTTAGTAAGATGCCCTAAGGTCTATCCATGTTGTTGCAAAGCGCAGGATTTTCTTCTTTTCTCTGGGTAAATTTTATATATTACATATTCTTTATCCATTCATCTACTGATGGACAGTTAGGTTGTTCCCATGTCTTGGATTCTCACAGACACAGAAAGAAGAACAACGAGTGTCAGGGCTGAGGGTTGGGAAATTGGGGAGATGTTGGTCTAGAGTATAGACTTTTAGTTATAGATGAATATGTTCTGCAGATATAATATACAATATTACATGTACAGTTAATAATACTGTATTGTAAATTTAAAGGTCACAATGACAGAGCTTTAGTGTTCACCACAACAACAAAATGTAATTATGTGAGGTAAAAGATGAATTATCTAACCTTATTGTGGTACGTTTCACAATATATACTTGTAACAAATTGTCACATTGTACAACTTAAATTTCCACGGTATTGTATGTCAATTAACCTTAATAAAAATGAAAAAAAATCATTCAAGGGTTAAAGTCTGATGTGTGAACACATTCTGCTCCTGCTAACCTCATAGAAACAGGCCTAAATCTAATAAGTAAGGAATCTACTGAAGGGTACTAGCACTCAGCTGTTCAGCTGATTCTCCCCACATTCTCCTTTCTAATCTCTATACTCCCTTTCAGTGATAAAACCATACAGGGACAGTAGGGGAACAATAACCATTTCCTTATATCAACTCCCATGTGGAAATGTCACCATTAGATCCAGAAGAGGCTTGAAGTTTGAAAGGGCAAATTTTATTTTTGATATTAAGGTAAACAAATGGAGTACTCCACTAAATGTATGCTTTAATATTGGTCTTGATACTGTCAAAATAATTAAACAAGTATTCCATTAGACTAGGTGGCCTTAGCATTGGTAGCCTACATAGGTAAACAAACCAAAACTTAAGTCAGAGTTAATCGTAAATGCATTCATACATGAGAACACTAAATTTTAAAATAACCAATCACAAACAGCCAGCTAGGCTTTTCCAAAAAGGCAATGGGTTAAGCTATAACCAGTCAAATAATATCCTTGCATTGCTTCCAGGTCTACTCTATAAAAGACTTGCCACTAGCTTCTCTCAGCGGTACACACCTAACCACTTTCAGTTCAGCATCACCTGATTTGAACCGATGTTTCCTCAAATAAACTCTTGAAAATTTTTATGCGCCTCAGTTTAGTTTTTTTTTAAATCAGGCATGCTTCTTCCCCAAGAACGTGTTTTACTTTCTTTTTATTTGTTTGTTTGTTTTATTTTCTTAAAGTTAACTTTATTGGGTGACTTTGGTTAATAAAATTATATAGGCTTCAACCAGACAATTCACTAATACATCTGTTTACTGCATGTGTGTGTAGATAAGGGTAAAGGAAGTCAAATATATGGTGATGGAAGTAGATTTAACTTTGAATGGCGAACACATAATTCAATATTTAGTTTAGCTTTTAACAGTATTAAAAAGGTGTATTACTCTCATTCCAAGAGAGAACAACTTTCAGAACCATTGGGATTCTCAGTTCTCCTGCTGTCCAGAATCCTCTTCCTAATATGACTGTCAGGTGGAGCCCAGGTCCTCCTCTGAAGTACTAGGTTATGCAGGACTTTCATTCGATAGCTGCTGAACTTTTGGGGCTCACTTTGTATCCTCAAAGGAAAAAACTGCTTCCCTAATGAGCCTCAAAGATTCCTTCTCTTGGATGTAAATCCAGGATGTCTCTTACTGTCCATACTTCATGCTGTCTGAATATTTAGGAAACTCTGAGATCCTAACTTCCTGGTTCTACCTTTGCTATCTGCATGACCTGGAACAAGTCATTTAACTGAGCTTCAGTTTCCTTCAGTGTTAAGTGGGGTTTAATGGCACTTCTTCAAGGTTCTTTTGAAGGTTAAGTATTTAATATCTGCAAATTTTTTAGAATGATGCTGGTACTAATAACGCAGAGCAAATACTCACTAGTGTAATGTATTATTGTTGTTCCTTCATGATGTAACTTAGTTCCTCAAAAAAAAGTCACAATCCAGCTCAGAAACAACCTTTCGTGTTAGGGCAACTCAGATTCTCTTCCTATTTTTGTTTTGTATCTATGTCCTCCAGGGAAAAACTAGTATCTTCTTTACCTGGTGCTTATCAATACATGCTTCTCCAAGTGCCTGAACAGACTCCTATCTATCTCTACACAAAGCTACTTACTCTTGTCCACTATTGCCTTAGCTCTCTTCAAGATTACAGAAGAGAACAGTGGCCTCAGATCGCTGACGGATTGTATGTACTACATACATTGCATCCTACCAATATAAACACACCAAGAGAAAGGCTGGAGATCTGCTGCTGCCTCAAGAAGATACTCTACTCTCTCTCCTGAAGTGCAGCAGGCAAGACCAAACCCATGGAGCGAAGAAACCAGAGTGGGGAGAGTAAGTGAGTTTGTGTTGCTGGGCTTCCCAGCTCCTGTGCCACTGCGGGCACTGTTGTTTGCCCTTTCTCTGCTGGCCTATGTGTTGGTGCTAACTGAGAACACACTCATCATTATGGCAATTAGGAACCACCCCACCCTCCACAAACCCATGTACTTCTTTCTGGCTAATATGTCCTTCCTGGAGATCTGGTATGTTACTGTCACTATTCCCAAGATGCTAGCTGGCTTTGTTGGGTCCAAACAGGGCCGTGGACAGCTAATCTCCTTTGAGTGCTGCATGACACAACTCTACTTCTTCCTGGGTCTGGG
The DNA here is from genome assembly GCA_003508835.1 of Eonycteris spelaea. Lineage (NCBI taxonomy): Eukaryota > Metazoa > Chordata > Mammalia > Chiroptera > Pteropodidae > Eonycteris > Eonycteris spelaea. Next base: position 48,747 of record PUFA01000113.1, on the reverse strand, counting down.
CTGCACTGAGTGTGTCCTTCTCGCCGTTATGGCCTATGATCGTTATGTGGCCATCTGCCATCCTCTCCACTACCCTATCATCGTCAGTGGCCGGCTGTGTGTGCAGCTGGCAGCCAGCTCCTGGCTGGAGGTTTTGGCATCTCCATGGTCAAAGTTTTTTCATTTCTCGTCTCTCTTACTGTGGCCCCAACATCATCAACCACTTTTTCTGTGATGTCCCCATTGCTCAACCTTTCATGCACTGACATGTCGACAGCAGAGCTTACAGATTTTGTCTTAGCCATTTTATCTTCTAGGGCCACTCTCTGTTACTGGAGCCTCCTACATGGCCATCACAGGTGCTGTGATGCGCATTCCCTCAGCAGCTGGGCCCACAAAGCTTTTCCACCTGTGCCTCTCACCTCACTGTTGTGGTCATTTTCTATGCAGCCAGCATCTTCATCTATGCTCGGCCAAAGGCACTCTCAGCTTTTGACACCAACAAGCTAGTCTCCGTCCTCTATGCTGTCATTGTACCATTGCTCAACCCCATCATTTACTGCTTGCGCAATCAAGAGGTCAAGAGAGCCCTACGCCATACCCTGCACTTGTACCAGGGCCAGGATGCTAAGCCTGGGAAAACTAGCAGAGATGGGTAGAATGGAGGTGTTTTCTTAGAACATGTTTTTAAACTTGGGATCTATGTCTTCCATGAAGTCCAGAGCAGTTTTTAGTGCATAATTAGGGACTAGAGTTCAAAGACACTAGAGTTTCAAAGAAACTAGTTCTGGAAAAAGGACAGGGATCGATTGCAAGCTAGCAGCTAGCATCTGAATTTCTATATAATTTCCATGGAGCAGGTTCATGAATCATGCATCCTGGTGAGGTGGAAAGTGTTGACACTGAGCAGAATGCACGACTACATTTCAATATTTAAACAAGTAAACAAATGCAGAACTGGCCTCTCTCTACATGGCCTTTCCTGGGTTTGCCCTTGGTTTTAGTTTGAGGCAGAAGGTGTAGCAAAGGGAAGCAAAAAGATGAAGCCTTTCAGGGAAGCATAGGCTTCATAATGGAAAAGCATCAGAAGACTCTGGATGAGTTCTTTTCTACCCATAAGCCACCAACTACAGCCTATGAGGTAACAGGACCCAGGAGGTGATCATTCTAGTGTGAGTTACAAAGCATGGAGATAGGAAAATGTGGATTTTTGTTTTGGCAGCATATCACCTCTTGGGCTACAGATATTTTAGCTTCATTTCTGATTTACTGAGGTCAGTGCACACATTGAACTAGTGGCTGAGTTTAGCTGTTTATTTAGTCTTCTGTCTTCCTAATTAGATTGTAAGCTCCACGGAGATAAGAATCACATTTGCTTATTCATCATTTTATTACCATCACCCAGAACAATATCTAGCATATGGTGGCTACGAAGAAACATAATGAATGAATATAATTTGGAGCCATGTAGGCAAGGTATGAGTTTCACAGTTATAGATGGGATTGGCAGGTGCAAGAACTAAACCCTCATGCTTCGCTTGTGTATGGAGAGGTTCAAATTGGCTCAGCCTTGCTGAGAGGAAATTTGGCAACATGTGTCACAAATACTAAAAATATTGAAAAACATTCAGATCCAGAAATATTTGTATACATAGACATATATTTTACAAGTTATTGATTGTTTAACCAATCCTCTATTTGTAGAAGTTTAGCATACTTGTGTTTCTCTTATCATAAATAAAATGCATTGACGTGTTCTTTCTAGTACCCGGTCATCATGACCACAGGTTATTGTGTACAGTTGGTGGCTTTCTCCTATATGACTGGTATTACAAGCACTGTAATCAAGTTCTGTTTCATTTCATATGTCACCTTCTATGGCTCCAATGTCATGAACCACTTTTTCTGTGACATTTGGCCAAATGCCAACTGGTCTGCAAAGACATGTCCACAACTGAGCTACTGGACTTTGCTTTGGCTACTGTCATTCTTGTCTTCCTTCTCATCATTACTGTCCTCTCCAATATCTACATTGTCTCTACCATTCTGCTTATAACCTCCATCCAGGGAAGAAAAAAAGCCTTCTCTACCTGTGCATCCTGCCTCGCTGTAACCATAACTTATTACACAGTCATGATTGTTATGTATGTTTAATCCAGAGCTATTGCATTATTTAATATAATACATCAATCTCAGCTGTGTATGAAGTCCTCACACAGATGCTAAATTCCTTCATCTACTATCTTAAGAACCAGGAAGTCAGATGCTATCATAAAGGCCATGGGGGTTGGCCAGGGCCTTCTGCTCACCTAAGCCTCGCTGCCTTGAGAATAAAACAGTATCCCAGCAAAGATATCATTCCCATGACACTTATCATAAATCTGCATACTAGCTTGCTTTATAACCTGGATTCTTAAAGTAAGCACACAATGGGAAGAAGAGAAAAAAAGAAAAATCGAAACATGACGCATTATGTATTACTTAGTATTGAACTATGTTTAATACATATTGTATATATTTAATCAGTATCTGAAATGAGAGTAATAATAATAAATGTTAACATATAAAGTGATGTTATTAACTTTTGACAGGTAATAAACTACTTTAATCTCATAACACCTCTGTGAGTTAGTTATGATTAGTTACCTGATTTTACAGAATTTACTGATTCGTGGAAAGAGAGGTTAAATAAGCTGTCCAAGATGCACACTTAATAAATGTGAAATTTATTTGAAACCAAGGAGTCTAGCTTGCAACACTATGAACTAGATTCCCTGTATGTCTAAGAGTCTGTGACAATAGCTCTGGGACACATTAGTTAACAAACACTGATGCCTGGAAGGAACAAGCAATCCAGTCAGTAAATTATATGTAGATGTGATGATAGGTGATAATGGTGTGGTGGTGGTGGTGGTGGTAGTGATGACAGTGATAGTGCTGTTTGTAATTGTATTGATGATGGAATCCCATTGATATTAAAAATAACGTTGATCATGTCCCAGTCCTCTTCCAATTTTAGCCTCCTTCCAGGACTGTAAGAGCTCATTTCTCCTTATAGGAGTGAGATCAATAGTTTCACGAAAGATGAAAGAACCAGGATTACTGCAACTTTTGCAGTCGACAACTTATGCGCTCTTGGATCCCTGTGGCTTTCTATGCCATATTGTGATTGTTATCAGCAAACTAATGGAACACCATTACCTCAGTATATGCCCTCAATACACCAATAGAACATACATGCTATATACAAATCAGGTGAAAAACAAAATATAAAATTTCCTAAGACAAATGAGAGTGTTAGATATCACTGGGGGACCTGCTGACCAGATAAGGAAATGTAGTGTACTAGGGAGAATTCTACAATATTGATCAAACTGAGACTAAAATATGAGAGACATAATAAGAAAGTGGTAGCATTACTCTGTATGCTACCCATTTTAAGTGGGACTCTAAAATTGGTCTCCTATTTTTGACCTAAGCCCCCTTCAATTTTTTTCAACATCATTGAACTAATCTTTTCTATACATTGCTCTCGTAATGTTACTCTACTACTAAAGAATTCTTAATTTCAATTAAATAGGACCTACTCATTTGATTCATTATTATTATTTTGGAATCATTCTAGCATTTACCAACTCAACCTTGATTTTTACTGATCTTCAATATGAAACATCCATTTCTGATGATATTAGTCACCTTAATGTACTTAATAATTACATTATACTATTTCTTATCTTGCTTAACTTCATTCACTCATTCATTCATTTATTCATTCATTCATAGTTTTTGTGCCCTTATCTCTTGCAAAGCACTATAATAGCCTATGAGAATATAACAGTCATCAACAACAGCAACAACAAATAGTTACAGATCCTTTCTTTATCTCCATACCTATCAGGAAGAAATTCTCTCTTGCTGTACTTAACTCCTTTTCAGCATGACTATATCTTGATTACAATACTCTTCCAGACTCCACCTTATATTGATAATGACTCAAATACACATATTTTTCTCATACTGAATTGTACATTGCTTATCTCATAGACATCTCTTTATTATTCTCAGTTACTAAAAATTATTTCTACTTATTATGTATTCTATGGTCAATAGATATTTATATGTTGAATAAATCCCCATCTGAATGTATATGTCATACTTTCAACTGATAACCACAACACCCATATCTTCCAAATATGGGGCATAGTTAGTTTCCATTTAAAATATTCCCTTTTCTCTAACTTTTCCAATTTTTAGACTGAGGGAAATATCATGGATTAGATCTTCATACAAATTTAATACTTGCTAACATACTGAGGCTAGAAAGCTTAACACAACAGTTCTCAGGCTTTCATTTATGTTTAGGGTTTTGTCTGACCACATGTATATAAGACTTTGACCCAGACATGTCACATGCAGCAGGAGGCAGAGTGCAGGGAATTCATTCAGTTGATGTGGATTATGCCCAAAGTTCTAGAGCCAGCAGATTCTAGTTCATCAGCCCTGGAGAGGAAGCAGGAGCCACAGCAGCAACTTTCTCTGCTGCGATGAAGGACAGGGTAGTTTAGGGGACTGAAAGTTGTTCCCAGGTTTCAGCCTAAATAAAGCCCACCACTCTTGTCCTCTGTAGATTTTACAAGAACCAAGTTGTCTCTCTGCTTAAACTAAGGTGATTTCCATTATCTACAACAGAACAGTGATACAATAGCTCTACAAAAATAACTATTTATTCTGAAACTTGATTTTCTTGTTTGGAAACTGTGACTATTAATAACATTTTACAGAGTTGTTAAAGCATTAATTTAGATAACACATGTGAAGTTTCACAATAGAAAGCACACAACCTATGAAAGTTATTTTCTGTTTTCTACAAAGAGCTGCTCTTATGTATGGCAGTTCTCATATTTTTGCAAATAGAGTTGACCTTAGTCATTTGATTGATTGGAGTGTTTTGAGGTAAAGAATTAAAGTTTAGAATAATTCAAAGGTTTCTGGCATGAGAGATTAAATGAACAGTTTAACTAGTCCCTAAAGTATGTAGAATTATCCTAGAATTCCAATGTTTCAGCTACTAATAATTAAATTAATCAAATCAATAAATCTTATGAATATTCAATTAGAAGCAGAGTTCTTTAAGTATACAAGGAAAATAGCATATGAACCCCTATGCTAGATGAATGATGAAAATACCACATAAGTATAGTAACTCTATTTTCTGTTGAATTTTTGTAATTATTTCATTTTATTTTATTTTAATAAGGAACATTAATTGAAATGAATAAATTGATATTTGTTTATAACACTCTTTGTGTTTTTATAAAAATCAATTTCACCAATAAAAATGTTCTTTGTTCTTGCTCAGGACTTTCACTCCAGGAAATATGCTTGAAAGCATTTTACCTATCAATATATTTGTGTTTGTTGGTCTTATCTCTAAAAGAAAAGTATTTAACAGGGAACAAAGAATATCTAAAAATATTGAACAAGAATCTTTAGATGATGCCACCACACTTACTGTCTTGAAACAGAGATTTATGCAGAGGGATGTTGGCAATCTTCTTTCCACCAAAGCTCCATTTCCTAGTCCTATGTGCAACTGTTTATCTTGAAGCTTAGGAGTACTCTTCTTTTGACTAGAGAAAGTGGAAAGACAGCTGTGCTTCTCCCTAGAGTGTAGTACATACTATTAACACTGCTAAATCATCTTTTGCATATTTTTTTAATCCTCTCACTAGTAACCACTTCGAATAATACTAATGCTTTAAAGTAATAGGTTATGAGTAACAATTACTTCCAGAGAATCAGAAACAGAAAGGAAAATGAAGTCTTGAAACTTGGAGTAGGATCAATCACCAGGGTGATTTGCCATGAAACTTGCTGTTCTGCTTCTTCATCTATAATATTCTAGTATCATCTCTGTTTGTTGACCCATGGACATCACTAGGGAATTTTCTGTAACTTCTTTGTCACTGTTGCTCTTCAAAATCTCAAGCATTTGTGAATCAGCTCCCTAAGGAAGCGTCTTTAAAGAACACAGTTGTCTCTACTGAGCAGTGAGCTCATTGCATACTGGACCTCTCCGGCTATAGGTTCTGCCTGGATGAAGACTGCCAGAGGAGTCAACATACAAAAGCCAATCCAAGATCAGTGGCGGAGAAACAGAGAATGAGAGTAAGAGAGAGAGGAGTGAGAAAGAAACAACATTGAATCGATGTAGAGGGAAAAAGACATATAAGACAGAAAAATTTCTTCCATCTTGGGCTCTTATCATCCAACGGGAGCATCCAACAGGCCAAAAAATAACCTTTGAATTTGGGATTTATTGTGTGTGACCATAAATATGAATTGAGGTGATGCTGTATTTTCTTTTAATTAATAGCAGAATAATTTTTTTATTTCCCTATAATCAATCTGACCCCAGAGTCTTTCTCAGCTGACAAGAATCACAAAATAATGAAATTCCTGAGTTTCACAGAGAAGCAATTTTCCAAGATTTATTTCAGGCTTTTTCAAAGTCTCTTATTTTTTTCCTTTTCCCTTTTTTTCACCTTTGCTTTCTGTCACCTATCTGCAACTCATTTCAGGTGGCAAGGCAAGGATTCACAGGATGACATTGGCCATTCTCCGGAATACCCCTCTAAAGATCAAACCACTGGCAACTGAAACAAGATCTCTAAGTCAGACTCAACCAAGATGACCTACTTCACCCAGTCCCTAACCAGAAATAAACAGAATGTACTATGTGGTGAGGCATCTGCTATTAATTAAACATCTCAAAGTGCCAACCATGCATCAGGAACTGTGCTAGACAATGGAGATAGAATGAACAAGCTGAAAATAGAATATAAATTGGTATTTTCAAGGATTTCACAAGTCTCGTAGCAGTGACAGGTAAGCAAATGATACATGTTACCATGATAAGATGCTCTAAGGTCCAATATGTTACAAAATCAGATAACTAGAGGTGATGGGCAGTAGATGATAGTGGGGTGCTTAGGGATGGGTCTGAGTAGGCATTTGCCAGGTGGCAGAGTTAGAAAGAATTTCAGGCAGAAGACAGAGTATACGCAACTACATAAAATCTTGAAGGAGGATGTTGCACTGAAGAACTGCAAATTCTCAGTGTGGTTTGAGCTGAATATCTGTCAAAAGAAGAATATTAGGATAGTAGGAATGTGGAGTTCAGATCATGAGGGACCTGTTATGTAATGTAAGGAGTTCAGAGAACAGTAGCCACTGATAGATTTGAACTACAGAGTCACATGTTCATATTTATATTTTAGAAAGATGACTCAAACTGGAGACAGGAATACTATTTAGTATCTATACGTGTTGATAGAAGACCTTTTGCCAGCTCTTTTGGGTCCTGGCCCCATGCAGTGCATGCCCACTCTGCTGAGACTTGAACTTTTGATTTTTTTAAATCTTACTTTCCACCCTGTTACACAAAACCTGTATCATTTGCAGTATTTCCCTGATTCTTTTCCAATTTTCACTTCCTTCTAGAGAAACGCTATTTCACTCCTATAGCATCTTCCAAGGAATACACATCAATTCTATTCCTTTGATTCACCAGGTAAGCCCCTCCTCTGACTGAGCCAACATGCACTTCATAATAAAGCCCTTCAGAGTTAAGAAATGGGCAGTCACTGGGTAGAATACACCAGGTTAGTGGCTGGATCAGAAATTAATGTACAGTGGAGAAAGTCATATAGATTCAGACTTTAGACACACATGGGCATCTTATTAGGGGTAGGGTGAAAAGTACCACAAATATTAGGAGGTTTTAACTGTTATGTAGACTTGGAGAACAACTTGCTCATGGAACAGCTAGAGTAATCAGGTTTTAGAACTGTAGACTAATCACATAAGTTCAGACGGTGTGTAAACACTAAATTCAGAAGCAAGAGTTTGGGCATAAGAGAAAATTGGTTTAAGTATGAGGATCAGAGCCAGGGATCAAGATAGTGAGCAAGATGGTAAAGAAACAGGCAGAGGGCAGACTGTAAATTCACATTGGCAGTGAGCAGAGAGACAGGTGGGAAGCAATATTTAGAGGAGGAGCATTATTGCATAATAGAGAGAATATAGTCTTTGGAAACTGATAGTTTTAGGTTATAATTCCATGACTTTAATGTTTACTTATGTAAACATAGACAAATTATTTACCTTGTTATCTGGAATTTGAAACCAATAATATCTTCCTAATTTGTTTGTGTGAGAATTAAGTGAGATAAAATATGGAAAGAATCTAGTACAAATTCTGCCACATGATAGGCACCCAGTAAATGATAAATGTTTACTATTGGACAGTTTATACAGGCAAAGACAGAGATAAGGAGCGAAGATGATGAAAGCCAAGTAGGAAAACCAGGTGGTGAGTGTTCAGCAGGAGGAAAGTGTAGGACAGGAGTCCTCTGTGGCCTTCATTCACATGCCCAAATGATGGGTTATATGCAGAGATCTAGTCATGCCGAAGCAATAAAATACCATCAACTTACTTAATGTTTCAAGAATAAATGAATCTTTAAAATTCAAAGAGCTCAGATAATATTAGATAACATGTGAATGGGACTTGTCTTTTTCCCACATGTGGTCAGTGTGACAAGAGATAGTCTGTCAGGTATAGCAGAACTCAGTGTGTTGGAAATAAGAATTAGTAAAAAATTTTGGGAAAATTGTGAAGTAAGAAGACTAATCACATACAGCCTTATAATCCAATCTTGTCTGGATCCATTCGCACCACTTCTTTCTAATAGAAATGCAAATCATTTGATCGTTAACTCTTTCTCTCTTTTTCTGTACCTTTACATTGGCTATTTTCTCTTCTTCATATTTCCCCTCTCTAAATTCTACAATGCTTCATATCAGTTCAAATGATACCTCCTTTGGTGAAAGCTTTCTGGGCCCCTCTGACAGAAAGAATTATTCTCCACTCTGGGCTCCCAATACTGGATTATCTATTGCAATGCTTAAGACATTATATTCCAACTCTCTGTTCCTTTCTCTGCCTCCTTTATTAGACAGTTCCAGTGTCTATTTGTCTTGGAATTTTTCAGGGCCTAGGACTACCTGGCCTTGGTAGCATTAAAGGTGTGGGGACTGATATTAGGAGAGAGGTTAGGGAACTAACATTTTATAGATGAAAAAGGTATTACCAGAAAGGTATCAGCAGTAGAAAGTTAGCAGTCAAAAGTAAGGACAAAACAGGGTTAACTGATCTTACGGTATTCTAAAGCAGATACAAAAATATGAACAGTAAAGAAGGATTGTTTTTAGGAAGAGAAATGACTGATCATCTTTAAAAGCTTAGAAAAGGACTCAGAAGAATCTGATGAAAGAAGATTTGAGTTTGGGTGGTAACCACAATGCAATATACAAGTGATGTATTATAGAACTGTACACTTTAAACCTATATCATTTTACTAACCAATGTCATCTCAGATAAATTTAATAAAATATAAAAAAATAATCTGCTAATATAATTCTTACAACATCAGTAAGATCAGGTCACTCTACTGCTCAAAATCATCCAAAGTGGCACCACTCCACTCAGAGTAAAAGCCAACATGATTACAACTGCTTTGAAAGGACCGTGGTGATCTGCTCGCCATCATCTCCTCCAGTCCTGCTTCTCTGACTTCCTTTCCTGCTTCCATTCACCGTGCTCCAATGATACTGGACTCCTTGTTGTACCTCACACTGAATCTCAACTTAGGGTCTTTGAATTACCTATTCTTTTTGTGTGGAAAGCATTTCCACCTGACAGCCAGATGGCTAATGCCTTCCCTTCTTCTGACTCTGCTCCAAGGGGTTTATCTTGGTCAACCTATTTAGAATATGAACCTGCCACTACCCTTAACTTGTTCTATTTTCTCAATAGAACTTTTCAATTTCTACATTTATAATTTTTTTTGCATTTATTCAAAGTCTTGAGAAGGAATCTATTTACAGCTTGTATTCCTCCACTGGGGTGTAACTTCTTGAGATTATGGTTTTGGCCTGTTTTTGTTTTGTTTTGTTCAGTGAGTTATTTTAAGCCTCTAGAGTAGTGCCTGTCACATAGTAGGTAGGCAGTGACTATTTATGAAAAGAATGACTTAAATATACGGAAAGAGATGGTATTTCTAACAGATGAGTCTCCTGAGAAATGAGATGTAAAGGAGAAGGAGGAACTGGCCTTACGAAAAAAGTAAAGATAAAACAAGCAGTGATTTCAGGTGAACAAAGATGTCAGAAGGTGAGCATAATAATTTGATAGTGGGAAGTTGACTGAATACACATTTCATAGGCTCCTTTGTCTTTGTAAATTAAAACTGAAATTGTCTGCTGGGATTTGGAGGGAGTAGGGTGGTAAATTGATTACAGAGCAAGACTCTTTGGGAAAAGTGGGGGTGAATTGACTTAAGACAGTGAGGCTAGCCAGACATTATTTGTGACCCAGTTGACCATAAATTAATGCTGATATCTGTCTCTTTTGTTATTTTTCTCCAGCATAATCTAGGCTCAACCCCCAGGTACAGATAAGAAAAAAGCCCCATTGCTTTCTTTGAAAGCCACCTCTGAAGGCAGTGCTGGCACCTCATCCAATGTGCTACCTAGCATGTGTCTTTCTTATGGCTGTACCACATTGGACTGTAATGGCTTGTTTACTTGTTTTATTTCCTTCTCAAAACTCTGAATAGGGAAACCTGACTTTTTCATCTTGATATTTTCAGTATACAGAGTGGGACCAAGCCCCAATGAGTATTCATAGATCTTTATCTTAACAATGTTATAAATTGTATGTATTCATGATTTGTTGGATTTTTCAATATTATAGCCTTTTTTTTTTTTTTTACTTTTAAGGGAACCAATGTTCAGAAAAGTTGAAGTTTGTTTTAGATTGTGAGTTGGTAAAGAGGTAAATAAGACTAGAATTCAAGTCTTCTAATTATTGTCCCACTGTTCTGCAGTTTTTTTGTTTTGTTGTTTTGTTTTATTTTCTTTATGTTTTAGACACTGAAATTTTGTTCATGCTGAGTCTCTTATTATGCTACTCTTTCGTTTTCTATGATTCCTAAAAAATCGGACATGAAGGATTATACATTCACATGTGAAAATTCCTTCACAAACTTCTTCTGTAATTGTTCATATTAGTCTATGTGCTTCCATACTGCCTCACACCTCTTGGGCAAAAGGACCTCCCTGAGAGCATAGTTAAAATTAATTAAAGGATCCTTCTATTTAGGGGAGAAAGAATTCAAACTGGAGTTCTGTTTCACTGTGTCCATTTTTCCAACACATAAAAAACTACTTTACTATAGTGTCTTTTATTGATCAGGGAGTTTTAGGCCATAAAGTACATATAAATCAGAAATAATACTGCAATTGAGGAAATTCCATACCTTATTCTTCTTTCCAGTTACCTAATTTTGTATTTCCGTTTCCAGAACATCTCTAATGGCCTTGAACAGTATGTTTCTTAGATTAATTTTATTTTAGTCTTAAGCCAACTTTTACCTCTATTTCTCTCATTCTTCTCTATCTACTTGTGAAGAAGGTGTTTTTTAATCAATTCTCTCCTTAGACCATACTGTGCCCTGGAAGCCCAGGACCCTGCTGAGTTGTCAAATCTTCCCACTCCCCACTCCCAAGGCAGCTCCTCAAATGCTACTGGTCCTCAAACAGTGTCCACAATAAAGAGAAGTTCCAGGATCAAGGAGCAGATTGAATAATAATGTAACTTCTTCCTGCAATATAAAAACTTTGAGCCAGTCTTTGAAGTAGATATAGATGAATGCACAAATTAATTAGGGATCAAAATGTGCACTTTTATATCATATAAAATACATAATGTAAACATTTATATACATATAACTGTTATGTATATGTATATATGCATAACTATATATAGTATATTAAAACTATTATATATGTATCTATAATTATTATATATAAACCATTATATATCAATATGTTGTTTATATAATAATAAATATTATATAATATATAAAATTGTTAGGTAATATATAACTATTATATAGTGTTCTTTGGAGCCATCTAAAAAACTGAAAATGTATTTTTTTATTATAGATATTCCTTCACTCAATTTTTAGAGCAATGGTCCACAAAGAAAATTGTTAGCACCTTTATCATAGTCTTCAAAAGATTTACAACTACCAGGGTCAGCAATTCTCTTAGCCAGAAGGGTCTTTTCCAGTTAATATTTTGCTTTTATTTTCTCCAGATTTTGAACTTCCCTTTTTCCCTGCTCTGCTTCCTGGACCATTCTTGGAACTTATTCCAGTCTTCATGGTCTCCTGTCTTATGGCTGCCCCTGAAATCTGGGAATATGCCAATAAGAAAGTATTTACTCCTCATACTACCTGAAGATCTTTCTGACCCAGATCCAAAGGTCTGAACCCTGACTATGACCTTGAGATTCTGTTTCGAGATTCCTAGCTTTGTGTATGTGGTGGATTTGTTTTTGATTCTTTTCTGACACCTGATTTTCTGGAGAGGATTTTGTGGCCTCTTATAATTCCCAAATAATACCCTAGGTCCAGATAACAGCTCTAGGGTTAAGTTTAATGATAAATACCTGTAGCCTAAGGGCCCCTTGCTGCTAATGTTGATCTCAGCCCTCAGTTTGGTGCTACTATCATTAAATCCTTTGTCTTTCAGCATCCTAATTATGTGGAAGGAAAACCTCACCCATATTCGTGAGTTCATCCTGTTGGGTTTCCCCACCTCCCATTGGCTACAGGTTCTGCTTTTTCTCCTCTTTCTCATCACCTACTTGTTTGTGCTGCTGGAGAATTTGGTCATCATCTTCACTGTATGGGTCACTGGGTCCTTGCACAAGCCCATGTACTATTTTCTGGGCACCATGTCTTTTCTGGAGACCTGGTATATATCTGTCACAGTCCCCAAGATGCTGGCTGGATTCCTACTTTGCCCCAATACCATCTCCTTACTGGGATGCATGACCCAGGTCTATTTCTTTATGGCACTTGCTGTACTGAATGTGTGCTCTTGGCTGCCATGGCCTATGATCGTTACGTGGCCATATGTTGGCCTCTTCGCTATCCAGTCATGATGACCACAGAATTTTGTGTTCAGCTGACTTGTAGTTCCTGGGTGAGTGGCTTCACCATCTCCATGGTAAAGGTTTACTTCATCTCCCAAGTTTCCTTCTGTGGCAATAATATCATAAACCATTTTTGTGATGTGTCCCCCATCCTCAAGTTGGCCTGCATGAACTTTTCCATTGCTGAGATGGTAGACTTTGTGCTTGCCATCATCATCCTTGTGTTTCCTCTCTCAGCCACTGTTATTTCTTATGCCTTCATTGTCTCTACCATCCTGCTCATTCCCTCCGCCACTGGACGGCGAAAGGCCTTCTCCACCTGCGGCTCTCACCTTACAGTGGTGGTCATCTTCTACACAGCTATGATCTTCATGTATGTTCGACCTCGAGCCATTGCTTCTTTCAATTATAACAAATTGATCTCAGCCATATATGCAGTCTTCACTCCCATGCTCAACCCTATTATCTATTGTCTGAGGAACAAGGAGGTCAAAGATGCCATCAGAAAAGCCATGGCAAGTGGTAGAGACCTTTTCTTGAGAGATTCTCTTTGCTGAAGAGATCCACACATTTTTTTCATCCTTACCTAAACTCAAAAAAAACACCTTCTTCTGGTAAAAGTCTACAATTATAAGCATACTAACAGTATAATGATTTAGGGATAAGGAGCCAGATATCAAAGAAAATCCTCTTTTCTGCTAGGCCTTCATTAGTGTTTCCTTTTACAAGGACTGAGTAAAATAACCAGAACTCTAAGAGACATATTAGTAAAAGAGTTATAAAGTAATTTTATATTTTGTGATGATATTAAGAAATAACCAATTTATTATCCAACTACTTTTTAGAATTCTATTGGTAATATTTTTCCATTTTGATTTTTGTTTTGTTTTGTTTGTTTTTATTATAAATATCCTCCTTATCTTAGGAGAAGTATACCAATAGAGTTTCTACCATAGTCAATTTTCATGGCAATTGGCCTGTTTATTGCTTCCAAGGGGTTAGAAGACTGGTTCCTTTTATAATCAATTGACCTTGATAATACCTCATTTTAATTACTTTTCAAATTTAGGAAAATATGAGACTTCTTTGCAGTCTTTTTCTGCAAAAACTTGTCATGGCAGAGAGAAAACCAAAAAACAAACAAAAAAAAACATATATGTACTATTATATATAATATACACAAATGTAGACATTCCAACAAAGAAAGAGGACTAAGGAATGAAATTTTATAGATAATTATACTATATATGTATATGCTTTTTCATACTTTCATCCTCTTTGTTGGAACTTTTGTACATGTGTTTGTTTTGTTTTTATTTTGTTTTTAATATAATAGTTGGGGGCTTGCCCCTAATAAAAGATTAATGGTAACTCTTTAAAGCCCGTGTCTTTTGGGGTGAAGGAAGCATTAGCATTGACAAGAGGCTACGTGCTTTGTTTAGATGGTATTTGGCCTGAATGCACGGATTTTCCCAGGTCTCCCAGAACTTCTGTTCTCTTTGATTTTTATTTTATTTTGGAAAGGTGGATGCAATGCCTTAAGAAGTGGTGTATGCTTTTCTTTAGCCACATAAAGCAATATAAGAGAAATTGCTCCTATCTGGCTCAGCAACAATATTGGATGAGTGAATTAACAAATATGGTCTGCCAAGAGTTTAAGGATGACAAGCTATTTCACCCTAGCACTTTGGAAAACACTTTCTTTCTTAAGTTTTAGTTGGGTTACTGAATATATAACCTTATGTGCTTTGATTATTATTTACCTTGTAACTACATGGTTTATCCATTTTGTATTATGTTTTTATATAAGCCTGATGAAATAGTTTTAATTTAGTTTTGTATAGATTAAGCTAATTTATAAACTGTCAGTTTCCAATTTATCTAAACCTTTTATTCTCCGGCCTTTTTACTTTTAACTTAAAACAATGTATGTTCCCAATTTTATGGCATTTTCCTTCAGTCAAAAAAGTAATGTTTTTGGGCCATGACCCTCACTTAGACAGTAAAAATAATACACATGCTTTACTTTGAATCATGTAAGTTCTTATCCCAATGCTAGATATTCTATTCCTTTTGTAGAATAGTAGTGTTATACTGTATATATGTATGCTTTAAAATATTATTAAATGTTCTCTAAAGCCAAGATCCATACATTTAGTATCTTTTGTTTTCTTCTATGCAATTTATTTTTTCAGGTCTTATATTCAGGCCTTTGATCCATTTTGAGTTAATTTTGGTGTATGGTAACAGATATCAGTCTAGTTTCATTCTTTTGCATGTGGCTTTCTAATTTCCCAGAAGCTTCCTTTTCTCTGGGTTTATTTCTGGACTCGCAATTCTGTTTCATTCATCTGTGTGCCAGTTTTTCTGCCCAACCATGTTGTTTTGATAATTGTTGCTTTGTAGTATAATTGGAAGTCAAGCATTGTGATACTAGTGACCTTGTTCTTGTTCCTCAGGATTTTTTGGCTATTTGAGATCTTTTGTGATTTCCTATAAATCTGATGACTTTTTCTTCTATTTCTTTAAATAATGCTATTGGAATTTTAATGGGTATTGCATTAAATATGTATTTTCCTATGGGTAAAATGGCCATTTTAACAACATTGATTCTTCCAATCCATGACATGACATATTTTTCCATTTTTTATGTCTTTTTTCAATTTCTTTTAATAATGTTTTGTAGTTTTCAGCATGTAGGCCTTCACATGCTTTGTTAAATTTATTCCTAGATATTCTTTTATTTTTGGTAGGATTTTATGAATTTGACCACAAAGTCAAGGGAAGTAAAAAAAAAAGATAAATGAATGGGACTAGATCAAACAAATAGCTTCTGTACTACAAAAGAAACCATCAGCAAAACAAAGAGGCAACCAACTGAATGGAAGAAGATATTTGCAAAATAACCTTTCCAATAAGCGGTTAATTCCAAAATATATAAAGAACTCATACTTCTGATGACAAAATATAATAATAATAGTAATAATAATCCCATTAAAAAATGGGCAGAGGACCTGAACAGACACTTCTTCCAAGATGAATGGCCAACAGATATATAAAAGATGCTCAACTTCATTACCTAATAGGGAAATGTAAATCAAAACTACAATGAGATACAACCTAATACCTGTTAGAATGGTTGTTATCAACAAGACAAGTAATAAAAGTGCAGAGGTTGTGGAGAAAAAGGAACCCTCATACATTGCTGGTAGAAATGTAAATTGGCACAGCCATGAAGGTAAACAGTATGGAGACTCCTCCAAAACTTAAGAATAGTATTACCAGTTGACCCAGAAATCCTTCTTCTGGATATCTACCCACAAAATTTGAAAACATTTATTCATAAGGGTATCTCTGAATATCACCATGACTGTGATTAAAGGTAATGGAAAGAAACGACCCAGTTCAAGCAAGACATCTAATGGTCCAGACCCTTCAAAATGAAGGTTTGTGCCACCCTATAGGCAAAGGATCACAAATATACTCATTGAGACCATGTAACCAGTTACAGAAACATTTGTGTTAATTATTGGTATTTCTTTTGCTATGAATATATGAAATATATATAAATAAAAGTATATATATAGATGTATATATTTTTTATTCTTCCTTTTATCCCTACATCATGGAACATAGAATATTTTAATAAATTAACTTTATTTTTATTTATTAATTAATTAGTTTTTTTATGGTGATATTAACAAAATTCAATAAGTTTCAGCTGTACACTCTAACAGTAAGACATGTATATGTTTTAAACTGTGTGTTATCTCCATAGTTAGATTTCTTTCTGTCACCACATATTTGAGCCCCTCTACCCCTTCTACCTCCCCTTCCCCCCTCCTCCTTACCCTCTGGTAACCACTAGTCTATACTCCATGTCCATGAGTCTATGTTTGTTTGTCCTGTTCATTTGTTGCTTTTAGGTTTATATCCCACATATAAGTGACATCATGTGATTTTCAACTTTTTCTATCTGGGTTATTTCTCTTAGTATGATGATCTCAAAGTCCATCTATGTTGTAGCGAATGGCAGTATTTCATCTCTTCTTATGCCTGAGTAATAGTCCATTGTATACATGTACCACAGCTTCTTTAGCCAATCATCTATCATAGGACACTTTGGTTGCTTCCATGTCAGACCACCATGAACATTGGTGTGCAAATATCTTTTTGGATATGGGTTTTCAAGTCTTTGGGGTAAATACCCAGCAGAGGGATTGCTGGATGAATATGGTAGATCAATTCTTAGTTTTCTGAGGAAACTCCATACTATTTTCCATAGTGGCTGCACCAGTTTACAGTCCACCAGCAGTGTATGAGGGTTCCTATTTCTCCGCATTTTCTCCAAAACTATTATTACTGGTCATGTTCATCATAGATATGCTAACAGATGTAAGATGATAACTCCTTGTGTTTTTGATTTGCATTTCCCTAATAGCTAGTGATGTTGAGCTTCTTTTCAAATATTTGTTGGCTATTTCTAAATCCTCTAGGGAGAAGTGTTTGTTCAGGTCTTGTGCTCATTTTTTAACTGGATCATTTGCTTTTTGTTGTTATTGAGTTGAATGAGTTCTTTGTATATTTTGGATATTAGGCCCTTATCTAAGGTGTTGCTTGCAAATATATTTTCTTATTTGGATGACTGTCTCTTTACCTTCATGATTTCTTTTGCTGAGCAGAAGCTTTTTAGTTTTATGTAGTCCCATTCATTTATTTTAGGTTTGACTTTCCTTGTCTTTGAGCTCAAATTCATAAAATCCTCTTTAAGGCCAAAGTTTTTGTGTTTAGTTCTTATGTTTTCTTCTATGCATTTCATTGTTCAGGTCTTATATTCAGGTCCTTAATCCATTTTGAGTTAATTTTGGTGTGTGGTGATAACACCAGTCTAGTCATTCTTTTGCAGGTGGCCTTCCACTTTTCCCAGCACATTTATTGAAGAGACTTTCCTTTTCCACTGTATGTTTTTGGCTTTTTTTTTTTTTTTGTAGAAAATTATTTGCCCGTATAAACAGGGGATTATTCCTGGACTCTCAATTCTGTGCCACTGGTCCGTGTGTCTGTTTTGCTACCTATATGATGCCGTATTTATTACTGTTGTTTTGTAGTATAATTTGAAGTCGGGCAGAGTGAGGCCTCCAGCCTTATTCTTTTTTTCTCAGGATGGTTTTGGCAATTTGGTGTCTTTTGTGCTTCTGTACAATGTGATGATTTTTTTTCTATTTCTTTAACAACTGCTGATGGGATTTTTCTGGAGATTGCATTAAATCTATATAATGGTTAGGTAATATGGTCATTTTACCTATGTTGATTCTTCCAATCCAAGAACATGGAATATCTTTCCATTTCTTTTTATCTTCTTCAATTTCTTTTAATATAAGTCTTGCAGTTTTCATTATGAAGGCCCTTCACCTTTCATTATATTTATTCCTAGATATTTTATTCTTTTGGTGCAATGGCAAAGGAATTATTTTTTCTACTTCTTTTTCTGACACTTCACTATTAGAGTATAGGAACACCATGGATTTTTAAATATTGATTTTGTACCCAGAGACTTTACTGTATTTGCTTATTGTTTCTAGTAGTGTTCTTGTGGAGTCTTTAGGGTTTTCTATATAGAGAATCATGTCATCCACTAATAGTGACAATTTGACTTCTTCATTTCCTATGTGGATACCTTTTATATCTTTCTCTTGCTTGATTGCACTCACTAGGACCTCCATGTTATATTGAATAAAGTGGAGATAGTGGACAGCCTTGCCTTGTTCCTGATCTTAGAAGGAAGGTTTTTAGTTTTTCACCATTAAGTAAAATGTTGGCTGGGGGTTTGTCATAGATGGCCTTTATTATGTTAAGGTACTTTCCTTCTACACCAATTTTGTTAAGTGTTTTGATCATAAATGGGTGCTGTATCTTTGGCAAAGGCTTTTTCTGCATCTATTGATATGATCATATGATTCTTATGAATTTATGTGGTGTATCACATTAATTGATTTGCTTATGTTGAACCATCCTTGAGCCTCCAGGATGACCCACTTGATCATGGTGTAAAATCCCTTTAATATGTAGCTGTATTCTGCTCGCTAGTATCTTATTTAATATTTTTGCATCTGTGTTCATGAGAGATATTGGTCTGTAGTTTTCTTTTTTTGTGTTATCTCTACCGGGTTTGGTATCAGAGTAATACTGGTCTCATAGAATGAGCTGAGGAGTTTAAGGAGAATAAGTATTAAATTTTATTTGAAAGTGTGGTAGAATTCACTGGTAAAGCCATCTGGTCCTGGAATTTTACTTTTTTGGTAGGTTTTTGATGATTGTTTCAATTTCCATACTGCTGATTGGTGTGTTTAGATTTTCCAGGTCTCTTGATTCAGTCTAGGAAGGTTGTATTAAATTTGGTGTTACATACTTTTTCATAATATTCTTCTATGATCCTTTGTATTTTTGCAATGTCAGTCATAATTTCCCCTCTTTCACCTCTGATTTTGTTTCTTTGTGTCCTTTCTCTTTTTTCTTTAGTGAGTCTAGTCAGGGGTTTGTCAATTTTATTAATCTTCCAAAGAAACCAGCTATTTGTTATATTTATTTTTTCTGTTATTTTTTTTTTGTTTTCAATTTCATTTATTTCTGCTCTAATTTTGATGATTTCTTTCCTTCTGTTGACTTTAGTCTTCATTTGTTCTTCCTTTTCTAGTTTTTTAAGATGAAGTGTTAGGTTGTTTATTTGGGCTCGATCTTGTTTTTGAGACAGGCCTGTAATGATATGAACTTTCCTTTTATGATCGCTTTCGCCATATCCCAGAATTTTGATATATTGTACTATCATTATCATTTGTTTCTTTGTATCTCTTGATCTCTCTTTTTATTCTCTAATGCAGTTATTCTTCAGCAGTATGTTGTGTTAATCTCCATGTATTTGTGGTTCTGACTGATTTCTTTTTGCAGCTGATCTCTAGTTTTCAAAGTATTACAATCAGAGAATATGGTTGGTATGACTTCAGTTCTCTTATATTTGTTGAGGTTATCTCTGTGTCCCAGCATGTAATCAATCCTTGAGAATGTTCCATGTGCACTTTAGAAGAACGTATAAGCAGCTGTTTGGGAATGGAAGGCTCTTTAAACATCGATTATGTCCAGCTGGTCTAATGTGTCATTTAAGGATGTTATTTCTTTATTGATTTTCTGTTTGGATAATTTGTCCAAATCTGGACAAGTGGGGTATTTCGGTCCCCTACTGCAATAGCATTTTGGTCTGTATCTTCCTTTAGTTCTGTTAGTAATTGCTTTACATATTTTGAGACTCCCGGATTGGGAGCATGGCTATTAATAAGTATTATATCTTCTTGGTGCATGCTTCTCTTTATCATTACGAAGTGCCCCTAAGTATCTTTATCTTTTTTATTTTGAAGTCTATTTTGTCCGATATTAGTACTGCTACTCCTGCTTTTCTCTGAATGCCATTTGCTTGAAATATCATTTTCCACCCTTTCATTTTGAGTCTATATTTTGTGTTTGGAACTGAGATGTGTCTGTCTCTTGGTGGAAGCATTTGTTTGGGTTTTGTTTTTTGATCCAATCTGCTGCTCTATGTTTTTTATTGGTGAGTTCAGTCCACTTACATTTAGGGCGATTATTGAAATATGAGGTCTTCATATAGCCATTTTATCTTTTGCTTTCTGGTAGCTTGGTGTTTCCATTGGTTCCTTGTCCTTGTGTTTCTGTTTTCATTATTCTGGTTAGCTTTTGTTTTTTTCTCTCTGGTTTTTTCTCTTTTATGGTATATACTTCAGTTCTGAATCTTTGGCGTGTGGTTAACATTAAAAATATGTAAAGGATAGTGCTTTATATATTTGTGTGTGTGTACATACATACATACATACATATGTATATGTGTGTGATATATATATATATATATATACATACAGTCATCTATTTTCTTCTGTATGTGCTTTATCTTCATTCCTTTTTGCAAATTTGGATCTTTGAATCTTCCACTTTTCTGTTATTTTTGTCTCTGTGTGCTCAGTGCTCATTACTATCTTGCTATAAACATTTCTCTTATTATTCTTAAGCTTATTATTCCTTGTTCTTAGTAAAGGTTGCTACTCTTATTTGCCTGATAGTTACCTTATTCCTAATTTTTTGTTTGTTTGTTTTAGGCGAGCTGTCTCCTTTCAGTATTTCCTGTAGTGTAGGCCTCATAGTGGAGAATTCCCTCAAGTTTTGTATGTCTGGATAGGTCTTTATTTATCCTTCAATCGAAAGGAGAGCTTTACTGGATACATTATTGTTGGCTGGTATTTCCTTTCACTTAATATTTTGAATTTTTAATTCCAACCCTTTCTGGACGTAAGGTTTGTGCAGAGAAGCCCAATGATAGTCTAATGGTTTTTCCTTTATTAGTTACCGTCTTCTTTTTCCTGGTTGCCCTGAGAATTCTGTCTTTGTTGCTGACTTTTGATAATTTTAATACAATGTGTCTTGAAGGCCTTTTTGGATTGAGATAATTGGGTGTTCTGTTGACTTCTTGAATTCCAAGCTCCAGCTCATTCCTTAGATTTGGGAAATTCTTGTCAACTTTTGTTTGAAAATGCTTTCTAGTCCCTGCTCCTTTTCCTCACCTTCGATAATGCCCATTATTCTTATGTTTCTCTCCTGATGGTATCAGCTAGATCTTGATTTCTCTTTCATTATTTTTCATTCTTCAGTTTCTCTCTTCTTCCTTCTGATATTTCTAGATTTCTGTCTTTGATATCACTGATCCTTTCCTCCATATTGTAAACTCTATTTCCCAAGCTTGCTATTTCATTTTTCAACTCTTGCAGTGTGTTTTCATCTCCAGGAGTTCTACTCGGTTCTTTTTGAGAGTTTAATCTCCTTGCTCTGCTCATTGGTGTTTTTTTCAACTCTGAAATTTTGATATGACTTGTTTTGGATCTCATTGAGTTTTTTCAGAAGTACCATTTTATTTCTCTGTCTGTTAAATCACATATTTCTATGTCTGTAAGTTTATTTTCTGGAGATTTTTCTCTTTCTTTCTGAGATGCCTTGTCACCTTGGCTGTTCATGGTGTTTAATGGACTATTTCTCCACCTGGACATGAATGCAAGTGTATTCTGCAGTTTTTCCACAGAGAAGATTTATTATTTAAAGGTCTCTCTTAGCTAGTTGCAAAGAATGCATTTCTTTTGATTTCCAGTAGGTGGCGTCTAAGCCTCTTGGATTCCTGCTTTATATAAAACCTTAATAATCTCTTTTTTAAATTATTGTTATCACGTTTGCTACTCTCAGTCTCAGTCCCTGTCAGTGTTAGCGACAGTTTGGGTAGCATTCGCTCAGATTCCTTCGGGTCTCCTGGTGATCAGTCTCAGAGGGTATGGGGGGAGGGGCCCTCTGTGTTGGGGTATGGGGGCTGCAGCTCAGCCTTATATTTGTAACCGTGGCTGATAAAAATCCAATGTTGTTTCTCTGCCATCCCGCTTCTCTACTTTCTGCCCTGATGCCTTGGCCTTGACACTGCCTTGGGGAGGTCACTGTTTTCCCAAGCAAGGCTGTTCAGGAAACTTGCTGCACCTTCTCCCACCCCTTCCTCTTACAGGGAGCTCCAGCTGCAAGAGCAGGTTCTTTGTTTCCCCCAGTCCTCTTCCCGACACCCATGGTTCTGACCTGTGGTAGCTCTTATGTGCAGGTCCCACATTCAGATGTACTGGTGTGCAGTTTGGGTGTTTTTCATTGCGTTTTAGATATTCAGCTTATTGTTGTTTCAAGGGGAGAGATCTGAGGACATCTCTCACTCTACCATGTTTCTCCAAACTCAAATAAATGAACTTTGTATGATAGTATTTAAGTTATAGGATATCAAGAGAGAAAAGTGAACACTCCAAGAACTTTGCCTCTCCTAGAGAAAGCATATTTTCAGTTATACACAGGATAGTGGTAATGTGTTAGGTGGAAGTATGATTTTATTACTATCTTTATTTGAAGATTAAGTGTAGTTTAAGGAGATGTGTATGAGTGCCAAGTGGACAAGGGATGGACCATTATAGCTTTATGTGTCATCTTGGCTAGGTTTTAGTCACTAGTTTTTCAGTGAAGCACTAATCTAGATGTTGCTATGAAGGTATATTGCAGATGTGATTTAAGTCCATAATAAGTTGACTTTTAGTACTAATGGTTATTCTAGATAATCTAGAGGAGGCTGATTAAGTCAGTTGAATAGCCTGAACAGAGGATCTGAGGCTTCTCTGAAAAAGAAGAAATTCCACCTTGAGAAACAACTTCAACTCATGACTGAGAGTTCCAGGCTGCCTTTCCTAAATTTCAGAAATTCAGCCATATGAATTTCAGATTTGCCTTGTCAGTCTACACAATTGCATAAGCCAGGTCCATGTGATACATCTCTTAATATATGTATTATATATATATATATTAATATAAAGCAACATAGTTATAATTACAGTACTAAATATGTAACAAATTATATAATTTAATTATGTTCTGCTTTTAATCTTCGATTTTTCAAATCTGAGTTGTGGACAAAGTTGTCAATTATACTATTTTCTCTACTTTTCTGTATGCTTTAAATGTTTAGAAGTAAAATATTTTAAGTATTAAAGTAAAAGAAACATAAAAAGCAAACTCATAACAATAAAAGGAGAGTGAAAAATGTCTGTTATGGAGACAATAACTGTCAGAAGCCCAAATTATTAAGTAAAACAGAAAATAAGGACAGAGAGAATTTGTATAACAAATGATCTAATGCTTCTACAACAAAGTTTAAAAGTCAGATGCTTTAGATCAGAAAAAAGAATGTCAAGTTATAAATATAGATGATAGTAGAAGTTATAATTATGAATGACCTCAGACAGTTTAACTAAAATTACAAAGTTTTAAAAAATAAATCATTTTGTTAGATTTCTAAGTAACAATAATTATCCTTTAGAGGTTAATAAATGCTTTTATTCAATTTATTGGAGTGACATTGGTTAATAAAATTATATAGGCTCTAAATGTACAGTTTAATAACACGCCATATATTTTGCATTGTCTTTTCGCCACCCAAAGTCAAATTCCCTCCTGTTACCATATATTTGACCCCTTTTACACTTACCTACCTCTCCCCTCCCACTTTCCCTCTGGTAACCACTAAACTGTTGTCTGTGTCTGTGAGTTTCTGTTTGTCTTGTTCATTTGTTACTTTCACTTTTATATCCCACATATGAGTAAAATTATATGGTTCTCAACCTTTTCTGTCTGACATTTTATTTAGCATAATCTTAAGATCCCTTTATGTTGTTGCAAATGGCAGTATTTAATTTTTTCTTATGGCTGAGTAATATTCTGTTGTATAAATGAACCACATTTTCTTTATCCAACCATCTATTAAAGGATACTATGATTGTTTCCACAACTGTGCTACTGTGAATAATGAGGCCATGAACATTGGGGTGGATATATCTTTACGGATGTTTAAAAATATTGGAGGTAGATATCCAGAAGAGGGATTGTGGGATCATATGGTAATTTTATTCTTAACTTTTTCAGGAACCTCCATACTGTTTTCTATAGTTGCTCTACCAATTTACATTTGTACCAGCAGTGTATGATGGTTCCTTTTTCCTCACAACCTCTCCAACCCTTGTTATTACTTGTCTTGTTGATGACAGCCATTTTAACAGGTGTGAGGTGATATCTCATTATAGTTTGATTTGCATCTCCCTAATAGCTAATGAAGTTGAGCATCTTCTGTTTGTCTGTTGGCCATTTGTACATCTTCTTGAAAAAAGTGTCTGTTCAAGTCCTCTGTCCATTTTTAATTGGATTGTTTTTTTGTTGTTGAGTTGTATGAATTCTTCATATATTTTTTATATTAACCCCATTAATCCCTAAAAACATATGCATCCCAATGTTCACTGCAGCATTTTTCACAGTGGCCAAGCCATGGAAACAACCGAAATGTCCTTTGATAGATGATTTGATAAAGATGTGGTTCATATATACAATGGAATATTATTCAGTCATAAGAAAAGATAAAATACATCATTGTGACAACATGGATAAACCTTGAGATTATCATGCTAAGCAAAATAAGTCAGGCAGAAAAAGTTGAGAAGCAGTTCATTTCATTTATATGTGGGTTTATAAAACTGAAAGCAACAAACAAACAAGAAAAAAAAACACAGATGCAGACAACAGTTTAGTGGTTACTAGAGGGAAAGGGGGGAAAAGATGGTGGTAGACAAGGGCAAAGGGGGTCAAATATATGGTGACAGAAGGAGATTTAACTTTGAGTGATGAACACAGAATACAAGTTACCTATGATGCATTATTGAATTGTACACTTGAGACCTATATAATTTTATTAACAAATGCCACCCCAATAAATTTAAATAAAAGAGATTCCCTAAAGGATCTCCTATATTACACACTCTTCCTTATCTCCACTGTGTAGTAGCAACTTAATTTCCCCTTAGTCATTAGCATTGGTGATTACCTATTGGTTCAAATACATGAAGAGCCCAAAGTGGCCCGGACAGTCTTAAATTCCAGTTCAATGGAATCATTGCTGTCTCTCCTAGTAGAAATGTTCCTTCCTTTGGAACTAAGACTTCTAGACCAGAAAAGTTACAAGGACAAGAAGCAAAAATTTTACTCTTGCCTCACTAGGGGTAATTGGTAGTGGAGCCACTCCTTTTACCACCCCTTGATTCCTAGACACATGAATACCGGTAATGAGAGAGATAGCACTGTACATTTGATGGCGATTTAGAGCACATACAGCATCCTGGAGGACAATGCTTCAGCCATACAAATACTGCCACCTAACTGGGGCTATAACTGCAACTTCAAAAGGTTATTCTATTTTTGTATCAAACCAGCTGCCCTAGGATGGTAGGGAAAATGGTAAGATCAGTGAATTACATGAGCACAGGCCCATTGCTATACTTCGTTGAATGTGAAAGTATACTTTCTTTATGAATCAGAAACAATGTTGTGTGGAATACCATGACAGTACATAAGCCATTCAGTATGTCAAGAGATGGTAGTTTTGACAGACATTGCATTTAGGGAAGGCAAATCTATATCCAGAGTTAGTGTCTCTTCCAGTGAGAACATAATGTTGCCTCTTCCAGTGGGCCAGTATAATCAATCATTACTAGCTAGTGGGCTGATCACACCATGGAATGGAGCTCTACCGGGCACTCAGTGTTGGTCTCTGCTGCTGACTGCCTGGGCACTGACTATAGCCATGCTGCTGAGCCCATGCAGCTCCATCCCTGTCACCATAGTCATTTTTTTTCATGAGCCCATTGGTCAATGACCGCCGTGACTGGGGAAAAAGGCTAACTAGTACCCACAAAATGGGTCATCCAATATACTTGATTATTAAAACACTACTCTGCTGAGGTCAAACTTTGGTTTGACCTCAAACTTTGGTTTGGGACAGAAATATCTTCATGATTTTTGCCCATTCAGAGAGCTGAATTCACATTTCTCTTCTCCAGGCCTCCTTGTCACCAATTTTCAAATCATGTTCCTTCAAAGTGCCTGACTACTCAGACAAACCATTGACTCCAGCCTATAAATATACAGACCGTACAGACATATACTTTTGGTCATTTCTCATTCTTGTCAAAATGAACAATCAGATGCACTGGTCAAGACCTACACACTGGGATGAATTTCCTTCACCATAGACCTTCAGTGATGTGCCAGTAAGGGACTGTATTGCCATAGCTGTCTGTTTTGGGGTGGTTCCTTCATATTGTGATGAACCATCTGTAAAGCAGGTCCAAGTTTTCTGCTCCTTAGTCAATTAGTCATAGAGAACTCTCCATGAGGCTATATGTGTAGACTGGGAGATAGAAGGTAATACAGCAAGAGTAAAGGCCATGGGCATTTGGGCCACTTTCTCATGTAATTTAGGCCTGCAGGGCCTGTTCAAGCCTGCCCTCGTGCATACCACTTCCACTTTGTCATGGAGTACTGCTGTCCATGCATAAACTTATAAGTTCGTGAGTCAGATAACACCCAGTTTATAATGGGCAGCCAAGGCACACAATAACTTGGTGGCTGATGGCTAAGTGTTCCAGGTCTGCTAAGGTCCAGCAGCAAGCCAAAAAGTGTTCCTCTAAAAAAGAGTAGTTATCCACAGGGCATGGCTGAGACTTGCTCCAAAACCCTAAGGATCTACCAAAGGCTCCGAACAGTATCCCTATGCACCATAGACACTTCAAGCACTATAATGGCTCAAGTGGCAGAGTAGCTTGTATGGCAGCCTGGATCCATTGCAGGGTCCTTATTCTGGGCCCTACTAAAATCTAGAAGCTTTTCGAGTTATTTGGTAAATGAGATAGAATAGCGCACCCAAATGAGCAATATGTTGCCTCCAAAAAAAAAATTAAAAGGCCCACTAGATGTTGTGCCTCTTTTTTGGTTGTAGGAAAGGCCTGATGCAACAACTTATCCTTCACCTTAAAATGAATATCTCGACATGCCCCACACCACTGGACTCCTAGAAATTACACTGATTTGGGAGGCACTTGAGTTCTTGTCAGTTTTATCTCCCACTCTTTGGCTTGCAAATATTGTACCAATATGTCTAGAGTAGTTGCTACTTCCTGCTAACCAGGTCCAATAAGCATAATACCATCAGTGCACTGGATCATCATAATGTGTTGTGAAAGGGAAAGGCAATGAAGGCTCTTGTGAACTACTTGTGACAGGGCTGGAGGGTAGGACAGTAAAGGTGTATTGCTGGCCTTGTGGGCTCAAAGAAAGCCTTCTGGGGGACTTTAGTAATAGATATAGAGACCAAAAAAAAAGCATTTCTGAGATCAATAGCTGCATACCAGGTACCAGGGTATGTGTTCATTTGCTCAAGCAGTGAAACCACATCTGGAACAGTAGCTATAATTAGACTTACTAACTGGTTAAGTTACAGTGATCCACTGTTATTCTGCAAGATCCATCAGTAATATGCATATTCTAATTAGACAAGGTTGAATAGATATATTTTGGGAATTACCACCCTGCATATTTCAAACCTGGATGAATCACGAATCCCTGCAGTCCCACCAGAAGGCAGTACAATAAGTTCTCATATCATCAATAGGTTCTTGGAAACTATGACTTTAAAGGAAATGAAGTATAACAAAACCAATTTTTCCATGAGCTAATTGAAACAACAAATTTAACTTCTTACAGAGTATTTCTGGTCACTAAAACATCACCAAATTTTTAAAACCCCCCAAATGCTTCTAATATTAAGCCTTGAAATAAATGTGAGCTATATGTTTATACATTTAAGAAAGATTAATTTTTTAAAAAAAAGTAAGAGAATTTTTTCCAGTCCACTTATTCCAGTTCAGGGTCATAGGTGACCAGAATAGGATACAAGCTCAGGGCACAAGTGGGGAATCCACCCTGGACAGGATGCTGTCCCATCACAGGATGCACACTCATGCACACATTTGCGTGCACGCACACATGCGTGCACACACACACACACACACATTCAGGTTGGGACAATTTATACATGTCAGCTCACCTCATGTGCACAGTTTTGGGATATGGGAAAACTAAAGTATCCAGAGACAACCCATGCCGACATGGGGAAAAAACATGCAAACTCCACATACTCAGTTTCCCCAGCCAGAACTGATTATTTTTTGTCATCAACATTATAACAAAATGATATTGATGAAATGTTATTTCAAGGACCTGCTGTATTGCTTTTGCTTTACTATTTTTGTAGATGAGCAGATGTGGTGGCTTCCATTTGGCCTTCCATGCCATAATAGCTCTCATCAACAGATTAGTCAAGACCTCAATGTAGGGATTCTTCCAGTTGCTGAGTATATCAATTCCAATTATGCATTCCAGAGCCTGGAACATAACCACAGGATGGGTGCAGGACCCACTAGACTCACTGTGAGGCAGGCTTGAGCTAAATCTCTAATGATTTCATGACTTCCATAAGCCCCTCTTCTGCCATTTTGAGTCCCCAGAAGTTAGTGCTAGTTCAGAGCCAGTACCCAGTAATACCCCACAAACCTTATCGTTTCTCTCTAACTAGTACATGCCAGTCTGGTAAAAGACCGCAGGTCTCTTTGGGGAGGGCTGAGGGAAATATTAATAGATTAACAGTACATCGGGGTTCTTTTTTCCAACTTCCCTGTACAGGGACTCCAAGTCTGTAAACTGGCTTAATTTGGGGGATTGACTGAGAGTTTATAAATCTCTGGTTGGGTGATTCAATTAGAATTATCTTCATTTGATCTAGAACTATTTTGCTGATACAAATCAAGTAAAATTTGGTAAGTTGCCTCTATTCCTGTACTAGGGACGTCATCAACTAGCCTTACCAGAAGTCTCTGTGAGTCAGACTATGGTTACTACTTTCACTCCTCCATCTATTATAGTAACCACACTCACCTTATCTTTGATGATTGAGTGTCATCACTTGGCCCAGGTCATCCTGGGATCCCATTATCCTCATTTCATTTAGGGATCCAAGCTTAATGGTGTCAATTCTCACTATCAGTAGGTCATCATTTCTGACCTACAGTGGAGAGCAACCACAGGACCCTTCAAGGATGCTAGTCTCTCTTCATAAATTTATTTCTCACAGTCACAGTGAAAGATGTATTTTCTTGGAGTCAAGGAGCAGCTCTTATGGAATAAATACATTCCAACAGATTAATCTCCATAAGCCTTTGGATACCTTATTCCACAGTATACCAAGGCAATTCTGACATTTCTATCTTATTTAGGTACTAGACCACCTTTGGGTTCATATTCAGCCAACCAACTAAACTATCTTTAGTGCCCTATCTAATGCCACAAGCTGAAACACTGAATCCAGAATATCTGCAGATTGTCACATCAATAAATTCAAGCTGATCCAACTTTTTTCTTCCACCATGATTCCACACCCATAAGACCCATTCCCACACATTGTCCAGATTTTTGTCTATATACATTTTTTAAAATCATGCTGTTCTTTTTGGTATTAGCACATCTCAGGGGTCAACTTTGTACTGCCCCCTTTGGAGTCTGCTGGAACATGAGTCTACTAATAGGTTTAGAAGCAAAAGGGATGGTAAGGGTGGGACCTTAGGAAAATCAGTAGTGCTTTGCAAGGCAATGACCTCAGGGGAGGCCATTACTAGTTCTTATGACAAAGGGGGGCTAACCTCTCAGGTAGAAGTGGAAGAACTGCTTCTATTGGCAAACAAAAACAAAAACAAAAACAAAAACAAAAAACAAAAAAAAAACAACAACAATTTAGCAGTACTCATGTTTCAATGTCCCCAGGGTCATTAGATCTATCTATATAGTCCCAATACAATTTTCAGGATCCCATTCTTTCATTAATGATGCCTTCAGTGAAAGACACCTTGGAAACTTAGTAATTTACTTTACCATATAATTTAGCCATTGGCAGACTGATACTCTAGGTGTGGTTTTTAGAAATCTTAGCCACAGGCTAAAGAAGATAATGGTTTCTTTAGGGCCATACACAAAGAGTAACATTTATCTTCTTCCCAAGTTTCTTTCTCCTCACTTGAAGTGCCCTGGGGACAGATCTGCAGGTCTTTAGTTTCAGCAAACATCCAATTTTTGAATGAGAAGCTCTCTCCCCATCTTGGGGACCATACCAAATTCTCTGCCCTTCAGTTCCACCACTCATGGAACAGAAGGAACAAACAACACCTACAGACTCCATTTCCCCTTAAAAAGATGATTTCTTCCTATTTAGACAGTGGTGTGCTGTCGTGAAGTCTACAGAAATGCACCTTCTTAGCAACTCTAGGTGTTGTAGCCACCAGCCCCTGACAGACACACAGACCACCAGAAATCAGTGAGTTATAGGAAACATACTCTGCATGCCAGGGGTATGCAGACCCCAAATTAAGCAGCCCCAAAATGTAGAGGTACAGGGTTTTTAAGCCCTAATCCCCATTTTTCATCCTGTTTGAACACACAAGTCTATTTTTCTTCTTTTTACTAACTGTCAACCCATAGGTCGGTTGTGCAAGTGTGGGATACAGAAGCAGAAAGCTTATTGTTAGCGCATTATGTTCCCATGGTGCTGTGGTTCGCTCAAATCTAAGACCCACAGAGCCAATTGAGATGAATTGTGAGACTTTATTAGCTGGCAGGCAACTGACTCTCCACTACACAGGGTTAGAAGAGATCAGCCCGAGCTCCCAGAAGAGACGGTTTATATAGCCACCAGCACATCCCTGAGCAGATCACCACACCCTGTTAACAGTTGGTCGTTAGCATATCTTTGATCAGATTACCCTGGTTAACAGCATCTCCTTGATCAGATTACCACACCCTGGTTAAACAGAATCAGAAGTAAATATTTAATACTGGCTTACTGGAAAATTGTCCACCCATAACAATGGGTGATAGCCAAACAGTAATTTTCCAGCCAGCACACAGGTTGTCTAGGTCCTTCTGAATTCAGATATGAGCTATCTCTATGATTCTCAATATCTCACCCACTACAATGTAAACAGGGCAGAAACTATATTATTTCCTACCACCGAGTCCACTATGCATAGCACAGTGCCTGGCACATACTAGAAATTAAATAATTATTTGTTGAATTCATTAATGAATCTCAGCATCACAGAGAATTTTCAATGGACTGAAATCAGCACAGAATTCGCACCATCTAGCTTAACTGAGCAGAGACAACATGACAATACTAACATTTACATACTAACATTTATAAACATATACGTTCTCTTTCAAAATATATTCAGAACCGTATCACTTAACAGCTCTTCCAAGCAGCTTCTTTGATCTAAAACGTTGACTCCCTCCTGGACCACTGCAATAATCTCCTAATTGGTCTCCTTCCTTCCTTTCTTGTCCTTCTCAAGTCTTTAACAGAGTAATCAGAAGAATCCTCTTAAACAAAAAATTAAATTATTTTGATTCTCTATTTTACCTCTAATAGCCTCCTGTGTCGCTTAGACTAAAAGCTGAACTCTTTACAATAGGTTAACATATTTAGTCCACTTACTTTTCGGACCTCATCTCCAAATGCATCCCAGCTCACTCACTGTTCCCGGCTCCACTGTACCTTGCTGCCCTCCTTGGTACTACCCTAGAATCTTTTCAACTGGCTATTTTTTCTGCCTACAATGTTCTTCAAGTTTTGTTCAAAGGTCACCTTCTCATTAAGGTCTGACCTAACCACCCTATTTAAAGTTACAACTCCTCCCCATATTCTCTATTCCCCTTACCTTTTTCTCTTTAGCTCCAAAGCACTTTTAATCATGTAATATATAGCATTTATAATATTTTATTCTTGTTAATCCTCCCACCCTCTCTAGAATTTATGTCTTTATGTCTATGATTTATGTCATAACAGATAGTTGTCTATTTTTTTCATTGCTATATAATTTAGTGTTTGGTATCTAGCACATAGCAAAAGTTCAATAAGATTGAATGAGAAAAAATGTTTTAAATTTTAAACCACAACAAAGGAGGCAAAACAAAGTATGAAACCCTGCAGGCATCGATCTTAGTTAATTTACTCTGGGATACTCATTTCTGTTCAGTGAGAGAATTACCTCTTGAAGAAAGACTAAGTCCTGCTTCTGCAGCTCTTCTGAGACCTACTGGGGTATTCACTATATCCCATCACTTGGGACAGATGTGTACTAGCTTCAGGCATGGTCACTATGCACATAGTGGAGGATGCAGAAGGAGCCCTCAGAGTTTCCTTTACAGATGGAGGGTTCCTCTTGCCACAAAGCTCATTTACTGCCAGAAGAAAGCAGAAGTGAAATGTCAGGAATCACACCCAAGGGATTTATTAAAATCCTATCTTCTAGACCAGCATTTCCAGGGAGGGATCTTGTCAGCTGGGGAGAGTTTTCCTTTTAAATAAAACTTCTGAGTGGAAGGACAAAGTTGTTGTCATCACATAGGGAGGCAAAAGAGCCACCCCCAAGGGCAGGGCCCTGGCTCACTTATTCTCCTCTTAGTCATCTTTCTGTTTCTTCTTTCTTCTTCTTTTTCTTTTTTTAATTTGGCTTTTTCTCCAGAGCCCAATAGGAGTGAAAGTGTTTTTATAAGACTAAGACTTGACCTCTGTCTGACAATTGCTTCATGGTTAGAAACATTCCCTCACAGGGTGACTGGGTTGAAGAAGGAGCCTGACCTAACTCTTCACATAAGAGAGGAGGCAGGCAACCTCTTGGTCCTACGTGACCCTTCTCTAAGAAGTGTAGGCCATTCAGAGACCAGGCTGCCCATTCCCAAAGATGGACTACAAAGCCCAAAGAATAGCAGGGCTCTGACTCACTGATCTCACATATCTCCTCATGGCTGGTACCCTCCCCAGTACTGGTGAAAAAGCTACTTTCTTTACCCATTAATTTCTATTTGCACATTTGGCTCCCCTGAACAAGCTACACGGTCTTCGGTGATATCTATCATCAGCATCTCCTGTCTGAGGTAAGGATTTTATCTCTATTGGAGAAGTGAAGGGATGTATGAGGTGTCTGTAAGTGAGTGGTTAAGAAATGGGAGCAGGAACTTAGTTAGGAAATGTAGCTGATTAAGAAACATCACCCATACTCTAGGTCCTGGATACCTCAGTGATGTTGGTCTCATTCATTCAATGAATAATCATTAAGGATATTCTATAATTCAAGCATGTGCCATAATAACAAGCTGCTAGGAGGTAGGGACAGCTAATGTTCTGAAGTACCAGGAAGCTTTAACCAATAAAAAGGATCAAGGGTATGCGGAATAGGAAGAGAAGAAAGAAAGGGGCATTCTAGGTAGGGGGAGATGCAGGTGTAATGGCTTAGTGGCAAGAGAAAACACCATTTCCTGAATAATTCCAATTTGATCAGTATGGAGGAAAGTGGAGTTTGGGTAGGGATGGAAGAAGATAGGTGTAGGCTAGGGGCCATAGTAAGAAACAAGGGATGAAAGGTCAGCCTGGCCAGATCATGATCTATGTTGCATAATATGCCAAGAAGATTGGAGATGGTCTTGAGAGCAGTTATTAAAGTATGTTAAATAAGAGAGTGGCATCAGATTCGTAATATTAAGATTTCAATAACACCACTGTGTGGAAAATGGATTGCGGGAGATAAGACTGAATCCAGGGGGATCAATTAGGAGACTGCTGTAGTAATCCAGGAGGGGGTGCTCTCCAAGGAAAATGATAGGATCATGGAAGAGATGAGGCATAGTATGGGAGAGAGCAAGGAGCTCAAATTAATAGGAAGTCATGACCTCAATGTCACCTAACTCACCAGGCTTCACATTCCTGATATCCTTGGTCACCATCCAAATTTTAAATGGCTATTTTTTTCAGCTATTCTTTTCACATTTTTCTGTGTTTCCTCTCCTCTGACCCAACTTCCCGGTGCACACTCACCATCACTCTCTTACCCAAGAACATCACTCCATGTTCTCTGAATCCCCTGGTACTTCTCACACAAACATTCTTACATCCCTAAACTACACCATACTCCTTCCACTTCCTTAACTAAACAAAATGCTGATTCCTCCCTAAGAAACTTGTATGCCTCTTGCCCTCTTTGGTGGATTCTGATCCTTCCTCAACACCCTACTTCCCTGTGGGTTAAGAGGTGGGGTTGGCATTCTCCTTGTCTCCCAGAAGCACTTTATAAACCATCACATCTCTATTCCCATGTAACATCTTCTACTCCTTGAGGCTATTTCTGTCCTTGTCATTTTTATCTCCCACCACCATGATCATTCCTTCACACCCTTTTGAAGTCTATGGCACTTTGATCAGGGTATTCTAAATGCTAAGTTCTGTCATTGTCTTGGATGACTTCAGTGTCCACGGAAATAATTGATCTTAGTTTTATATTTTTTAAACTTATGTTTAGACATTTAAGTCATCCATTCCAATGGATTCACTGTGCATTTTGTCCACATTACTGTGCATTTTGTCTACATCTGAATTTGAAGCACATGATTAACTCTCTTATTATAACCAACTGCTCTTCCGATTCTCACATGCCTTCAGTAGCATTCATAACAATTTTTCAACCTCAAAAAAAACTATATGTTTTTTTATCCTTCTACTATTTTCTTTTATTCAGTTCTCTCTAGATCATTCTTCATCCTTATGCAGCCTGAACTGCATGGTTGGCTTTTGAAGTCTCTCTCACTAATTCTCTCAGTTCCCTTG
Organism: Eonycteris spelaea; assembly: GCA_003508835.1. Lineage (NCBI taxonomy): Eukaryota > Metazoa > Chordata > Mammalia > Chiroptera > Pteropodidae > Eonycteris > Eonycteris spelaea. The sequence goes on along the minus strand of PUFA01000113.1, from coordinate 13,489 downwards.
CACCCTAAACTTTCATACCATCTTTTTTCTTTTTTCTTTTCTTTTTTTTTTTTTTTATTAATCTCCAACTCCTCATCAGTGACTACCTTCTCTGATTCTATACTTAAAGGAGAAAAATATATCTGCACACATCCCTTCCCCAAAATGATGGTATTTCCTGCCTCTCCATCATAGCTTATCTCTCAATTCCATCAAGAAATCCTTTTGATTTTACTTACTTAGCAACATGAGCTATTCTCACCAAGCATTCAAAACTTCACTCTCTTCTCAAGTCTATCCCATAATTATGTTTCCTTCTAAACTGAGGATATTGAGGTCAGATGTAATCACTCTAAAATCCATCACCCCTGATCTTCTTCCTCCTTCTATTAATTCATACATATCTATCCTCGCCTCCTTGCCTTTAATCTAAGAAGATAAAGTTTCAATAATTCTATCCAAAGCAAACTTCTCAAACACTCTTCTTGAACACATCCATCTTGCCTTCTCTTGGACCTTGTTCTATCTTTATGTCCTTTATCTTCAACTCTCAACTGGCTCTTTCTCCTCATTTTATAAATATGCTAACCACACCCACTACTCTGAAAATAATAAAAGTAATAATGTCTATCTTGCTTTCTCCTTCTTTTCTTGCTATTTTGCAATCTTTGTACCTTTTTATTCAAAACTATAAAAGTATAATTTATACCCACTAACTCCACTTCCCCCTACTCTTCTTTACTTTTCAAAATCATAACAGTCTGGCGGCTTCTTCTCTCACCCTCTACTCAAACCTCCACATCCAGACTCACCAACAATATCTCTACCACCAACATCCATCAACTTTTATGTATTTATATTTACTGGATCTCTGTGCTAAATTTGACAGTAGATTACTTATTTTTTGGAACTTTCTTTTCCGTGGCTTCTGTGAAACCACATTGTCTTGGTTCTATTGGTAAGTGTATCTGTTTCTTTGTTCCTGCCCTTCCTTGCCCCACTCACTGACATTTCTTCCTCTTAGACTTTAATGTTTCTCAAGTTTCATCATCAGTCCACCCATCTTATCAAAATTAATGGAAAATTGGTGCACTACTGAATTATTCTATTTTTTGTTCTTAAGAACTTTTAATTATAGCAGTAATCTTTCTAAACATTTTGAAAATGACTGACTCTAAGGGACAGTTTACATTTTAACACAGTGCACACTTATAATACACACACGCAAATAAAACTGAAACAGTTGTTTTCTGAAAACTAAAATTATATGATTACAAAAGATATTACATTATTTTCTATTTCAGTTTTAATAAATATTGGTGGTGACCCATTATATATCACTATTTTCTACTAATGCATTATACAGCATGATTTCAAAAGAACTACTTAAGCAGTGATTGTTTGGCTATTGATATCACAGACTTTTTAAAATTGATCTTCTTGTGTATTCTCTTTACACTGTATCTAAAGGAAATATATTTCTTATTTAATTTTGCCAGTCCTTCCTAGTACCTCACAGCCCACGAATTTTCCTCTGTCTGTTCAGGGTTAACCCACTTACATATCCAATCTGGATAGAAATTCATGAATAGAAAATTTCCATCACCCAGTCAGTGGTCTTGAAAACAAGTTATACTTAGCAGGTCATAATCCAATGGTCCAAACACAATTGATTTCATCACGTTTTTCCTATACTGAAAGCTACATGTAATGTCTCTTGTGTGAAAACAAGCCATTATACAGGCTTTGACTTCTTTCTATCCCAAGATGGCCCTGCCAGGTGGCTGACTTTCTGTTCTCACATATCTGTTCCAATAGGCAGTTCTAGGACTACTTCTTTAACCCTACCCAGGGATATCAGATGTTAGCCCTGACTCCTAGCCATTTTCCCATGATCTTTTTACCTTCCCTAACTCTTTCTAATCTTCTTTTCTATTAGCTTGGATTCATCCTTGCTTATTCCTGATGTACAACAACGTAAAGACTTTGAATAGTGTTTCTTGCTTGGCTTCAGAGCACTGGACCAGTGACTGAGTTCCTACTGCACCTATCCAACTGGATATTCTGATACACACTACACCATGAAAGAGCTCGAACAATGTTATGCCGGATAAGACACTCAGCTATGCAGACAGCTATTGTGGCTGCATTCAGTCTTCCGACTTGCATAGTGTATAATGCTGCCTTAGTCTGGCCTGTCTCAATTCTCTTGTCTGTGTGATGATGAGGGCTCATCATGCCTTATTCTTGAGCACTGCCATTGAGCCTTACTTCTCTTATCCAGGGAAAGTTTAGGAAGGGATTAGGACTGTGGGTGTAACATGATCTAAAATAATCTCTTAAAATTTCTTTCCTACTTAGGATGATAAAGAAACACTTGGAAATATAAAAGAAAAGTCAATTACTTTTAAAGTGGAAGTCTGCTGAAAGCAATTAAACTAGGAAAAAAGAAAAAAAAATGAGCTTCCTATTAAAGGTAGAATTCTGTATTTTTTCATAGCTGTGTATTATGTTAGCACCCTTTCCTAGAAAGCATCAGCAGGAACTTAGAGATGGAAATGTTGGAAAATCCAGTGTCTTGAATTTTTAAAAATCAGACACATTTGCTTTTCCAATGAGATATTCAAACTCAGGATTCGTTGCTCCATCAATGTCAACTTTTGATTTCTCTATTTATGCTGATGTGTAATAGGAATAAACATCAATGGAAACAGAAAACCAAACCTATTTTACTGAATTCATCTTGCTGGGCCTTTCTTCAGATCTGCGGATCCAGACCGTGCTGTTCATAGTATTTCTCATCATCTACCTGCTGACTGTGTTTGGGAATCTGCTCATCATAGTGCTGATTCATACTGATTCTCGACTTCATACCCCAATGTACTTTTTCCTTAAAAATCTGTCATTTACTGATCTCTGTTTCTCTACAACGATTGTCCCCCAGATGCTATTCCATTTGCTGGTAGTGAGAAAGACCATCTCTTTGCTGGGTGTTCGATACAGATGATTTTTTTCCTAGTAGCTGGAGCTACAGAGAGTTCCCTCCTAGCTGTGATGTCCTATGATCGCTATGTGGCTGTCTGCAAGCCCCTTCACTACTCTACTATCATGACGCAGAGGGTTTGTGTCCAGCTGACCATAGGATCTTGGGCCAGTGGTACACTGGTGTCTCTAGTAGACACAACATTTACTTTGTGTCTCTCATACCATGGACAGAACATAATTAATCATTATTTTTGTGAACCTCCTGCACTCTTGAAGTTGGCTTCAGAAGAAACTTACAAAGCGGAGCTGGCCATCTTTGCAATGGGTGTAGTCATCCTCCTTGGTCCTCTATCCCTTATCCTTTTCTCCTACTGGAATATTATCTGTACTGTGATTCGGGTACAGTCAGGTGAGGGGAGGTTCAAGATCTTCTCTACCTGTGGTTCTCATTTCATAGTTGTTATCTTCTTCTACGGCTCAACAATATTTACCTACATGCGTCCAAATTCCGAGAAAATGAATGAATGGGATAAGGTGATCTCCGTGTTCTACTCAGTCATAACATCGATGATGAACCCATTCATTTACAGCCTGAGGAACAAGGATGTGAAGGAGGCATTTAGGAAAGTATTTGGAAGATAGAGACTCTCAGAGGCAATGACATTTACAGTGATACACAATTGTGAGATGAAGACATTCCAAAGTGGTTCGACACTTTAACAGCTTTCTCTCTGAACTATCTCTAGGCTGATACATCAGTAAGGGTCATACAGGTCCCCTGGTACATCTAGGATGTTTTTAAGTTTGACTACTGCATTTTGCTCATGCTTACTTTCTGTAGTTGCAGCTCATTTGTCTCAAAACTGCTTTTCTGCTATTATGTCATAAATTATATTTAAGTATTATATAAATATTTTTAAAAGTTAAACAGAATCTTCACTTACATTACATTATTGGTTCACTAATCAATTACCACCCAGAGATATACCTTTCAGTTCTTAACTCCACAGTTACTTGTCAAACTCATCCCTTACTGACATCATCAACAGCCATCTGCAGGACCTGAAATTCTACTGGATATCAGTACACTAGATTCACAATTTCCTTGAGAAAATATCAATGATACCTTGAAGCTCCAGTATGGAATCTTGTTTTTGTTTTCTGTAGAGTCTCCAAATACTGCTATAACCAATTTGTCCATACACAGAGGATCTATTGGCACAGACGATGTGTGCAATCTCATATTCCAGCAAACATCTTTTTATATATCACACGCTGCTACACTCCAAGAACAATAGCTGGCTTGAGGGAACTATAATTGAGAAGCCACCTGCCTACAGCAGCACTATCAGGTCAAAAATCCCTGTGACACTGCCATACTATAGCTGTACCCCCTCAGACATGCTCTCTCTCTTCTTCAGGTTTGAGTGTGCCAGTACCCATTAAGTTCTCTTTGAGGGGATGTGGAAGAGAATGGCTGACATACAAGAAGCAATCCAGAAGATGGATACTGTTCCATGGGATGAAATGGCCACTTTGGTCTTTTCTAACTATTGCTATAACCCTGTGTGATGACAAAAGCACCACCGGAGACCTACCCATAGCTTCTCACCAATGTTCAGCATTTACAGTGCCCTTCTTTTGGGACAAAATCACTGTTATCTCCTCCTCAACACTCAACTAAAGGTCTAGCTCCAAATATTAAGTGAACTGATCCAACACTTGATTGGTATATATGAATACTACCAATTCCCATCCCTGGTTTCGGGGCCTGTGAGCCACAAAATAGCTGGGGACCATTGTTGTCCTTCCCATTTCCCACCATGGTTCTCCACTTCTCCTGGCAGAAGCCCCATGACAAATATATTCCATTACTTTGTACCTCACTTGCCAGACTTGCATATATCCCCTGAATCATCACATCCACCTGCCAAGGAGCCATTTGTAGGGATTTTGTCATATTGAAATAGGGCTGCTAATCATATCTGAAGCCTTCTTTCACAAAGCGAGAAAAGGATAGGAGCACTTTATCTTTCACTCAGAGCAATTTCAACTTAGAATTCAGTTCTCACTTCATGACCTTTCCTTAAGACACCTCAAACAAAGTGATTATGGGTGAAGGATGGCATGGGACAGAGAAAATGACACAGCCCTCATAAAAAATCAGCTTCAGTGTCCTTGGTCTGTCCTGAGTATTTAATGCTGTTAATTCCATGTGGTGATGTCCTTGCTGAATTAAGTGCATCATGTATAGGATGATTCCTCATGGAGAATAAATGTGTGCAATACAAGATTCACTATGTACATGTGATGTGTATTCTTTTCAAATTAGGTGCACTAGTATGCATCAACACAAGGAACAAAAAACTGGTCCTGCACTAAAAATTCTTTGAGAAGCTATGTTATAAATCACAGCAGCTACTTTTAGATATGCTGTTGCCTCATGACCATTCAAAAGCTCACCTTACCTCTTTCTCCTTGCTTGTCATTAAGTAACAGGGAAGTCATATCACATAAATGAATGATCTTTGATTTATATGAAAACAATATAATTGACATTGGTAGAGAAATGGTGGAGTCAATAGGGTAAGAAAAAACAGATACTGACATATATTTTTAAATGATAACATCTTCCCCTGGATGCATGCCAGACTATTAATGACTGTGCAGTAGAGGGAAGATGAAAAACAGCAAGTGAGAAACTAACAAGATACTGAAGTCACCACATTCTCAGAACTACTCATGTTTCCTTTTTTATTTGATTAAAGCTATTGGGTGACAATGGTTAATAAAATTATATAGGTTCCAAGTATAGAATTCTATAATACAACATATGTATATTGCACTGTGTTCACCATCCAAAGTCAAATCTCCTTCCATTACCATGTATTTGACCCCCTTTCCCTCTGGTAACCACTAAACTGTTGTCCGTGTCTACAGTTCTCTTTTTGTTTGTCTCGTGTATTTATTGCTTTGTTTTATATCTCACATGAGTGAAATCAAGTGCTTCTCAACTTTTTATGCCCAACTTATATTGCTTAGCATGATAATCTAAAGATACATGCACATTGTTGCCAATGACAATATTTCATCTTTTCTTATGGCTGAGCAATGTTCTATCGTATATATGTATCACATCTTCTTTGTCAGATTATCACTTGGCCACTGTGAATAATGTGCAATGAATATTGGGGTGCATATAACTTTACTGATAAGTGTTTTCAAATTTTCGGGGCAGACATTCAGAAGATAGATTGCTGGATCATATTATTATTCTGTTCTTAATTATTAGAGAGCCTCAATACTGGTTTTTATAGTGGCTATTCTTACTTACATTTTGAATCCATATATTCAATGAATATCTAATTCATTTATTAATTAAATATTTATGAACTCTTCTAGGTACTGAATATGAAGCAATGAACGATTCTCAAAGTTCTTATCCCGAATGAACCTATATTTTAGAAGATAATACAAATAAACAAATAAGTAAGACACAAATTATGTCCAATGGTAATAACTGCTATGAAAAAATAAAAAGAAGAGTATGTGCAATTTTAAGTAGGTGGTCAGGAAAGGGCTATCTAAGGTAATAATTTAGTTAAAGAATGTGTTATAATTGAAAGAAAATATTTGTGCTGTGAAGAGAATGTTGAGGATAAAGGACCCGCCAAAGAGAGATTTGGGGAAGAGATTCTAGGCAGAGAGAACAGAGTCTAAATGACTTAGATGGAAATGAAATTTTTGAGATCAGGACTGAGAAAGTTCAGTGATTGGAGGCCAATGAGAGACAAGAAAAGTAGTAATGAATGAGATCACAGAAATAGACAGAGGCCAGGTTGGTAGGGCCTTTGCATTGCTTTCCTAGGGCTGCCATAACAAATCATCACAGACCTTGTGGTTCAAAACAAAAACTCACAGTTTGGAGGCCAAAAGTTTGAAATTAAGGAATCTGTACATTCTGCAATCTCAGGAGGCTCTAGGAGAGGCTCTAGGAGAGGAGACTTCCTTGTGTCTTCCAGCTTCTGTGCTCTGGGTATTCTTACTTGTGGCAGCATAACTCTTATCTCTGCCTCTTTCTTCACAATGCCTTCTTTCCTCTGTTTCTCTGTCTTTCTCTCTTTAAAAAGCATCATTGGATAAGGTCTACCCTCACTAGGGTGATCTCATCATCAGATTTCCCTTAATTCCATCTTTACAGACCTTTATTCCAAATAAAGTCACATTCTGAGGTTCCAAGTAGACATATCTTTTTGGATGACATGATTCAACCCATTACAGCCTTGGAAGTCTTGAAAAAGTGATTGATTTTATTTTATGTTCAATAGAAAGTTATCCTGATATTTTATTTTAAAAGGTCACTTAGAGTGTTGTATAGAGAATGGATGGTAGATGGACAAGCATGAAAGCAAGGAAAGCAATCAGTAAGACTGAGCTCTATCGCAGTAGCCCAGGGGGATGATGGTCTCAACGAGGGCTATAGCAGTGGAGAAACAGAGATGGGAAGATGTGTGGGTAGATAGGATTTACAAGATTGAAACAGACAGAAATGAAATATTCCCACTAAGTCTTTGACCTAAGTAATTCTGTGATGATGGGAGAAAACTTAAGAAAGGGGGAATTCGGTGGGAAACTCAAGACCTCTTTTGGAATTGTTCATGTGGTTCTGTGTCATATGCTGACTTTGTTCTCAACACTTTTGTATTTAAATAGCTACAATAAAGCCTGCATTACACAATCACAGCATCTTGTACCTCTTGGTTTATTTGTTTCCCCATTAGCAATTAAAGCATTTTGTGTACAACTGCAGACAAGTGTTCTGAAATCCCCTGGCAGTTCTCAGTTTGGAAGGAATAATCCAGACAAGGCAGAATATACTGATGTCAGTGGCCTTTTGTGTTATCATGGTCACTTAAAAATGTTATTCAAAAAACTCTGACAGAGAATTTGGAGTCTCCAAAGGTCCTTAGATTGGTTTGAGAAACAGTACCTGACATCAGATAAGATTCAGGTATCTTATCTTAATTTGTGATTACAATTTTTAAAAATTCCCCCAGGATAGCTCTTATTGTAGAAAGGTTAAAAAAGTTAACAGCACTGATTGCTCCAGAGAATTGTGCTGTTTACAATGGTTCTCTCAAAGTGGAAAGACTTCCTCCAGCAAAATCTTTCAGACTGGTTCCATGGTGAATTTGAGATCTTAATAAACCGGTGTCCTTGGCTTAGGATAGAATAAGACTCATAGCCCAGACGATGTCCCAATCTTTAGAATATTTCATAAACTGCAGTGGAGTTTGCCTATGAGGATATATAAGTTAGCAAATGGCAAAAATCACACCTTCTTTCATCCATGAAATTATCTCTTCCTCACTGACCCCAGAGTTCTGTGTTCACCTCATGCCAGTCCTCCAGATGAGAGTGGGTAGGGTAATTTTGGGGAATAAATCCTTTTAGTGTGTCTGGAATCTTGATTCTGTTTATTGGGTGAGCTTTGCCTTTCACTCTCCAGCCTTTCTCTCTTTTCCATTTGGCTTCTAAAAAGAATATATGCTCTTCTTTTTTGCTGCTTCTCCTGCATTATAATAGCCTCATGAATCCTGTTCTGCATCTCCTATGGGGAGGATTAAGCTATTGATCAGGAATACTAAAGTGACTGCAAGGGCTGTGGACACCTACTGCCTCTCCTTTTGCACTAAATCTGACCTGCCAGATTCTCCTCTGCCCTTTGCTGTTTCAATGCTCTCCTTTCAGAGATTGCTTCCTTATTCCTTGTAGCCACTTGGGTTTGGACACTGGAAATAGGTAGGACCAGGGAGAAACCTGAATCTTCTGTCCCATGGGACACAGACAGGATCTTCTTATGGTCAAACATCCCTGAATAATCACACAAGGCTGTATATGTTAACCTTCGTGCAGATATACACAGATCCTGGTAACTGTCTCCTGTCACACTGAATTCACCCTTCTTTGCAGTGACGTTCCTTTACTTTCTTTAACCAGCCGATCGATCTTGGATTTTCTAAGCCAAGATCCTCTAAACCTCAGATCACAATTCGATATCTCAACAGCCAGTCTCTTCTCATTTACATTTCTCTTGAGAGAGTAAGTGTGTTGGTGTGCTAATTTGTTGGCGTGAAATGTTACAAGTGTATTTATTCAACTCACTTTAAAACCCCTACTATGTATCAGGTGATGTTGATATACACATAACAGAGATAAGTGATAAATGTTTTACTACCTTGAAGAAGCAACTCAGTCCAGGTAGACAAATATTTAATCACATATTTAAAAGACAATGTATCCTGATCACATTTGGCCTTGACATTGAATTTTGCTAGTGATGAGTTTTAGTCTCAAAGGATAAACAAAGAGCTAAAGAATGCAAAGAGTTAAAATAGTGAAAATAAGTATCTTCTCAATCAAACACAGCAGCCTCTCTTAAATTTACTATGTTTTGTCCTTAACAACTATTTTTCCTAATCTGTCATTTATTTCAAGATATTACTATAATGAGATATTATATATATTATGAGCTAGCCTTGTTTACTATCCTAAAATCCTTAGATGGTTTACATTATATTTAATCTCTATATAAACACCGTAAGATATGTATTATGTATGTTGCCATTTTACAGATGAGAAAGTCTAGGCACAGAAAAGTTAAGTAGCTTGTTGTTGGTCACACATCAACTGGAAAAGCCAGGATTCAAGCCTTTCAGTTTAGCTGCAGAGTCCCAATTGCCAATCAGTGAGCTATATACTGTCTCCTTACAAATGAGGGCAGTCCATGATCAGTGGACTCTCACTGCAGAAAAATTGCCTGTGGAAATACACACACACTGCAAATACACATGTATATACAAACAAACACACCCATTCACACTCCATTTTTAAAAAATATTCCATTAAAAAGCTAAAGTGATACATCACACAGAATGTGATGGCTTACTTTCCACTTAATAACCTGTCATAGTCATCTTGCTAGTCACCCAACTTGGATACAATATCCTTTTAAATTTTACCTAAAAGGCAATGATGATATTTCATTTGTTTTTAATGTGCATGTTTTTGTTTCATGTTTATCGTTTGGTTTTAAATACTGTTTTATGAATTGGATAATTAAATTCTTTGCTAAGTTTTTTGGAATAGACAATATGTCTTTTATTGATTTTAAACAGTATTTATATATCAGGAATAATAAATTTTTTTCTGTTAAATTTTTTGCGAATATTTTCTCTGATTTATTTTTTAAAATTTTGTTTATAGTGGTATCCACTCTATAAAAGTCTGATTTTTTAAATTATCAAGGTCGTTAGCATTTTTCTTTATAATTTTTTATGTGGATCTTTAGGAAAGCTCTTATCATTCAGATTGTATACTTGGATGGATGGATGGATGGATAGATGGATGGACAGATGAATAGGCAGACAGACAGAGAGACTACCTAATTTCATAGAAAAGTCAAATTTTGTTTTATTATTATACTTACTGAAGTGACAGTTAATAAAATCATAAAGGTTTCAAGTACACAATTCCACTATATGTCGTATGTATATTATGTGTTCACCACTCAAAGTTGAATTTCCTTCCATCACCATATTTGACCCCCTTTATCTTTATCTACCTCTCCCATTAAACTATTAACCATTAAACTGTTGTCTGTGTCTATGAATTTATTTATTTGTTTTGTTTGTTGCTTTCTGTTATGTTTCACATATCAGTAAAATCATATGGTTCTCAATTTTTTCTGTCTTATTTCGCTTAGATGATAATCTCAACATATACAATCAAATTTTCTTCAAATAATCTTTATCACTTTCTTGATATTTGTTCCTTTAATTCTTTTATTGTCCTTTGGGCAAGAATCCCCAAATGTCTAAAAATATCTATTAAAATATGCTTTTACTGTCTTCAAAGAGTGAGTGTGGGCAATAGGTAGAGAGAACTGGGTAAAAATTTAACTTCCTCTACAACCAGCTTTTGAGTAGGAAAGAAAAAACTGCAGAATACAGAAGAAGTGAGGAAGGCACAGGGGAACCAGTCTCTGAGTCTTTGTTTCATCATCTGGGGATAATAATAACTACCTTATATGAACTTAAAAAAGCATTTAAAATAAAACTGAATATAAAGAAACTATTAATAATGACTGGTACCAGGACAGTGCCCAATTAATGATAATCAGTATTATTATTGCCAAGGGCCTTGTGCAATGAGAGATAAAAGTGTGAAGGACAGATGAGGGCATATCTAAGGATGCTACCAAATGCAATAAGCAATGAAGCAGCTATTTTTACTGACGTTTTTCAGCACCTTCTTCACATTGAAAACAAATGACAGAATTTCTTTAAGGACCAAGATCACAGACTACTACATCTTCCTCTAAGTTCCCATTCCTTGCTCAGAATGCTTCTTTAGGATTATCTTGTAAATATGATTTAAAAGAATCAGCCCTCATAAAATAAATATTATCAAACAGTTTGCAGCATAAAAATCTAACTGGTTTAAAGCAACATCAATTTGTTTGCTTCTCAAACCTACAAAAATGGAAGGATGCACTGTGAGCAGCACTATAGTCTTCTCGTGACTATACGCAGTCGTGCACTACTCCACCAACATGACACGTTTTTTGTGTGTATGAACTTCATATATTCTTGAAGCTAGCTTTGGCAAATATCTACAGCACAGAAATGGCCATCTTTTCAATGGGTGTGGATGTCCTCTTAGCTCCTGTCTCCCTGATCCTTGTCTCCTACTGGAATATTATTGCCGCTGTGTTCTAGGTACAGCCTGGGGAAGGGGAGCTTAAAGTCTTCTCTACCTGTGGTTCCCTTCCTGTTGTTGTCTTCTTCTATAGCTCAGTAATATTTGAATGAAAGTATAAAGTGATCTTGTGTTCTACTCAGTAACAACACCCATGCTGATTCCCATCATTTACAGTCTGAGGAACAAGGGTGCCAAGGGGATGGCAGGAAAGTGACCACAAAATAGTCTTTTTGAAAGCAGAAATCTATGGGCTTCTGGTCAAGATGGTGGAGTAGATAAACACTGTGCTTGCCCCTTCCCTCAACCACATCGAAATTATAACTAAACTATAGAACAGTCATCATTAGGAGTCACATGAAGTGTATCTGAACGGAAATCATACAACAGGGGACATACAGAAGATCCCACCACGTGACTGGGAGGTAGGGCGGGCACACAGAACAGGTTGGTCCCATACCAATAAGCGGCAGTAGAGAATCAAGAGGGATACCTTGGCTATGGGGTACCCCTGAGAAGCAAGAAGTCCTGGCCCCATACCAGGCTCCCCAGTCCAAGGTTCCAGTGCCAGGAATGGAAGTTCCCACAACTCTGGTTGTGAAAACCAGAGGAGATAGTAGCTGAGTGAGAATGCTGGAGTCTCCAGCATTCCTATTAGAGAGCCTATGCATAGACTTATCCGCTGATGGACTCACTCGCTCTGAGCTCCATCGCTGGGACAGAACCTTGACAGATGGCATGGACATACAGGGAGGAACTGAATTGTCTGGCTTTAGGATGACAGATAGAGGGACAGATTTCTCCCAGACAGAAGTGCTGGCAGAAGCCACTGTTCCTTTGGTGGGCCCTCCCACCTCCTGGTGTGCAGATACTGGCAGCAGCTGTATCTGAGTCTCCAGAACCCTGGCTAACACTTCACACTGCACAAGTGATTCCCTGAGACCCTGCCCCACCCAACTTGTGGGCCCACCCTGCTGTTTCCAATGGCTTTTCTACACAAACAGCCTGTCTTAGTTCATGCTGCAGACTTCCCTAAAATCTCTCCAAGGTTCCCAAAATCAAAATAAGCAGCATTTTGCCTCAGCATGTCCTGTACATTTTGATGAGCAGCTGCAGGCCTGGTAGCCTGCCTCAGTTAGCAGTTTGGCCTCTTGAGACACCTCTGAGACCAGTGTGGGTGGGCCATCTGTGGATTGCTTGGTGACTCTTGCCAGATGGCCCCAGGCAGGGCAGAGGCTTGGCCAGAGGCCTGGGGGTCGGTGTGCCTGGTGGCTGGCTTCAGAGATGAAGCACCTCCCACAGCTACATCTGAGGACAACATACCCAAAGAACAGACTGTGCGGCACCGGAGCCCTGTTAAAGTGAATTCTGCTCTGTAGGGTCAACCCCTCACTGGCCAGTCCTCACAACCAGTCAGCCTGAGGGACAATTCCTCCCACTAACATGCAAACAGCAATCAATGCTCAACTACAATGGGAAGGCACACACACTTATACAAAGGACACACTTGGAGTACTCATCTCAGGTGACCAGGAAAGACTTTGCCACTGGGCCCCACAGGACATCTATTATATAAGGCCACTCTATGAAGACTGGGAGACATAGGATTTCTATCTAATACGTAGAAACAAACACAGGGAGGCAGCCAAAATAGGGAGACAAAGAAACATGTCCCAGTTGAAAGAATAGAACAAAGCTCCAGAAAAAGAACTAAACAAAATGGAGATAGGCAATCTACCAAATGCAAACTTCAAAACACTGGTCA